>JANUYF010000003.1:79505550-80105550 GCA_026167975.1 Phrynosoma blainvillii
GCTCTTTTTGAAGATGGATCTTTTGGTGGTTCTTTTGAAAAGAATTGATTCCAAAGTGTGTTCAACAAGTGTGAACAACGGATCTGATTCGCATCGCACTGAAGGGGAGGGACTAAAGGCAGAAGGTTGGGGCTGAGACAGTAAGGGCCTTTGCAGACTGCCAGAAATAGTGCAAATTGAGTCCACTTTAACTGCCCTGGCTCAGTACTAGGGAATCATGGGAACTGTATTTTTTTTTTTCTGAGAGATTGAGCCTTCTCTGTCAGAGGGCTCTGGTGCCACAATAAACTACACTTCCCATAATTCCCTAGCACTGAGTCAGGACAGTTAAAGTGGACTCAATTTGCACTATTTCGGGCAGTCAAGAGAGCGAGAGGACTCAAACACTGGTCTCCAGAGCCCAGCCCTTCAAAACCACACCACTTGAAGCCAAGAAATCAAAAAAACACCACCTTCCCTAAGCCTTCTGAACTCACCAGCATTGTAGAAGGTGTCCAGGACAGCAGTCTTGCCAAAGTCCTGCTCCCAAAAATTGGGGGTGGTGAGCTGGGCTCCTTCAGCCTTGCAAGCCCTCACTAGGCAGAACAGGGCCCCATTTTGGGGGGCTCCCAGACCCAGCTTTGGGGCCACTGTGGTCATTGAGGACCTAGACAGCCCAGAGGGAGTGAGCTGGATGCAGGACCTCTCCAAGCCCAGTGGCCACTTCAGAGGAGTTGGGGCCACTCAGCTGCTCAGCCTTGCCTGCTCCTCCAGGGGTCTCTCCTGTCCCTGGAGCTGGGAGGGCTGTAGGGATGATGGAGGTCCCCATAAAGGGGCCAGAAGCACCACCAGGCACCCCTTTCCTCACCCTCCAAGTCACTAAGGACTCAGGAGAGTGTGTCAGACTTTGTGCATCCTGCGCATAAAGCTGGGCCACAAAGGCAACTTGGGGCTCATTCCCACTAGTGGGGACAATATGGGATAAGGAAATAATTTGCTTCCACAGTGGGTACTACACATCAGCCTGAATCGAATCTGTGACCCAGTGTCAACGTGAATCGCAAACCTGTTTAAATACAAGTGGGAATGAACACTAAAATTGAGCATTTGTGCACATTCACTAGTTTTGTTTCAGTACCCTTCATGCTGGAGCGTGGATTTGGTTGTTCTTTGCACTGAGCCAATGATGCTGCCTGTGGCTGAACCTGACCTTGTCTTCCTTGTAGGGAATTCCCATTCACAAAATCTGTTAATTGCATCAACCTGTCATTTTACCAATGCATCCAGGTACAAATCTGTATCTCCTGTTTGGACACTCTAATGTCATATTAGCTTTGTAATGACTCCCCCCCAAAAAATGAAGGGGAGGATGTGGTCATACAGGTATCATATGTGATTCTGATTTTAAGAAAAAGGCAGGCACAGGCAAAGTCTCTCTTTCTCTTCTCTCTCTCTCTCTCTTTAATAGCAGATAAATGGCATATATGGAAAGCTGGGCAAGAGTAAAGGATGTGCAGAGGAAAAGAGATCACACTTTGGAGCACCACAGACCACTTCAGCTGAGAGCACAATTTGACTCCTTACCAGACGTCCATTCCATTTTGCTTCACTTTGAAGCAAACATGTTTGAAGAGGACATAAACATCAAAAGGTAATAAATATATAAACAAGGCTAAAACAATCCATGAGCCCATGAAGATGTGATACAATGTAAGCAACATCAAGAATTGTGACAATGAGCAGAGAACACAGTTGGTAGAGAGCCAGGGGTTATTCAGACTGTAAATAATCCTGGTGAAATATGAGTTGAATCTGTGTTATTCACATGAATTTTGAATGCATTTGATTAAGTTTGGGGAAGTTGCCAACCCCCCTCCCCAAAATCCAGGATAACCAATCTCATCCCCCCCCCCGAGTTTTCCTGAAAGATTCACACTGTTGGCTGTATGAATAACTGATGAAGATAGACCCCAGACAAGATGGGATAAAATTCTGCATGCCTGGAACATATTTCAAATACATCTGTATCAACTCCATCTTTATTTGCAGTGCTAACACATGTGAACAACAGAACCTGCGGGATATGCAGAGGTGCAGCTCCAATAAAAAAAGTAGTGTGAACAACAAATTGGGAATGCATGAGTGCAAAACAAAAGATGTAAATAAATCCCCAGTGTGGCATAGTGGTTTGAGTGTTGGGCTGTGACTCTGGAGACCAGAGTTGGATTCCTGGCTCAGCCATGAACCCACTGGGACATTTTATTCCCTCTGTCAAATATCTTGAAGTGTACACACATTAAAGTTATGACCATGTGCACATTTACCTGGCAGTTAGTCTCATTGAATTCAGAGGAGTTACATCTGAAGAAAAGTACAAAGGGTCAACTGAATAGCTACAATCCTGCATTTTGTTTTGTTTTGTTTTCCTGGATACATATCCCACAAAACTATTTACTTTTGAGTAAATACTGTTGGGTTTGCACAGCAAGAGCACTAAAGATTGCAATCTAACTTTAGATTTACCTGTCAGTAGACTGTCTTCTCTTGTTCACTGGGATAAGTAACTGCAGAACCAGAGGCCTGGACGTCTAGTAACACCTTTGGTCTGCTTAAGCTTGAGAAGCCAATTGCCAGAGCCTGCTGCATTACCCTGTGACTTAAGTCGTAGCTGTCATGAGAAATTGAGATAAATAAATCACTCAAACATTGCCAAGATCTGCTTGGATTAAAACTGTCAAGAATGGAAATACAGTTTGGGGAATGTAAAGGCAGCAAGAGGAATTCAGAGAAATTCCTATTTTCTCAGCTGTATGACCTCTAGCTTCAAATGGCTAGCAATTTATAGCAAGAGGGCAAGGCATCACTCCTCCCTGGCCACTTTATATCCCCCCCCCCCCGTGCATTATATTCCCTCTGTCAAATATATTACAACATATTAAACATTTGAAGGTTTTTGAGAGTATTTCTCTTTTTTTAGTTTTTTTCAGAAATAAAAAAAAATCCAATTCAGTGTTTCAAACACCATTAATGAAATTCATGCTTGTAAATGTGTATGTAAAAGTGTGTACCGAAAAATATTGAGTAAAGCTCCTGTTATTGTGTGCCTTCACACTGTTTCTGATTTATGGCAACTCTAAAGTGAACCAATCATGAGATTTTCTTGGCAAGATTTGTTCAGAGGAGGTTTGCCTTACCATGCTCTGAGGCTGAGAGAGTGTGACTTGCCCAAGGTCACCCAGTGAGTTTCCATGGCTAAGGGTCTTTGAACCCTGGTCTTGAGAGTCCTAGTCCAATACCCAAACCACTACACCACCCTTGGGCAAAGCCCTGTGAAATAATTGTGAGTTTCAAAACTGGTCTTACAACATTTTCAAACATGTGACACAAGGCTCACTTTCTGTGCTAAGAATTACATCATAGATGGGCAGACTTTAGCCTTTTGGGATCTACTTAAATTTTTGATGTCCACAACTTTACAATAAAGCTCCTGATCTCAGGTCTTGGTGTGAAGTGAACTGGGCAATCCTGAGAAAAATCAGCCAGTTGCCGGTCATAGAATGCTTATGTGAGAAAGGATACAAACTTGAGGCTAATTTATCAGATAGGAGCAGGAAAAAATGATTTAGGGCAGTCAGACACAAAGCAAATGTTGGGTTGGAAGAGGGAAATGGATACGACCTGAACAGGGTTTGAGGAACTGGAATTGTCAAAAGAGTTCAGCCAGTTGTTGCTTAACCTATTTGTTATATAACAAATCTACTTGTTTACACCTGTCTAAATGTTTTATTCTAATAACTGTTAAGAAGAACTAGCCACATTTTACAACACTGAATTCACTAATCAATATATCAAGTCACTTGAGGCCCAAGTACCAGATTAAGGGAAGAACCTTAAGGATAAAAGGCAAGGTGAGCAAGAAGAGCCAAGTGGTGGAACTGCAGAGCCAGCTTAAATAGGAATTCTGTCACACTTGACCATGCTCTTATAATGATATGTATAATGATATACTGTAATTTGTTTTGGGTTGTTTGCTGTTGTTGTTGTTGTTGTTGTTGTTGTTGTTGTGTGCCTTGAAGTCATTTCTAATTTATGGCTACCCTGAGGCAACTTATAATGGTATTTTCTTGGAAATGTTTGTTTGGAAGAGGTTTTCCATTGCCTTCCCCTGAGGCGGAGAGAGTGTAACTTGCCCAAGGCAATTCGGTGGGGTTTATGGCAGAACTGGGAATCAAACCCTGGATAGGTCCCCTAACTAAATGGAAATAATGTGAAGGCATACCACCACCATCACAACAAATGCTAGTACTATTAAATGAAACTCTGGGCCTTTGCAGACTGCCAGAAATAGTGCACATTAAATTGAGGCACTGCCCTGGCTCAGTGCTAGGGAATCATGGGAACTGTAATTTATTGTGGCACCAGAGCTCTCTGATAGAGAAGGCTCAATGTCCCAGAAAAAAATTCAATTCCCATGACTTCCTAGCACTGAGCCAGGGCAGTGCCTCAATTTAATGTGCACTATTTCTGACAGTCTGCAAAGGCCCTCTTTTGATGCACCCAAATTCATTCCTGTAATTGCTGAGCCCTTTCCATTTCAGCAGCATAATTCAGACTAGGAATGCCCCTCTCCCCAGCAATTCTTTCACATTTCCCAGACAATACTTTTTCTAGTCAAAATAAATTTTCATCCCCTGGAAACCTCCAGCAATGGTAACAGGCCTCTCAAATAGGTTGCAGGCCTTACACACAGAAGTGTCCTTCTGTTCCCCCCAGTTTTTTTTCTTCATTTTGTCAATTTTTGTAGCTCCCAGTGCATCACAAGGGCAGTGAATTGGGTCCTAAACCTGCTGCAGTTACTAACTCCTTAGTTTGTTGTTGCTATCTGGGCATTAGAACCCTTTGTTCATCTGTTGCCAAATCACCTAGATATATGTCCCCTGTTATCTTTCTAACTTCTGTTCAACCATTAATTACATATATTCAATTTGCTATGAAGCAACCAGACAAATGGTCAGGAAAATATGGCTCGATCCTTCTTTTCCCAAAAGCTATTTGAAACCATGCTGCCCACAGGGGCCCACTCTCAAGGTGGGCTGAATATGCATGGCATCAAGCCACATTATTGGTTTTTGTTGTTGTTGTTGCCTCCCCACATACATGTGCACTGTTACACAAACGCATCACCTGTGACCTCCAAATACCTCCCATATCCACCCAGATTCCATCCCATTGGATGACTGCCCCTTTGATCAGCCGCACAGTCACACATATGATGCTCTGCCTGTACAGGGCACCAGTGTATTGGTGTGCAAGTGATACAATAGAGACTGCACTAAGCAGTCTATAAGTGGTTTACAACTGTAAGATAATTGCCCCCAACAAGCTGGGTACTCATTTTAGCAACCTCAGCAGGATGCAAGGCTGAGTCAACGCTGAGCCCTGACTGGGACTGAACTCACAACCTTGAGTACATACCAGAGAGGCAAGGGGACTGGGAAATGCACCACTTGGGCCCAGACTCTGCCCCCTTAGCTGAGCAGGAGGACAATGAGGACCAAAAGAGATGCAAGGGCACTGGGAAAGGCACCATCTGAACCCAGACTCCACCCCCTCAGCTGAGCAGGAGGACAAAGAGAACCACTAGAGAGGCAAGGGGATGGGAAAGGCACCATTTGAACCCAGACTCCACCTCCTCAGATGAGCAGGAGGACAAAGAGGACCACCAGAGAGGCAAGGGGACTGGGAAAGGCAGCATTTGAACTCAGACTCTGCCCCCTCAGCTGAACCAGAAAACAGCGGAGGACCAGGCAGGCAAGTGGAGGAAGGAAGAAGGTGACCAGCCATCTCTGCCCTCCCCCAACCATGGAGAAAGAAGTGAAGGAACTTAAGAAGAGGGTGGGGGATGGGGATGGGGATGGACTAAAAGAGGGGGGGGCACAAGAGAAGGGAAGGAGGGAAACCCAGACAGACATAAGAGGATGGGTATGAAAGTAAACAAACAATCATGGGAAGAATAATATAGGGAGACAAACAGCAACTGGGCAGCAGCAGCAGTGGTGGATGTCACTGACAGGACTGAATTGTGACACCATAGCTAACATTGGTTGGCACTGTGCACAGGGAGGTGTAGGTGGCCCTCCTTGTGTAACCACATCACCTATTAAGCTCTATAATGAGACACCCCAGGTGAGACCCAGGCAGGATCAGAGGGAGAGATAAAGCGATATCACATTTGCAATATTAGCCAAGGGCATAAGAAAGATGACAAGACAAATAGCAGACACCCTTAGAAAGGCAAATACCATCCAAAGCAGCATTACATATAAGATAGGGAATGTGAGGAGCATGAGACAAGGGAAGCTAGACATAGTAAAAATGGAAATGCAATGCATGAACATATCAGTGCTGGGGATGAGTGAGTTAAAATGGACAGGAATGGGCCACTTTGAATCAGACAACTGCACAGTACTCTATTCAGGGAATGAATAGACAAGATGAAATGGGGTGGCTTTCATACTGAGAAAAGATGTGCCAAAAGCAGTCAGCTGATACAATGCAAAATCAGACCGAATCATTCCAGTAAGGCTCCATGGATAAACCTATGAATATCACCATAATTCAAGTATATGCACCAACCACAGAGGCAAAGCACAAAGAAATTGATAGATTCCATGAAGGACTACAAGAAGAAATTGACAGCACACCAACACAGGATGTCAAGCTGATCACTGGAGATTGGAATGCAAAAGGTTCAAACAAAGAAGATTCAAAAACAGTAGGCAGATTTGGATAAGGCAAAAGAAATGAAGCAGATGAATATCTGATAGATTTTTGTGTAGCCAATAACCTGTTCATTGCAAACATATTCTTCATACAAGCAGAAAGAAGGCTATACACATGGACATCACCAGATGGTCAACACAAAAATCAAAACAGACTATATAATTGGAAGCAAAAGATGGTAAAACTCTATACTGGTCACCAAGACTAGCACAGGTGCCAACTGTGGCATAGGTCATGAACTACTCATATCAAAAATAAGAGTAAGACTCAAGAAGAAAACAAAAGCAGTGATTACACCAAAATATGATCTAAATAATATCTCAACAGTATTTACTGACAACATAAGAAACACATTTGCATTACTGAGCATAATAGATTGAGAACCAGAGGAACTATGGTCTGAAGCCAGGGGCATAATAAAAGAAGAATGCAGACAGACATTTTCAATAAACAAAAAGAAAGAGATGACAGAAAAAAACACTACAAGCAATAAAGAAGAGAAGAAAAACAAAAGGGAGATAGGAACAAACTAAGAATTATGAATGCAACAGCACAACAGCCTGTGCAAAAAGATAAAGAAAATTATTACAATGACCAATGCAGAGAAATAGAAAACAACAACAAAAAGGGAAGAACAAGAGATCTATTTCACAAGATTTGGGAAATCAAAGGAAAATTCAAACCAAGAACAAGACCAGGAAGGGATAAAAAGATGTTGGATGCAATACACAGAAGAATTATACAAAAGAGATGATAAAATGAAGGACACATGGAATGAAGAGCCATATGAAGATGAACTCCAAATTATAGAAAGTGAAACTGCAATAAGAGAAACAGCAAAAAACAATTCACCAGGAATAGATGATATTCCAGTTGAACTACTGCAATCTACACTGATAGAGTCAACTCTAGTGCTAACCAACATATGTCAACAAATATGGAAAACAAAATGATTGCCAACAGATAGGAAGTGATCAATATATATCCCCATCTACAAAAAAGGAGACACGAGAGACTGTAGCAACTCTAAAACCATAGCACTGATCTCCCATACTAGTAAAATCATACTTAAAATTCTACAACATAGACTCCAACCATACATGGAGAGAGAAATCCCAGAGGTCCAAGCAGGGTTCAGGAAAGGAAGAGGCACCAGGGACTACATTGCAAACATATGATGGCTAATGGAGCACATCAGGGAATTCTGAAAGAAAATCAGCACTATAGAAAAGCTTTTAACTGCATAGATCTTGAAAGGCTAGATCTTGAAACTGCATAGATCTTGAAAGGCTATGGAATGCCCTTAAAGACATGGGAGTGCCAACACATCTGATAGTCCTAATGAGGAATCTGTATTCAGGACAAGAGGCTACTGTCAGAACAGAAAAGGGAGAAACAGAATGGTTCCCAATTGGCAAAGGAGTCAGACAAGGCTTCATCCTTTCACTCTATCTGTTCAACTTTTATGCAGAACATATTATAAGAAAATCAGGTTTGGACACAGAAGGAGGAGGAGTGGAAATAGGAGGAAAGAATATCAAAAATCTAAACAATGCAGATGACACCATAGTACTAGCAGAAAACCTCACAGAACAGGAACACCTATTAAGGAAGATCAAAGAAGAATGTGAAAGGCAAGCTGACTGTTGATCATAAAGAAAAAAAAATGACCACTGAGAACCTTCACACGTTCAACCTAGACAATGAAGAAATAGAAATAGTAAAAGAATTCCCACACCTGGGATCAAACATCAGCAGCAAGGAGGACCAGCGGAGGCTCCCTAGCCCTCCCCACCAGCCAGTCCCTTTAAGATCTTTGGGACTCCAGAGACCCTGGTGAGGCTGCTGAGGAGACCCCCCAGCTTCTCAGCATTAACCTCCCAGCACTGGTGGCGGCAAGTAACATCAGCCTGATCCGTGCAAAAGATCACATTGAGTGTATTACCATCACTTTGACCAGGAGACCAATCTGGAAAATGGATTACATCGAGTGTATTTCCCTGACCATGAAAGCTAGGGACAGTCAGGGGATTCTGTTGGTATACCATCCACCCAGTTGCCTAACAGACTCCCCGGCTGAGCTGACACAGCTGGTCTCCCCCAGGCTTCTTATCCTGAGGGACCTCAGCCACACCTGAGGGGAAGGAGTGCAGGATAAAGGTCGATCTGGACACGGGCATTGTAACAAAGCCAATAAGAGAGATGTCCAGGGACTCTGTGGACTGTATTAAACTGGATCAATTTGAGTTTGTAAATACCGATGAAGTGGACAAACGTCTTGGATGTGTTAGGAGGACGACTTGCCCTCTCGATCCATGCCCTTCATGGTTAACTGTCCAGGGAGGCAATGTAGTAAAACTCTTGCTACAAAAAATAATTAATACATCCTTCAAGGAGGGCAAATTTCCACCATGTTTAAAACAAGTGGTGGTAAAACCACTTTTTAAAAAGCCCTCGTTGGATCCAGTGGAAAAAACCAATTATAGACCGGTTTCGCTATTACCTTTTTTAGGCAAAGTGATCGAGAGGGCAGTTGCCTTCCAACTCCAGGCAGTTTTGGATGAAGCCGATTATCTGGACCCATTTCAAACTGGCTTCAGGGCAGGATAAGGAGTTGAGACTGCCATGGTCACCTTAGTCAATGACCTCCGTCTGGTCATAGACAGGGGAAGTGTGACCCTGTTGGTGCTCTTGGACACCTCAGTGGCGCTCAATACCATAGACCATGGTATCCTTCTGGGACGCCTGAGGGAGTTAGGTATTGGGGACACTGCGCTTCAGTGGCTCCGGTCCTACCTCTCAGGCAGATCCCAGATGGTGAGGCTGGGGGACAGTTGCTCCTATGAAAGGGAGCTGACATCTGGCGACCCGCAGGGCACCATACTGTCCCCCATGCTGTTTAACATTTACATGAAGCCGCTGGGAGAGATCATCCAGAGATATGGGGCGCGGATTTATCAATATGCTGATGATACCCAACTTTATTTCTTGATGTCTCTGACAGCTGCGGTGACTAAGGATGATGTCGCTCCTCTGGATGCCTGCCTTGGGTCGGTAATGGGCTGGATGAGGGAAAACAAACTCAAGCTGAATCCAGAGAAAACAGAGGTACTCACGATAGGAACCCCTGGTCCAGGAAGGGAATTATGTCTTCCGGTCTTGGATGGGGTCACACTTCCCCTAAAGGACAAAGTACGCAGTCTGGGAGTACTCCTGGACTCATCGCTACAGTTGACATCTCAAGTAGATGTGATGGCCAGGAGTGCTTGGAATCAGCTTCGGCTGATTTGCCAACTGCATCCCTACCTGGACCGAGAAGACCTTGAAGCAGTAGTACTTGCCCTGGTAATTTCTCGTTTGGACTACTGTAACATGCTCTACATGGGGCTACCTTTGTACCAAGTTCGGAAGCTTCAATTAGTTCAAAATGCAGCAGCCAGGCTGGTTGCTGGAACATCTAGGGCAGACCACACTACACCGGTGTTGAAAGCCCTTCATTGGCTGCCGATTAGCTTCCGGGCTCAATACAAAGTGTTGGTTATTACCTATAAAGTCCTATATGGCTTGGGTCCATGTTACTTGAAGGAACGCCTCTCCCCACACAATCCACCCCTCACTCTCAGAACTTCTGGGAAAAACCTATTGGAATATTATAATGTTAGGTTGGTTTCTACCTCCCAGAAATCATTTACGGCTGGGGTCCCTAAATTATGGAATAGCCTGCCGGAAGAGGTTTGTACTATTTCCACATTGGAGGCCTTTAAAAAGGCACTCAAAAAGAACTCTTCCGGCGGGCTTACCCACCTGACCTAAAATAACATGTGACTAATGATCCCCCGGGAAGGATGACCTCCACTATAGCATAGAATTGTATTAGTAGTTGTAATTGAAATTTTAATTTTATTGTTTTTTATGGTATATGTAATTTTAATGTTTTTAAATTTTATTGTAACTTTGTTATGCTTTACCGCTATGTTTTAACTTTGCTGTTTTATCCTTTTTGATGTACTCCCACCTCAATCCATTGGGAGAGGCGGGATATATAAATAATTATTATTATTATTATTATTATTATTATTATTATTATTTTATTGATAGAAATGGTGACTGTAGTCAGGAAATCAGAAGACTAAGGGCCGATGCAGATGGTCCAAAAGGAGCAGCACAGAGCCACCTCTGGGAGTGGTAGATCGGGGCCATGGCAACCACACGCCATGGCCCCAATCCTCCTTTTTGCACTCCCAAAAGAGCAGCAAAATGCCATTCCTTTTGGGGGCAGCAAAAGGTTGCCCTTAGAGCCAGTGTCACGGTTCTTTTTCACCCTATTGGTGCAGCGTCTGTGCATGCTGCCCCAAGAGGGCGTCCTGATGCCACACGCCATGTGGACAGGTGCACAGCATCAGGATGGCATTGAGGTGGAATCGGGATGGCTGGTGTGTGGCTACTCCATCCCAACTCCACCCCCAGCCTGGCCTTTTGTGCTGGTCTGCATCGGCCCCAAAAATGAGGAGGGTGACTATGAAAGAACTAGAAAAGATACTAAAATGGAAAAAATATACAAATCAGCACAAAAGTTAGAATCATACAAGCCATTGTATTCCCTCTTACTATGTATGGATGTGAGAACTGGACAGTTAAGAAAGATGATAGGAAGAAAAACAATGCATTTGAGATGTGGTACTGGAGAAGAGTGCTGAAGATCCCATGGACACCCAAAAGGACAAACAAATGGGTCCTAGAGGAGATCAAGCCAGAAACCTCCCTAGAAGCCAAGATGACAAGTCTTAGACTGTTGTACTTTGGACACATCAAGGGAAGAGAGGACTCTTTGGAAAAAATAATAATACTGGGAAAGGTGGAGGGAAATAGGAAGAGAGGAAGGCCACATGCTACATGAATGGACTATTAAGGAGGTTACGGGTATGGGGTTGCAGGAATTAAGCAGAGCAGTGGAGGACAGAGGGTTTTGGAGATGTCTCATCCATAGGGCCACCATGAGTTGAGATCGACTTGAGGGTAGTTAACAATAACAAAATACATAGGACATACCTACTGGCTTGGTTATTGTATTGTCCTGTTTATGGGTTTCCTGTCTGGTTGGTCAGTGTAGGAACAGAATTCTGAACTCCACAGGCCTTTGTTCATGTCCATCATGCTTTCTCTTATGGTCTTAAAAAGTAAGTGTGCACCTTCAAATCACCTGCCAGCCTATGGTGACTCTATGGGGTTTTTTAGAGAGGGAATATTCAGGCATGGTTTGTCATTGCCCTCCTCTGAATATAGTTATTGCACATAATATTTCCTAGAAGTCTCCCTTCTAAGATCAGATGGCATCTATTTCCATCACGTTATTTAAACCTCCCTGCCAGGTACTTATGGTCTGATCCATACATGCAGCAAAAGAAGATGGTAGCATGCTGCTGTGATACAATGGAACACATCACTTCAAAGTACAGTTGGAGAATCCTATTTGTTAATGCTTCCTTCAATTAAACACTCCATTAACATATAAATAGTTGGCAAGGGTGTTGGATTAGAATCTTTCATTCTAATGTACTTACCTTTGATGTATACTCTGAGAAAAGTGTGATATTAAATCAGCCAATCAATTAAAAAAAATTGTGCATACTGGCTGGATAAGGCTGCCGTAGGGCAGTCTCCTTTTTAATAGACTGTATTTTTAACTTCCATATAACTAACAGAAACTGTAAGCATACAACTGAACCTTTTCCTATCATGGATTGCAGTGTAAAGCCCATCCCAAGTTGTGTGTGTGTGGGGGGGGGGGGGAAGAGATGGAAAAAGAGAACACTTGTTTAGCTCTGGTAAGAGACCAGAAGCCTTCTCACACAAGGCAGCTAAATCGGAACTAGCAGAGGATAAATGCATTTTCAGTTGGGGCTTACTGCATGACATCATTGGTCTCCTATTATTCTCATATGCATCTTGAAAGCATTTCTTTTTACTGACATGAAAAAAACATTACTAATCACCTTTCCCACAACTATCCTGGATGAACGTTAAATTCCACTTGAATGGTGATTTGGAGTGGTCAGGGGTGCTTAATTCACTTACTGTGATCAGAGTAGAAGGAGAAGAAAGGGGGTGGACATTCCAATTTGATTTCCTTTTAGTTGTCAAAGTAACAGTAAGAAACTTTAAACTTTGCCAAAACTTTGCTCACTATACCCCCACACCTCCTTTTCTAGCCCCATAAGTCATTAACATGTTACAATGCTATGGTGCTCTAATCCTGCCCTCATTCTCTCCCCGCCTCACTCTCTCACACACACTTGCACATGCCTGGAAATGTAAGGAAAAGCCAAAACTGTCTTACAGTTTAATAAAGGAATTTATCTTGCTGACTGTTTCTTCCTCCAAATGTACTAATCACTGCATAGTGATAGATCAGACAGATCTGCTGGCCTTCATCTGCCATGGATTAGTTTAGACTGCTGAGGAGTCTGATCTGTCCCAATGTAAGGGGGGGAAGGACTTTTAAAAGATAAGAATGCTTTTGATTTATATGTCAGTGGAGAAGATGTGTGTGCAAACCAAACTAGAAAAAGAGGTAGTACTTGGTGGACAGTGTCTAATGCTGTGTGATAAGATTTTTTTTATTTTTTTAGTGCAAATGAAGGCTGCAATGTCAAGAAGATTCTGAATGAAGAGAGAAAAGCAGAATCCTGATTGTATTGCACTTTTGAAAACAGGACTATTTAATGGAAGAACTTAATGTGATAACGCCTCAGGCCCATGCAGCTCCTCATCCAGAACTGTTTCCATTCCTGCAAGTTATGATAAAAACTGTTGTGTAACTTTAAGGACAGGTGTTTGATAATGAGGAGGAGGGTGCTCAAAACAGACAAGTCATTATGAATTTTTTCTACTTGCAGATGTCTTTGTACAAACAGTGAAAAAAGAGAATACATTGGAAGAGGAGGAGATCAGCTGAAACATTTAACAATGTGATTTCAGTGAAGACAATGACAAAAGAATAGATTATTACATAATTACAGCAGAAAATCAATATGTCAAGCAAAGGGAAAAATAGACACTGTTCACTAAATGCAAAGATTGGTATAAGGTTGACTGTACACTCCCTTCTTTCCTACATACTTCTTTAAAAGCAAAAAGCTGTAAAATAAGTTAGCCTGTAGAGGACTGCATACATAATATTCTCCAAAAAAATATTGCAAATTAAAATTCAGTGTAAACAAGTGTAAACTGATGTATATTGGGAGGCTGTGGAAAAACCCTCTTAAAATGAAAAAGAATCTGAGGGGGGGAATCACAATTCTGAGCAACTTAAGGCATATATACAACATATTAACCACAGTGTTCTTTTGTCTATATCACTCACAGCAAGGTCATACAAATCTGTGCCACAAATCCAAAGTCCAAAAGGCAAGACAGGCAACAATTAAGGGGGAGGGCCAGTTTCCATCACCAACATGTCTCCCAACTGGTTCCACTGATGCACTGTACCACATCAGAAATCATATCATGTTACTTTCAGTTACCACTTTTGGCTGGTTTACAGCCAATAGTGCAAGTTAGAAGGAGAAGGTCTGGAGGGAAGCTTAATCAACCTGTTTGTGCTGGTTTTCATGCATTTTAGGACAGCTTTCTGGTAAAATATTGCCCCCAGGTCAAAAACAAATTAGTTTTTGTGGGTGCCAGGGAATTTAGAAGACTGCCAGAAGACTCTGAGGGTTGCAAAAATGGAGCATACATGTAGCCACCTCTCTCCTAAAGTATTGAGAGGCCCTAACAAAAATTACAGTGACGGAAAGAAAATATTTTGTGGATGCTCTTCACTCAAGGATTACTCTAGTTCATTATATTCTATGTCATTCTAGGTCACCATATTGTACTACTATAAGGGAAGCTCTTTCCCCATTCTTTGAGGGAGTCCTAAGTGCTTCCTTCAGAAGAAGTTCCTCTGGCACAACATACCGGGAGGATTCTGACCTTCATGCAAAATTCAATAGTATTTTATCTTTTCCTTCAGACAACAAAATGTCTTAGTCCATCCTCAGTTGCTTATTAAAGTATCCTTAAATACCCTAATACATGCAAATGCAAGAAGACAGATAGGTACCACTTTGGTGGGAAGGTAACAGCGTTCAGTGCAGCCATGATGGCCATAGAGTAGTCCTTGGACAACGCTGACTCTTCGGCTTAGTAACGGAGATGAGCACCACCCCCTACAGTCGGTTATGACTAGACATACATGTCAAGGACTAACTTCACCATTTTAAATACCCTAAAAGCACGACATCTTGCCTGATCTTGGAAGCTAAACTGGGTCATCCATCTTTCTTCACTACATCTTTCTTCTCTATTAATACCTCCCTTTTTTCCTTAGATTTTCATTTTCTGAGCAAAACACTGTGTAATTATCTGACTCAAAATGCCTCATTCCTGTCCAGTTAGTTCAATCAACCCAACTATTGCAGTGTTTATATGTTCCATTTCTTATTTTACTTTTATCTAGCTTGCCCTGATTCCTGCTTCTCACATTCTATGTTCCTATAATATGTCTTGTGTAGCTTCAGACTTTCCTTTCACCTCTGAGCACATCAACAATTGAACATTCTTTCAGCCTGTGTCCAGTTGCATCATTAGCTGCAGCACTATTCATAGCTGCCCTCTGTTCCTTCCCAGTAGCTCACTGAGTGCTTCCAACTTGAGAGTCTCATCTTCTGGCACCATCTCTTGTTTCAGTTTGGATTGTCTCATCATATGGTTTTTGTGGTAAAGGACATTCAAAAAGGGTTTACCATGCCTCCTTTTGCACATTACTAACAGGTTTAGCTATGGTGCCACTGCCGTTGCCTCTGAGAGATCATCTGCTGTGTCAACCCCCACCCCATCCACCCACAGATGGTGCCCAAGAGTTGTTTGGCACATTTAATCTGACTCCTCAGCAAAAGCCTGTCTGACATGGGAGACCCTACCAGCAGCACTGCTACAAGCAGTATAGCTGCTTGCATCACATAATCTCACCACCACAGAAAGTAGTGCCATACACGTTAGGCATATACAAAGACTGATTTTTCAGCATCTCTTTTCTTGTTATGATAGCTTGTTGCAGTATGTTTCAATGAATGATTTATTTCAAATTTCCTCCACTCATAATTATTTTACTGCTTAGTCTCAAATATATTCTTCCTTGTAGCCTTGAGAATAAAAGTAAGTAGTAACAAGGAACTGAGGGCTGGAATTTAATTGAGGTTTCATAATACTTTCTAAGAAAGTCAAAAGAATTATGAATGATCTGTAATCTGACCATCAGACCCCAGCATAGTCTACTATAAACCAATTATCTTCCTACTGGCTTGAATTTCCTTCAGATAAATGATCACTATTACTTTCATAATCTGTGAACAATTAATAATACATGGTCTGAAACGGTTCTGTCCCCCCACCCACCCAGTTTGTAGATTTCACATACAGTCAGCTACCCGACGTTCTCCTTGTTCTGCCCAAGGGGAAACAGCAACAAATAACAGCATTCACCACATAATCTGCTCCAAAGTCACATTCAGTATAGAATTTAGGATAAGGTCAGGTTGCTTTGCTGCCCTCCACACAATTCTCAGTTTCTCATACACAGCTGCTTTAGATAACGCTAAATAGAAACTAGATATTAAATTGTTGCTGCTTATAAGTAAAAAAAAAAAAAAAAAAAAAACCATGCCTAGTGTTGAATATTCCTAATTCTAATCCATTCTAGGATAACAAGCTTTAGAGCTTCCTTCAGGCCCATCTTGGTTTCATGGAAGCCTTCCAAATAACTGGAAGAGCTACATAGCACTCAGTACTTGTGGGAGTGCTTCTCCTTATGTATATTTGCCTGAGGAGTAAAATCTGTTGGATAGACCCTTCCCTGTGTCCCAGAGTAATACATGAGAGAGGGCTTTCTGCACAGTGACACCCAGTTGTGGAATGCTATACCTTGGAGGCCCAATTAGCACTGATATTGGTTTCATTTTAGCTTTTTGTTGAAGGCTTTGGCACATAATGATTTCATTTAAATCTATACATACATATATGGTGTTAGGCTGTTTTAACTTCTTAAATTATTCATTTTAAACACCATTCAATTTCTTGTTTTAGAATGATAAAAATATTTTTTTATTATTTTCCATTTTAATTGAACTAATTTTATTGTAAGCTGTTCAGAGTTCTGATGATATATTACAAATAATTTAGTAAAATAAGTACAACTATTTAATTCTCTGCAAATCCCAGGCCTTAGATATTGAGAGTGTTTGCCAGAGGAATTTCTCATGGAATTCTAGCAGCTGCCTACCCCACTTTTACCTTCATTTTGGTTTTTCTTATGCCCAGATTAATGGCCTAAGCAGACGACTAAAACAGTCGTCTTGGAGGCCCGGAAGAGGAGGAGCCACCGCACGCGCGGTGGCCCTTCCTCTTCCTGAGGTCGCCCTGAGCGCTTCCGGGCCACCGCACGCCGGACGCGTTCAGGGCGACCTCCCTCCACAGCGTCCGGACGCGCTGTGGAGGATAAGTCGCAAAAAGGGCGCCCGCCGCTTTTAGGGCACTCTTTTTGCGACTTATGAAAGGAGTGCCTTTTTGGCGCTCCTTTCAGGGTCGCCGGGGAGGCGCCGCGGTGAGGCTGCCATAGCCCCGCGGCGCTCCGGACCAGGGCGCTCCAAACGCCCTGGTCTGCATCCCCCCTAAGTTTCTTCAGCCTCTCACTCTGTTTTTCATTTGGATTCCTCATTCCCACTATGATTTAAAGTGATTTGCTGATTGGTTTACATGTGCCTCATTCACACTGGAAGCAGTTTCAGACCCAACTGTGTTTGGTCTCAATCATGATAAAGCGAGGCAAATGCAAAATAAATAAATAAATAAATAAATAAATAAATAAAATTGCTCTTTTCAAAGATGGGTCTTTTGATGGTTCTTTTGAAAATATGCACTTTGTAAGCATGTCCAAGCATGATCAACAAGGGTGAATGACATTTGGATTTCAATCAAGTCACACTGGAGGGAAGGGACTAATGACAGAGGGTGGTTTAACAGCTCTCTCTGAATATTGTAAACTGCTTCAAGCAGTCAGTTGTTGTAGTTTCTACCTGCTATATAAAAGATGATGAGATTTATCTCTTTTTACCCAAACCATCACCAGCTAGATTAGGTTTTAGTTAAATATTTAAATATTTATTATTTATTATTTATTTATTAAATAATATTATTTATTAAATTAAATATTTATTAAAGACATTGTTGTTTGTTTTTAAACTACAAACTGCATGTCTGTTATTGTTTTTCTGAGTAAATCTTTATTCTTTGGGAAGGCAGCTTTAAAATAATAGTCTGTTGTACTGTTAATGAAAGCTAGACTTTAACAACTTTAACTTTGATACTTGTGTATTTTTTGTTTCCTTTAAAAGGGTTAACCCTGGGAAACTCAAATTGCACCCCACAATGCTTAACAAACTAAATTCTATCCTAACTGATGATGATTTGGGTACATCACGAAGAGATTGTTACCCTCACTCAGAGGAGACTGTTACTCTGACTTGAGACTGAGAGGAGACAATTTAGATTCTTGAGAGAGAGTCTGTTAAACAGCCTCCAAGAGTAAGTGACTAAAGTCACATGTTTAGATAGAATGAGATTGATAGAGGGAAGTCCCCATCTATCTAAGGAGAGAAAGGAGAATGCAATGCATAAAATTTCCAACAATAGCTAAAAGTATGACACAAAATATAAATTTTATTTGGATGTTTTGCTGGAACAGATTCACAATTCTGAGTAAGCTGCAATTGTGGGAGGTCTTACATTTAGGAGGTAGATTACCAACACTGAACTTTCTGCACTAACTTTATACTAACAAGTATAGATACTAACAACTTTGTCATTGTGTTAAAATAACAGAAAATACCTAGTGATGAATGTTAATAGGAATGAAGCATATGTTGCTCAGAACTCTCCACCCCATGGGGAAAATATTGAAGCTGTAAAAAAAAAAGTGTGTGGGGGAGGACAGAATACAAAGCCAATTGTTTCTTTTTACAAAGTTCAAGGGATATTCCTTCTGATGTTTCTTTTTTCTTTCTTTCTTTTTCTTTTTTTTTTCTGTTCCCCCCTTTTTTGGTGTATGTGTGTGTTTTAAAACCAAAGATAGAAATAAAAAGACTGGCTGTCTGAAGGTTCTTCAAACAGTTGACCATGGCTTCTCAGTATGTGTAAATTCAGCAAAAACAGATACATGTATGATTATCATACAGGGCTGTATTACATGCTATTTCAGGCTTTTTCATCTTATAAAGGAAAGGAAGAAAATTATAAAGGAATTTTAACATGCTTGAAGCAGACCTGAGGTAAAACAACATATGGGTTTAAGTGCACATGTGTACTCATATGTGTCTGTATATGCACACACACACATGCTCATTTGTGTGCATACACATGCATGCACACACTGACACAACATAATTTTAGTGCCTGAAATTTAATGCAACTGGTCTTTAATGATGTTATCAGAATCTCCTGAAACATCTTCTGGGGTAAGGCAGTAATGGACTGGATGAAGAAAAACAGATTGAGACTGAATCCTGAAACTAGGTATTGGGATACAACTCTCCTCCAAGGACTGTGTTCGTAGTCTGGGGGTGCTCCTGGATCTATTGCTCCAGATGATTAATAAGGTAAGTGTGACGTCTAGGAGTGCCTGTTATCAGCTTTGGCTGATACGCAGCTGCACCCTTTCCTGGAAGCTAGGGACCTCAAAACTGTGGTGAATGTGCTGGTAACCTCCCATTTTAATTTCTGTAATGTGCTCTACATGGGGCTACCCTCGTGCTTGGTCTGGAAACTCCAATTAGTACAGAATATGGCAGCCAGGTTGATCTCAGGAACATCTAGAAGAGACCATTTAACACCAGTCTTGAAGTCACTTCACTGGCTACCTATTAGTTTCCAAGCTCAGTACAAGGTGTTGGTTATCACCTTTAAAGCCCTAAATGGCTTGGGTCCAACCTATCTTCGGGACCACCTCCTCCCATATAATCCACCCTGCACACTCCGGTCCTCTGGGAGGAATTCGCTGCAGCCTATAAAAATGAGAGCCGTTTCAGCAACCGCTCCCAGATTATGGAACAGCCTATTGGACGAGATCCATCATATTACTACCTTAAGCAGCTTTTAAAAAGCTGTTAAGATGGATCTCTTCCAGCAGGCCTTTCCTGACTAGATATCCCGACCTTAAGAGTTAGCCCATCCTTCTTCCCTCCTACTCTCTGCTGTAGCTGTTGTTATTGTTTGCCGTCATTGAGACTTATTTTATGTGTGTTTTAAATTATGTTGTTGTTTAATACCTTTTTAAGGGGTGGGTGGGTTTTGGGAAGTTTGGGTTTGTGATTTGTATCACATTTTTATGGTAATTTTAATGTTGTAAGCCTCCCTGGTTGACCTGCAGAGGAGCAGGATATAAATTTATTATTATTATTATTATTATTATTATTATTATATAGATGAATGTAACATGTCTAACTTTTCACCAGCTACAATTATTTGAGGTGGTATAGCAGAAAGAACAGTAAGGTTAAAAGTTTCTCACCAAAAGTGTTACTTATCAAATGTGGTAATTTTGTTACTTCTCCATCAAAATCATACAGGAAACAGAGGATGTGTAATATACACAAAAAGGAGGACCTCTTCATTTTGTTAATAACATGAAAGCCTTCTTCAGCTTCCAAGTTTCTTGTTTGGAAAGTTCTTGATGACATTTTTGCCCTATATTCTCTCATTTGTTAATTAATGGTTTTCACTATCAAGTATGATTATTATTGCTGTTGTTGTTGTATATCTTCAAAACATTTCCGACTTATGGTGACCCCAAAGTGAACCTATAATGGGGTTTTCTTGGAAAGGTTTGTTCAGAAGGGGCTTACTTTGCCTTCCTTTGCTGGGTTTTCCCTCTGAGCTTTGGGCTCCAGAGTCATAGGGCCTTTGCAGACTGCCAGAAATAGTGCACATTAAATTGAGGCACTGCCCTGGCTCAGTGCTAGGGAATCATGGGAACTGTAATTTATTGTGGCACCAGAGCTCTCTGACAGAGAAGGCTCAATGTCCCAGAAAAAAAATACAATTCCCATGACTCCCTAGCACTGAGCCAGGGCAGTGCCTCAATTTAATGTGCACTATTTCTGGCAGTCTGCAAAGGCCCATAGTCCAACACTATACTACGCTGGCTCTCATTGTATGATTAAGTAGTATTTACTTTTTAAAAATATAATTATTGTGTAAGAGACTTCTCCTTTTCTTTTCTCAGATTGTCTCAGAAATTTATACTTCAAATGTGTAAGTGCAAATAACTCAGTATGGAACCAGTTGTGGGAACTCTTAAAGCAACTGAAGCAAAGGAAAAGACATGTTACCTAGGGGACTGAATTGGAAAATTCTCCCTGAAAAAGTCCCATCCCAATGGTGATTTTCTTACCTCAAGGGTCCTCTTTGGAGCATCCTTCCCTGACTTGGTTCCCTTTCATGATGGTGGTAGTTTGTTGGGCACAAGTAGACATTTCATACTAAGGAATTGGATTAGTGTTGGAAGAAAGGTTTGACTCTCCAGAACCAGGTCCACTCATGTGGCTTCTAGAGCTGCTTTTAGCTACTAAAGTTAAAATGACCATACTGCCATTTAAAATATTCTCCATTTGAATCAGTAAGGTGTATGGTATGGTAGTAGCAATGTACATTGCTGCCTTTCTGGCATATTTTTTCATAGGATTGGGTCATTTATTTCTGTGATATATTTTCTTTAACTGGAAAATCAATCTGTGATATATTTTCTTTAACTGGAAAAGGTATGGCTAGTGAGAGTTTTGACCTTTTTCTTTGAACAGCACATCTACGTGGCATATCATAAAACATGAGGATCTAGTCAGTATCATCTGCTCAAGAACTAGAAAATCAGGACCTTTCTATCTTTAGGCTGTTTTTGAAAAATGAAAAAAAATCTCGTTGTTCAGAATAATAATAAAAAAAATCTCTATTCAGTCACAACAATCGACATTTGGCAATACTGACCAGGCTTAGGCAGCATTTGCACTGCAGAAATAATGCAGTTCAACAGCACTTTAACTGTCATCAGTCAATGCTATGGAATCCTGGGATCTGTAGTTTGCTGTGGCACCAGAGTTCTCTAACAGAGGCTAAATGTCTCACAAAACTGCACTTCCCAGAATTCCATAGCATTTGGCCATAGTAGTTAAAACTGTGTAAAATTGCTTTAATTTTTGCAGTGAAAATGCAGCCATAGTATATGCTTAAAGCACTCATGCCATCATTTCAGTATATTCAGAAGCAGTATATTCAGAAGCAAGTCTTATCCTGTTCAGAGACCACTTGATGGAAGCTATGGAGATTATCACAGTGATAATAAAACCAGCTTACATGAACTGGCTTAACATTTTAAATGAGTGGCATTCTGATGTTATCAGAAGGATTTAGCCACTGAAATTGCCACCTGGGTCCATCCTGGGTCCATCCTCACTCACAGGGGCACTCAGTGCACCTCTTTTTGAAGCTGGGAGTTTTCTGGCTTAAAGAAATGGCCACCAGAGCAGCTCTGGGAGTGGGGATGGACCCGAGGTGGACCCAGACTATGATTTTGGCAGCTAAATCCTTCTGATAACATCAGGATGCCACCTGTTTTAAATTTTAAACCGTCTCAGGTAAACTGGTTTTATTATTGCTGTGATAATCTTCTAGGATACTATTCCTATGACCACTTAATTGAATTTTATTTATTTATTTATTGCAGAAAATTTATATCCCACCTTTCTCCCACAATGGGATTCAAGGCAGGTTACAATAATTTAAAAAGATAAAAATACAAATGTTTAAAAATGATTAAACATTATTAATATTAAAATGTATGCTAAAATCACATCAGTAAAACTAGTAAAAACTGTAAAACACAAGTAAAATTCATCTACCAAAAGCCTGCCTAAACAAATATGTCTTCAGCTGCCAGTGAAAAGAGACCGGGAAGGGGGGATCGAGCTGACTTCCCGTGGAAGGGAGTTCCACAGCCTGGGAGCAGCCACAGAGAAGGATCTCTTCTGAGTCCTCATAACTGCACCTGTGAAGGGGACTGAAAGAAAGCCCTCCCCTGCTGATCTTAACACTCAGGCTGGATTGTATATGATAATCAGCCCTTTAGATAGTCTTGACTCAAGCCATTTAGAGCTTTAAAGGTCAAAACCAGCATGTTAAATTCTTCCTGGAAATGGACCAGCAGCCAGTGTAGTTGTTTCAGCAAGGGAATGACATGATGCCTGTAGCCAGTGCCACTCAACAGCCTGGCTGATGCAGTTTTCTAACAGCCTGGCTGCCCCCACATAAAGCACATTACAATAGTCCAAATGGGATGTGGGGTTTGTTAGCGTGTGTTACCTTAGCCAGATCCAACTTCTTATGGAATGGGAGGAGTTGGCACACTACTTTTATCTGAGCAAATACAGTCCTGGCTACAGCAGAAACCTGGTCATCAAGACTCATATCTGAATCCAGGATATGATTCCCAAGCTGTGAGCCTCAGATGTCAAGGGGAATGAATAGGCTGAGTCCCTATTCCCCGATCTGCCTTCTGACTGACCAGGAGCACCTCTGTCTTGTCTGGATTAAGTCTCAATTTGTTCAGCCTCATCCAGTCCATCACTGGCAGCAGATACTGGTTTAGTACAGAGACAGCTTCCCTGGAGTCAGATGGAAAAGAGAGATAGATTTGGGTGTCATTAGCATACTGGTGATACCACACCCCAAAGCTCTTGATGACCTCTCCCAGCAGTTTCGTATAAATGTTAAATAACATGGGGGACAGAACAGAACCCTGATGGACCCCACAGGCCAGTGGCTAGGGGTTCAAATAGGAGTCTCCCAACACCATCTTCTGAGTTCAACCCTCCAAGAAGGACTGAAGCCACTGTAAGACAGTGCCCCCAAGCTCCATCCAGAAAAGTGACCCAGAAGGATGCCATGGTTCATGGTATTGAAAGCCTCTAAGAAGTCCAGTAGAACCAATAGGAACCTGTCTAGCTCCCTGGGTAGGTCATCCACCAAGGTGACCAAAGCTGTCTCTGTCCCATAGTCAGGTCTTCAGGCAGATTGGAATGGATCTAGATAATCTGTTTCATCCAAGAACCCCTGGAGCTAGGAGGCCACTGCATGTTCCAACACTTGTCCATACTGAAAGTAAAGGTGTTTATATACTGTACAAACAACAAAATGCAGACATACTCAATTTTCTCCTGTTTGGTTTGTAACATCTTGCCTGATGAAGAAGGTTGTACAGCTTCAAAAGCTTGCAACAAGTATCTTGTGCATTTCAGTTGGTCAATAAAGATATCACTGTTTGGTGGATTTTTGTTTGAATTTGCTAAATGGCCAACACAGATACCCCTGCATATATATTGTACAGTTATAGAAGTTTGATACCACTTGTGACTGTCATGTCTCCATGCTTGGAAGCCTGGGATCTGTACTTTAATCTGGTACTTTGAATTCTCTTCCCTAAGAATTCTAGTCCACTCCCTTAGATGGGTTACCTCTAAAAGTGCTGACTCACCACTCGACAATCAATTCAACTGATTTACCCTACTTAGGGCCTTTGTAGACTGCCAGAAATAGTGCAAATTGAGTCCACTTTTAATTGAGGCACAGCCCTGGCTCAGTGCTAGGGAATCATGGGAACTGTAATTTATTGTGGCACCAGAGCTCTCTGACAGAGAAGGCTCAATGTCTTAGAAAAAAATATAATTCCCATGAATCCCTAGCACTGAGCCAGGGCAGTGCCTCAATTTAAAGTGGACTCAATTTGCACTATTTCTGGCAGTCTGCAAAGGCCCTTAGTCTTACTCATAGGATTCAGGCCTACACCATTTAAAAAAAAAAAAAAAGACAACAGATTTTCATGTCAAATAGCATACTACTTTTGAAAGTGCATTCAGTGCTTGAATTGATTTGTTGTCAACTCCTGTTTGAAAAAAGAAAAGCCTAAACGTAACTTTCCTGAGTGTGATGCATCAGTTTAACCAGTTTTTGTATCCCATTCCAGTGCCATCTCTCTTTTTCATTTTGTTATTCCAAATAGGCCATGTTGCCATCTTGATAACATAAATAAACTGCTGGGAATGTAGCAATGCTTAGTGTTTAAAGAGTTAAATGTGTCTTCGAGCAACAATAATTGGATTAAAGAGTTTTCAGTGACCTAAAATCTCATGTGTTATCCACTTCTCTGAGGTATAGACTGATATACGCCACCTCTTCTCCCTGCCTCATTTATGTGCTCTCATTGCTCCAACAGTCCTTCTCTTCGTGTTCTAGCTTACCTTAGCCTAGTGCCCTTAGAGGGCTTACCTTTTTCTAATGGAGTTCCTACTAAAAAAAAGGTTTAGTTTATTTTCTATAATAATTGGTGTCAATGTTTCTTAATCATAATACCTAGCTGCTGCATGAATGCACTCTGTATCATAAATCCCTTAGTTAGAACAGATTTTAGTATTTGATTCACTAAAGCAAAAATGCCAATGTTAAGATTAACAAACTGCACATCAGTAAATACCACATTTGTTGTATAATCTGACAAAAAATATAATTGTTCAAATTCATAGAAGGGAAAACAGTTAATGCTCCTTAATATTCTACAGTTGTATTAAGGGAAAAAATAGTTACAGTCCCAATATATTTTTATTTCATTTGCTTGTTTTGATAGAAATATTACTGACAGTATTTTTATAAAGCTTAACACAGTTTTTTGCAGCTTAACATTTACTGTCATCATAGAGTTATGCTGTCTTGATGCCCTCAGTTTTTATAAAATGGAACATTAGACAGTAGAGGAAGATGTTGCAAGGAATCACAGATAATTCATGTTTTAGGAATGAGTTGTGAATTCTACTTTTAGTTTCCTCATTATAAAGCAAAACATGTGCAACTCATTTCCCTGCACAAATAAAATAAATATATTTGCCTACAAAGTTTATTTTGCAAAGGATTGATTGCTTTGGTACACAATGAGGGCCGGAAAGCAACATTCAGAACTTTAAACAGGAGTAAGACCTTCAGTACATATAAATTATCAAAAACAAGAACCCAGTTGTTAGCTTCAAGCATCAGTTTCTCCTATCTGCCAGATTTTATTTACTTAGCTCTTCTAATTTCAGAAGAAGGAAGGGGGAAAGTCTTTTTAACATTCACAAAGGATATTTTTATAGAATCCTTGTAGAGTTTCACAAATTATGGTAACACTGGTTCCCCATTTTTTCTTCTCCGTGTTCTCAGCAGACATTATGTTCCATGTTCATTCAGTTTATATTCTTGTTATTTTGTGACTGAGTGCCTGAAAATCTGGTTGAAAAAAGATGAGCAACACTGAGTATGATAATATTTTATTCTAAACTTTAAACACACTATATCCTAATCACATAAAGATATATCTCAGTTAGCAAAGCCTCTGACAAAGAAGCTCTCTTTTACAAAGTTTTTTTGACACCTGCTCAAACTCCACCTTTTCCTTCTTATCCTCAGTTCAGCTGGAAGGTTTTTTTTTAACAGCATCAACACTGGAAGGATGGTGAAGGAGGTTTGGATAATCATGTTTGATATCAGGTTGCAGCAGCATATGCAGAAAGCAATACCATCAAATTTGATCATGGGAACTGTAGTTTATTGTGGCACCAGAGCTCTCTGACAGAGAAGGCTCAACGTCGCAGAAAAAAATACAATTCCTATGATTCCCTAGCACTGAGCTAGGACAGTTAAAGTGGCCTCAAGCTGCATTATTTCTGGCAGTCCGTAAAGGCCCTAAGTTCCCAGAATTCCCCAGCATTGAGCCAGGCAGTTAAATCAGTCTCAAACTGAATTATTTCTGTGGTATGTTTTGGACCATTTGTTTTAAACCAGGGACCTTCTACATGTAAAGAAAGTACTTTATCACTGAGCTACACCCTTTCCCCTAAACATGATTTTTTTTTGGATTAATAAAACTTCACCTCACCACTCACCCTTCTCTTTCAAAGAGGCAGCCAAATAAAAAGACATCATATTTTTGGCAACTAAAGGGGGTTGCAGACTGCCAGAAATAGTGCAAATTGAGTCCACTTTAAGAGTTAGGGTTAGGGTTAGGGTTAGGGTTAGGGAATCATGGGAACTGTATTTTATTGTGGCACCAGAGTTCTCTGACAGAGAAGGCTCAATGTCTCAAAAAAACAACAACAACAATTCCCATGATTCCCTAGCACTAACCCTAACCCCTAAAAGTGGACTCAATTTGCACTATTTCTGGCAGTCTGCAACCCCCCTAAGAAATCATGGGCCTTATCTGCACAGGCCAAAAAGCCTGTTTCCCTCCATTCTGGCATCATCCTGTTCGGACAACACATGGCCCAAACCCTGGTTCTGGTGTAGGCAGTCCAAATGACATCAAGCACACCCCATATTACAACCAGGGCATTACAAAGCTAATAGGAACTAAAAAGGCTTACCTATTGTTTGGATCATCTCGGAAGATCCAAAGTGGCTGTCCCACTGGGCTGCCCAATGTCTCCACTCATTCTGAGGTCAGAACAAAGCATCCAGCATATGACCATCACTGTATATCTTGTTCTGACCTGAAAAGCAAGCAACCCACAGTGGTAGCAGGATGTCCATGCAGACAGCCACTACAGAGCAGAAAGAGGCCGAGGTACTGGGAGCTACTGTGGGACCAAGATACTACAGGTTGCTCCTGAAGTATCATGGCCAGTATAGACAAGGTTTTCACGTAAGAGTATAATTCTATTTGTGAAAATGACCAAGGACTAACTGAGCTTACATTTGGCTGGCTAAAGCTGTGGTGAATCCAAACCAGTATCAGCTTTAGAATGTTGGAAATTTCTTAGGACTTCCATTACCTTGGTGCAACTTTGTGTCAATATCGTGGCTGTGCCCCTGGCTACCCTCACTCCACCTTTTCTTTGCTTGCATTTGGCTCTTCTGCCTGTAGATCATGCTAGTAAAGCAGTTCTACAAATTGATCCTTCTTTCAGCAGCGGTTCTTTTAGCAACTGGGTACACTGAAAGGAAAAATAAAGTCTGAGATGGAGTTGAATTCAAAGCTAAAATCTGTAAGATATTGTGTAAAGTGCCAAAAAAACTTTTTCTATAGCTCTTACATTTGGGATGTACAATATGCTCATCTATGATTCTTCCTGCAAGACACCTATATTTGTCAGTTGCTTTTATACTCCTGCAAAATATTCTACTGCATCTTCATTATTTCCATTTTTTCCATCTGGAAGGGTAATAACTTTCCTTCCATATCCATTATTGTTTTAAACCATGCTGCCTTGTCTTGTTTCTCACAAGTAGCATTTTATAAAGCTGCTATGCAATTTAAATGGAGACAATCTATAAATACAATTTAAGATATCCTCCCTGGTGACAGACTACCAGGGTAGCAGAACTCTTCCACAGATCCCAAGAGATAGTGGTGGTGTGTGTGGATAATTTGGATTGTTACCTCCTTCTTTCCATCCCTTCTTTAGAGGTCACTGAATTTCAGCCATCGCTGAAGGAGTAGTATGACATTTTATCAGCTCTGGGTTTATTTGTATTGACAAGACAATAAAAAAACCCTTGTCTGTAACTGTCATCTTTAGCATTTTATTTGATTCTAGAAGAGTTTAATAGAAGCTAGTGGATAATAAGCAAGAGGAAAAGAGTGCAAATGTAATGTCTTACAAATGCTGTCTGCAGTTTGTCATGGTTACTGAGAATGCATGCATAGGAAGATACATATATCTGTGTTTTTATATATATTTTAAATTTTAAGCCCATTTTTCTTCCAAAGCAGCTTATTGTAAACATCCACTTGAATGTCCTATTACAAAGAACAAACATATTCTCTTGCCTTTTTCAGTAGCCAAAATGGCACCATAACCCCACAAAACAGAGATGTTACCTGGATGACATATTGCCAAGCTTGGCTAACACTGTAAATTTGCAAAAGCACATACTGTCTTGTGGAAGAAAATAGGGTGAAAAAGAATGAACATGCTCAGTAGTCACACAGTGCCAACCAACTATGGCAGGGAATGGAAAAGAAGAAAGAGAGAGAGAATAGGAGGGTGTATTTTGAAAACAGGCATAGCTAGCTAACTGGAACCCAGAACAGAAACTCTTTAGACAGCTACAAATTTAACAAGCTTTATCTCGTACAAGCCTTTCTTTTTGTCTGATCAGATTTTACTTTTCCTCTGCCCTGAACAAGACTGCTTTGGATGCTGACTCATTAGTCTTGCAGCAGCCACATAATGATCTAAGGTGATTTTTTTTTACACCTGCTCATTTATTGATTACCATAAAGGCCGATAGCAATCCTGTTATCTGCTCCCACCTTAGAATAGTCCCAGGTAATGCTCTGACTTTTCTGTGGAGACAACCTGCCTTCCATCTAAGACTTAAGTAACAACAACAATAACAAGCCTCATCTGGAGTACTGCACTCAGTTCTGGGCACCTCATTTTAAGAAGGATGTAGACAAGCTGGAGAAAGTTCAGAGAAGGGGGATGAAAGTGATAAGAGGTATAGAGAGCAAAACATATGAGAAAATATTAAAGAAGGTGAGCATGTTCAACCTGGTGAAGAGAAGATTGAGGTGTAACATGATTGCACTCTTTATTAGATATGTTTATCTAAAGGGCTGTCACATGTATGGCCATGTTGGCAATTCACTAGTTACTCCCTCATCTATTTAATGTCCAATATGCTTCTGGTTGTACCATTCTGCACTCAAACTGAATTGGCCAATACATTCTAATCCAGAACTCACAAATGGGTTCATCAGGAAACCTGGTCTTCCTTCTGAGGGAAGAAAACATACAACATAACCTTAGCAAGGATCAGTCTAGATGATGAAAGTATTTCTAAACATAAGCTCTTCATGCATCTAAAATTGTAAAGTGAGTTGCTCTGACACACTTTCCTCAGAAGGAAATTCCACAGGAAGGCTCAAGACCTCAGAAAACACACTTGCCTAAAATATGGATGTGTTTCTATGAATGTACAACATTTACATTTGGATAAGCGAATGCTGACACTTTTGAGAATGTCTGAAAACCTAGAGGACATACATTAATTTGGAGGCAAACAAATTTCTCCTGCTAAGATGCAATTACTTAGGATTGTTAGATAACTCTTTTCTATGTCACTTGTCTCCAGATAATTCAATTGAGGACTTAAGGGCCCAGGGACTCTTATGCATGGCCAAGTTCATTCATTTCCATTTTACTGTTTTAGAAATTCTTCTCAAAAGGCTTATTTTGTGGATAGGAAGCACTGTTTCAGCTATATAAACACATGCTAGGTTTTTTTGTTTTTTTTTGTTTTGGTGGTCCAGCATTCCCTCAACACATTGTCCTCAAGTTTTGTTAGACTACAATTCCCATTATTTCCATCCACTGGCCACACAGGTGGGAAGCTGGGGAGTTGTAGCCCAACAAAATGGGAAGGCACTAGCCTGGGGGATGGTTGTTATATGGGGTGAGCAGATAGAGAAGAAAAGCTGGGCAATTCCTGGGTTTCCCCAATTCGGCTGGAACTGCCACTGTCTGCGCAGCCCATTCCCAAAGTGGGTCAAACACCTACAGACAGTCCACACTATGAGGCATCAAGCAGTGCCATTTGATTTTTTTTCACCTCCTCCATGTATGCACACCATTGCTCGAACACACCACCTGTGACTGCCAATTGCCTCTTTTGTCCCCCACACGTGCCATCTCATTGGAGGCCCTGTGTGACCAGCCACACAGTTGTACAAGTGACACACCACCCATATAGTGCATTGGTGTGCCCAATTACACATTGGCAAAGCACAATGATGGAGGCCCACATACATGCCCCCTTTTCCCCCTTTCCCCCATGCCCTCCTGTTGGACTGGTCAGTTTGTGTATGCTTTTATTACATCCATTGCATTTTTGGTGACCTGCTGTGTTTGTCCTAATTTCACATCATGGGGCGTGTGACAGCTTGCTGGTCCTATGAGCTGATGGTGCATTTGCCACTTGTACTCCTGTATGCACAAAAAAAAAAAAAAAAAAAAAAAACAAAAAAAAAAAAACCTATATGGCAAGCAATGGTGCCAGTGGCTAAATCTCACCAGGCCCATGGCACATGCCCCAGACACCTCCAAAAGCTGCCTGGGCTGTTTATATGTCAATGACATAATGTGCACTTTCCACATTAGAGCGGAGCAAAGGAGCATTATTTTGCTCCTGTTTTTTGCCACAGAGCACAATTTCATCCTGATTTCAGCCTGTTTGGCCTCATGCGTTGTGTAAACAGCTGATGCCCAAAATGCAATAAAACTCATATTTTTTGTCTGTATGGACAACCTCATGTTTTTACTAAAGTCATTTCATTTCCCTGGAAATTCTTCAGATCTTTTATACTAGGAATTGGATTCATGCAGCTCTCCAAATGTTGTTAGACTGTAATTCCCTGAAGCTCTAATCAGCATAGCTGGTGATGAGGAATGCTGGGAGTTGCAGTCCAACAATATTTGGTGGCCACCCTTGTTTTGTAGAGGAAAAAGCTTCAACTTAGTATCATATATTGCTTTGGTTAAAACTAGTGAGAATCTTAAAATATGTGGAATTCCCTTGCAGGCAGAGGGCAAGGGATATTCAGTTCCACCAAACTCTCTTTACTTTCTTTCTCCTTCTCTTTCTCTTTCTCTTTCTCTTTCTCTTTCTCTTTCTCTTTCTCTTTCTCTTTCTCTTTCTCTTTCTCTTTCTCCTTCCTTCCTTCCTTCCTTCCTTCCTTCCTTTTTTTTTTTTTTAAACAAACACTGATCAAGAAGGTTTTCTACAGGCTTTGGCACTTATGCTCCCCTCCATCCGGAAAGAATGTGCACTTCTTCAATACTGATCCCTAATAACCCATTTGAAAGAAATACCGTAGTCACTTAGGGATAGGGATGTACAGTCTTGGTTAATTTTGTTCTTGCAGAGGAGAAAAACATATTTGATTTTTTTTGGCCAGCATGACTACACAGAACGCTGTTTACCTTCCCACCTAAGTGGTACCTATTTATCTACTTGCATGCTTTTGAATTGCTAGGTTAGCAGAAGCTAGAACTAGTGACAGGAGCTCACCCCATCATGCAGCACCCAGGCCTCAAACTGCCAATCTGCTGATCTTGCAATCAAGAGTCAGTATCTTAACCACTTGAGCCACTACATCCCGCTCTTGTATAATTTACATATAATCTTATAATTGTATTATCTTACTGCACATATAAATCTTAAGCTAAATCCTATTTTAAAAATAGAAATGCATTTAAGATAAATCCTCTACTTTATGAATCACATTTCAACAAACTCAAGCCATAATAGAACTCCCTTATTTTTCATATTTCAATCAACATTTTCCACTCTCTCTCAAAATTATCCAAAATTTTCTCATCAAGTAGCATGGTCTATTTCCATTAGGCTTGTCTACACAGGCCAAAAGGCTCATGTTCCCCCGAGTCTCAAGTTGCCCAGTTCAGACAATGCAGGCCAAAACCCCGGGGGCAGTCAAGCCCAATCTGCCAGACCAGACACAGATCCAGTGAATCCAGCCTGATCCCAGAGTAAACAGCCATTGCCCTGGGAAAATTTGACCCCTGGTTTGCTGCAGAGTTTCCTGGAAGCTCCACAGCAAACCTCAGCTGTTTAGATGTCCCCCCCACACACACTTCTTGTCTTGTCACACCATTGCTCATACCCAGAAGGCCCCTATTGCCATCTCTGATGTGGAAACAGGACACCTGGCTATGTGGTTGCAGCCAGGCACTCTGTTCCCATTTCAGATGTGGCAATAGTGGGGCTTCTGAGTATGAATGACAATGCAGCAAGATAGGGAGCATGTGCCAGTACCTTGGTCACTCTGGGGATGAGTGTGTGAGCCTCTGCCTGTACCTGCACCAACTGCTCAGCCCATGCTTCCTGGCTTGTGTGTTCAGCTAAAAAGTCATATGCTTTTAACATCCAATCTTCTTGCAAAGGGATTGTTGGCTCTTTCCAACTTTGTGCATATATCAATCTAGCCACTGTTATAATATACAGTGATGTTAGGAAGGATCTAATTAGGGGAATTTATAATTAGCTCAAATATTCCAGAATGGGATCCTAACAAAGCCCCACAGGACCGGGTACCGTTATGTATACCAGAGGACTACGGAATCCCGTAATGCAGGGGTAGGCAACCTTTTTGAGCTGGGGGCTGGGTTGCTGTCCCTCAGACAATTGGGGGGCCGAAGCACCAAAAATAAATAAATAAATAAATAAATAAAATTTAAAAAATTAAAAAATATGCATGCACACTCTCTCAGCCCCAGAAAAGCCATGGCAAAACCCCTGTGGAGATTTTGCCAGGAAAACCCCAAGAACAAGTAATAACAACAATAATCAATATCATCATGGTAGGCGGCGGCGGCAGCGGCAGCGGCGGCGGCAGGACTGGCCTGGGGCTGGTCCAAAGGCCTCGGGGGGGGGGGGGCGCATCCGGCCCCTGGGCTTTAGGTTGCCTACCCCTGCCATAATGGATGGTGCTGAGGCAGGCTCCCCTAGTTAAAGTCTAAATATTTATTATTAACAAGGGAAAACCACACACACAAATATGGCACGCGCGCACAAACACACTCACACACACTGCACTCTTAGAAATAAAGGGGGTGAAAGCGGGAATAGCTTGAGAGGGACTAGACTGAGGGAGTTACTCACTTCCAAAGGCTTCTCCAGGATCTGCTGTGGATGTTGATGATAATGATGATGATGCATGGCCGCCGAAATGGGAGGGGGGGGAAGGATGGCTGAGGGAGCCTTCTGGCTAAATGACTTGGCTGAAGCCAGGACAAAGGTGTTGATGGGTTTAGCTTTGTTAACCTAGGTGTGAGCATAGTCTGAACAATGAATTTGGTTTCAAAACTATCAAGGAAGGGAGGCTAGAGAAAAGGGTGCAGTCAAATCTGTTCACTGCCCCATTCAGTGTGAGACTCAAAACAAATAAGTATGTGTCTTTTCCAGTATAATGGTTTTTACCTTTTGACAACTGCCCAACCTGTCTGGTAAGGAATTGTCCTGGGCAGGTCTCTCAGTGCCTACATGACCTGCCATCTAGGGGATTATGGCTGACATCCTTCAGAGGTCAGTCTGGGGTCATAGAGGGAACTCCACATGTGTCCAAAATTTTATGAAAAATCACACATGCTAACAGTGGGCCCTTGGTATCTGCTTGGGTTTGGTTCCAGGACCCCCCATGGATACCAAATCCATTGATGTTCCATTAAATCAGGAGTAGGCAACCTAAGGCCTGGGGGCTGGATGCAGCCCCCCGAGGCCTTTGGACCAGCCCTAGGCCAGTCCTGCCACCGCCGCCGCCACCCCCTGCCGCTACCGTCACCTGCCATGATGATATTGATTATTGTTGTTATTACTTGTTCTTGGGGTTTTCTTGGCAAAATCTCCACAGGGGTTTTGCCATGGCTTTTCTGGGGCTGAGAGAGTGTGCATGCATATTTTTTTAATTTTAATTTTAATTAATTAATTTATTCATTTATTTATTTTTGGTGCTTCAGCCCCCCCAATTGTCTGAGGGACAGTAACCTGGCCCCCAGTTCAAAAAGGTTGCCTACCACTGCATTAAATACAATTGATATAAAATGGTGACCCTTATATAAAATGGCAAAATCATGGTTTACTTTTTTGAAATTATATATTTTAAAAAATATTTTCAAGCTGTGGCTGCTTGAAACAATGGATAAAGAACCTGTGGTTGTGGAGGGCCAACTGTATTGCAATATTTTCTTATAAGTGGAAGAAGACTCAGAGCCTGAATCTCAGAGCTTGAATCTCAGAGCTGGGGAAAAGGCAGGATATCAAATAAATGAATAAATAGTTGTGTGCCTTCAAGTCATTTCTAACTTATGGTGAGCCAAAGGTGAACCTATCATAGGGGTTTCTTGGCATGATTTGTTCAGATGGGGTTTGTATTTGCCTTCCTATGAGGCTGAGAGAGTGTGGCTTACCCAAGGTCACCCAGCGAATTTCCATGGCTGAGTATGGATCTGAACCCTAGTTTCTAGAGTCATAGTGTAACATCCAGGCAAATACACCATGTTGGTTCTCAAATAAATAAATAATAGACATTAATCCTCCTATCCTACATGGCTTTTACTTATTTAAGTGATAGGACAGGATGATAGCTATTATAGCTGTTCAAGATACTCAGAAGTGACACTGAATTTAGTCACAATGTATGATAAGTTGTAATGGGACTAGCTGCAGAAAAGGTAGTAGGTAACACTCTCCTTGGCAGATCATCTGTACTTCTAACAAATACCTATGGGGTTTTATTGCAATACCTTAACAACTTTTACACTGCTTGGATGGCCTGTAAAATATTGTGAACAACATTTAATTTTGTCAGTTATTTTCCATTCTAATTACAAGAGCAGAAAGTATTGGCTCCCTGATTATGCAACCCTTGTCAAATGCTGTTTTTTAATGGTAACCACTGTGTGTAACTTGTCTCGAGTGTGCCTCTTTTCACCACAGCAAGAGTGGCTTCTCAGATTCAAATCCTCTCGAGCAGCCAGTTTGCTCATTTAAATGTTTTATAGGGCTCTATATACTCCTCTTATCAGAACTTCAAATCCATACCATTATTCTACAGAATCTGTAACACATAAGGGATGGCTCCTTTCCCCTAACATCTGTGCACACAACACCTTCAGTCTATAAACCATTGTGGTCTCTTATCCAATTTGTTTCTCAGCAGATTCTGAAAAAAGGTGCACAAAACACACACTACCCTTTAAAAACCACAGTAAATACAATGAGCAGATCACTTTTCTTTTCTTTTATGCTGGAGGTCATATTTCTTTTTTTTTAAAAAAAATTGTATATATGTCCCTCATTACTATAGGATCAACTAGAAAAATTACTTTGTTTGGTCGGTGGTCAACAAAGTTTTAATTAGATCCTAGGAGAACTTGGAATGGATTTGCCTAATACAACACAGCTAGAATTATATTTTTCTACAGTGTCTTTGGGTTTTTTTTTAATGATGTAACTTGTTTGTGTTTTCACACTCTCAAGTTCTTCTCTTCCCCACCCTCTTCTTCTTCTTTTTTTTTTTAGCTCATTGGATCTCAGTTTGTAGTGACATCTGTCCACATAAACAGTGTAGCAAATGTTGGGTTGAAGTATGTAGAAAACATGCTTGGTTTCTCCCATGGTGAATCACTGATCCACATTATGGTACCAGCAGAAACGTATGTTATTTATCCCTTTTACTCTAGAGGACAGTGACTTTAGATCCTACTGCTGTTGTAAAATGAAGGGGAAAGGAACAATTACCACCAAGGCATTTTATCTGCTTATAGTAATTACTTCCGAAAGGAAAGGTAGTGCTGCTGGGCTCCACATTTATCCACAAATCCCAAAATATCTCACTAATGGATTCAACCTTAGAAATCAAAAAAGGAGAGGGAGAAAGAATGCATATTGATTTTTAAAAAGATGTCTGGAATGCTGTTATTTTCCAATTAACGCTCCACATTAGAGAGCAATCCAGTGAAAAGAAACAGCTAAGCAATCTCTAGTTCCACTTTTGACACTTTTTAAAAGGCGTGATTTGCTATTCTTCCTAAAAAATATATGAAAAAACAGTAGTAATCTATGGGTGATACCAGATGCTCATTTGGTATAAACTGGAATAGTATTGACTTCTTTGACCTGTGATTGCTTCACAAAGACAGGATGTTCTATACGAGGGAAGGATTTGCACCAGGTGATACAGTGATATAATTGCATATATATATATATATATATATATATATATATATATATATTGCTGTTGTCACCATAATGCTAATGAGGAGACTAACTAGATTTTTTTTCAGCATCTCTTGCTTCAAATAAATGCCAATATTTTCCCTTCAATTTTCCTCCCCCCCCCCAAAAAAAAATTACATTTAACAGGAAACTTCTCCTTGATGTATTATTAAGAATTAACCATGCAATTTTATGGATGGGGATCTATCCTCATATTACGACCATCGTTTTTGAACCTTGCCTTGCCAAAGGAGGTCAAAGCTGAGTCTCTCATACTTCACAATGACTTCCTCACTACTATCACCACATAAGAGGAAAAACCCTCAGATAATTGAGCATTTGATTTTCTTTTTAAGGAATATAAAAGACATCCATATTGTTTACAGTTTCACTTGAGGTTTCTTCAGATCTTCTTGTATAATTTTAAAGAAATTGAGTCAGTTGTCCTTTCATTTTTCCAAGTCTGAATTAGTATTTATTTAACAACCATCAGAGCCTATGGCATATATGTATTATATACAGAGCATTATTTGGTGCACTCTAAGTAAACAGTTAACCAAGGATGGGAAAATTATGACCCCTGGGTATGCCACTTTGAAGAATATGGGAATTGTTGTCCAAAAAAGAACTTTATAAAGCTCCATCATCCCTGAATATTGGCAGTGCTAGCTTGGGCAAATGTTGATTGAAGTGGTGGCTCCCATGTCCATGAAATGGGGAATCTGCTTTGGATTGTACACTGAGCCCTTGGTATCCACTGGGGTTTGGTTCTAGGACCTGCCATGGATACCCAAATCCATAGATGCTGAAGTACCATTATATATGATGGCATAGTAAAATGGTGTCCTTTATACAAAATGGCAAAATCAAGGATTGCTTTTGGGATTTTTTTAAAAAAAGTATTTTTAAACCATGATTAGTTGAATTTATGGATGCAAAATCTGCAGATACAGAGAGCCAACTGTGGTCCAGGAGATATTCAAGGTGCTGAAGCATATTTCCAAAGTAGGTTTGGCATCTTTCTTAGCTCCTTGAAAGTACAAAGTGAAACCTGGAGCATATTGATCATACCACTGCCATGGAAATCACTACTTGTTGAGGATGTATTGGAGCCCAACAACTTCTGGAGGACTACAGATTGTTCACTCCTGATAGGTAGAATATGAGCAGTAATGGAAGCTTTCACTAGGTGTAAGTAAGCATGAAGACTAAAGGCCTAAGCAGACTGCCAGAAATAGTGCACATTAAATTGAGGCACTGCCCTGGCTCAGTGCTAGGGAGTCATGGGAATTGTATTTTTTTCTGGGACATTGAGCCTTCTCTGTCAGAGAGCTCTGGTGCCACAATAAATTACAGTTCCCATGATTCCCTAGCACTGAGCCAGGGCAGTGCCTCAATTTAATGTGCACTATTTCTGGCAGTCTGCTTAGGCCCTAAGTCAAGCTATGCTATTTGAATTGGAATATGATTTTCATTTGTATTCAAAATTTGTGCTTTGAAGTGAATGCCTCTCTAAAAGACTTGTCATTTTAGTTCTGACAGTTTCAGATTTATTTTTACATTTGGAAATATTTTGGTTGGTGTTGTGATAACTTCATTCTGGCAGAAAGTTTCATACTTCTTGTTGTTTTTAATGTTCCTATTAAGGAACTATTGCTAAGTATTTCTCCTCTTTTTTTAGGTGCAATTTTAATTAAAAGCAATATGTAAATCAAGCAGAAGTCCTGTGTGATCATATACAATGTTGCTTTGGCAGCTGTTAATTACCAGTTGCCATAGGATTTTTATTAAAGTTTATAATTTGATATATAGTTAATATAGGTCATGTAGGCACCACTCATTCACTTTTAGTATATTCTAAGTCAGGGATAGGCAACCTTTCCCCTTTAAGGGCCGAGGGACTTCAGCTCCCAGAAGCCTCAGCCATGTTGGCCAATAGTCCCATGTTGGCCAATAGCTCCTGGGATTCTGGGAGATGAAGTCCTTCAGCCCTTAAAGGGGAAAGGTTGCCTACCCCTGTTCTAAGTCTTAAATATACATTGATTTATATGCCATAATATATCAGATATACACTATTGGACTTCTGCCATTTCTTTCCTGTTGTGATCTAGGCATTTTTTGATTCTAGGCTAGCCTGCCATCTTGATCAGCTACATGACCAAGTAAAACATAATAATTTCTATTCTTGTAATAGCTGCATAAACAGAATTTGACCAATAAAAGTGGTTCAGAATTTCATTCATTTCATTTTCCAGTAACAATTTACCAAAATATGCAATCAAGCTTTAATTGGAATTATTCAATTCAATGGGTGTACTCTGGTTGAGAATGTCGATAAGATTCAGACTCTTGTTTTAGCAACACATGGTCTAATTCAATTAAGGCTAGATTGCTGAATTGAGCTATTTGTGGGACCTGCCTTTGACAACAGTTTGATATTGCAAGTGACGTCTATCATTCTTGTGGAAAGTAACTTTCTGCAACTTATTACACCAATTCTATATCAATTATAGAGCCAGTGTTAAGTGTTGTCTTGCAGTCCTGGAGACCAGGGTTTGATTCCCTGCTTAGCCATGAAACCTACTAGGTGACCTTGGGCAAGTCACATACTCTCAGCCAGCACAGAAAAAACAACAGCAACCAATTATACTGGCTGACTATTTGTTTCTTGCTCAGGTTAAGGTGGTAGATTTGGTCTGTGACTTGAATATCTGCTTTAGGACCATGTTATCTGAAGGGTTGCTTACAGAAGAATAAGTCTGTCCAGGTGTTAAGATCAGAACCTTATCTGACATTACAGTAAGAGCAGTTAGATTGGTGGTACTAGGTGCAGGACCTTATCAGTGGTGGACACACACCTTTTTGAATTCTCTCTCCAGAGAAATCTGCAAAAAAAATAAAAAAATAAAATAAAAATGTAAAAGTGTAGATGTAAACGAATGTAAAAAAAAAATGAAATTGTTAGAAGCAATCTTTGCTGGCCTTTATGCAAGATTTCTATGAAAACTGTAAATGATGTAATTCCATTCTGTGTTTGATAAATGTGGAGTACATTGGCAGGGGTGGGGATTTTAGCTGCTAGCATGAAACAGTGGTTTTGAAATTGAACTTTGTTGGTCTTTTATTTTATTTTATTTGAATTAGCTTTTTTTGTTTTTGTAACATGCCTGGTAAAATTGATATGCCTTGAAAGATTAGTTAGAAATCCCTAAAACAAACAAATAATGATTCTGTTAATCTTTTTGGCATGTGTTACCACCGTCCCAGGAATTCCCCATTTAGATAGATCTGCATACCCCACTTCACATTGACATATAGAGAGAACTCTTGAACTCTAACCAGAACCTAAACAAAAGTTTGGGAAAGTAATCATAGGTTATAAGGAATGCATCATTAGAAGAGTTACCCGAGGAAGTTCAGCCTTGACCTCCTGATAGAACCATTAATGAAACATACACTGAACCAAAGTGGAGGTAGAATGACCTTTGGAGAGTCCAGTATTGACTAGTCCTCAGAGTACTTTACTTTCAGTGGTGTTCTCAGCTGGCAATGCTTCTTTTCCAGCTTCTCCTCCAGCAGTGGGAAGCAGAGGCTTCTGTGTCTGTCATGTGGCACTCTTCAATGTTTTAAACCTATTCTGGGGACAGGATTCAGCACATGGACAACTCCTTTACAGTCTAAAAGAAAATCCAGAGAGTATTCACCACCTCCCTGACATGGAACCCACCAGCTGTCCCAGTCCTGCAGACACCTGCAACTGCTGACCTGTGACTTTCCCTCCAGGATTTTCCCCAAGGATGGTATCAAAACATTGCATTATTTAGGACCAGAGTGCTGCTGATGAACAAACTTTCCCTGAGAAGCAATATTTGAGAGGCAAAACAATGTGCAAGGGCAAGACTTTTAGCTCTTCATTCAGTCCCCTCTGCATTCTCTCCGTAGTCCTCATATTTTGTCTGCCATTCTAACCCAGACTTCTTTCTCTTGAACTAATTGCTTAATGAAGGCAACAGATCTGCAGATCCCATCTGCTCTTGAAAACTAAGTAAGATCAGCCCTGGTTTGTATTTTGATGGAAACCACCAAATAAGACCTTGTTCTTAGGTGATATTTCAGATACATACAATGAGAAACCACCTTTGGTTATTCTTTGCCTAAGGGTGTATTCACACTGCAAAAATAAGCAGCTTTATACCACCTTAACTGCCATGGTTTCATCCTGTGGGAAGCTGGGATTTGTAGTTTTGTGAGCCTAGTTTGTCAGAGAGCTCTTGTGCTTCACCAAACTACAAATGCCAGGATTCTGTATGATAAGTCATGACAGTTCAAGTGGTGTCAATCTGCTTTATTCCTGCAGTGTGGATACACCCAAAGAAAACCTATGACATTTAGGGGACTGACACAAGTCAACAGACATCAACAGCAATGTACTGTTATTCCAGCTATCAAAGATAAAAGCAAAGATTTATATGTATCACAGATATAAATCTATAATTTTTGAATATCTTCTATAATGAAGCACACCATCAGGATATGGAGATTTCTTTACTCATATTGACTTTCCCCATCTTAGCATATCACAGCAACGACTTCTTTCAGAATCTTTACACTTAGAGGAAATTGTCAAAATTATAACAAATATGAGAAATGGGAAGTTTCCTGGCCCTGATGGGTACACTTTTTTCAGTTTGTTAGCATCAAGACTGCACCATCTTTACTAACATATTTTAGATTCTGGCTGCCTCTCTTCATTAAATGATTCCTGTATTACCCTGACACATAAACCTAGTAAAGATCATGTTCACTATGATAGCCACCATCTTATATCCTTCCTCATGTTAATATTAAAAATTGACCACTGTTTGCTAAAATAGCTTACAAAAAGAATACACAAGTTGACAATAGATTGTAAAAACTAATTTCATTTTGGTAAATAATGACAAGGTGGGATTTGTCAAAAATAGGTAGGAATCTGATAATATTTGGTTTGGGGCTTGATTTCTTTAAATTCAGATAGAACTGATCAACCAGCCATTATTTCTTTAGAAGCTGAGAAGGCTTTTCATAACATTTACTGGCCATTTATTTTTAACATTTGGCTAATTTTGAGTTTCCTAAAATATTAAATTATATTCAGCACCAAGAGCACAGGTTATTACTAATGCTTTTTTCATCCTTTTTTTTTTTTTTTTTTTTTTTTACTTTGAAATGGGGTACAAGGCAGGGATATCCATTATGTCCTTTAATATTGGATTTGTTTTTGTGCTATCAGACAAAATTCCAGGATCGATTAATTTTTGCATGTCACTTTTAAAAATGTTCATTTCTCAGAGATCTTATGTTGTTCATTTCAAAGCCCCAGCACTGAATCCCCATTTTGATGCAGTTGTTTAATAAATATTTTTGCTAAAATATATGGGTATTCAATTAATATGGGTATTCAGTTCCAAGTCAGAAATACCACCAGTGGGGAGACAAGAGGACTCTATCATATTTATATCATAGTAGTTTTGATATTGTCCAAATTATTATTTATTTGGGCATAGTTATCCATGAGACTAATTTCAAATGATCGATCTTGATATAGGTAAGCAGATAAAAGATATTGCACAAGATTTAGTGACATGGGGGGTTAAATATGAGTCTATGGGGTAAGATAAATATGATTGAAATGAATTCACAGACATAGCCATAAGAGTCTGAAATATCAATATGCAGAGGGATCTTGTAACACCTTTGAGATTAACTGAGCAAAATACATTTTAGCATAGGTCTACTTCCTCAGATTCAGTTCACTCCATGCATCTTAGGAAACAGATCAGTTCTACAGAAATTGATACTAAACCTTCTTTCACTCAGTCTCATATGTTATACAAGAGTAAAATGCATAATGATTATATTGAATGTTGTGCCTAGAATTATTTACGCTATTTGTTAAAGCAAGTTTTTTTCAAAACTAAATGTCTTGTTCAGGAAATTTGGGGGGATGGGGGACTCATCTTCTCATAGAATTTCAATGAAAATGATGCAAATTCCAACCAAAGCAGGAGAGTTTGGCCTTCCACATCTTCTTACATACTATTGGGCTTATCTGTTATCTTGTATTAATTTTTGGACATATTCACTAAAAGTAAGTATTTCACTATGGTCAGCGTTGGAGTCTTCATTTCTGGCAGTTCTATTCAAATGGACAATATTTGCTTCTAATCTTATATTAAAAGGGTGCAGTGTTTTGCCAACAATTTCAGCAGTTAGAATTGTGTGGCAAATATTGTCTTGTCAATTGGAGACTGTGGTTCCATTCCTCTTGGAGTGGTAGATAGATTCATTTCATGGTTGGCAGTAATGTTTGTGGGCATGTGTGAATGAGTGCCTTCAGGTTGCCTTTTGGGGAGTTGGATTGTTTAAAATTAATATTTATATACATTCAAAAAGGAAGGCTCAGATCCACATTATTCTATAGAACTGTAATTTATGAATAAACCTAGAGATTCTTGGGATTTATACTCCTACTGAATAAGCTTTAGTGGAAAGTGTGTGGAGAGAACTAAAACACAATTGAAGAGTAGCAGAAGTCCTTGAATGAACTGAAACAAAGTCATTTTGTACCCAGTGAGGTAATATACACTTTTAAACTATATGCTTTGAGACAAACTACCAAAAGAGATACCATCATAAGTACTTTCTGTAAACAAGAGTTGTTTTCTTTTTGTTCACAAAGGATGGCCTGAAGTGATTTATGTTTAACATCAAAACACGCTACCAATAATAGTAAAAACACTTAATAATACAGAGACTTAAGGCAGTGGGAGGACCACGGGTTAGAAAGATAGTTCTGAGGTAAAAGAAACCTCAAACTATTTGTCATAAGACAGGAGAAGAATCCTGTTTAACCCTATGGTGGTCACATAATTTGATGCCAAATGGTGGGATCCAAAAGGCACAGTGTGGTGGGATCCAAGAGACCAGGTGTGAGGGAATCTGAAAGATTTAGTATGAGAGATCAAAAAGATCCAGCCTCCACATAATGGTCTCAGGAATGGCCTTGTCCCTGTAAAGTATACAGTAAGAAGCAGAAATTCAAAGAATTCACTCCAGTGTTGTTAGCTTTTTGACCCAAACGATATCACTGGTATCTTGAAAGGATTTTAATCTAAACTCTTAAAATTGGTGAATTTATTTGGGGGGAGTGGGAGAGTTCAGCAGCTTGGATAGCTCCATTAAAGTTTAAACTAAAACACAGAATGGATGTACCACCCCTCAGACTCAGAAGCCACCAGCTGTCATTGTTCACCAGTAAAGTGAATTATCTCATAAAAATATGTTACATTAAAACTGCTTACAATTGCATCCAGATTGGTTTCCAAGTGACACATACTCTATGGATCTAGTTGCTAGCACTGAAAATCCTAGTGTTATTTTCTCTTGCACTGGCAGAAAGGACATGAGAAGCCTCTTATGGGTTTAAACAAGCCACAACTTTTATTTAGCTGTACAGGGTCTATTATTATAACACAATAAACCAATAAATTTGTCATGTGTGTAGGTGCTAGCAGGATCAATAGCATCGTTCACCGACTCACCCTTTGGGTATGATAAATTATGAATCAACCTAAATTCCCCAGGGGCTTTTTTAGGAACTACACTCAAAGGAGATAAGCGAAGCGTGGGGATAGGTAGCTGATCATGCGGTCCCGAAATCCTTCCTGCTGCTATTTCCTTAGCTAATTTCTCTCTCACAATGCTCGGCAACTCCGTCACGGAACAAGCATTGGGTGCATAGTGATGAATCCTGGGGCCTGTATAGGGAATATGAAAACCTGAGGAATAACCTTGAAATAAATAAGTAGCAGCCTCCTTATTAGGGTAAACCTTTAACCACACCACCATAATGTCTAACTTGATTGGTGATGGGCCCTTTTCCCCCAGGCGAAGCTGGCTGGGGGGCAGTATCCACTGCTGGTCGTTTGCCTCTACTATAGGAAGTTCCAGAGTGGCCACCCCCACAGGTGTTACACTTGTGCTCAAACCTGCAGGGTTGTCTTTTACACTTGCCTGCATTGAATTGCCTTCTCTCTCCCGTGGCAGGCCTCGCATTTGGCCCTCTCAGCATGGTAACCATCGGGACATACCCATTGTCACACCTGTTCGAGGGGGAGGCCCCCACCATAACATCAGCCCAAAGCTCGGACTGAACATGTCTCCAAGACAAGGAGTGATCCTGTGCAGCTCTCATCCTAAACTGCTCATCATATTGAAGCCATGCTACACTCCTTGAGTTGTGATGGCAGTTAGTGTACACTTTTATCATAATCTCCTGATATTTAGAAAAGTCAGGAGATCTGAGTGGCTCTTTTTCCTCTATAACACCTCTCTAAATAGTGAAGTCCATAATCCAATTAACAAAATTGAACTCTAGCTTAGGGCATTTGAGCGCTTGAAATTCTTTTGGCAAACTAAAAACAATCCCATCTTTTACCATGATCCTCGGCTTGGGATCCCTAAAAGTAAGAGTAAACAAGTCAATAAATTCACCCTTCCAAATCTTTTCTTTAGTGGAAAGGGGAAGGTGTGAACCAAGGGGTGTAGACATTCCAGCGTAAGGTGTAGATTCCACATTCCCAACCGCTCCAAATAACAAAGGAGCACTTGAAAGAGACACCACAGAGGTGTTGTTAGCTACAGCCATAGGCTGACCACCTTGTGCCGTAGTGTCAGGGACCTGTGAAACAGCAGGCACCTGCAAGGGTGCATCCATAACCACAGGGTTGGGCCATTCCATAGCCACACCCTGACCCACCTGGCCACCTGGAGCCCATACTGAGGTAGGCCAATTAGCATGTGCAATATTAGGAGACAAACCTGAAACTGAAGCTTGCTGGGAAGCTTTGCCAACTGACCGCACTGGTCCCCTGGTGCGGCCCCGCAACAGCCCGGGTGTCAAACACAGTAGAGGCAGCAGCAGCTTGATCACCTCTTTGCTCACCACATGTCTGCTCCATTGCTCACCTGAAAGAACCACCCCTCGTAAGAGGTTATATAAATCAGCCAAAGTAGGCTTCTCGGGTGCAGGGGCAGCTGCACCCTGTGCCTCCACACCCGGAACTATTTTCAAGAGATCCTACACATCGGCAATAATGCAGTGTCCAGCCTCCACAGCCGAAACCACCGATGGACCCAGTGTAGCATCCACCACCTGAGAACCAGATGCCATTGGAGGAAGCAACACTTCGGTGTTACTGGCACCCGAAGGGCTGGCGATAGAGCTGGTGGCTGTAGCCTGTAGCTCCTTCTGTACAAGTTGATTGCAAAGTGCTACAGAAGCCTGAACTGTTTTGCCTAGTTGTGCCACCTGGGCAGAAATCTCATCATCTCTGCTGTCAGACTGGGAAGGCCTCTTTGAAGCAGAGTTACCCGAGCTAGGGATAGCTGAAGCTGGGCACCTCTTGGATTGGGCCTTACTACGTGGCATTTTATCCTCAGTGAATGGGACGTGGGCCCAAGCCAAATCACCCAACTGTGGATGATTACCACCAGGCCAGCAGGCCGCCCTTTCCCAAGTCTCAAGGAGACGCAAACAGCCAGGAAGCGTCACTGGCAACCACCAAGGGGAAAGGTGTCCACCGAGGGTCCTATGCAGAGCCCTCACCCAAAGACTGCCATCTTCAACACACACTCACCACTGGGGAGAAATGTAACCAACCCTCCCAAACCAGCAATGGGGTCCTGACCTTACCGGACCGGGGTTACTGGGGCATCTCTGGGCCTTTCACCTGGTGAAAGATGCCTGTCCCAGGACCCTCCTCGGGTGTACACCCCCGAGAATTGGGGATGCAGAGGTGAAACAGGCCCAGAGGACTGGCCCGAAGGCCTCACTCGCTCCATGGGTTGCTCAAGGAACGATACCTGAGCCTCCCAATGCAAAAGTGAGAATAAAAGTAGACAAAAACCAAGAACAGCCAAAGCCAAAAGAGGCGCTGGGCCAAAAGCCAAGCAAAGCCTGAGCAGAGAGCGGAGCGATGTTACTCGCTCAGTTCAAGCTCTAAAATGGCAGCGCTGAGCTATAAAGAACAAACTCTTGCTCAAACTCTCGAGAGACCAGCAGCATTCTGAGATTTCAAGTTAGCAACCAGACCACCTTACTGGACAAAGTGCGCAGGTATTCTCATTCTCCCATGTGCTTTGTCCAATCAGGCTTTTCATGTCCTCATATGGCCAGCACAACTAGAAACCCCTCCTGACTCATCGGGGGGTGTCTTTATGTTTGTTGCTATTCAGAAACTTCAAGCATGTTTTAGCTCAGAGATGGATTACTTGTAGTGATTGGGCTACAACTCTCATTAACCCTAGCAAGGATGGACAGTGGTGAGACATGGTCAAACATACTCACCCTGATCTAACCAAATGAGCACTCTCCATGGGAAAAATTTCACCACATATGTAACACTCCAGTTGTCAGAATAAACCCTGTTCAACTTAATGTAAAATATCTTAATGGCCAATATGTCCATATTTCACTTATTTCCATTTTATAGATTAATTCAAATAGAAAAGCTCAAACTGGATGTTAATTTGAATCCTGATTATTACTGACAGATATGAACTTTGAGCAGATAGCTTCACAGCATTTGACAGATTCATGAAATTAGATATGATTTTAAAATATTACCTGTGCTGTAGGGAATAACAGCTTACAGATCATATAATATTTTAAGTAAATCATTATATTTCAGAATATGATCTCTCTTCCATCTCTTGTCTAGTATAATTATTTTTCTAAGTCATGGATCATGTTTGCTTCTCAGAATCTGTCTGCATTTGTCAAAATACTCCAGATTGCCCCCAGAGTATTCTGCTCCCAAATACCCTCTGAATTCCCTCTTTTCCTGCTGCAGGTTTTTAGTGAACAATGGGTATCTGATCTCAGAGCAATTCACACCCACAATAATGGCACTGGCTGGCTAACAAAGATTGCAGGAAAAGAGGGGATACAGAGGGTATTTGGGGCCAGAATACTCTTGGGGCAATCTGGAGTATTTTGACAAATGCAGACAAGCCCTAAGACTAAATTGAAACGTTTGTATTTAAACACCTTCTTATTTAGAAAACAAACAAAGAAAGTACTAGTCTTTATATCAAGGATGGGAATAGTTTCTGCCCTCCTAGAGCTCTAACCAGCAGAAGCAATGCTGATGAAGCTTTGGGAGATTCAGCAGAACAACCTTTGGAAAGCCACTTGTATTCCACCTCTGCTTTATAGTATGATAAAAGAACCAAAAAAATTTCAATGGCACCAGCAAAATTCTGGAACTTATAAAATAGGTTATGCCAGAATTGGGGGGGGGGGGGAGGAAGGATGGCTCATCTAAGGTGTTCACTCTGATGAATGTTATTTTTGCAAAGTTAAATTTAATTATCATACATAGTGAAATCTAGCTATCATCAAAGCATGTCTGAGAAAATACGCTAAAAGATATCTCAGGATCACAAAGCAATATCACTAGCAAAACCTAAGGCCTAGCTTCTGATCTTCAGACCTATATTCCATTCAAGCCTAATAAAGGTGCATGTTCCATTTTCCCTCTCCTTCCCCAGTCGATCCATCATATTTTGTTTGACTTAATTTGACATCTGGAACTAAGCATTTGACTATATCTTCATGCAAGATCTGGAATACAGACCACCTCTGACACAAATCTTCCCACCTGAATACTGAAGATGATTTATATTGCATACTGCTGTTAGCCTTTTTATCTTCTTACTTACTCTACAATTTCTTCTGTTGCAGAACATTCTTAGCCCACTTCTATTTAGCTTCCATTTAGCATTCTTCATAATAATCTACCTTGTTAATAAATAAAGAAATTTGCATTGATTAGAGATTAGGTGAATCAATGGGATACCTGAATTGAAAATAATAGCTTGGCAGCCTGCTTACAAAGTATGACATTGGAAAATGTTACTGCATAAGTATCAAAAATGGTTAGATATTCTGATACATTTTGTGTTCATTTTAATACATGTATTATTATTTGCACCACTAGCTTGGTACAGTTCCTATGGAGGGCCCAGAGTTAGTGAAGGAAAACACACTTCACTTTTCCATATAAATAAATTCTGAATTCATACTGAGTCAATTTAGCATGTGGGGTGTCAGATTATTCACAGCTACTTATAGGTCCCTTTAATAATTAAGAATATCAGAACAAAACACAAATTTTCCAGATTATAAAGCATAAAGAAAGCTTGTTTGGATTAACATGATATGCTGAAAGCATTTGTTTGACTCCTTGACTATCTATAATTTACTGAGTTGCAGAATAAACATACTCCTTTCTTCTGCCGAGGGCTCAATGTCGTACATATTTCATTACTTTAAAAAATGAATTGCTATTAGGCAGGTGTTTTGGTATTCAGGAAAATAAAGTTTTAAGTAGTCAAAATTGCTTCTTTTACCTTCCGGCTGATTTGTTTGTTTTCAATAGATTGGAATAGTGAGCAATACAGTGTTACTTCTTGGATCACAATGGAACTACACACATGAAACAATTGATCTTTTCCTTAGTCTGTTTTTAATGCCTTTATTGTCTTGAGATAGTAAAAAGGTTAGGTTTGTGAGGGAGAGCATGAAGTCACAGAACCCTATAACTCTCATTGTTTAAACATGCTGGTCAAGAGTGGCTTCAGCACTGACTGGAATGCAGTGTGCCTGTTAAATATTTTTTTCTTCTTAACCATTTTGGATTCAAGAACTTTGAAGCTCTTCTCAACAACCTGTTTTGAGAGTCAACCTTTTTCTATTGTTGACATTTAATGAAACAGACAACGCCTTTCTTATAATTTGAATCTCTAGGCTAGAAATGGAGAAAAACATATCCATTTCTGCCAAGTTATGATGTTCCTTTTAAATAATTTAAAAGGTTCTCTATTGTTTTATTTCTCCTCTCCTGTACCTGTAAATTCATTTCTTCTAGCCTTTATTTATGTCTTGCATGTTAAATTTTTATGGTCAATTTTGCACCCCATCCCTTAACCTTTTCTTGTTTTCTGTACTTTGGAAAATAAGATGTTGACCTATATTGAATAAAGCAGATTTCATCCAACATAATTATTTCATGAAAGGAAGTTGTGTTACAGAAAGCTTAGCTTCAGTTGGACTATTTGGGCCAAATGCTCCCAGAACAAAATTTGGTTAGGAACATGGGGAGGCAGGTTTACTCAGTGACTGCCCATAAACAATGAAACAACCTTCCACGCGTGATCCTTCATCCTTCCTGTGAAGAATGGCTTTAAGCCTCTGCTAGTTTTAGGCTCCTATGAACAGTTGCTTTAAACACTTCTGGGAACTGCTTTCAGTGGCTGCTTTTATTTTCACCCTCACATTCAGAGCTTTGTTTCTATAATTTTCTGTCTTTGTATTACAATGTATTTTTATTGTCACTTAGATACATATATGCATACCTATCAGGAACTATTTCACTGACTCATTCTATTGCAAAGTACAAGTTGTTATCCTACTGCCATCTCTAATTCCGTGAAGAAAAAGTAACTGGACATGTTCCTGCCAAGCCTGTATTAAAATAACAGTCATGAACAGGAGGAGATTGATAGAGAGAGAGGTGGGTGTTAAGCAATGATTCATATTTAATTTAAAAAAGTGTAATGTGTAAACACATAAATTGGGTGACTCTGCCAATTATACCTGCTTAGTATCCATTAGTTGACTTTTTTATTTTTGGTGGAAAAAAGATGCCTCCCCTCAAATAGCAATGCTCACTAGAAATACACAATACTGAAAACCTCTGTCTCCAAAATGTAAAACATGCAAGGAAGCTGATACTGAGAAGCTCAGCCAGGCTGGTTTTCACACATTTCTTGTTGCAAGCTCTACATTAGCACCTGGTTTAAAGTATGCATACTGCTGTGCAGCAAATGAGGCTTGGCAGAAACAGGAAAAAAGCTTTCTGATGGTAATGTGCATGCTAGTAGTTCTTAATGAAACTGGAAGTTCATTGTGAGGGCCTATATGTCCTCCACTGTGGTACCTGTCAAGCGAGCTCATGTGGTGAACCAGCATTTCTCTCTCTCCTAGTGCCAGGGACTTGTAACACATTTGTGCCATTGTGGGTCTGTCTGCAGAGGCCCAAAGGATGTTTCTCCCAGCCTCACATCATCCTGTTTGGATGATGCAGGCCAAAACTCCAGGGCTAGGATCAGGCCTGACCCTGGATGACCAAACACAGCCTGACCTGGAGATGAAAGGGTCTTAACATGGGTCTAACTTACTCACCATTTCCAATAGAGTTTCTCTGAAACTCTGTGGCAAACTCTATGCAAACCAGATGGCCTGCGTACCCCTTACCTTACTTCTCCCTTGCAGCTAGTCAGAAGCCCCCCCCCATTGCCACCTCTGACATCGAAACAGGGTACCCCTCTGTACCCATGTGGCTAAGCACCTTGTTTTGATGTCAGAAATGACCACAGGGGGCTTATCACTAGTCATCACTAGTCACAAGGGATGAATAAGGTATCCAACAAGTGCATCCATGGTGTGGGGGCAGGCAAGTATATAAACACCCGCCGATCATCACCTGGGGACTAGCCTGGAGACTATTCTGGGTTGGGACCTGGGCCAAGGAAGTACAGGTTGAGCCCATGCTTTCTTGGTCTGTCTGCTCAGGCCAATTGTGATCATGTTTGGTTTCCTAGAAACCCAACATGGACCAGAATAGTACTGGTCTGCAAACCACTATTTTGTGTAGCATTGCTCAATTGTTATTTACCTAAAACCTCATTTAAATATGCATAGAATGAGAATTCTGGATATGTGCACAGGAGTATCAAACTACTAAAAAGCCAGAAGAAAGCTACCTGAATTTTACCATTTAAAGCTCTAGTGAGAAACATCATTTCCTACTGAAGCAACAGGAAAGGTCAGCTGAAGTGCTAGATGATCGTTAGGTTAAGACAGTATTAAGTGACTTGTGGCCTTCCAGATATTGTGGGACTATAATCTTCTTGCCCTTCACTATTGCTTAAGGATTGTAGTCCAGTAACATTTGGAGAACCACAACTTGCCTGGTTGTCAGTCTGAGTAAACCCATTGAATCCATGGTTGAATTGCACTTATGCAAATCCAATTCATTGCACAAATTACACTTATATAAACCCAACTGATCCAACGGTCCTGATGTATATGGGCCTATTAATATGGTTCAGCCTTTATCTGCTACCCTGCCTTTTTATGTATTGATTTCATAAAAGAAATTGCGACATGATGCAGGCAGAAATTCCCATTCATCCCCAAAACTAACTAGATAAGTTTGAACTAGTCACTGCCTGCATCTACACTGAATAACTAATGCAGTTTGACACAGCTTTATTTGTTATGATGGAATGTTATGCATTTCTGGGATCTGCAGTTTTGTGAGATATTTAGCTTTCTCTGTCTGAGAGCTCTGGTGCCACAACAAATTACAAATCCCAGGATTCCATAGGATAGAGCCATGACAGTTAAAGTAGTGTCAAAGTGCATTAATTCAGCAATGTTGCAGTAGTCACTGTCTCTAATCTTAATCTACTATGAGGGTTGCTAGGAGACTAAAGAATGGGAATGGGGGATACTCTATGCTGAGGTCCTTTATGGTTGGCATAGAATAAATATAATGAAACCTTGGTGTGTTATTGCTTATGAATTGGAGTTTTCATATTGACCTGTATTTTGAACATTATTTTGATGTGTTTGTGGGCAGATAATATGATTTAGAAATGCTTAATTAAACTGTGGGGGAAAAATCCTAATCTTCAAAATACCAAGGTTTAAAGTGAATAGGTTTTATGCATTTACTATTCTGGTCAAGCTTAAAGGAGGTAAAGGTCAGTTGAAGAATTGTTAATTCATGATCGGGAGGCACTGCATAGGAATGAACTCTGAAACTCAAGCCCAGATTTGCTGTGGACGTGAGCAACCATTTGACAACACAGCACTAAAAGTTAGTTAATGGGCAGGATATCTGACTCTTACTAAGCAATATTCACACCTGACCCTGTCGTTCTGTGCATGTCTTCATTCTCTTCTAAAAATATTCAGCTTTTTCACAGCCAAACTGCTGCAATTTTTTTTAAAAAAAACCCTCTTTAACTACTTTGCTGCCATTTCTCTAATCTCAGCACATCATCCCTTTCACAGCAGTGTATATTAAAAGTGAGCTTGCACAGACTTTGGAGCAGATTGCCCAATTAACTCCTCAGCACCTTGATTACTTTATCAAGCAACCACTTATACAGGTGCCACCTTTCCAAATGAGACATTCAGTTCAAGGAAAATGGGGTGGGTGGGAAAGCTGCCCTCTTGCCCTGAGCAAATTCCAACATGGGTAATTACATTCCGCCTACACATTCCTCAATCAATTTCATGTGGATACAATGTTTCTTTGAATGCAAAACACCTTCTTCTCTTTATTTGTATGAATATTGAGGTGGTGGTGAGGGAAGTTTCATCTACTGTTTGGCCTTTATTGGTTATGGAGACAATTTTGAAAGCTTATTTTGAAAAAAGTCAGAAATAAGAACTATTCTAGGTACATCTGTCTCACCAGGTATGGATGAATATAATCACATCCCCAGTTTCCTTTCTAAAAAAAAATCTTCCCCTAAATATTTCAATAGAACTGAACATAGCACAGTTTTCTGCACATGGTTTTTCAAAAGCACAGATGTTTCAGAAGACACAAATGTGAACAAATGCTGGAATTTTATAAATAGAGGGATCCACCTTGGTCTAGAATAGAGGTAGGGAACCTATGGCCCTCCAGGTTCTGACAAACTACAATTCCTATCATGCCTCACCACCAGCCAAGCTAAAGGAAGTTTTAGCCAGGCTCATGAATGCTTGGTTGTAGCTCCTTCCCTTATGGTAATGCTACATGTAGTGGTGAGGCATGATGGGAATGGTAGTTTGTCAGAACCTGGAAGGCCATAGGTTCCCCACCCCTGGTCTAGAATAATAATAATAATAATAATAATAATAATAATAATAATAATTTTTATTTATAACCCACCCCTCTGTGTGGCAATCGGGGCGGGGTACAACAGTTTAAAAACAAACAGAGTTAAAAATCATTCCCTCACCCCATAATCCCACCCTCCCATCCCCTTAAAATAGAATTAAACCACAGTCAATTAAAAAGTGCCACATTAATTAAATTAAAATTTGTTAAAAAAAACAGATACTAACAATAGAACAAATAGAACAAAACAAAATCCAGAACCCACAGACAATTGGTGGTGGTGGTATGTGCGGTCTCCAGCTTATGGTGATCCTACAATAGGATTTTCTTGGCAAAGTTTATTCAGAGGAGGTTTATTGTTGCCTTCCTCTAAAGCTGAGAGAATGTGACTTGCCCAAGGTAAATCATGGGCATCCTTGCCTGGGGTGTCACCTGCTGCAGGGAGTTGGGGCTTCCAGGGGATGGGGCTTATAGGGTGAAGCCAAAAAGACACTCCACCCACCTCACTGCCATGGCATGTAGAATGGTGTCATGGCAGTGAGGTGGAGGTGCACTCAGCCCTCTCAGCACCACTACCCCTGGTCTTCTGAGTCCAGCATGGCCATAGCATGGTCATAAATGACTTGAATGGTCACAGCAACACCAGCAGCAGCAGCAACCTAATAAAATAAGAACACTTGAAAATTATTCTTTTAGACCTTTATTTTTTATATGCCAGAAGTCAGCATATTTTAATGCCAATAAACTCAGGAATTTTGATCCACAGTTCAACACTCATTGTTCAGGTTGCATTTGTAGTGATAATCATAGAAGTATCTTCAGCTAATATTTTCTTGTGATCCCCTCAAGCTACTTACCTGATTGAGCTTTAATATTCCCTTCAGTATTGGGGGGCGGGAAGAGACTAAAGCTAGTGGTTTGGCATTTGACAATTTTATTCCTCCTTCCCCCTCTTTATCTTATTTGTATTCTTGTCTGTGTCACATTAAATGATGCAGAGCTCACTTTTAGGGTAATGGCAGACCTAAAGTTTATGAAATAAAAGATTGATATCGGCTTCATAAAACTCAGGGAAAGCAATATCTTTCTTGCATCCTGGCATCCTTCTATCTGCCGGCAACTTTGTCTATTGTATACAGGCAAGAACAAGGAGGAGAAGGATCTACAGTGGAGGGGGAAAGCATTTTAGCTGTAGGATGGAAATGCTGTATTCTGTTAGATTCTTTATCATTTTTTCTAGCATGAAAACTAGGCTGCTTTGGAGATTTCATGAGTTATCACAGGCTAGAAAATCTGAAATGTAAATGTCACGGGCTAGAAGCTTAAATATTCATGCTCCATAACCTGTAAATTAGTATTGTTTTATAAACAAACAAACAAACAAAGAAAACACCTACCTTATATCTTGGTGGCGTGATAGCAAGAGAATATATAGCTAACAGACTCACTAACTTGAGTGCTGGACTATGGGTCTGGGGAACAGGGTCTGAATTCAGGCTTGGCCAGGTAAACCCAATGGGCACAAATCTTTCCAAGAAACTCCCATAATAGCTTTGCCTTAGGGTTGTCGTAATTTGGAAGTCATTGGAAGGCATATAACAACAACAACAACAATAACAACAGTGCATATAAGTATGTATGTATGCAGGTATTTTATTGCCTAATTCCTCTCCCCTCCCCCCTCCCCCGAACCAGAACAAAAAAGCACTTACAAAAATGAGAACAGACAAAAGGAGCAAAATTCTTAAATTTGAAAACAAGACAATTTGTTAAAAAGTAAATAAACTACACAGAAGATTGTAGTTCTAAAATATATGCATGAAGAAGGCAAGTTTTTAGAATATAGAACACTATTAAAAGTTCCTTTCTTCTGATTCATCCAGATATGTGAAGTAAGAAGTAAAGTTCTGAAAAGATTGTCAAAATAAAAAGTCTTCCACCTTGTGCGAGAGCCACAAGGAGGGAGTCTTCCTAGAAAGGGAATTCCAGAGCCTGAGAGCAACCAGAAGAGGTCCTCTCCCTGATTTCCACCAAATATGTAGAATCTGTATTTAGTATGAGATAAAATCAGTTTCTGTAAAATAATTTCTTTACATATGATGCCACACTGCTCTTCAAATCCCACCAACACTGTTACATTTGCCAGTGTTTCATATGATTTTATAATAAAGAAACAATGATTACCAGATTGTGGTGGCATCTGCATTGCAGAAATAATGGACTTTGACAGCACTTTAACTGCTGTGGCTCCAACTTATGGAGTCCTGGAGTTTGTAGTTTTGTGTGATATTTAACATTCTCTGTCAGCAAGCTCTGGTGCCACAACAAACTACACATCCAAAAATTCCATAGCATTGATCCATGGCAATTAGTGTTGTTAAACAGCATTATTTCTGCAGTGCAGGCCTGTACATACTTGTGATGCATCTCTTCTAGAGAGGTAAAGAAAAGCCATATACGAGACTGAACGCAAAATGTTGATTACTAAGGTTTTCTTCTGGGTAATCAAGTGATGGAAAATCCAGGGTCAACAGTATAGGAAAATGTACAGTATTTTCATAGCACAATTTTTAAAAAATAACTAAGCAGAGCTCAGTAAATGTAAATAATATTCTGCTACAGTCAGCACAGCCACTGATCTTACATTAAATGTCCAAATGCAGTGGAGTAGAACACTGCAGCTCCTTGAGCTGACTCCAACACAGATCATTCTAGCTTTAAAACCTCATAGTGCACTTTTTCTCTTTCTCTCTACCCAAACTGAAGTTTTTCCAAAAAACATGTATTCTTCAAAACACTGGTTTTACATCAACTGCAATCTGACAGGATTAATCTTTCTTTAGTTTCTGTCATGTCTCCAAATTCATCCAGATATTTGAAGTAAAAAAAAAAAAAAGCTACAGCCAGTTTGGTTTCCCAATGCATGTCACTGGGAGGACTGGCAATGTTTCTCAATCTTGATTTGGATTTAGTTAGCAATTGAATTGGAACAGATCTGTATTTGGAGAGAGAGAGGGAGGATATGTAGAACCTAGTAAACTAATCAATTTGCATTTCGGGACATTGCTCTTATATTATTTATCCCTGCAGACATTTCCTGGGAAGTGGAATTCTGAGCAGGTATTGAATGTTACATATTATTTGAGTCAGGTATGGCTCCACAGCATGATAACAATACAGAAATGTTCTCAAAGTAGTCCTGTTGGTTTAAAACCTTGAAACAGGAGGGACTTAAGCTGCATCTACACTGCAGAATTAATGCAGTCTGACACCACTTTAATAGCCATAGCTCAATGCTATGGAATGCTATGGAATTCTGGGATTTGTGAGATATTTAGCTTTCTATGTCTGAGAGCTCTGCAGTGACAACAAACTACAAATCCCAGAATACCATAAACTAGAGCCATGAAAGTTAAAGAGAAGTCAAACTGCATTAATTCTGCAGTGTGGCAGCAGTCATGGTCACCATAGTGCTACTTCTCCATGCAGTTATACTGAGGTGGTATTGCCATTAAACAGAACGGGAGGTGAGTGGGCATGTAGAGGAGTTTTTGTCTCATAGGTTTCCTAGCTTTCCCCCTTTGTTTTAAGACAGAATAGTATGTTTTGGATTCTTATCTATCTTGTCTAACTTTCATTCAATATAGGACCAAAGGCAGCTCATAACAAAGATTAAAATTTTAAAAAGCTAAAATTGAACCACAATAGTAAAACATGGTAATACTACATCATTTTATTAAGCAACCACACTGGTTTAAAATAATGTAAAAGCATTTATTAAAAAATCAATGAGACAAAAGTATGCACCTGCATTAAAAGACCTTTCAACAGCAAGCTGCTAATAGCTGAAAGCCTGTCTAATTTGTTAAAAAAGTAATTGGCTTCTAGCGGAAAGAGAGTAGGGAGAGGCCATCCTGGCCTCCTATAGTAGGGTTCTACAGCCTGGGAACAGATACCAAGAAAGCCTTTCCCATGTGTCCTTACCAATCATGTCTATCATCTCACAAAACGTCCTTTGCGTCAGGGAGCAAAATGTCATAAGAAGGCCCTATGCCTACAGTGTCTGGAACAGGATTTAATCCTTGTGTTTTCCTTTCTGATTTGCACATTATAAAACAGAAGTACTGGTACACAGTCTTCCTCCTCTAAACAGGGATAGGAGTGTATTAGGGAATAAACTAAAGCAACATAGGAGAGGGTGTCACTATTCCTACATAATACTTTGCAACCTATGAGCTGTTAAATTAACAGCCTCTGTGTCTTAGTAAGTAACAGGAAATTTTATCCTGTTCTCCAGAGGTATCTGAATTTCTAAAACTCAGCACCAATCCCCACAATTTTATAATTGTGGGGGTGAAGTGGACAACCCCATCTGACTATGACATCTGATTTTCCCGAAAGGCCTTTTATTTCAGTTCAGTCATTCTATCTATCCCAGATTTATCACTTTGCCCTCAGCTTAGTAAACTGGAGAACTGATACTAGCACAATTGAAGAAAAGCTTTTAAAAATATATATTATCCCAGTTAGTTTGTGTCTTTTTTACCCTTAGTAATAGATCTTAAATTTGACAAAATAGTAAAAGTCATTGCATTTCATCTTTCTGCTTGGCTGCTTGCGAATAGCGGCATTTTAGGTTTATTTATTTATTTTTCAGTCCCTGGCAGTTTTACAATGTTTGCTAAACTCAGCTGATGAAGGCACAGGGGGAAGGGAGAGAGACTTGGTACTATTAAAATGTTCAGATAATTCTGCTGTATTGTCTAAAAGTGAGAAGAAATACAAGCAGTGTTAATGTACAAGAATAGTCATACATCAAAGTTATCCATTTAAAAAATAATAGTCATATATCCTCTTAATTTGCATTCCTTATTCTGCTTCCTATAGCATGTTAGTGAATGGTACCATGCAATCTAGAATTTCAATATTCCTGGAGTCTGTCATTTTTGTGCCATTTTGAAAAGGGGGTGGTGGTGGAGATTACTACAACTGTATGGAATTCCACCAAATAGTTAGAATGTGACATTATAGAAAATTATCAACTTGAACAAGGCCACCAGTATTAAGGAATTATTCTACCAGAAACAAGAGTGTGACTATTAAGAAAATTGTCTGTAAAACATGAGTGAACATGAGTAAGGAGTGCATGGAATAGAACAGAAATGGAATGCAATGTATTTATGATTGGGAAAGAGATGATCAGAAATAATCTCATATGGGCAGTTCTCAAGTTTTCCTGGGGATTTCTGGTATCCTGCATAAACACAGGGAAGCTGAGTTATAGCAACTCTTGTTCCTATAATCATATTTCCTATAATCATTGTCATATTTTCTTGATACTCTCTATACAGCATTATCAAAGCCTTGGTAGAGTATTGTGCCCTCACTGTCAAAAAGTGCCATTAGGGACTTTCAGGTCCTATAACATTTTCAAAATCAAATCAAAATTTTTTTTACAGCATACAGCCAGCTCAAAAAGACAGAGGTCAAAACATTCAGCAATATATACAATGTACACACAACATAAGTGACATAAGATTACAGCATCAAACTTGAAAATATACAAGATGTAAGTTATGTATATTTTCAGCAAGGAAAGCCAATACTGGTCTGGATTGTAAAAATAGCATGGACATTTAACTATAAATGAACCAATCTCTTAAAAACATTTCAAAGACCTAGTTTCAATAATCATATTGTGTTAAAACAAGCTTATACTAGTTCATATGTATTAACATAAACAATCAGTTTATACAAAGTTATATAATATATAATTAAATAATAAAACAGTTATCATATAAACTAGAACCATAAAATGTCAGTATCCATTATATAATATTTTCATAACACACCCCAAGATCTAAAAAAATCACTAGGCAGGCTGCTGTTTAATGGTCTAGTTTGGATACATTTCAAATCTTCTGAAATACAATCAAAAGTGAATCTGTGAAATCAAAACATCTCCTTTACCATTCTTTTCTGATTTATGGAATTCACTGGGAACTCCAAATTAAAATATTTAGCTATTATAGAATAATCTTGCTAAGGCTAATAGATTGTGAATACTCTATTCAATTTAAGAAGCAAATGTGTTTGTAAATGTTTGACATTCACAGCAGAAGTCATGGATATTTCTTGGTATTCTGTTGGCTGTTTTATTAATTAGATAGTTAAATTGCCTAGTGCATCAGATTATCACTTAATCTGTTGTAGTAGACTTTATGTTCTTAGAAAAGTAATTAAGTTTGAACAAGAGGGAGATGTTAACAAAAAAAATATTATAAACCAAAAGTTTGTGACAGAATTCAGATAAATAATGGGAGGTTAATATATATAACAAAACAGAACCAGAAGTAACAAGAATATTTACTATAGTTTCTTTCCCTTTCTACTCCCTTCCAAAGGTGTGCCTTAAATAAACATAAAAGCATAAGTCTTTCTGTCAATTTTAGTCATGCCTGACATACAGCACAGATCTCTTGTTCTTCAGAAGTAGATAATTCCTTTCATTAATTAGATAAATAATTTACTAACTTCTTTCCAACATTCAGATGTCTTGTCCTCACTCTACTGTTGTCTCTCCATCCATCTACTGTTTATGAATTTCTTCATTACTTTTCTATCATGACCATGAATAATTTCTTTTATTTCTCTGTCAGCCACATCTCTCTGGTTCTTTACCTGTTCTACATAACAACTTTGTTGTTGTTGTATGCCTTCAAGTTGTTTCTGATTTATGGTGATCCTAAGGCAAACCTACCATGGGGTTTTCTTGACAAGATTGTTCAGAGGAGGTTTGCTATTGCCTTCCCCTGAGGCTGAGAGCATGTGACCTGTCCAAGGTCACCCAGTGGGTTTCATGGCCAAGTGGGGAATTGAACTCTGGTCTCCAGAGTCATCTGCCTGGGTATTTTAAGTACTACTGAAGTAATTTAAATAACTCTTTAAGAACTCTTTGTTGAGGTGTACAGAAGCAGTGGTTTGTGGGCCTGAAAAGATGTTCCGGGAGGTGTGTTGTCTCCCTGGGGCAAAAATCTATGATGTGAAGCTGACAAGACTTGTCAAGACTACTGACCATTACCTTTTCCTCTTGGTCCACGTGTGAACCAATGATACTGCAAGGCATAGCCTTCAGAATATCAGAAGGGATTATGAGGCTTTGGGTAGGAAGCTGAAAGAGCTGGATGCATAGGTTGTTCTCATCTTTCTCCCAGTTGAAAGGCATGGTCCAGGAAGGGAGAGGAAAATAGAAGATGTGAATAACTGGCTCTGTAGATGGTGCCACCAAGAACAATTTGGATTCTTGGATCATGGGCTGCTGTTCCATGAGGGTGCACTTCTGGCGAGAGATGAGTTGCATCTCACACCAGATGGCAGAAACATTTTTGCCAATAGTCTCAAACATTTGAACAAGAGGGCTTTAAAATAAGTCATGTGGGGGAGGGAGACAGTATCTTGGAAGGCAGGAGTACATCATGGGCTGGAGATATCAGTCAAAGTGTTATAGAGGGAACAAGGAAAATGATGCAAGGGCCCAACAGTGGGAGGCAAAAAACTTCACACAGGCAGCAAGTGGGGAAGACCCATGGTCTTAGATGTCTCTACACTAATGCACAGAGCATGGGAAATAAACAAGATGAAATTGAACTCCTAGCACAACAAAGCAAATATGATATAATAGGCATCACTGAAACATGGTGGGATGAAACTCATGATTGGAATGTAGGAATAGAGGGGTATAACCTTTTAAAGAGAAATAGGCCAAACAGGAAAGGAGGAGGAATAGCATTATATGTCAGGGATGTTCACACCTGTGAAGAGATTCAGGACTTAAATCCTGGAAATCAGATGGAGAGCACCTGGATAAAAATTAAAGAGGAAGGAAACAACTGGGATGTTATTGTGGGAGTCTACTACAGAATCCCAAGTCAGACTGAAGAATTGGATGATGCCTTTCTAGAACAGACAACTACACACTCAGAAAGGAGAGATGTAGTATTGATGGGTGACTTCAACTATCCTGATATTTGCTGGAAGTCAAAGTCAGCCAATACTTCAAGGTCTAGCAAAGGTCTTGCCTCAAAGATGATTTCATTGTCCAAAAGGTGGAAGAGGCAACAAGGAGATCAGTTATTTTAGATCTGACCCTAACCAACAGGGATGACCTGGTAAATGGGGTGCAAGTGGTGAGATCCTTAGGTGGGAGTGATCATGTTCTCCTGGAGTTTCTTATACAGTGGAAAGGAGAAGCTAGGCATAGTCAGACACTCATTCTAGACTTTATGAGAGGTGATTTCAATAAACTTAGGGAAACACTGGAAATGATCCCACGGTTGGGAATACTAAAGGAGAGGGTAGTTCAGGATGGATGGGAGTTTCTCAAAAAGGAGATATTGAAGGCACAATCTCAAACTGTTCTAATGAGGAGGAAAAATGGGAGGTATCTCAAGAAACCAGGTTGGATGACAAAAGAACTTTCAACTGAACTAAGTTTTAAATGAGAGATGTATAAGAAATGGTAAAGGGGCAAATTGACTAAAGAGGAATTCAAACAAATAGCCAGCACATGTAGGTGTAAAGTCAAGAAAGCCAACGTGCAGAATGAACTCAGGCTTTCTAGAAGGGTTGGGAACAATAAAAAGGGCTTTGGGGGTATGTGCATAGCAAAAAAAAAAAAAAAAAAAAAGATGGAAATGGTAGGGCCACTGCACAGAGAAGATGGAGAGATTCTAACAGGGGACAGAGAAAAGGCAACACCTTCTTTGCCTTAGTCTTCTCAGAAAAGGAAAAGGGTGTCCAACCTGAGGAAAATGGAGGAGAGGACACAACAGGGGAAATGCAGCACATAATAAGTAAAGAGGTAGTGCAGGAATACCTGGTTAACCTAAATGAATTTAAGACCCCAGAACCAGATGAATTACATCCAAGGATATTCAAAGAACTGGCAAATGTAATCTCAGAGCTACTGGCAATAATATTTGAGAACTCCTGGAGAACAGGAGAAGTCCCAGCAGACTGGAGGAAGGCAAACATTGTCATCTCATCTTCAAAAAGGGGAAAGAAGAGGATCCCAACAACTATCATCTAGTTAGTCTGATATCAATACTGGGAAAGATTCCAAAACAGTTCATTAAACAGAGATCCTGTGAACATTTAGAAAGCAATGCTCTAATCACTAAAAGTCAACATGGATTTCTCAAAAAGAAGTCATGCCAGACTAATCTGATCTCTTTTTTTGATATAATTACCAGCTTGGTAGATGAAGGGAATGCAGTAGACACAGTATATCTTGATTTCAGTAAGGCTTTTGACAAGGTCCCCCATGATATTCTTGCAAACAAGATAGTAAAATGTGGGCTAGACAATAGAACTGTTAGCTGGATTAGTAATTGGTTGACTGACCAAACCCAAAGGGTGCTCAGCAATGGCTCCTCTTCATCCTGGAGAGAAGGGACCAGTGGGGTGTCTCAGGGTTCTGTCCTGGGCCCAGTGCTATTCAATATCTTTATCAATGACTTGGATGAAAGAATAGGAGACATGCTTATCAAATTTGCAGATGACACCAAATTAGAAGGAATAGTTAATACCCAGATGACAGGATAAAAATTCAAAAAGACCTTAATAGATTAGAAAGCTGGGCCAAAGCTAACAAAATGAATTTCAACATGGAGAGATGTAAGATTCTGCACTTAGGGCCATAGATATAAGATGGGGGACACCTGGCTTAACGAGACTACATGTGAAAGGGATCTAGGAGTCCTAGTAGACCACAAGTTGAACATGAATCAACAGTGTGATGTGGCAGCTAAAAAAACCAATGCAATTTTAGGCTGTATCAATAAAAGTATAGTATCTAGATCAAGGGAAGTAATAGTGCCACTGTATTCTGCTTTGGTCAGGCCCCACCTGGAATACTCTCCAGTTCTGGGCATCACAATTCAAAAAAGATGTTGAAAAACTGGAGCGTATCCAGAGGAGGGTGACTAAAATGTTGAAAGTTCTGGAAACTATGCCCTATGAGGAACGACTTACAGAACTGGGTATGTTTATCCTGGAGAAGAGATGGTTAAGAGGTGATATGATAGCCCTCTTTAAATATTTGAAGGGATGTCATATTGAGGAGGGTTCTAGCTTGTTTTCTGCTGCTCCAGAGAACAGGACCCAAAACAATGGATGCAAGCTATAGGAAAAGAGATTCCACCTCAACATTAGGAGGAACATTCTGACAGTCAGATCTGTTTGACAGTGGAACATGCTCCATCAGTGTGATGGAGTCTCCTTCTTTGGAGGTCTTTAAACAGAGGCTGATTCACTGTCAGGGATGCTTTGAGTTCCTGCATGGCAGGGGGGTTGGATTAGATGGCCCTTGTGGTCTCTTCCAATTCTATGATTCTATGAAGAACAATTAGCTTTTTTGAAAAAGGTCTGCTGCCCTGGGCTGCCCCCGGAAGCGGAGGATCGAGGTCGAGGGTGCCGGACAGTTCGGCCCTGATCCTCTCTTTCACTGCCTGTGAAAGGAGCACTAAAATAGCGCTCCTTCCGCAAGCCACGAAAGGGCTGCCACAAGAGGTGTGGCATGCCTCTTTGGCATCTCTTCCAGCTCACCGTGTATGGATGCTGAGCCAGAAGGACGTAATCGGAGCACCCGTCGTGTGGAGCGACTGGCGCTCTGATTACGTCCTCAGGAAGGGGTTGGGGTGGCCAGTGTGAGGCTGGCCCTCCCTTCCTTGCCTCTAAGATGGCGCAAAGTGCTGTCTGCAAAGGGGGTAAGATAAAAATATTGTTTATGTATTGCTACTATAAAAATAATGTTAGCTGAAAGGAAATTCCCACTTTAAAAAAATAACAGTGAGAGATAAGAAGGTCAAAAATAATGTGTTTTGTGCAATTTGCATGAATAACATTTTTTTCCATTTAAAAATAGATTTTTTTGGGGGGGGGGGGAGTTGAAGTTTCACTGTAACATACTATTTTTGTATTGCTGCTGCTGATAAAAAACAAAAAACAACCCTGATCTTTTTACTCACAAATGAGGTGAAAAACATCTATAGAAGTGTATGTATTGTCAGGGATGATGGGAGTTGTAGCTCTTCACCTCTGGCTCTAACTCACCACCTTGTTATGCAGCAGAGCTGACCAGCTTTGATCAGTGGTTGATGCTTCTTTCCCAAGTAGCAGAGTTTCAGAGAATAGGCTGAAGACCCTGACAAACTCTCCAAGCCTTCTCACTCTTCTTCCTGAGATGTCTTCAAACTTCTCCAGGATTCCTCTGGCTCTTGTATCTTCCCTCAAGACACCAGACAACTCAGTAGTCTTATATAAAAGATCTACTTTATTCTACTATATACATAAATACTATATGTCCTACAAATCACAATCTCTACACTTCACAATATCTCCAAAACTACTCCACAATATGCATTGGCAAACATTGCACTTATAGCCATTGTTAGTCACCACCCACTAGTCAGTTTCCACCCAGTGGGTGTGTACATTCATTTTGATTGGTTTACATGGATCATCCCATACTTAAGACCAACCCAAGTATTTCATCATTTTACCTTGACTACTTAATGAATCTCAGGTGTTTGCAATCTATAACAGGTGTTTTCAATATACACTCTATAACTTTGTCCTTGGCTCTCAAGGCTTCCAAATTACATTATCCTTTTCACCTGTGTAGCTTCATGATTGCTCCTGCTTAATCACTGTGACTTTCACATACACATTTTATTTCTATTACTGTAAGTCCCATGTTGCATTTTCCTTAACATGTATATATGTGTATATATAAATTTACACACACACACACACTCATATGAGATGTTTTTCACCTTTTGTGAGAGCAAAAATGGAGCTGCTTGACTTACTGGGCCAGCCCAGTTGCTGGGGGGAGAGCCAGAGGGTTTGTGCTGTCTCTCCAGCATCACCCAAGCACCAGTGCTCTTCCCAGCATGTGTTGGGGCTGTTTTGTAGCCCCCAGTTGGCTGCCAGGGCCTCAGGGGGGCAGACGTCTAGCTCCGGCTGGGATTGCACCTCCCAGCATGCCATGGGAGCTGGAAGCACCACCCCATTGGTTGGCCCCTGTGGAGGGGCCATCTCTGGTTGGTTGGAAGGCCAGAAGGGGTGGTTTTGCTGGCTTAGCTTTTGCCTTATTGGCTGGTAGGCCTATGTAAGGCTATGTGGTCAAGGTGATATCATCATCATCATCATCATCATCATCATCATCATCATCATTTATACCCCACCTTTGTTAGTCAGCATTGCATCTTGACTCTCCCCACCCTCCCTCCCTCTGTTTGCTAAGAGTGGTAGTTTGCTGTCACAACTTTCCTGGGGCGGTAGCATAGGTCATGGATCTGGTGAGTGTGGTTTTTAGTGCTGCAGAGCACTGAATCAGGAGTTGCTTGGAGACCCGGGGGTGCTGGGAGCATTGAGGTGTTGCCATTGCAGGGATAACTGGTGACAAGGGGTGGAGATGCGAATGTGTGATCAGTAGGTTACCTCTTTTGTCATCCTGAGGCCTGGCCGGGCAACAAGAGGGTTGGTCAATGCCAGATCGATGCCTCATGCTTTTGGGTCAACCTTACCTGTCAGCTGTACTCAATAAAATTGTAGCCTTTTCCTTCCAATTGTGTGTCCTGGTGTTAATTCTTATGATGCCTTCCATCCCACTGCAAAAAGTGTTTTTGCTCACTAACAACAATAGAAAAATAGCATGTTACAATGAAACTCCCCCCCCCCCCGCACATATATTCTCTCTCTCTCTCACACACACATCTATATCTATATCTATCTATATATCTATCTATATCTATATCTGTATCTGTATCTGTATCTATATCTATATATCTATATCTATATCTATCTATCTGAGAGAGAGAGAGAGAAAATTATTACTAAAGGTGGATGTTGTCCAGGTCAAGTTCTAGAAGGGAGACTCTGGCCAGAGCAGCTGATGAAGGTCCCAGGGAGCAGGAAGACTTGAGATGAGCTAACTGCCACATCATTTTGGCTGTATTTTGATCCTTAAATAACTGATCTGGAGGAAAACTTCATGAAACGATGAAGCAAGCTTGCCAGAAGCTGAGGATCCATTAAGAATGTATGAAAATGTCTTACACTGAAGCAGATCATTGTTTAATTCAGACCATTACTGTTAATTCTGTTTGGCAACAGAGCTTCAGGGTTTTAGGCAGAATTCTTTCCTAGTCCTTCCTGGAGATCCCTGGTATTAACTTGGTGGTCTTCCATTCACTAGTAACTAGGAAATCCCTACTTAGCATCTGAAATAAGATTGCAGCAAATATGTTCAGGGTGGTATCATGACAAGAAAAGCTAATGAAGCAAACACATTTTATAAAACTGAAATAAAAATGTGGAAGGGTTCCAAGAAACCAGTGTCATCGGAGGAACTCTCAATGCTGGAAAGTGCCCAAAGTTTAGAAGCTGTAGAAACAGAAGGTATCTGATGTCAAACAGCCCAAGGTCAAGAAACTGTAAATCAGAAAAAGTCCAAACAGTTATGGTACAGTCAGCCCTCCATATTCCCAGATTTTTTATCCACACATTTAACCATCTATGGCTTGAAAATATTATTTAAAATAAATTCTAAAAAGCAAGCCTTGACTTTGCCATTTTTAATTAGGGATACCATTTTAGTATGTCATTGTATTTAATGGGATTTGAGGATCCACAGATTTTGGTATCCACAAGGGGTCTTGGAACCAAACCCCAATGGATAACAATATAGCAAAATCATAGAGTTATAAATCCAGTCCAAGAATCATAAAGCCAGTAGAGTAAACCCACCATATTGAAAATATAGACATCCATGGACTGGATCTCCCACAGATTGCCCTGGCTCATATTAGTCAATGGTGGTAGGTGCACTGATATGGGCACATGCACATTACCACCCATGGATTAATATGGGCTTGATCTCTCATGGTTTTTCCCATCTGCAGGGGAGATCTGGAACCAAACCCCCACAGGTGGGAAGGGCCCACTGTACTTAAAATAGCCAAGTTTGTTAAGAGAGATTGCTTCCAGTAGTTTGACTGGAGGAAGCTTCCTGCTTATAAAGGCAGTCAGTGTCAGTCAATGCCTACATTCAAGATAGAATTTAGGAGCATGTTTCACAGCTGTTCATGTAACCTTCCATTGTGCCTGCAGGGGATGGTCTGTGCCAACTGCTGAAGCCTTTGCCTTTCTCAGAGACTGGAGGGTGTGTGTGTCTTTCAGCTCCTCTTTCTGCTGTGAATCTTTCTGAACTGGAGGAGGACACTGACTATTAAGCATTTGCTCCACCTCTAATATGTTTGCTTCATCTTCCAAGGAACTCTTAAGGGGCAGACAAGACAGGGAGGATGGTTGATTCTGGCAGAAGCAGTGGTATCCAGTGGAAGTATACTAATACATCCCGGCCAGTGAATTAAAGTGATCACAGATACAGGCTGATGGAGCATTGATAACCATGTCTTCCACTGTGGGATTTTTTTATGGCATTTCATGTTCTAATGCTTGTATTTATGAATCCACTGCCTGAAGCATTTCAGATTATGACTCTCCTAAATCTTTATTTTTTCAGACTTAGATGTGTGTACTGGTTCTTGGTTCTTCAATCATGGGTGTCTTGTGTAGAAATAACACATGGCATCTCCATATAGAAAACTTCATTGAAATGGAATTCAACATTTCTAATAATTTTCTTGAGCTCCAGCAAGTGCACTCCATTATATACTATATTTTTATTCTATCCCATGCAGTCCACCCTAAGAGACAATGAGAGAGAGGGAGGGAGGGAGGGAAAGGGAATGAGAGATTTTATTCCCTATTAGAGGTTATTATTCAACATCTATATGAAACTGCTGGGAGAAATCATCTGGAGGCATGGGGCAGGGTGCTATCAGTATGCTGATCATACCCAAATATATTTCTCTATGCCTTCAGATATAGCTTCAGCTAAGGATAATGTGTCTCCTCTGAATGAATGCCTGGAGGAGGTAATGGGCTGGTTGAGGAAAACCAAATTGAAGCTGAATCCGGACAAGACAGAGGTATTTACTGTAAAAGGTCCTAACCTGGGTTTGGAGTTGTGTCAACCAGTCCTGGATGGAGTTACACTCCCCCTGAAAGACTGTGTTCACAGCTTGGGAGTGCTTCTGGATCCATCACTCCAAATGTCAGGTCAGATAGATGCAATGGCCAGGAGTGCTTACAGCTTCAGCTGTTACATGAGTTGCTCTCCTGCCTAGAGCTGGAAGATACTAAACGTGGTAGTGCATGTGCTGGGAACCTCAAGGCTACAATGCACTGTACATTGGGCTACCTATGTTCCAAGTTCAGAAACTTCAGTTAGTTCAAAACATGGCAACCAAATTGATTACTCAGACATCCAGGAGTGATCACATTACACTAATATTAAAATCACTCCACTGGCTGCCAGTTAGTTTCCGGGCAAGATACAAAGTGTTGGTTATTACATTTAAAGCTGTATATAGTTTGGGTCCCAGTTACTTTCAGGATCACCTCCTCCCTTTTAATTTGCCCCATACACTCAGGTCCTCTGGTGGACATTTACTTCAGTCAGCCAGTACTATGTTGACAACTGTCAGCCAGAGGACATTTTCTTCAGCTGCTCCTAGACTGTGGAATGACCTGCTGGAAGAGACTTGACAGCTGCATACACTGTCTGAATTTAAAAGAGCATTGAAGATTAGTTTGTTCCAGCTGTTGTATCCAGATCATTTTTAGATTGTGAATTTTAAATGATGAATTTTAGATGTGGAGTTTTAATATGAGCACATCTTATTTGTCCTTTGAAATTGATGTGTATTTTAACCAATGTGTTTTACTGATGTTGCTATTTGTTAATTGTTGTTGCCCCCCCCCCTCGGCCTTGATCCATTGGAAGAGGTAGGTAAGAAATAAATAGTATCCTTTCCAACCCGCTCCAAATCGCCATCCCTGGTTCACAGAAGAACTTAGGAAAATGAAGCGGGTTGGACAACGACTAGAGTGTACCTGGTGGAAGACTCAACTCTTATCTGACAGAACTCGTCATAGGCAATTCCTTTATTCCTATCAAGAGGTAATACAGGCAGTGGAGAAGTCTTTCTCCTCTGCCCGTATTGCGTCTGCGGAATCTCACCCAGCAGAACTGTTTAGGGTGGTAAGGGAACTGTCACAGGCTCCACCTGTACAGCACCCTTTACTTAACCTGACAACAGCCTGCTGTGATGCTTTTAACAACTATTTCACAGATAAAATCTCTCAGACAAGAACTGACTTAGATGCTGGGATTATAACAGAAGTGATTGACGAGGTATCCAGTCAATCCGTTTATGAGATTAAACTGGATCAATTTGAGTTGGTGACTACCGATGACATGGACAAGATCCTTGGAAAAGTAAGGAAGATGATGTGCCCCCTTGATCGCTGGTCATCCAGGGGGGTGATGCCTTGATGCCAGACAAAATGGAGGTACTTATGGTTGGGGCCCCCAAACCAGAGATTGGGTTGCAACCACCACTCTTGGATGGGGTCAGGCTCTCCACCAAGGACTGTGTCCGCAGTCTGGGGGTGCTCCTGGACTCGTCGCTTCACATGACAGATCAGGTGAATGCAGCAGTCAGGAGCGCCTGTTATCAGCTTTGGCTGATACACCAGCTACACCCTTTCCTGGAAGTAAGGGACCTAGAAACCATAGTACATGCACTGGTAACCTCACAACTCGACTTCTGTAATGCACTCTACATGGGGCTACCCTTATACCTAACTCGGAAACTGCAGTTAGTACAAAACATGGCAGCCAGATTGATCATCGGAACATCAAAAAGTGATCATATCACTCCTATCTTGAAATCATTGCACTGGCTGCCAGTTAGTTTCCAGGCAGAGTATAAGGTGTTGGTATTGACTTTTAAAACCCTACATGGCCTGGGCCCATCTTACCTAGGAAATCGCCTATCTACATATAGTCCGCCCCTCACCCTTAAGTCCTCTGGGAGGAGGTTGCTTCAACCATTAAGAACTAGGCTGGCGATGACCTCCCAGAGGACCTTTTCTGCCATGGCCCCCAGATTATGGAATGCCTTCCCAGAGGATATTTGTCAAATAACCAACTTAGATGGCTTTAAAAAAGCCATCAAGATGATCTCTTCCAGCAGGCATTCCCGGAATAACAAATCCCCCCCCCCCCCCGCCACCAGATAGTTTCTTCTGAGATGTCTACAGTTGCTGCTGTCTGTCCATGTTAGATGTTTATTGTTTTACTATAATTGAGATTTTAATCTGTATAACAATTTAATATGTTTTTAAGGGGGGTTATTTTGTCATTGATTGTATGGGTGTATTCTTTTTTAACTTATAAGCTGCCTTGACAGCCTCAGCTTAAGGCAGGATATAAATAAGGTTTTATTATTATTATTATTTATAAATATATTACATTATTGCTATTGTTAGTGTTATTCAAAAATCAAACTAAAATTTAAAGTGCCAGTACCATAAAGGCATTATAGAAATCCAATTTGTAGCTGCATTTTGAATAACATATACCATTTTGAAAACACCACCCAAATGATCAGGAATTTGAGCATCTTCCCTATAAGGAAAGATTAAAGTGTTAAGCATTTGCTTGCTTGCCTTTAATGATTACTAAACAGACTGTGGAAGATGCTTATTCAACTGGACATTACATGGCAAAAGTGAATAGAGAATGTTCTTCCTCTGCTTTCTTACTAGAACATGCAGTCATCCAACAAAGGTGAGTACAAGCTCATGCAGGATGGACATAAGTATTTCCTTTATGCCTTGTTGGTTGGTTGGACAGGTAGTTGCCCCAATGGGAAAGGAGATGCTGGATGCTTGGTCTGATCCTCCAGGGTACCTCTTATATTTTAGCAGCTGCTTCTTTCTGTTCCCTCAGCAATTTTCTAGCATGATCTTGTATGGCCTGTATGCCAATATAATAATCATTTGTTGGGGTTTCTCTGTAAAACAGCCAGATCATTCCATAATATGGTAAGCAACTAGACTACTCATGGAATGTGATGCATGGGAAAATATGTTTCTTCTGTCTTAGTTACTATCCATAATTTCTAGTGCAAGCTGGCATGCTAAGGAGAGGAGAGATACAGGAGAGGCTGTTGAGGAACATGGAACCTCCCCTTACTGTGATCAGCAAGTACTGCTACTTCCTTCACTTCAGGCTCTCGTTTACCATGATGAATGGCTATGCTTTCTGTGCCAGCAAAACAGATATTTCCAAGATTGATGTACTAATTTCTTATGCTGAAATTGATTCGCTGACATGAGATGTAATAGTTACACTCCAGTTGGCACTGGTTAGGCCACAGCTGGAGTATTGTTCTCGCATTTAGATGGCGTTAAAAAAAAGAGATGTATATAAATTGGAGACAGTTTATGGTAGAATAACAAAGGACTGAGAAATTAATTCCCATGAGGAATATATGTGGGATATGTGCAGAAAGCTCATAAAAATAAATGTTCTGGGTAGATAATTGCTATATTTAGCCACACCTGAATGTTGTTATATGAATGTTGTCTATTTTGTCCTTGTACACTGGAAAGAAAAGGAAATTTATTTTAAATTTAATTAATTAAATTTCTGAATGTTGGTTGCAAGCCTAATTACTACACAGGGAGCAAGTTCCATGAAACTCAGTGAGGCTTCCTTCCTACCATTTCTTGTTGTTAGCTTCCTTCAAGTCAACTTTGACTGATGGTGACTCCATGAATGGGACCTTCAAGTTATTCTATCCTCAGCAGTTCTGCTCAGGTCCTGCAGACTCAGGGCTAGATAGATAGGTACCACTTTGATGGCAATGTAAGCAGTGTTCTGTGCAATCATGCTGGCCACATGATCACAGTAAAGTCTTTGACAATGCTGGCTGTTCGGCTTAGTAATGGAGATGAGCACTGCCCCCTACGGTTGAACACAACTTGACAATCTTGCCAACAGGGAATACCTTTACCTATATTGTTTCTATCTTCTCTTTATTTGTACTTGGTCACACAATGTGTTCCCCCATTTGTCATATATCATCTCCACTCTAGGTTTGAATTTCCCTTTGATTTCTTCAATTTTGTTGAAGAGATCTCTAATTCTTCCTTTTTTGTTGTCAACTTCTATTTCTCTGCATTGATTATTAAAGTAGTTCTCCTTATCCCAGTGTGTTAGTCACTGAACAATTGCATTCAGGGTTCTTTCTCCATCTCTGTCTCTTTTTGCTTTTACTTCCCTTCTTGCCTTAAGTGCGTGAAGAGTTTCTTTTGTTATCAATTGAGGCTTACCTTTCTTTTTGGTTACTGATAGTGTCTTTCTGTACTCCTCCCTGATGGTGTCCTTGGCTTCATTCCAGAGTTCATTTATTTCCCTTTCCTGGTATACACACATAGAATTAAGCTGTTGGTTGGTTAGTTGTTTATGAAAAGAATGGAAAGCAAGCTAGATAAACATACAAGAGAATTATATGTTTGGAACTTTAAACCAAAATTTCCATATATATATATCCCCAACACACAAGCCCTTTCCTGGGCATTTTCTGCCCCAGATTGAGGCCACTGTACTCTGACTTCATGATCCACAGGGCAGATTTTGGTAAGCTAGAACAGCTCTTAATTGGTAGGTAACTAAGAATTTCAAAACATACATCTCTCACAGGTATGTCAAGCACAGTAGAACACATCAGCAGTGTCAAAATGAGCTAAAAAGAACCTTTCTATTTTTTTAAAGTCAGTCAGCTTCCAATACTTAACACATGTTGCATAAAGCTTGAACATTTTCTAAAAACTTTTTGTTTTACTAATTCAATAGCATCTATTGTCTGTTTGTTGTTCTTGTTATGTGTCTTCAAGTTATTTCAAATTTATGGAAATCCTAAGGTGAACCTATTACAAGGGTTTTGTTTTTTTTTGGCAAGTTTCTTCAGAGAGGGGTTTGCCATCATCTGAGGCTGAGAGAGTGTGACTTGCTCAAGGTCAACCAGTGCATTTCCATGGCCAAGGCAGGATTTGAACCCTGGTCTCCAGAGTCCTACTCCAGTGCTCAAACCATTACACCATTGGCTCTCTATTGTCTGTAACCACTAATTAATTCTTTGAATGCCTACATTGTGTACAAATATTGATAGCCCTTATGATTTTTCAGCTTATCTTGAGCTGCTATTTATCAAAATCATATAGAAGTGTCAAACATTTCTTTTTATTATGTTTCTCCACACTATCCATAGGTTAATTTCAATAAACCTTAGACATTAACAAACTCTCAGTTTTTCACTGAATGATTATATCTATTGGTGCATGGACTGTGTATATACCATAAACCAGATGTAGAAAGTTTCAGACCTAGGATTCTAGGTTGCATCAATAGAAGTATAGTGTTTCGATCATGGGAAGTAATAGTGTTCTGCTTTGATCAAACCTCAATTTCAATATGGTGTCCAGTTCTGGGCACCACAATTCAAGAAGAATGTTGACAAGCAGGAGTGTGTTCAGAGGAAGGTGACCAAAATGGTGAAATTCAAAGACATAGCCTTGTTATTCTGGAAAATAAGTATGCAAAGGATCTTTCAGCACTTTTGAGAGTAACTGAAAGATAGAAGTTGGTAGCATGAACTTTTGTAGAGTTGAGCCCATGGACATCTGAGGGGACTTCCAAGGCTGTATTTTTCCACCCTATATTGTACAAGGTTTACTGGATTTGCCAATTTAGAAAGAAACAAGGCAAATTATCTTGAAGGAAATGCTGAGTGTGGCTGGACATTGCAGGAGGAGAGAAAAATTCATCAAGCTGTGTTGCAATGCCAATGAAATGCTAGATTTAGGTCTAAGAGATTCTGTGGTTGTGTGTATGAACACAGACATGAATACAGCTAAGTTAATCAGCTGCTGGGAAACTTTTTTGCAATAATCATAGGGAGCTTCTTCTGAACATGCCTGTCCAGAAAATGTTGTCTAACTTCCTTGGAGATGGGTTCACTGTTGTTAATCATATCATGATGTGTTTGTGCTTATATGTTCCCTTACACTTTCTGCCCCCTAAAGAGACACCACAAAATTTCATATTCCACCTTCTCAATTGTCCATTGCTTATACCTAAAAAACCCTTCAGTTGATAAATTGATACACTCTATCATTACTGCCATTATTTTAAGGATCTTCTGTGTTGTATTATACAGTATGTCACACTGTAAAGTTTAAACATTACATTAAACTGTAAACATTGTGTCATGTCATATGAACTACAAACACATTGCACATGGAAATCTACCATGCCATGGATATGGTTAATAAAAAAATCACATGTCAAAAGGAAGCAAGTGAAGAAAACTGTACATGCTAGGTTACCAGAAACCTCAGATGAGAGTCAGAGACATAAATCCAAAGAGATGTAGCTCAGCAAATTGAACTAGAAAGCCAGGGTAGCGTAGTGATTTGATTGTTGGACAACAACTCTAGAGATCAGAGTTTGGTTCCCTGTTTGGCAATGGAAACCCAGTGACTGACCTTTGGTGAGTCACACTCAGTCCCCAAAAACCCTGTGTCTGGTTTGTCTTAGGGTTATTATAAGTCAAAAATTATTTGAAGGCATCCAGTAACAACAAATTGAACTGGCAGAACTACCAGAAATATCAGGAGGAAGACAAACTTCTTCCCCTCGGCAGCCCTGTGGAATCTCAAAAACCTATTTTAGAAGACTGGGAGCTGTTTTGCAGGTGGTGCTGAAGGCTGCAGGAGTCAGGAAAGGGGAGCAAACTTTCATCCTGTTGTGTTGTAAAGCCAGTGACATTAAGATCAGAGAGAAGTCTGTGACTGTGCATATGCCATAGATGTACCATATATACTTGACTATAAGTTGACACTCCCTCGGAGTATGGTGGAGTCTCCTTCTTTGGAGGTCTTTAAACAGAGGCTGGATGGCCATCTGTTGGGGATTTGATTTTGAGTTCCTGTGTGGCCGAGGGTTGGACTGGATGACCCTTGTGGTCTCTTCCAACTCTATGATTCTATGATTGTATGATTCTATGACCTCATGTATAAATCGAGGGCAAGTTTTGGGGCCAAAATTATGGATTTTGATATGACGCATGGATAAGTTGAGGATAAAACTTGAGGGTATGTAACAAAGGGTTTAAAGAACGAACTTTATTGTCTTCATATGGAAATGTCTTATTCAGATCCTTGTAAACCTGATTCCTATTGGCACTCCTTTGAGGAGAAGCACCAAAAAGGTGCCACCACTAACATTTTCCCATGCAAGCAATCACAAAGGCATCATGATGGAAAGAATATAGGGGTTTGGTACTTCTTTTGGGTGCTCCCAGGATGAACTAAACTCTTACCTTTCACCACTCTACTCAGAAAAGGGAAAGAGTTAAAATATAGTACTTACATTGACCCATTGACCTCAGTTTTATGGGGTCAATTTTTTGACTAAAATTTCTAGACTTATACATGAGTATATACAGTAGTTACAACTGCCTTTCCTGGGCAACCTGATTCTAACAACCATAGGAATACTCTTCATGCAATCTTTTTTGTCTGCTGAAGGAGACTTGGGACTTGCTATATGACACAAGGCTCTGTAACAATTTACTGAACTCAGAAAAGCAATAATGACATGGCTTGGGAATTAGCACAGGTGTCAGTGTGTATTAATTGCTCCAGAGTTTTAAAAATGGTTATGAATTAATTTTCACTAACCAAATTCATAGCACCTAGCATGTTTATAAATTGTTCTTGGCTTGTTTGCAAAACCACGGTACAGAGATTTCATATGATCTAATTAAGCATCTACAGTTGTGTTGTGTATTTCTCCCCACCAAATGCAGAAAAGCAAAACAGGGCAATGAAGTGTGATTCCAGAGCAATATGCTGCCACTGAACAGTGCTGACAGAGAATAGTAAAAAGGAGTTAAATTTAATAGATACTAAATTAGACTTTGAAAATATGTACCATTTATGAAATATATTTGATTTGGCATTTCCTGATTGTTCCCACAAGTAGATCATAGATCATTTCATTGTATTTACCTCAAAGGATACCATGCTTACATTTATAACTATAGGAAACACTTTCAAAATAACTAAAAATCTAACAGCTAGGTCAGTCCCCTTGACATTCTTTTACATAATTACATCAGAATCAAAGATTCAGAGATTCATTAGCTAGAAATATAAAACATTTCTTGTATCATTCTTGCATACAAAGAAGAAAAACAGCAACATCTCTTCACTCTGAGAGGAGCTTTTGACAACATGAGAATTAGAACAACTTTTTGCACAAATTATGAAAAACATTTGCAATTGTAGAAAATGACAATGGCTGCTGATTTGTTTCCCTGACATTTGAGAATCAGCAAATAGCCTGTTTGCATCTTTTTTGACAAATTAGCCATTTGTTGCTCAAATTGGAAGAACACTAGTTTTGCTTAGATAGTCTGAACAAAGTTTTTGGTAAAAAAAAAAAAAAAGCATTCCTTGTCTCACTCTTGGATGAAGGTTAAGTGTTCTAAAATCATCATCATCATCATCATCATCATCATCATCATCATCATCTCAACTTTTTACCAGTCCAGGATTTGAGGTGTTTCACAAAAGTTAAAATAAAAGCACTTTTCAAAATTTATGTCATCCCCAAAGTTAAAAATATAACTACCGTAAACTATCAATAGAATGAAATGCTGTCTTTTCTGAAAAGCCTACCCAGATGATTTTTTAAATCAACAATTTTAATACATGGATTGATTTCTGTTAATATGTATTGGTTTTATATGTTCTTTTATTATGTGTGCAATCCATCATTGTTTTCCACCTCAATCTATAGGCTATTATTATTATTATTATTATTATTATTATTATTATTATTATTATTATTCTATAGAAATAATAGTACCTGTACTAGAAAGTATTCATCATCATCATTACAGAGAAACAGTATAGCACATTTTGAACAATCAGCCATCAAAACTCTACTGAAACAAAAAGGTCTTTGCCTTCCAGGAAAAGGTAGTGGGGCTGTTACCAGTCTAATCTTGAATAAAGCTCCATAGCCTAGGAGCAGCCATTGAGCAGTCCCTCACTTGTGCCCACCAGGTGTATCTGTCAGGGTGTTGAGACAGAAAGAAAATTCCTAGTCAATGTCTTATCAAATCAAGAAATCCAAAATAAATGGGACAAGGAATTTATTGAGTATTGTTCACATACTTAATTTAATTTTAAAAGGAGGAAGGGAGGGAGAGGGGAAAAAAGAAGGAATATGGCTCATTGGTTTTTACTTTAGTATGAGCTTTCATGGATATAAATCTACTTGGTCAGATAAAATACAGTGATAATATTGAACACCTCTACATGGAGACATAATTTTCCCCAAATGTTAGTGTGCCTACAGGCAAGGCTACCAGCGTACTTTAATAGATTTTGATCATACTCAGATGAATGCTATTGTAAATATTACTGCACCCAGAGTCAGAACATATCTTCATATCTTGAAGCCTGGATGTTCAAGAAGAAAAATATCAATGGAAAAACTTTTAAAAATTAAATGGGCAATACACACACACATGTGTCACATGAGGAATAGAATAATAAAACAACCAGAAACAAATGCATCCTTCCACTGTGAATTCTGTGCCTATATTTTATCCTGCTCCCTTACCTAAGCAATATCAAATTCTTTGTTTTTGTTTTGTTATTTCCTCCCTCCCACAGTTTCAGCAGCTCTACTCCCCCTTTAAGGACTCTATTTATCCTTCCTCAATCTGACTCTGAGTTTCTATCTTTCTTTTCATGTCTTTTCTATCTTCAACTCAGCCAATAAGAATAATGGTCCCTTGTTTCATGTTTCCCATGTCTGCATGGACTAGAATACTTTGGAAGCACCCCAGAGTATTCTGGGCCCAGAGCTGCTGTGACATCCCTCTGTTACCTGACACTCCAGAGCTGTTCACATGTGTGTCCCACTGTGCCAACTGCCACTGCTGTGGACCACTCCCTCTGAGGTTCATAGTTCACACCAGAACCAGGGATTGGACCTTGTATCATCTGGACTACTTGCCATGAAGACAGAGCGAGGACATGGTATTTGGCCCATGTTGACACAATAATTGATTTCTGTACTAAAATTTCTTACTCTTGAAATTTAATCTTTAACTTTATGGCCTTTTCTCATCCTTTCACTCTTCTTTCTGGTTTAAATTTCCCAACCTCTGTATCATAACTTTTTATATCTGAACTGTTCACCTTTTGACTGAAACTAACAAGTCAAAAACACTCATCAACTCTTAAACTCCATTTTGCAATACTATAAAACAAAACTAAATATCACACAGAGCCCAGTGTTGTTTCTTTCTCCTTCAGCAAAATAATGTAGCAAAAGTAATGCTGCAGACCTGGTGAACTAAATAACCTCTTCATAGCAAATCATTATACTTGACTTCTAATGTGGAATTAAAATTGGGGTCACTTACACCTATGACATGGAGTTGTCCAATATTTCAAAGATGAACACATTTATGAAAAATATCTGTGTTATCTGGAATATTCAGTCAAACGAAAAGATCACATATACTGTTGCTGTTTTGTGCCTTGAAGTCATTTCCAACTTATGCTGACTCTAACTTATAAGGTTTTCTTGGCAAGTTTCTTCAGAAGGGGCCTGCCATTGCCATTGTCTGAAGGTGAGAGAGTGTGATCTGCCCAAGGTCACCCAGTGGGTTTCTATAGCCAAATCAGGCTTTGAACATTGGTCTCCAGTGTCCTAGTCCAACACTCAAACCATTACACCATATAGTGCTCACATATAGTGTAATGGCAATAACAGTCTGTGAGCTACCAGACCTCAGCATCTTCAGTTACTTACAGAGCAGAAGAAAGAGAGGGAACCGAAGTCAGTTGTAAACACAGGTTTATTATGCCAGCAGACCCAAAAGGAATTAGCATTCCAAAGTTTTGGGCTCCAAACAGAAGAAAATGGCTTCATTTATACACTCTCAAACAAAGAAATCCAATTCTTACATCTTATTGGATATTTCAAACCTTAAACATACAGAATCTCAAGCAATAAGAGTAAAGATCTCAGAATACATTATAATATACTTAAGGTACATCTGGCCACATATCAATGTTCCTTATCAGCAGAAGCTGGTACCATGGGCCCCTTTGCACAGAGTGCCTGCATCTCCTATGAGTGATTTATTGTGGCTGCCATACACCACTCTGGCATCTTAATGCAGCAGGTCCTTCAAAAGGGCAATCTGTCTCTAAACATTCTTGCTGTTAAAACTTTCCAGCATTTCATCCCTTCTCAGAGGCCTCTACTCCCAGAATCCTCTCTATGTGGCTGCTTGGCATCTATTTTCTACATTTCTAACATAATAGTTAAAATATATTGATTATTGATTATTGAAAAGAGCCTTGGTGGTGCAGTGGTTAAATGCCTGTACTGCAGCCACTCACTCATAGACCACAAGGTTGGGAGTTCAACACTAGCCAGGGCTCAGGCTAGACTCAGGCCTGCATCCTTCCGAGGTCGCTAAAATGAGTACCCAACTGTTGGGGGGCAATGAGCTTACAGTTGTAAACCGCATAGACATCCCATAGTGCGATATGAAGCGGTATATAAATGAAGCTGCTTTGCTTTGCTTTGCTTTCCATCTCAATAGTAGGGATAGCTAATTGCTGGTGCTGCACCACTGTTAAGATGATAGTGAAACAGTACTTCACTGGACGGGGGGACCAATTGAGGATGGAACAGGAAACCCACATCTGAGAACATTGACTGTGGACTGATTTAAAAACCTTTCCCAAACTGACCTTTACTGAATCAAAGCCTATAGGTATACACAGCAAGGTTCATGTCAATTACGTATCTTTCTTTGTGCACATTGGCCTATTGACAATGTTCTGGCTTTTTCAGTCTACTCTGGAGTTTTGACAGGAAGTTTCTGCGAAAGCACTGCTCCATTTCCCTCCTACAGAACAAATGAAAAAAAAATTACACACAACTCAATATTCACTGTTTACTCCACTTTTGCATACATATCTTTAGACTTCATGGAGTTTTATAAGGTCCCAGAGCTTGTCAACCACTACTTACTGGAAAGCAATGGAGCAACTTATTTATTGAATATACTCAGATACACTCCATTCATTTGATGAAGTGGTCTGGAATCCATTATAATTTATATAAAATAAGCTTCAACATGGCATAAGAACCTTGCTATCTAACTTCCCTATTTCTGTTTCCTATTAAGTGATTTGTCTCTGATTTTTTTTAAAAAAATAACAAGGTTATGACAACCCCTGCCTTAGAAAATCTGACGCTACTAAATAGAGAAATCAGTTATAGACCTTCTATAGTTCTCTAGTTCACAGGTCTGGGTGATAATCAATTATTAGCAAGAGATTTATATTTAAAGAAAAAAATGATAGAATTTTCTATGATTATAGGAAAAGGAAAAGCATTTTGACCTGCAACTGCATTAGCACAATTGAAAAACATTATTCAAATAAGAGATACACTGTTTTATCTCACTTTTAAAATTTGTAGGTGCTTTCATAATAGGTTCCATCTTTCCTTTAAAAACAATGAAGCATGTATAAATGTCAGACAGAAAAGAATGCATATATTTTAAAGAGTAATAAATGTGCTGATTGGAGAGATCAAGAGGTTTGGGACTAATGGACAAACTAAAGTGACCTCCTGCATGCTTTCATTTCTTAGCCTTTTGTGTGCATTGTACATACATTTTTAAAGGTTTTTTTTATTGTTTTAAAAGAATAAGGAATGGAACAAGCACTGTTTTCTTTTACACCTTCAGATTTCTTTTCTTGTACTCTTTTTCAGAATACAGGGCCTAAATACCTTAAAGGCATCATCTAATCCTGGAAGCTAATCAGGGCCAATGCTGGTTAGTATTTGAATAGGAGGCTGCCAATCAATATCAAGTGCTGTAGTTTATATTTCAGAGGAATGAGCTGGCAAAACCACTTCTGTGTATTCCTTGCTTCAGAAAACCCTATGAAGTCCATGGCATTGGCGTAAGTCAACAGGTGGCTTGAAGCTCAGAGGTGGTTTTTCCAGTTCCTTCCTCTTTTATTATAATAATAATTTGTTGTGTATTCCCTTTATAACACCCCTCCCCCAGGGGACATGTTACTATTTACATTGGTATTATTAATTTATTATTTTTCCTTAGTTTTTAGTTTGAGAAAAATATCCATTGAAAAAGCTTTTTTTTTTTTAATGGCCTATCATCTTCTTAAAATGTGTGAAGAACCTCTCTCACCTCCCCTGGTACATGTCAAATCAATGATGTTATCAATCACTGTGTTAGCAATGCATTAATGGTAATGTTATGCACAGGGACAAGAAGAACTACTATAATAATTGATGAAGATAAATATAAGGTGACAACATAAAAGGAAGAACAGGAGTCCTCTTCCACAAGATCCAAGAAATCAAAGGAAAATTTAAACCAAGAGTGGGGAAGCTCTACAATCAGCAGAGGAATACATTACATTATGAAGTAGAAATAAAAATATGATGTAAACAACACATGGGGGAATTATATAAAGGAGATGAAATGATGACAGAATTATCCAAAGAAGGACCATATGAAGATGACCCTCCAATTTGAGAATAAGAAGCAGAAGCTTCTATCAGTGCACTTGAGAGAAATAAATCACCAGGAATAATATAATAATAATAATAATAATTTTTATTTAATACCCCGCCCCTCTGAGCACAATCGGGGCGGCTTACATCATAAAATTCAACAATAATTAAGAACAATTACCTCCCCCTCCCCCCCTTAAAATGTAATTAAACTCAATACAATTTAAAAACAATGTAAGGAGATAAATTACTCCAATAAAACAACAATACATAAGACAAAAGTGGCAGCGAGTGTCGCATGCAGACTCAATAAGAACCCAATTCCTGAAGAGGAGAGCATCTCGGGGGGAAGAGGACTCTGGAACCAAACTGATGAATTTAATCTGGGAAGGCCTGCCGGAAGAGATCCGTTTTGACAGCTTTCTTGAAGCTGTCAAGTGATGACAGTTGGCGGATCTCCTCTGGCAGGCCATTCCACAGTTTGGGGGCAACTACAGAAAATGCCCTCTGGGAGGTTGTCACCAGCCTCGTTCTTTGAAGCTGTAACAAATTCCTCCCAGAGGACCGGAGGGCGCGGGGAGGATTATACGGGAGAAGGCGGTCCTTCAGATAGCCTGGACCCAAGCCATTTAGGGCTTTAAAGGTAATTACAAACACCTTGTACTGGGTTCGGAAACTAATAGGCAGCCAGTGGAGGGACCTTAATACCGGGGTAATATGGTCCCCCCTAGATGTTCCAGATATCAATCTGGCTGCCATATTTTGAACCAATTGGAGTTTCCGAATCAAGCACGAGGGTAGCCCCATGTAGAGCGCATTACAGAAGTCAAGGCGTGAGGTTACCAACGTGTGCACAACAGTCTCAAGGTCTCCTACTTCCAGAAAAGGGCGCAGCTGGCGTATCAGCCGAAGCTGATAACAGGCGCTCCTGACCGTCGCATTAACCTGATTTGTCATCAGAAGCGACGGATCAAGGAGCACCCCCAGACTGCGAACACAGTCACTGGAGGAGAGCGTGACCCCATCCAGGACTGGAGGTTGCAACCCAATTCTTGGTTTCGGAGCCTGTACCGTGAGCACCTCCGTCTTGTCTGGATTCAAAGGAACAGATGGCATACCAATAGAGAATCTACAGAGACAGAATCTACTCTGGTTATAACTAAAATTTGTCAACAAATATGGAGAACAAAATAATGCCCCACATATTGGAAATGCTCCATATACATCCCAATTCCCAAGATTGTAGTAACCACAGGGATTGTAGTAACCACAGAACCATTGCAGGGATTGTAGTAACCACAGAACCATTGCATTAATTTCCCATGCAAGCAAAGTGATGTGCAAAATTCTACAGAATGCTACAACAAAGACTTCTACCATAAATGGAGCAAAAAAATGCCAGATGTCCAAGCTTGGTTCAGTTTTAAAAAAGGTGCCCAACATTGATACATGGCTCAGTGTCTCCTTGTGACCTCAGAGGGAGTGACTCATGCCACCAGCAGTGGGCAGCAGAGTGAGATGCTGGGTAGACAGCTGCCCAGCATTGCTCTGGGTTGCTACAGATTTTCTTGGAATATATGGAGCAAATTGTGAGTTTTTAAAAACTGGATTAAGGCACAGATGGCACTGATTCAGTGGAGAACTGGCCTTACCACACAAAGACTCAAATCAAGCCTTTGGCCCTGCCTTGTGAGGGCAGGGAAAGGAGGGAGCTGATGTAAATGTCCCTGTAGATATGCCCTCAGCCTCATTTTCTTCTAGAAAAACTCTAGGAAGCAACTTCTCTTTGACATGCAAAGTACACCAACCAGACCAGGCCATGCAGAGCTGAGCTCTGATTATTTTGTTTACAAAAGCAGTGATTATAGGGAATATTCTGTTCTTTGCAAAACTTTAACAAAGATACTCATTTCTAGAGTTAATTATTTATGTTTGTAAGAAGAATGAATGTCCTTCCCTTCTGGATATATTCATGTACCACATTAGCCATTTTGATCTAAGTTACAAGGTAGCTCAAAAACAATATTTACAACTAATTATTTATACTCATTCTTAATTGGTAATTAGCTCTATAATTGGCAAGGAGATGACAGTGAACAATCATTGTCTCTAGTCCTGCCTTAATCTTGACAATGTTGTGTAATCATATGCAGCTTCATCATTGTGGATTAAACATTTTTTACAATTTATCTCTCCCCCCCCCCCCGAGTTTGTTGCTGTTGATGATTTTAACATACTTCAAGATTATGTGCTAATCCTTCATGGTCAGTGCACTAGAATTTGCTACTCTTTTCATTAAGGAAAACAAAACAAGAAGCAGAAAAGAGTTTCTCCTTGATTGCAATATTTGAACATTTCCCTTTGAGGTGATTTATCATCAGCATCCCAGGATATATTATTGGAAGATCCAGGCAAGGTGTAATGTTGCAGCTAGGGAATTTTTGAATCAGGGCTAATGGCAACCAGATGGGATCTTAGATTGCCATATGATTGTATCATCATTAATATTTCTCGTTCTCCCCTTACCATTTCAGTATATAAAGTTGTCTATACTCTTAATGTGTTACAGCATGAGAAAGGGAGGGAGGGTTGGAGAAAAAGAGAAAGAGACACAGAGGGTTTTTTTTAAAAAAAAAAAAAGAGAGAGAGAAATACTTTGAACATGTGACCCTCATTTTAATTTCACTTTGATCATAGTACTACCATGACTACAGGAATAAAATAAAGTTCGGTTTTATTGCCCTTGTGCTAAACATATTTAATTGGGAACAAATACTAAAAGAATGGTACATCTTTAAAGTCATCATTGCTGTAGATAAGAGGAAAAGAAGTAGCAGCTTCTATAACTATATACATACCTGACTGGCTGCCCTGGCTTCAAAATGTTAAAAAAAAAAACAAACAAGAAAGTATGCTACAGCAAGCCCATGCTGCCACAGGAACTACTGTTGGATCTTCTTGCCACAACTCCTGTTTTGCTGGAGGCATCCTGGTAATGTGTGAAATGACCTTCACTTTGCATCACCTCATGTGAATTTCTGCAGTACCAAAAACAAGACTAGAAATAGAGAAGGAATACCTAGTAATGTGATCCCTAAAGCTTTGATGTACTCTTTTTTTTTCTTGCCATCTACTGAGAAGAGGAAAGTAATTTTCATTTCCTTCATAGTTTCTTTTGCCAAAGTATTTTTTTTCAGTAGCACTTATTCTCCCTTATACATTTCAGTAGTTAGAATTTCCTACTTAGCTCCTTGTGACAATTTCTGCCTGTCAAAATGGAGGAGGAAAGAATGATACCTTTTCCTTCCTTCATCACTTTCTTTTTTATTATGGCATTTTCACACATTCAGAACATTGTCTTTTGATATAATATTTTTGTGTGCTCATTCTCTACCCTTTCCATTCAGGCTGTTTCCAGACAGAGGACCCATAGCACTAACACTCAGAAGGCAGTAGACAGCTACTCTATCTTTTTTTTTTTTTTTTTACCTTAATGGATTTTTTCCCATTGAGAAACAAGACAGAAGAAGTGGTGAGAAAAGCCAGAAGAGCTACAAATGAAAGATAACAGAGTCTGACATAAAGTTCTATGACTGAAACATGTGTCAAAGCATCTGCAGGCCTCTTGGTTATTTCAGTTTAACAGTATAAGGAGTTGAAAAGGAGGAATAGTAGCCAGGATGATATACTGGCCAACATTCATGCCAAATGAGTATTCTAACACCAACAGTAGTTGTTTGCAGTTTAAGTACTCTAAAGACCAAACCATGTGTTCCCAGATCTTAGGGTCAGGCCCTGGGTCTGAGGACATAGCCCCTCTTTTTAGGCCTAAGGCAGGGAAATAAACTGTTGGCTGTTGTGCTGGGACAGAGAGGCTGGGCATTGTTCTCATGGTTTATGATGATGGTCACAACTTTATTGCATTGTATAGGGGTCATAAATCAATCAAAGTCAATCATAATGGCATAATAAATCAACTATAATACAGTTGTAAACCAATGTCAATCACAATTCCAAGGTAAATCAATCATATTGATTCAGTAAAATATTCAAAGACCCTCAAAAATTAATCATAATGATACCATATATCAATCAATGTCAAATAGAAGATAATTCTTGCTAAGGATATAAGCCTGTTGAGTTAGAAGGGACATGGGGCCTGATGTATCCATACTTAGCCAATCCTCTAGTGGGGCCCTCCTGCACATTTTCATTAAATCCCTGAGAAAGGGGATTATACTCTCCAAATCAATATGATTAAGCTTGTCCAGGCTGTTGGAGGAGGGTACCTAACATCTGCCCCAACTGTAGGTGACTTCCCCTTATCATTGGCTCTGGAATGCCCTGGATGATCCCCCACCTTCCTGTTCCACTTGACAATCTCCTCCTTACTCATCTACTCCTTTCAACATTTTTCAAACCATTGACAATAGCAGAATTGAATGGAAGATAGTCATCATGTGTCAAAATATTGAGCTGCCTCAGGGCAAGTGCATTGCCTTGAAAAGAAAATAAAGAAAGCTTGTTTTAAAACTATATGCTGCTGTGTCCTGCTGTTTCAGGATCTCCAGGGAGCTGCCTGGCCAATTCAAACTGCAGCCAGCCAACAGCAAAGGCTCAATGTGAGGGAGCAGCCAGCACAGAGAAATACTGAATTGCTTTCCAGTTCCTTGTCTCATGAGTCAATGAACATGGCACTAGAAGATTGCTTCTTTTTGGTTTTCTATATCTTATTGTTAACTTTCCCAGTTCTTACTTTATCACTCTATCCTAAGTGGTTGGAGCAGCACCACAATTTCCTTTCTTGGTTTAAGATTCATGACAGTTGCACTATTGTTAGTAAAACACACAATAGGGATATCTTTCTTCTCCACCTTTCATTGTCTACTTGATTACTTTCCCTTGATTTCACTTCCATTTCATTTGGTCTTTTTGTTTTTCTCCCCGTGCCCTCAGCTCCCCATTAAACATTTCATACTTCTTTTTCTCTTCCTAATCCTCTTTGTTTGTCTCCATATTTTGTTTTAAGTTAAATTTTAATGTTGTTATGGATTTGATATATTTTTAAGGGGGGGTGATATGTCTTTTGTATTGTATTGTATGGGATTATATTTTTAAATTGTAAGCCGCCTTGATAGCTTTGGCTAAAGGTGGGATATAAATAAATTATTATTATTATTATTATTATTATTATTATTATTATTATTATTATTCCATAATTACTGCATTTATTCCATAACTACTGTCATCTTTTATTCCATAACTACTGTCATCTTTTCCTACTATTTCCTAGTTCATCCTTTTTGTTTATCACATGGGGGACAATTAGAAATATAAACAGTGATTAACCCATTATAATCCCACAATTGTGCTATTGGTTTTCACATGTCATCATGTTCAAAGGAATATTATTCTGAGAATAACCCATTATTATCATGCAATTGCGCTAATGGTTTTTACACAAAGTCAAGGTGAAACGTGATTAAAGTGCCATTAACCTGTGAATAACCAGGCAAGAAACAGCAGCAAATCATTCATGGAATTTTCCTATGAATGACTTTTCACTGTTTATTGTCTGGTTATTCCCTGGTTATTCACAGGATAATGGTTCTTATGTTAATCTCATTTTAATTGCATTTTAATGTCAATTGCACAATTTTGGGAGTTAATCACTGTTTAAATTCCCAATTTCCCCTGTGTAATAAACTCCCTAGTCTCTTTCTTTAGATTCTCCTTCTTCCTGCACATCCATATTTTTTTCTCCACCTGCCTTCCACATGATTCCTAGCTAAGTATTTTCTCCTTCCTTTTTTCTTGTTCTCCTGCCTTTCCATATATCTTTGTTGAATTTGTCTTCTTTTTCCTTTGGTTGTACCTCTCTCCCTATCTTGTTCTACTCGTCCTCAGGTCTGACTATACAGTGGAACCTCTACTTACGAATGCTTCTACTTACGATGTTTTCGACTTACGAAAAGCGCCTCGGGGAAAAATCTGCTTCGACTTACGAAGCATTTTCGACTTACGAAAGGCCACGGCTGGAAGGAGGCCTCCGTCCAGCCGTGGCCTCAGCTGTTCCTCAGGCTGATCCTGGAAGTGGAGGAAACCTCCGCTTCCAGGGCCAGCCTAAGGAACAGCCAGCAGCCTTGGCCCTTCCTTGCGCTGACCCTGGAAGCGGAGCCATCCCCCGTTTCCAGGGTCGGCCCAATGGAAAAAGAGCCACGGGGAGAGGGACAGCCCGGCTGTCCCTCTCCCCGTGGCTTGGCCCTGGCTTCCGAAGCGTCCGCTTCGGAAGCCAAGGCCATAGGAGAAAGAGCCGCGGGGAGAGGGACTGCCGGGCTGTCCTTCTCCCCGCGCTCTTTCTCCTATGGCCTTGGCTTCCGAAGTGTCCGCTTTGGAAGCCAGGGCCAAGCCGCGGGGAAAGGGACACACGCGTCCCTCTCCCCGCGGCTCTTTCTCCCTTGGCCCTGGCTTCCGAAGCGGACGCTTCGGAAGCCAGGGCCAAGCCACGGCTAAAGGGACGCACGCCATCCCATTAGCCCCGGCCTGGCTCTCCTATGGGCCTGGTCGCAGTTTTGGCGACCAGGCCCATAGAAGGCAAAGAGGCCTGGGCTAAAGGGACGCGCTGTCCCTTTAACCCAGGCCTCGTTTCTCTATGGGCTCGGTCACCAAAGCGGCGACCGAGCCCATAGACCTAAGAGGCCTGGGTTAAAGGGACGTGCGCCGTCCCTTTAACCCAGGCCTCTTTGCCTTCTATGGGCCTGGTCGCCGGTTTGGCGACCAGGCCCATAGAGAAGCGAGGCCTGGGTTAAAGGGACGTGCGCCGTCCCTTTAACCCAGGCCTCTTTGCCTTCTATGGGCCTGGTCGCCGCTTTGGCGACCGGGCCCATAGAGAAGCGAGGCCTGGGTTAAAGGGACGGCGCACATCCCTTTAACCCAGGCCTCTTTGCCTTCTATGGGCCCGGTCGCTGCTTTGGCTTTGGCCACTTCGGCGACCAGGCCCATAGAAAGCAAAGAGGCCTGGGCTAAAGGGACACACTGTCCCTTTAACCCTGGCCTCGCCCTTCTATGGGCTTGGTCGCCGAAGCAACCGCCCCCGCCTCGCTGCAGAATGGATTAGGGCATTTCAATGTTAAATTTGCCTCTACTTACGAAATTTTCCACTTACGAAATGGCTGTTGGAACGGATTAATTTCGTAAGTAGAGGTTCCACTGTATTTGTCTTTTGCCTTTTCCATACTTTTGTTTCTCACCTCACTGTCTTTCTTTTGTTCATACTTTTTGTTAATTAACTATCATCAGCTTCCTTGTCCTTCCCTCCTTCCCTGTCTCTCCACCCTACAACACCCACAGGTTTTTAAATTGTTAAAAAGTGTTTTCAGTTTAAAACAGATTACTGAAAACTAAGTAAATATTTTATAATTTAATAATTTATTGGTATTTGTCTTTTTATTTGAATGATACTCTGAGACACAGTGGTTGTTTAAGGTATCATGTATAACAACAACACCAGTACCTTCTCTTTGTAAAACCACCAGGGACAATCCTTACATTTCAGGTTAAGGCCTGAAATTTCAGTATATGAGATGCTTTCAAGTTGGAAATCCTAATTAAACTACATGTATTACATTGCAAATACAAAAACACAAATTAACAGAAATGAGTGCATTCAGGCAGTGCTCCAACTTATGGTTTGAAGGATAATTCATAAGGCTTGTACTCATGTAGTCCATCCTCTCCTTCCTTAATGGATAACTTTCTGGTTGAATTATACTGTAGTTTGTCAGCAAAAAAGGATCACAAACTAGGTCCAGACCTTACTGTTTGATCCTGGAGCTCAGTCAATGTTAGTCCTACCTAAAGTGGATAGATTAAAATTAATGGGACTTGTTAGCTGCAACCAATTTAAGTCCCATTAATCGCAATGAGTCTACTCTAGGTAGGACTAATGTGGGATTTATCTCCTGTTTTGCAAGCAAACTATGGCCTGATCAGACCAGGAAGTTATCAGTAAATCACATGTGGGAATGAACAAAAAGTAGTTGTGCAACTACAGATTTTTATTTTTATACATCTATATACATCTAGAGAAGGTTGTTAAAAGATCACCTGAGATCGTCAGGATCTTGTAACTTTCCAAAGATTATGAACACTTACAAACACTAGGATGCTCCCATGTAAATTGTCAGTTCTTAATGAAACTTTGATTATAACAATGAGTTTCTGTTAGGCTTACATGGTTGTTTCTGGGACTCTGCGTGATGAATAAAACTGCCATCTTTTCCTGGCAAGACTTCTGTTCTTTAACAAATATGCAGCTCTCTACTGAAACCTCTCTTATTTTCAAAAGACATGTTTGTAAATTATTGTCCATCATAGAGTTTTGCAAGCATTTCTGAGTGCTTGAAATTTGTGTTTGTCCTTTTCTCGGATCATGCTAAGGATGTAAATCCTTTCTTATCTTTTTCTTATGAATGAGAATGAAAACCTTTAAAAAAATCTTTGCCAAGAAAGATAAAACTTTTTAAAATGCAGTTTTTGAAGAAAGTATTCACATTTGCAAAGACCATCTTTTTATGTAAGCTACAAATGCTGTTGCATTATCACATGGTCTTTAAAAAACTCAAACCACTGTTCTGTGCAGTTTTGCACAAGGGCTTCTTAGGTAAATTATGGAAACTCCTTTGATCTCTGTAATATATAATGTTTCTCTTTTCTCTTCCACTATTCTTTTTCTTTCACACTGGTGTTCCCCTGCCTCCAACTAGTGCTCAGTCAGCCTTTCCACACTCTCCTCCCCAATCAGCTTTCTCTCTCTCTTTCTCTGGGTTGCCATATTCCAGTTCCTGAAATCCAAGTAATTGCATTTTCATAGAATATTATGTAAATTGTATGGTTGGTTATGAAAGAGTAGAACAAAATGCATATACATCACTAATATCTTTAGAAAGTTCCTTTTCTATCTATTTATCTAAATGGAAAGTTTGCTTTTAAAGATATTTTGCACCTAATGCAAGAGTTCACAACTGACTGCCCAAGGTGTTTTGTACTGCCCATGACTCCATTTAACATTTAAAAACCTCTAAAATTCAACACTTCTTAAACACCTCTTAAATCCTTCTTCCTGACAGAGCTTCCATGCCTTAAAGAACTGCAGGAGACAGCAGATATTCATCAGGTAGAACTTTATGAGAAATGGGAAAGAAATGAGAAATGAGAAAGTAGCATACAAACTATGTTCAATGCACTGTAACATCAGAAGAAAGTTAAATATAAATTATTTTCCATTACTTCTACAATAATTGCAACTCAAGATTTTTGTAATTACAACTCAATATTAGAAAGGAATTTGTAGTACCTTTGAGACTAACTGACTGAAACATGTTATAGCATAAACTTTGGTCTACTTCCTTAATTGCAAGTCTACAAAGTTTATGATACAACTTCTTTCGTTCAGTTAGTCTCAAACACTTCAGTTAGAAACCTTCAGCAGACCACTACTATCATTGACACTGACACTGACATTAACAGCACCTTTGTGGCTAGCGTCAGTCAAGGCCTTGCCCACACAAGTCATGTGGAAATGGGTCAGTAGACAAAAGTCCAGGGATCTTTCCACTCCACCTTTAGCAGGAGCTTCCTTCCACCCATTTAATTGCTCAAATCGAGCCTACCACACAAGGATTAGGAACATGTTTTACATATTGCAGAATCTTGCAGCCAGTACTGGCCTCTGGGAGATATAGTACAGAAACTTTCTCATGGGAGAGAATAATTTAGATAGAACTTTTTTTGTATGGACAATCATTATTTTTAATTTGTAGTTCTTCACCAGAAAATATTACATTGTACATATGTCATCAGTTTCAGTATACTGGTGTGTGTGTGTGTGTGTGTGTGTGTGTGTGTGAGAGAGAGAGAGAGAAGATTAATGCAGGGAAAACTGAGGCATCTATTTTTTTTTGGGGGGGGGAGGGAAGGTTCACCTAATATTAGAGATGCACAAAACAGTATAACAAATACATTTACCATCCATGTTTGTGAGAGATTAAGGATTTTTAATAAAATAAGCCACAAAAGGACATTAGTTGCTACAATTTAATCCAGCAACAGTAATATTAGTTTAAAAATAAGAAACATATATGCAGCTTTGAAGACTGAGGCAATATAGATATGTGAATAGCAATGCAAAAGGTTTTCTTAAAGAAACTCTCCCCATTGAGCTAAGCTAACATTTTTTGTAGACTTTTAATTTTTTAAAATAAGTTTCATTTCTAGGAAGAAGTCCAGTTTACAGATTTTTTAGCCCAAGTCTTTGGGCCTTTGCAGACTGCCAGAAATAGTGCAAATTGAGTCCACTTTAAGGGTTAGGGTTGGTGCTAGGGAATCATGGGAATTGTTGTTGTTTTTCTGAGACATTGAGCCTTCTCTGTCAGAGAGCTCTGGTGCCACAATAAAATACAGTTCCCATGATTCCCTAACCCTAACCCTAACCCTTAAAGTGGACTCAATTTGCACTATTTCTAGCAGTCTGCAAAGGCCCTTTGCCACCATTTTTTTCTCTGAACTTCACAAAGTCTGGAGCAAACATGGAGCTTCCCAACCCTGCTGATAACTCCAGATGGAATTCACTGAGGTAGCTACATATGCATAACCTACAGTTACACATTCATGACTATTTCATATTCATGATCCCTAGATTTTCAATATCATAGGGAATATGTAAGGACCCTACAGGTCCCCTACTCCTCACCTACTGGGTAGCAGCCACTGAGAGCAACAAGAATCTATTCCCTGGTCAATCAATAAGAAGCTATCTGACATTCCAAACTACCCACAAGCGATCTCTGGTGTGAGGGGGGAATTGCAACAAGGACTGCTTGTGACTGTTGCTAGCATATGTGATTTTTCATAAAATTTTGGACACATGTGGAGTTCCCTTTATGATCCCAGACTGATCTCTGAGGGATGTCAGCCATAATCCCCTAGATGGCAAGTCATGTAGGTGCTGAGAAATCTGCCTAGGATAAGTGGAAAATTCCCTACCAGACAGGTTTGGGAATTGCCAAAAGCGGAAAACCATTATACTGGAAAAGACACATAATAGTGCTTATTTGTCTTGAGTCTCACACTTAATGGGGCAATGATCAGATTTGACTGCACCCTTTTCTCTAGCCTCCCTTCCTTGATAGTCTCGAAACCAAATTCATTGTTTCGGCTATTCTCACACCTAGGTTTAACAAAGCTATAAACGCCTTTGTCCTGGCTTCAGCCAAGCTGTTTAGTCAATAGCCAGAAGGCAGAAATTCCCTATAAGAACCCTTGGATTTCTTGACTCCATGTGATAGCTTGAGAGTGCATGCTGACTCCACATCTGTCTGTACTCTGATCTTAGCTCCCTCAGCTATCCTCCCCCCCCCCCATTTCGGCGGCCATGCATCATCATCATTGATCAAAATTCAAAATGACTTGAGCAGACTAGAAAGTTGGGCCAAAGCTAACAAAATGAAATTCAACACAGAGAAATGTAAGGTACTGCACTTAGGGCGGAAAAACGAAAAGTACAGATATACGATGGGGGACACTTGGCTGAATGAGACTACGTGTGAAAGGGATCTAGGAATCCAGGTGGACCACAAGTTGAACATGAGTCAACAGTGCGATGCAGCAGCTAAAAAGGCCAATGCAATTTTAGGCTGCATCAGTAGAAGTATAGTGTCTAGATCAAGAGAAGTAATAGTGCCACTATATTCTGCTTTGGTCCGGCCTCACCTGGAATACTGTGTCCAGTTCTGGGCACCACAATTCAAAAAGGATGTGGAGAAATTGGAGCGTGTCCAAAGGAGGGCAACTAAAATGGTGAAGGGTCTGGAAACCAAGCCCTATGAGGAACGACTTAGGGAGCTGGGGATGTTTAGCCTGGAGAAGAGAAGGCTGAGAGGTGATATGATAGCCGTGTTTAAATATTTGAAGGGATGTCATATCGAGGAGGGAACAAGCTTGTTTTCTGCTGCTCCAGAGACTAGGACCCGAAACAATGGATGCAAGCTGCAAGAAAAGAGATTCCACCTCAACATTAGGAGGAACTTCCTGACAGTAAGGGCGGTTCGACAGTGGAACACACTCCCTCGGAGAGTAGTGGAGTCTCCTTCCTTGGAGGTCTTTAAGCAGAGGCTGGATGGCCATCTGTCGGGGATGCTTTGATTGGGAGTTCCTGCATGGCAGGGGGTTGGACTGGATGGCCCTTGTGGTCTCTTCCAACTCTATGATTCTATGATTCTATGATTCTATGATCCACAGCGGATGCCGGAGAAGCCTTCGGAAGTGAGTAGCTCCTTCAGTCTGGCCCATTTCAAGCTATCCCCACTTTCACTCCTTTATTCCTAAGTGTGCAGTGTGTGTGTGATATATTTGTGTGTGTGCAGTTTTCCCCTTTAATAAATATTTAGACTTTAATTGGGGAATTATATATATAACGGTATATATAACAGTACCTGGTCCTGTGGGGCTTTGTTAGGACTCCACTCTTGCATATTTGAGCTAATTATAAATTCCTCTAATTAGATCCTTGCTAACACTGTCATACTTGAGATCACTGGTGGGATGGAGCAGTGGTAGGAGGGTGTGGGAATGCCAAACAGCTGCTTCTGGATTGATAGGGGAACATTAGTTAGTTGCTTCCCCATAAGTGAAGATTAGTGATGTGGGTCAGGCCAGGTAACATTCCTTAGCTTTGGACTAAGGTGTCCACCCTCTTTTATGTGTGTAGCCCTTTTTAATTTCTTAAACAGCAGCATCTATTATCCTGAACATCAGAAATAGAGGAAATAATCAAAAAAGCAAACAAAATCCACAGGATTACAGAAATCACAGGGAAATATTTATATCTGTTACACATACAGACACACACAATAAAGGGTAAAGCTATTTATCAATCATACTTCCACCAAAATATATTAAAGTTAGAATCAGGCAAGATTTTCTGGGGAGAGCTTATCATAACTGAGGGGCACCAACGACCAGGATCTGCTTCCCAGGCAACAGCCACCTAACTTCAGATTGCCTTTTGCACTGAAATTTCTCAGCTCAGCATTTCTGAGCTGTTATTTGAAATGCCACACCTCCTATTCATCTATCAATGTTTATTTCTAAGGCAACAAGGCTATATTAAAGTCTGGAGTATTGATATATAAATATTGAAATGATGTATGGTCTCTGTGTGTGTGTGTGTGTGTGTGTGTGTGGGAGGAGCAATATTCATATTTTTCTATATCCCATTCGGAAAGACCTAATGTAAACTGAAAAGTTAACTCAATATTAACATTCACCTTGCAGTTCACAGATATCACAGTGTAGTGCAAAAATGCTTTGTAAGGAAGCAGACTTTATGAGCAGGAAACAGCATGTTTTATGAGCAGAAAATTATATTTCTGTGCAGAAAATGCTGTTTTCTGGGGAGGGGGGGGGATGTGACAGTATTGCACAGAATAGGTCCTGTTGTGAAGACACTTGTCAGCTCAGGATTCCTGAAACACAAGAAACATGTTTTTTCAACCCTTTTTTTAAATAAAAAAAATCCAAAGTTTTTGATACCTGTGCCAATTTTCCTTTATTTTGCTTCATCGCACCCACAGTTCATTCCTCTTCAGCTTTCTCTGGAGCCTTAGAGTCAACCCAATACTTGATTAAGACCTAACCCAATTGCTAGTCACAACTAGAGCTGACCCACTGGATCAATTGCTGAATAGCATGTCACAACTGATATAATTTCAATTGCTTCAATAAATCTACTAGAATGGATATGGGAGGTGGACTGTGCATCTATCCAAAGTTAGGTACCTGATCTCTTTGTTTAGCTTATTATCCTATCACAACCTCCATACCCTCTGCTGTTATGCACATTCCATTATTCTGCTGTAAAATCCATTGTAGATTGTTGACAATATTTTAAATACAAAATCTGACCCCACGTTTACAAGTAAAAGGCCACAGTGAGGACTCATTAGACATAATTTGCCTATTACTCTATTAGCTTGCTGTGAAATAGTTTCACCCCTGCTTGCCTTTGTTTACCTCCTTCAAAATTCATAGAAAGAAATGCATACTTCAGAAATGTCAGAGGGTTTTGAAGAGCTGGGTAATGAATGTTTGCAAAGAGCTTTGAGGTCTGACTCAATGATGCTCCAGATGAACCAATGGTTATTAAAACCTTAAACATTAATCAGGTTCTCAGGTTCCTTTCAACAGAAAAGGAGACAGGCAAGCATCAGAATGCAGTGCTTTATTTGTGGGAAAGACATCTTGTTCATATAATCAGAAAATAGGTGCAGATAACCTCATGAAAAGTTGTACCCTAGTCCATGAAAGCTACTCATGAGGCCTTTATATATGAAGGGGTATCATAAAGTTTTAATTATCACCTTTTAAAAAATTGACAGAAAGTTTGTTTTGATTTACAGTTGACTTATCTCTATGTAGTCTCCATCCAGATTTACACATTTTTCCCAGCATTTCTTGACCCTTCCAATACTGTTATTGTAGAAGTCTGCAGAATGTGCCTTAAACCACTCTTCCACTTCAAAATGATATCATCTGTGTTGTCAAATTAGTGATCCTGCAATGAATTTTTCATTTTTGGGAAAAGTAAAAGTCACTTGGTGATGATAATACTGACAAAATTTCATCAATATACCCTAATAATTTGCAGGTGATAATTATTACTTTATTATACCCCTTTGTACTTCTCCATCTTACACTTTAGTCATATCTGGCACAACCTGTAACAAAAATAAAGGATACAATGAGCTGATTTTCTCAACATCATGCACTTTGGAACCAATGATGACACTGACAAAATTTCATCAATATACCATACTAACTTCTGGGTGATAATTATTACTTTACGATACCCCTTTGTATGCTAACTTTTTCTTGTTGTAACTGCCCTCGAGTCGATCTTGACTCATGGTGACCCTATAGATGAGACATCTCCGAGACTCTCATCCTCCACTGCTCTGCTTAATCCCTGCATACTTGTAGCATCCTTAATACAGTCCATCCATCTAGCATGTGGTCTTCCTCTCTTCCTACTTCCTTCCACCATTCCCAGCATTATTGTTTTTTCCTAAGAGTCCTCTCTTCTCGTGATGTATCTGAGGTACAACAGTCTCAATTTAGTCATTTTGGCTTCCAGGGAGGTTTCCGGTTGATCTCCTCTAGGACCATTTGTTTGTCCTTTTGGCTATCCATGGGATCCTCAGGACTCTTCTCCAGCACCACCTCTCAAATGAATTGATTTTCTTCCTATCATCTTTCTTAACTGTCCAGCTCTCATATCCATACATGGTAATAGGGAATACAATTGCTTTTATGATTCTTAGCTTTGTGCTGAATTGGATATCTTTGCATTTTAGAATGTTTTCTAGTTCTTTTATAGCCACCCTCCCCATTCTTAATCTTCTTCTGATTTCCTGACTGCAGTCCCCATTTGTATCAATGTTTCATCCCAGGTCTGGGAATTCCTTTACTATTTCTATTTCTTCATTCTCTAGGTTGAACTTGTGAAGGTCCTCATTGGTCATTATTTTGTTTTTCTTTATGTTCAGCATTATGCTCACTTTTGCACTTTCTTCTTTTTTTTATTTTTATAATTTTATTAAATTTAAAAACACACATCACAAAATAACAAAGACTAACATACAGTTACCTACAAAACAAACAGAACAAAGCGTAACCTAACAAAGACGAAACATTTAAAGTCTTGTTCTCATGGAACTCGAATTTATAACTATATCTAAAATACTTCCCACTTATTATACCTGTGCTTAGCCCTTTATGTTTTACTTCTGTTGTTTCGTAACAATTCTTTATTATACATACCATGCATTGATACTAGATTTTATACTAATGTTCACAAAATTATAATATTCCCTATAAACGACGACTTATTAGTATAACCACTTCTGACTTCCATAAACTTCCAACACAGATAAAGAAATTAAATTGTCCTCTATTCATGAATACTTCTGAAGAGTTTCCAACCATCTTAAGACACATAATCAATCCATGGTTTCCAGGTTTTACGAAAAACTTCGTTATCTTCTCCTCTTACCAAGCCTGTTAGCCTGTCCATTTCACATAACTCCAACATTTTTAACATCCATTCCTGAATCGTTGGGGCTTTCGGGGATTTCCATCTTGATGCATATATCAGTCTTGCTGCAGTTAGGAAATTGAACATCAATTTACCATATTTCAACTCTAGGTTGGCATCACTAATCATCCCAAATAAAAACAAATGAGGTTTGTTTTCTAAACTAATATCACAGATCTCCCTTATAGTCTTTTTTATCTCACCCCAAAACTTTTGAGCTATATCACATTGCCACCAGAGGTGAAAAAATGTCCCTTCTTTTTTACCACATTTCCAACACGAGGTCTTGTGCGATTTATTCAATTTAGCCAATTTAAGTGGGGTTAAGTACCATCTATATTGTAATTTATAAAAATTTTCTTTTAAACTAACAGAGAGCGTATATTTTATTCTCCTATTCCAGCATCTCTCCCACTGCTCCAATTCAATTGGATAGCCAAAATCTTGTGACCATTTAATCATTTGGGGTTTTATAAGCTCAGTTTCCATTTCTCTCTCTAACAATAGCTGATAAATTCTCTTAATCTTGTGTTTGCCTTCGTTCAATATAACCTCTTCGAACTGCTTGTCCATCACGCCTATCTTTTTTGTTTTTATATCAAGCCTATATCTCTCTCTAATTTGTCTGTAGATAAACCAACCAAAATTATACCCTTCTTGATTCAATTCTTCTTGAGATTTTATTAAGACATCTTGTCCTTTCACTACCATATAAAGAATTATTGGTAGTGCACTTTCTTCTTTGATCTTCCTTAGTAGGTGCTCCAGGTCTGAGATTTGCTGCTAGTACTATGGTGTCATCTACATATCTTAGATTATTGATATTCCTTCCTCCTATTTTCACTCCTTCTTCTTCTGTGTCCAAGCCTGCTTTTCTTATAATATGTTCTGCATACAAGTTGAACAGATAGGTGAAAGGATGCAGCCTTGTCTGATTCCTTTGCCAATTGGGAACCATTTTGTTTTTCTGTGTTCTGTTCTGACAGTAAGCTCTTCTCCTGAGTACAGATTCCTCATTAGGATTATCAGATGTGTTGGCACTCCCATGTCTTTAAGGGCATTCCATAGCCTTTCATGATCTATGCAGTCAAAGACTTTGCTATAGTCTATAAAGCACATGCTGATTTTCTTTCAGATTTCCCTGATGTGTTCCATTAGCTACCACTACTGCTTCTGCCCAGTAGCTGTTTGTCTATGCTCACCTTGCAAGACTACAAAAGAGTTGGCAGACAAGGTGACGAGATGGAGACAACAGAAAGGGATATGGTCGTTAAAAGGCTAAGGAAATTAATAATAACCTATAACATAATGGGTGACTCTTTCCCAAGTCCATTCACCCTTTGTTTTTATGTCTTTCCATTTCCATGTGTCTGAACTTTTTTTTGAAAAAAAAAAAAAGGAAATTGCTGCCAAAGTACACATTTTAATAGCAATAGCAAGTACATTTCTATACTGCTTATCAGTGCACTTAAGCACTCCCTAAGCAGTTTACAATGTGTAAGCTAATTGCCCCTAACAAGCTGGGTACTCCTTTTAGTGACCTCACAAGGATTCCAGGCTAGAGTTGATCCTTGTATTGAATTCACAACCTTGCGACAGTGTGTGAGTGGCTGCAGTACTGTCCAAACTACACCACCAGGATTCCATACACATTTTAATAAATACACATTTTAATATATATTTAAGTATGCAATTTGTCTTAATTTGTGGGTGTTGTTATTAACCACCCTCGAGTCAATCTTGATTCATGGTGACCCTCCAAGACTCCCTATCCTCCACTATTCTTCTAAGCTCTTGCAGATTCATATTCGTGACCTCCTTAATTGAGTCTATCCATCTAGTATGTAGTTTTCCTTTTGTTAACTTCCCTTCACCTTTCCTAACATTATTATCTTTTCTAATGATTAATGCCTTCTCTTGATGTGGCCAAAATATGACAGCCTCAGTTTAGTCATCTTTGCCTCCAGAGAAATTGATTTTATTCCAGGCTTGATCTATTCTAGGATCCATTTATTTGTTCTTTTTGCTGTCCATGGTATCCTCACCACTCTTCTCCTGCACCACATCTCAAATGCATTTACTCTCTTTTTGTCTGTTTTCTTAACAGTCCAGCTCTTGCATCCATACATGGTAATGGAGAATACAATTGCTTGCACAATTCTAACTTTTGTGCTTAGTTGTACATCTTTGCTCTTTAGGAGCTTCTCTAGTTCTTTCATAGCTTTTCTTCCTATTTTTAGTCTTCTTCTCTGATTTCTTGACTGCAAAACCCATTCTGATCAATGTTTGATTCAAGGAATAGGAACTCTTTTGCTATTTCTATGTCCTCATTGTCTAGGTTGAACTTGTGAAGATCTTCTGTGGTCATTATTTTTGTTTTCTTTATGTTCAACAGTAAGCCTGCCTTTGCACTTTCTTCTTTGACCTTCCTCAGTAGTTCCTCTAGGGGCCTTAGATGTTTTCTGTTAATGGTATGGTTTCATCTGCATATCTTAGATGACTGATGTTCTTTCCTCCTATTTTCACTCCTCCTGCTTCTGTGTCCAAGCCTGCTTTTCTTATAATATGTTCTGCATACAAGTTGAAAAGATAGGGTGAAAGAATGCAGCTTTGTCTGACCCCTTTGCCAACTGGAAACCATTTAGTTTCTCTATGTTTTAATTTGCCTTAATTAATTAATTTTGTAATTAATTTGTCTTATTACAAGTATTTAAAAGCATATTTTAGTATGTTTACAGTGCATTACCCCATTACTCTTCTCTTAAGTATATCCCTTTGAGTTCAAGCAGGCTAGCTCCCAAGTACTTATCTAAAGGTTTAGATATCATATTTTATAGAAATGAAAGCCTCTCAAAATTAAAACAAATTAACAATAAATGTTTACAATAAGTACATGAAAACACATAAAACAGATATATAAAATCATTAAGTACCTATTCATCTGGAACAAATCTTTTCATCAAACGTGGCTGAAATTATGAGATGGTATATTACGTTTCTTTTTAAAATGACCTGATAGTATTAGAGTGCTGATTTCAAACTGAGAGCAAGTAACTAATGGCATTCAATAATTGTATGGTTCTAATTTGACAGAGCCCCCAAAGTGTAATGAAATGTTGAGCTGAGTTGTGTTTGTGACTGAAATAAAGCACATTTGATTTCTAGATTGCCTTCAGAGATGAGAACCATTGTGGTATAATAGTTTGAGTGCTGGACTAGGATTCTGGGAGATCAGATTTCAAATCCTTGCTTGACCATTGAAACCCATGGATGACCTTGGGCATGTCATATTTTTTCAGCCTCAGAGGAAGGCAGTAGCAGACCTCCTAAAAAATCTTGCTTCGAAAATGCCATGATAGGTTCAATTCAGGGTTATCATAAGTCAGAAAAGATATGAAGGCACAAAATACACACTGTCCCCACTGACAAGGATATAAGAGATATAAATCATAAATTTTCCCAACACATTAATATACAACTCTGAAAAAAATGTTGACTGTGGTGAGATTGTGTGACTGTGTCTGTGTGTTCTGGAATATTTTTGTGATTTTTTTTTATGAAGATTTATTTTTCTTTGCACAAAAATCTGTACTTCTGAAATCTATTTCACACAAATACTGGGGGTTTGCTTGCAGAAAAATCTTTTTGTAAACTTTTTAGCAAAGACTCACAACATTAAAAAATGAAAAAGGTGCAAAGGACTCATAATCTCACCTAGAAGAAGGAGAAAATCAATTTCTTATATTTTCATATATGAGAATGAAATAACTGAATATTTACATCCAGCCTCTAAATCTGTTTTCCTATCCATATATGCTTGTCTGTAAACCTTGTTAAACATAATAGACCTATTTCTGACAAAACATGCATAGGCTTGCTTACCATCCCCCAGCATTTCCGACAGTATTTCTGACATCATATTATTTACACCATTACTATCCAAAACCTTTCCTGAAATGTCTACTAATAAAAAAGCAGAAGACAGATATGGAGTGATGCAATTACATAACATCATCGCAACATACTCAGATTTGGCCCATATTCAGCACACTCATTCCCAGGTGGAGTCTTTTAAATCTGTGAGTCAAAGTCCTGAGTTCATCTTGCGAAAATTGTTTCAGTGTTAAAATGCTTGTAATTATACTGATTGGGCCGAGCCCACACGACAGTTTGTTCTTAAAGTGCCACTCAGTTGTATGAATTGGTTAGTATGTAGTGCATGTGCAGTTTTGGTGGTTTTGCCATCTTAGTTCCACAAACTATCTTTTATAGCGCTTCAAGTGGGGGGGGGGGACAAAACAAATTAAGTTTTTTATCTTTGTGCAACATTGTTTCAGATAAAAATGGTCAAAACCCCAAACCTCCTGTTAGATTGCTATTTTCAAATCCAGTTATGCGTTTTCAAGTATGTCTTGATTAAAGTCATCATTGTCATTTGACCTGTAAAATCTTGAAGCATTAAAATTCAATTTTTCTTTTAACAAGTTGGTCCAACAAAAAAGATAATTTTAACCAACATATTAAAAAGTCAATCTAATCACCAGAATGTTCCTTCTATAACCTCAATCAAAGAGCAGTAGATCCAGATTGTCCCTTAAGAATGCACTTGGAGCTCTCAAAAACCAAGGCTCCGATTATATCCTCAAAAGGTCAAGGCTTGGTACTTTGTTAAGTATTACTTGCAGTTCCTGTAGTAAACAATATAATTCTAGTATTTCAAGTGTCTGTATTTCTGTCCACTGAGCTAAGAAACAGAGTCACTTAGGGGAATGCCACTTAGCAAAAATTCAAACACATGTTCTGAGGATATTTGTTAATATCCTTGCTATCTCTTGCTACTATTTGCAAAATTTCACTGGAAAAGAATTGAAAATGTAGCAACAAAAACTTTTCTTTCTTAAACCATAAACCTCGTTGTTCATGTTATATACCTTAATGTCAACTGGAGCTTAGGGGAACACTATTATAGGCTTTTCTTGGCAAGAATTATTCAGAGGGGCTTTGCCATCACTTTCTTCTAAGTCTGAGAGAGTGTGTGACTTGACCAGTGTCTGCCAGTGTGTTTTCATGGTTGAACAGGGATTCGAGCCCTTGTTTCCCAGACTTCTACTCCAGCAGTCAAACCATAACACCACACAAGCTGCTGTGAATCTTATTCCTAAACCCTAATTACTTGCAGGGGATGACCATCCTGCAATTTCATTTGTTCTGTTCAGTTGTTTAATGGAGTATGTCTCATTAACAGAAATGGTAAGAGAATTTTTATCTCAGAAAAAAATGGAATAAGTTGTCCATATTTGGACAAATGTGAAGGGTCAAAAATACAGTGTTTTTGGTCATTTATGTGCCTCCAGTCTCCCCAATGAATGCTTTTTGGGTTTTAATACATAGCAATGTTGAAAGGAGATGTCAATTTTGATATAATTGTAACTAAAAGTAACAACAATTAATACCTGGACTTTCCACTGTAAAAATTTGGAAAAAAAATGTATCAACCTTTTTTTTCCATTTAGAATTGCTCTTTTTTTCTTCTTTCTATGCCTCTCATTATGATTTAAGACAGCCCTATTATTATCATTTACTCTGTGCATTCTTGTCCAGTTGCAAGGACTACTGTGGAACTACTTCTCCTAAAAAGCTTCATGCATCCACTTCTTTTTTGCAAGCTACAAGTAATACAGCCTGAGAAAAATCTGTACCTCTGACTGACACCTTGGTTCCACCCACTGAGGAAGCAATACTATGATCCCTGAAAGAGCACAGTAGGCCATAGCTAGCACTACCACCAGGGATGTAGCTGCAGGAGTGGCAAAATGGGGACATTGTCCTTCCTAATAGAATCTCCCATGAAATTTTCTTTCAATCCTCAAATTTTCCAGATTGCAAAGAATGAAAAATGAAAATTATTCATACCTACAATTCTTATATACTGTCTGTGTCCACATTCCCTTGGTAACTTTGCCTGCCTCTTTTCTTTGGATGCCTAAACTCTATTTCTGAAATGAGGGTAGCCATGTCAAAGCCCATTATACTATAATACCCTATTCTTGAGGGGGACAGAATTGGGCCTTTCTATCCCAGTGAACACCATTTTAAAAAAAGATATGATGCAACGTCTAAATGTAGTACTATGAAATCAGAGCATGAAAACAGTCTTCTCTCATAATCCTAGCTTGGCCTAGAGCAGTCTTTCTCACTCCATTTACCAGACTTCTCAGATAGTTCTCCAAATATATTCCCTTGACTGCTGGCCATGCAAGAGAATGAATGTTACCAGCAAAAGTTCCCCTCTTCACTCTTCAGTTTCACTTGATATTCAGTTTCATGTCTCTTGGCTAAGTCTCATCCTATAGAGATGAAAAGAAAAGAAAGAGAAGTAATAGGGAGAGGGAACCATGGTGATGTTGCTTGTAAGGAAAGAGAAATACGAACCACTCAGAAGTTGTGCAATAATGGATCTGCTGCCACCACCACAGCAGCCCAAAATCAATAGCAAATTCTCCTCTTTATTCCTAGCACTCTCCAAACTGAAATACGTCTTTTGATGTTTGCTTCAGTAATCTCTATGGATTTGGTCAATTCTGAAGTTGTTAGCTTCAACTTGATATTTAATCCATTTTAAGATCCATTTCTACCCATGTTAACACATGCAGCAACAATCTGGTTTCCAGCCTTTCTGTTTTGTTGGTTGTGGGGGAGGGACACAAGGGGTTTAAAAGTGAAGTGGATATAACAGTTACTAACAGTGCTGCCACACCTGCAAACATTACTTACTCACTCTATCTCATCTTCTGAAGCGTTAACACAATTTGAAGGTTTTTATAGTACCAATGTCTTTCAAGTGAAATTTATGTGAAAGAATAAAAATGAACACTTAAATGGCAGTGTAGCTTAGTGTACCATTAATATTTGCCTTTCTGCTAAACAAAATGGCATACAATAAAAAATCCAAACAAAATAAAGACAAAAATAATAAATACATTATACATAAAAAAAAATTATCAGCAGGAATTTGGACTTTTAGGAGACAGCAGAACCAATTACCGTATTTTTCGCCATATAAGGCGCTCCAGCATATTAGGCGCACCCAATTTTAAAGGAGGAAAATCCAAGAAAAAAGGATTCCTCCCTTTAGCCGGAGGCCGGTTGTTCAATGGGCTGGTGCTGGGATCGGAGAACTTCTCCGATCCCAGCACCAGCCCACTGAACTGAGGTCGTGGGGGGAAGGAGGGCTCCTTCCCCCCGCGACCTCAGTCTTTGAATGGGCTGGTGCCGGGATCGAAACGATCCCGGCGCCAGCCCATTGAAAGACTGATGGTTGTGGGGAGAAGGAGCCCTCCTTCCCCCCCGGCCTCAGTCTTGGAATGGGCTGGTGCCGGGATCGAAGCAATCCCGGCACCAGCCCATTGAAAGACTGAGGCCGGGGGGAGAAGGAGCCCTCCTTCCCCCCCGGCCTCAGTCTTGGAATGGGCTGGTGCCGGGATCGAAGCGATCCCGGCACCAGCCCATTGAAAGACTGAGGCCGGGGGGAGAAGGAGCCCTCCTTCCCCCCCCCCCCCGGCCTCAGTCTTGGAATGGGCTGGTGCCAGGATCGAAGCGACCCCGGCCTCAGTCTTTCAATCGGCTGGTGCCGGGATCGCTTCGATCCCGGCACCAGCCGATTCCAAGACTGAGGCGGGGGGGGAAGGAGGGCTCCTTCTCCCCCCGGCCTCAGTCTTTCAATTGGCTGGTGCCGGGATCGAAGCGATCCCGGCACCAGCCGATTCCAAGACTGAGGCCGGGGGGGGGGGGGGAAGGAGGGCTCCTTCTCTCCCCGGCCTCAGTCTTTCAATCGGCTGGTGCCGGGATCGCTTCGATCCCGGCACCAGCCGATTCCAAGACTGAGGCCGGGGGGGGGGAAGGAGGGCTCCTTCTCTCCCCGGCCTCAGTCTTTCAATTGGCTGGTGCCGGGATCGCCGATTCCAAGACTGAGGCCGGGGGGGAAGGAGGGCTCCTTCTCCCCTCGGCCTCAGTCTTTCAATGGGCTGGTGCCAGGATCGCTTCGATCCCGGCACCAGCCGATTCCAAGACTGAGGCCGGGGGGGGGGGGGAAAGGAGGGCTCCTTCTCCCCCCGGCCTCAGTCTTTCAATGGGCTGGTGCCGGGATCGCTTCGATCCCGGCACCAGCCGATTCCAAGACTGAGGCCGGGGGGGAAGGAGGGCTCCTTCTCCCCCCCCGGCCTCAGTCTTTCAATGGGCTGGTGCCGGGATTGCTTCGATCCCAGCACCAGCTGATTCCAAGACTGAGGCCGCGGGGAGAAGGAGCCCTCCTTCTCCCCGTGGCCTCAGTCTTTCAATCGGCTGGCGCCGGGATCGCTTCGATCCCAGCACCAGTGCATTCAAAGACTGAGGTGGTGGGGGGAAGGAGGGCTCCTTCTCCCTGCGGCCTCGGCCCTTCGCCCTATAGGGGAAGAAAAAGTGCGTGTTATAGGGCGAAAAATACGGTAGATATTCCAGCAGGTAGTAGATCATATGTCCAAAGCTGATTTTAAAAAAATCTTACTAACCATATTGGAATGGAAAAAGCAGATTCTACTATGGAGATTATCACATTAGCTTCACTGCCAGGATGGACCCGGGATGTAACTTTCTTATAGTGGATCTTATCACATTCACCCATCACTGAGCAGTATGCAGCCTGTATGCAACCCGGGCTTCTCTCACAGCTTTTCAAGAATGGGATTTTCCTGTTCTTGAAAAAGATGTGGGACAAGGCTGGAGAAGCCCAAGTTGCATATGGGCTGCATACTGTCCAGCAATGGGTGAATGCAATAAGATCTGCCTTAAACACCATTGTCACCACAGGAAATTCCACAGTGGCAGTGGAAACATCAGTAAGTTGCTTCCTATTATTCCTTCTCTAGTTCACCTAATACTTCTTGCATACTATGCACATGGATTGGATTTAGATAAAGTCCAAGTTGAAGCAGGCTCTTTCAGACTTGTTCTGGCATTTTCTACAGTGAGCAGAATTGAAGCTGGATCATGCACAATGTTTTGTTAACCCTCTGTGCTTTGGAAAGATTTTGTTTCACTGAAAATGATAGGGGAGGAAAGGAAGTCTGAATAACTGATAGGCCCACCTTCTAATCCTATGACAGGTCTATCGGAGGCTCTCCAGTTTCTGCTCTACAGGGGAGGAAATGACTCAGATACATCAATTATTCATTGCTATTCAATTCTTCTTTAACTAGCAAGCATTCCAGTACTGGGTCCTGAAGCAGGAGTAGCTTTATAACTTGTTTATAATTTTCAAAATCTTACAATTCTGTTCTCACAAGGGTATTCCAAATTTCTGTTACTGGACTGAAAACTTATCTGTGAGGAGCCTAGTACCACCACAAGTGTAAATGGGTCATGTTAAGAGTAAAGGATAGGTGAAAAATCCTTTAGTTCTCTGGTACACTCAAGAAAGTAAAGTCCTACTAACTGAGACCCAACCCAGACAAGATGGAAATACTGCTTATGGGTGGCTCATCTGACAAAATGACATTCACCCTGTAATGGACAAGGTTGCATTTCTCAAAAAATATTCACTTCTGTAGTTTGGGATGCTCTTAGATCCATTGTTGTCACTAGAGCCACAGGTGGCCTCAGCTCAAACTCATATACCAAATGAGATCCTGCCTTTAAAGAGATAACGTTGTGCAAGTGATTCATACTTTGGTGACTTCTTGCTTGGCTTATCAGAATTAATTCTATGAAGAGCTTTTCACAATAGTCCAAGAATCAAAACAGGGAAGCTGGGCTATTAACTAGGAACAAATATCAATAAGAAAGTAGATAGCATCCAAATGTATATATATACACATAAATAAATAACTAAATTACTAGCATTGACATATTGCATCCACAATATGCCACTCAGGAGGGACATTTTGCTACTTAAAATAAATAATAAAACAGGAGTTGGAAAAATTGATTGCTGTAATTCAGCATGTGACATGCTAAGCTCCCATGAGTATAACACAGAAAGCTTACAGGACCATTTATCTTTCATTTGGAAATACTGCTTTTGTTTTTAGCACACAAACTGCAATATACAGTGCATGCAAAAATGTGATTACCAGTAATTCTCCATTTAGCAAGGGAATTGGTTCTGAATGCATCTCAAATATGGTTGCCCTAGTATCAGGGGCACCTATTGGATAATGCCCTTTACATATATTCACTCCCAGAATATAGGGATAAAACACTTCTGCTACGTTAACTGGAATGACAACATTTATTAACACTAATAAAGTGATAAGTCTAAAGAATCTGCTTTCATTTTAGGGGTGTCTTTGAGTACACTAGTGGATTTGCCTATACTTTTCCACACTTTCCTGCTGTTTTATTGGTGACTTAAGGAATAGGTACATGTTGAGGTGAAGGCAAAAGAGGCACTGTGAGGAGTGGACACAGGTCTTTAAAACCTTCCTTGGTCATACTTCTCACTGGTTTAAATGTGCATGTATTTCTGTTTGCATACTTGCTCTCTTATGCCTTGTGTCCCTTTTCAAGTGAATGCAATGCTTCTCTCCCACATGGATGTTTCAAGGCTATGGAGACTGGAATTGGATTTTCTGATTCTAAGCAATCAAAATGGCACATACTAGTCCTTACCAGTACCCTTGGGGGTTATATGTATTATACCTCGAAAATACACACCGTTAAATTGTTATTATATCCCATGGAACAAAAAGTGGAAATGTGAAAGTATATGTTGTTTTGTGTTCTGGTCCTGAAGCTAGCTGCCATAGGTTTCATCTCCTTTCCAAAAGAAATGGAAAGAATATTTCAAAATATATGGTAAATGGTTGAAAAACATAATTCTGAAGTTTCAGGTAAATCGGCTGAGAAGAATCCTGGAATCTTTAAACATGGAACTTTTACTTAGAAAGCAGCATTTTCTGTGTAGCAAACAACATTCTTATGAATAGTGTTCAAAACTACACAAAGACTTTCTTGTAGTGGGGAAAAACTGCTCATTGCTTCTTTCAAGAACAACATTAGTGAAGAATTACACCCCATTGTCCAAAAATTGCCATTATCCATTGTAGTAGGCTGTCTTGTATTTGTATTAGTATTGGCAAGGAACATCCCACTATGATAAGGAAATTAACAGGTTACCTTGTGTTGAAATAAAATCATTCCATTATAGCAAAAATCCATAAGTAATATGTTTATTGGCCAACCAAAATGCACAATATACTTGTTGCAAGCTTTCAAAGCTCCAAAGCAATCTCCAAAGAATGCATACCAGCTTTTATTTGTGCATTTTGGTTGGCCAATAAAGGTATCACTGGTGGATTTTTGTTTGAATTTGCTAAATGGCCAACACAGCTACCCCTGAATGCATTCCATTATAGATTTGCAATATTTATTTTCAAGAGGAGAATTTTCACAAGAACTTCAGCACATTTGCTTACTTTCCTTTCACTTCTCAGTTATTTTCTCATGCTTCTTTGTCTCTTTCTACATATTCTTCAAACATTCCAGGTTTATATACATACATATAACTTCTTGACTATAGAAGCTGTTAGACAGTGGAATAGACTGTCTTAGAAAGTGGTGGATTCTCCATCTTTGGAGATTTTTAAACAGAGGTTGGATGGGCATCTTTCAGGAGTGCTTTAGCTATATATTACTGAATGGCAGGGAGTCAGACTAGTTGGCCCTTGTCATCTCTTTTAACTGTATGATTGTATGATTCTATGATTTTACTACACATAACTACACTGATCTTTATTCTGTGTTAGTGGTGAGAGGGGAAATTAAGGACCCTGTTTGTGAAAAAGAATAGATGAGGAAAGATTTTAATATCTATATAACTTTTCACTCCTTTCCTCCAGAAGATCTGAAGGGAATATTTGCAAATGCAGAAACTGAAATCTTCTCTTTCAGCCTATAGTGTGAATAATTCAGGGTCACTATATGACTACTATTTATCTACCCTTTTAACACTGTTCCTCTTATTTTTTTTTCTGTACAGCTATCAAACCAGGCAGAAATATGGAACTTGTGAAGAAGAAATAGAAAATACTTTTTTTCTAAGGCTCTTAAAATCTGTTCTCTTGGAAGAATGATGGCTTCTTCTGTGCTGCAAACTTCAGTCTGGAATAACTAGCAATCCCCAAAGAATCCATGCCAGCTTTTATTTGGTCTAAGATCACTTCTGTGCCAACAATGTGAATTTACTTTTCAAGATTCTTTTATGTTTTATGTTAAAAATGCAACCTGCACAGACAGACACACCTGAGACACATATACAAGAGGTATAAAAGCTCCATTAACAAGATACATAATCACTGACATAGTTTTGAGTAGCAGTAAGAAGCTCTACATCTGTAAATAACACCCAGTCACTATGAGTTTTGGGACTCAAACAAAATGTGATTTGGCCAAACAATGTTTGTGATATTCCCTGACAGCTGAGGAATACTGAAATGGATCTGACATTTGTCATCCAGATGAAAAGAAATCCACACATTCTAACTGCATCATTTAATAGAAACATTACAAAGGGGAGTGCTTATTATCTGTGAAGAGCGTGTGTGCTGCCACCAGAGATATGACTTCTGATCTGGTTCTGTCACTTAATTCCTCAGAGGTGACAAGGTAAGCCATGTCAATGAACACTACCTCACTCTTCACTATAAAACTGACTTTTTTTTTAATCAGAAAACATATACTGACACATCTCATAACGTTAAAAAAGTTACCTGAAACTTCCTTTGTGTTCTTTTTCCTAGTCCTATGCTTAACTCCCCCCCCCCCCACCAGCTGTTGCCTTTTCTTGTCATAGAAAAACAAGATGCACAAACTAAGGAAACAGACTCCAGAAAAAGGAAGCACAGGCACAGGATTTGGTAGTAACTATATTCTGAAGAAAACTTAGATTGGAAAATAAAATAAAATAAAATAAAATACACCAATTGATTGAAGGAGCAACAATCAAACATGCACATACTCGCTATTTCTTCTAAACCAATTGCTTGTCTACTACTCTCTCTGTTGTGTATAGAATTCAGGATTCTGTATGCCATTGGAAAGATTCTTGATGACACCAAGATGGGCAATAATATTATATAATCTTTTTATTTATCTAAATCAGATAAAATGGACAAAATGACAATAACCTTATAAACACACTTAAAGATCATAATAATGAATATGGTTTTAAGTACTTTTCATGTGAAATCTAAATCATGTCTGCTTTTAGCCTATCTTTAATAATGATAGCCAGCTAGTCTTGCAAGCATTTTTGTTCATCTGCCTTCTGTAATACAATTCATTAACACTTCAGGCATTTCCAGATGGAGAGCTCCTCACTCTAGCAATTCAAAAGCACTGTGAGGCTCTTCCATCTTTCTCTCCACAACAGATTTTCTGTAGTGAGGAAAAAGACAGAAGTAGTGGTAGAAAAACAGTAGGGAGGGTTATGAGTGGAGAACTGCATAATATGTAATCCATAAAATTCACTAAATGAGGCATAGCAATGGAGTGATAGAAGCCTCATCTGAAACCACTGTTTGCTTGGCAGTATTCATTAGTTCATGAAAGTTCCAGTTCCTGGTTAAAACTGTATTACTGGCTGCTAACTAATTCATAACCAGCTTTGGGCTAGAATCCTCTCTGGGTGACACATCCAGGCATATCTCCAGTTCCTCCTGTGTGTATATAATTTTTCAGATTGTGGAAGCAAGTATTCTGTACATCCTTATGCAACTGCCTTCACCTTAGATATACAACAACAGTTCCAGGCAGAATGGACACAACTCTATCCACCTGGACACTCTGTACCTATGAGAGTGTGCCTGATTGTGTTTTGATGTATTTGTGCACTTGGGAAAGAAGAAGCAGCCTGAGCAGAATGGATGTGAGTGTCCCCTTTGTGAACTGGTTGCTGAATGGACAGAGCTGTGCCTATGAATCCTATCACTACTGTTGTGCATCTAGGGAGGAAGAGGGAGCAGCCTCTACCCCAACAGCACAAGTAAGTGTGCTTTTGGAGGTTTGTACTCTGCTAGCAGGCTTACGGGGTATATGCTCAAGAGTGAGTTTCAGTATGACATATTGGTCAGAATGTTGTACTGTAACTAAGAAGTCCCAGGTTTAGATCACTACCCAGTGTTGTGATCTCGTGTGGCTGATTGCTATCTCTCAACCTAATCATCACAAGGTCTGGGTTTGTCTGCTTCCCCAAGTTCCTTAAAAACTGCAGGATTAAATGTAACAATTAGTCAAGCTTATGCATGAATGAGTAAGGTGTAAGAGTCAAAATTAATGCAGTTTGACACTGTTTTAACTGTCAAACCTCCATCCTATGGAATCCTGGTATTTGTAGTTTGTTGTGGCACCTGTCATGCCCTGCCTCCAGGAGCCAAGCATGTCATCTGAGTCTGAGGAAGAGGCTGAGAGCCCATGGGATGTGCCAGGATCTCAATCACTCCAGCAGCATCTGGAGGTAAGACTGCAGCCAGTACCAGGACCAAGTTCCCAGGAGCAAAGTTTCCCTTCACACAGGCCAGATGTACCAGTGCCTACTTCCACAGAGAGATGTCAGGAAAAAGATAGACAATGGCATTTTCTGTGGTTAAGTAGAAAGCAGGCTGCTAACAAGGAGCACCTGTGAGACCCAAATGAGCTGTAAATATCACAGAATCTCCCTTGGCCCAGCATAGTCAACAACTATCCTTCATGATTGGGAAATGCTTTGCTGTTGCCTTGAACCTTGACTGATTGCCTGGAATTCTCCTTGGACCTGGACTACTCTTCTGGATTTTCCCTTTGAACCTACTGTACTTGACTGACTGGAGCCTTGTTATGAACCTGGACTGGATTATATGACTTTGCTTTTGCTACCAAAGACTTGGTGAGACAAACTTCCTTTCTCTCTTTCCCTCAGTGCTTGTAATGTTGAACCTCAGGACTGAGGGTTTGGCTAGCCTCCCAAGGGCAAAACAGAATACCAAAAGAGCTTTCTGACAGGGACAGCTAAATATCTCACAAAGCTACAAATCCTACAATTGCATAGTATTGAGCCATGGCAATGTAAAGGGGTGTCAAGCTGCATTAATTCTGCAGTGCAGATGCCTGAGTTAGCTAAAAGTGAAATATTTGCTTTAAATGTACTATTTTATTAATCTGTTTTGTTACGATAAACTTCTAACAATACTTGTTATTTGCCAGATGCATGTTTTGCATCTGAAATGCATCCGAGGAACATGCAAAATGCAAAAAAACAACAACCCTCATCTGAAGAAGTAGGCTCAAGTTGAGGAAAGCTCACACTGCCAACTTTTTTCTTTCAGTTAGGGGGGGTGCAGCCCTGGGCCACCCTGGGAAGCAGAGGACTGGGGCCGCTGCTAGCACACACAGCAGCCCCGATTCTCCCGTTTGCTGCCTCTTAAAAGAGCGGAAAAATGCCACTCCTATTACAGGCGGCATTTCCTCCTTCCTACCTCTTCCGGCGTAGCGCGTGAGGATGCTATGCCAGGAGGATGTCGAGATGTCATGTGCCGTGCGTAAGGGCATGTGGTGTCAGGATGTCTTCGGAGAGGGGTTGGGGCAGCTGGTGTGTGGCTGCCCCTCCCCTTCCCTGCCTCCAACATGCTGCAAAGGGCTCATCTACAGAGGCCCTTTGTCTCAAATATGAGACAAGATCCCTTCGCATACTGATTTTCCAGACTAACATGGCTAGGTCTTTGAATACTTGTTATACAAGTAATTTTCTTGTATTATATGTTTTTGACCTCCAGGAATGCTATGGAGAGATAAAATCTGAGTTCAGACACACTGTCTCTGGTAGCAGTTATGAATAAAGAGAGTTGGTATCCAGTGGGGATTGAGGGTGCAGAACTTTGAGTCAATTAGTCAGGTTTAAGAATTAATGAGTAATTAATGAGTAATGTTTAAGAAACAAAGGCTGCTTCCACACTGCAGAATCTGGAAGGTCCACACAGTTCATGGTCACACAAGTGGGATAGAAAGAATCCCTTACATTGATGGCTGAGCTGGGAAAGCCCTTACTTTTGGTCTTAGTGAGATTTGTGAATGCCCTAATATTTGGTGGCAGTGGAGGCTGTACATAAGTTCCTTACTTATGTACAGTGGAGCCAGTACATAAGTAAGGAACCCCCACATTACCCTCTGTAACCTGGCTGCATTTCCCTGAAAACAATATATTATAACATGGATGAATTCCCAGGGGCATTTTTGAAGAAAAGAACATGGCTACTTCAATTGTTCACATTCACCTAAAGAGACTTCAAGTCAGATTAGGGCATAATGATTTGTTGCTTGTTGTTGTTAACTGCCTTTGCGTTGGTCTCAACCCATGGCGACCCTATGGATGAGACACCTCCAGGCCTCCCTGACCTCTACTACTCTGCCCAGCATGTGGCCTTCCTCTCTTTCTACTTCCATCCACCTTTCCTAACAGTATTGTCTTTTCCAACTATTCATGCCTTCTCATAATGTGTCCAGAGTACAACAGTCTAAGACTTGTCATCTTGGCTTCTAGGGATATCACTGACTTGATCTGTTCTAGGACCCATTTGTTTGTCCTTTTGGTTGTCCATGGAATCCTCAGCACTATTCTCCAGCACCATATCTCAATTGCATTGATTTTTCCTCCTATCTTCTTTCTTGATTGTCCAGCTCTCACATCCATGCATGGTAATAGGGAATATGATGACTTGTATGATTCTGACTTTTGTGCTGAGTTGTATTTATTGCATTTTAGGGTCTTTTCTAGTTCGTTCACAGCTGCCCTCCCCATTCTTAATCTTCTTCTGATTTCCTGCTGCATCCCCATACCGATCAATGTTTGATCCCAGATATGAGCATTCTTTTACTATTTCTATTTCCTCATTATCTAGTTTGAATGTTTGTAAGTTCTCTGTGGTCATTATTTTTGTTTTCTTTGTGTTCAACAGTAAGCCTGCCTTTGCACTTTCTTCTTTGATCTTCCTAGTAGTTGTTCCAGATCTGTGAGGATTTCTGCCAGTATTATGGTGTCGTCAGCATATCTCAGATTGTTGATACTTCTTCCTCCTTTTTTCACTCTTCCTTCTTCCATGTCCAAGCCTGCTTTCCTTACAATATGTTCTGCATATAAGTTGAATACACAAGCTGATAGGATGCAGTCTTGTCTGACTCTTTTGCCAACTGGGAACCATTCTGTTTCTCCATGTTCTATTCTGGCAGTAGCCTCTTGTCCTGAGTACAGATTCTTCATTAGGACTATCAGATGTGTTGGCACTCCAGTGTCTTTAAAGGTGTTCCATAGCCTTTCATGATCTATGCAGTCAAAGGCTTTGCTGTAGTCTATAAAGCACATGCTTATTTTCTTTTGGAACTCCCTGCTACACTCCATTAGCCATCATATATTTGCAATGTGATCACTGGTGTTTCTTCCTTTTCTGAACCCTGCTTGAACCTCTGGGATTTCTCTCTCCATGTGTGGTTGGAGTCTACGTTGCAGTATTTTGAGCATAATTTTGCTTTCATGGAAGATTAGTGCTATGGTCCTATAGTTGTTGTAGTCTCTTGTGTCTCCCTTTTTGCTGATGGGTATGTATATTGATTGCTTCCAATCTGTTGGCTATCATTTTGTTTTCCAAAATTGTTGACATATGTTGGTTAGCACTAGAGTTGACTCTGTCAGTGCCACATTGATGCCTACTCATGTTTACACAAACCCTTCATTTCACAATGAATGTAGCAGGGCATGAATGGCTGAGACATATATGTATCTTGGAGAACCATAACTTATTCACTAGATTAGGGCAATGCCTCTCCAATGAAAGCAAATGATTTACTGAGAAGCCTTTAAAACAATAAATTGACTTCCTTGTCATTTGTGGACAGTAATAATATTGCCAGGCACTCTAAGAAATATGGGGCTGGTCTTTTGCACAGATGACAAGAGAAGTTACAGTTGCTAAAAGCAGAATATCATTTACAAAATAAAAATGTAGTGCATGCCTATGGATCAGAAACTGCTATCTTTAAGATCATCTAAAATGGCCTCAGGTATTTTCTTCTTCTTTATTTTTCTATTTTTTTCTTTTTATTCCACAGCAGGCATTCTATACCATGACATCCAGAAATCCATTAAATGAAGGCTTGTCTTAAAAGGAAGGTGCAGTAATGGGGAAGGCTTCACCTGCTGAATATTTGCTTGTCGTACTGGAATTAATCTTTTTCTTGTTTTGTTTTGTGAATACACATACACTTTGGCAAAGGGCTATTCTGACTACAGTAGGAAACTTGGAAATTAAGGGTAGGGATACAAAATCGTAAGAATATAAAAATGCAGCTGTTCTCTTCATTAGCCCCATGTGCTGTCACTGCACAGGATCCCAAATATTGTCAAAACAGGTTTCATTAACAGATGTGGCTGCTACTAAATACCAGATGTTCTGGATCAGCTCCTGATAAGATTGGCACCATTCCAGTTAGACTTTTCATGGAGAATTTCTCAGCACAGGAGAGGGAGAAGATATTAGGAAAATGGATAGTTCTAAATGGGAAAAAGAACAACTGGAGAAGGCAAAGGGGATTTTGAAAAGATAACAGAATGTGAAGCAAAATCTCTTTAGGCACTGCCAGGAGGTACAGCATACCTTTCCTAAAGAGGTACATCTTCATAAATTTTGTTCTCACAGCCAAATATAAATAATGTTACCATTTTCTCTTTGCTGTGAAAAATGTTGGGGAAAACTATGCAGTTTTTGAAGACTATTAATGGGTTGGAGCTTATTCTATGCAAAAAGAAGCCTGTTGGGTTTTGTTTTGGGTTTTTTGTGCAATAAACAGTGTATTCTGTGTAAACAATATTTCTCTTCAGAAAACAAATTGATTGCACAAGACCAGCATTTTCTGAACAGAAATGCTATTCCACCCCACCCTACCCCACATTTTCTCTGCAGGAAACAGCATAGGTCCAAGCTGTATGAAAGACAGTATCGCCTCATATGAGCCTACCCAAATTTTAAGATCTTTGGGAAGGGCTTCCTTCAGTCTCACCACCATCACAGGTAAATCTGGTGAAGGCTAGAGAGGGAGGCTTCTTGGTGGCTGCTCCCTGGCTATGGAGTTCTCTTCCAAGAGCTTGACCCTTTTCTTACTCTCTCTTTTGTTGGTAGGCAAAGACCATCTTATTTAAACAGGCCCTCATTTTTTAACTGGTTGGGGTAATGGAACAGGTGTTCTGGTTCTTAATGTGTAGTAGATTTCAGTGTTCTAAATTAATGTTTTTAAGTGGATTGTCAATGATTTTCAAATTTTATGTGGAGAGATCTTGTAGCACCTTTGAGACTTTGAATTTCCCTGGGCATTCCATCTCAGACCTTGGACCAGCGGTCCTTGAACAAAAGAACTACAAAGGTAGATTGGAAAGAGAAACAGCAGAATTGGAATTTATCCACAAACTACAGTCCCTCAGCAATGGATTGAACAAAGACAATGGGTTCCTTACTCACTACACACACTTCAACACTATCTGCCCCCATCCTCATGGGGTGCCCTACATTCATCTATTCCTCTCACCACAGGCTAGTACCATTACAAAACTGGATCAGCCACTTCATCTCCATGCACAAAGACCCGATGTTGTTTAATATTTACATGAAGCCACTGGGAGAGATCATCAGGAGACATGGAGCAGGATGTTACCAATATGCTGACGATACTCAAATATTCTGCTCCATGTCTCGGTCTGCTGCCATGACGGCAGATGGCGGTTCTCCCCTCAGTCAATGCCTTGGAGCAGTAATGGCCTGGATGAGGAAAAACCGACTCAAGCTGAATCCAGACAAAATGGAGGCACTTACCTATTTTAAGAAACCCCCAGCTAAAGCACCTCTGGGAGGTAGGGAATCGAACCACTGTTTCAAGACTTTCAGAAATGAAGACTCCACAACCCTCTGAATCATTCCATTCTACTATTAAGATCTACTTTTGCAAACTGAAAAGTTCTCAAAACATGCTGATACCTTCATTTTGTTTCTCAGCAATCCCATGCATAGCCACCGTAACTCAGGGCCAGCATCTTCTATCAATATATGTGATCATTCATTTCAGTATATTTGTGTAGCCCAAATGCATTTATTTTAACAAATGACTTTATTTCATTCCAAGTACATGCTTTCCATATTGATATTTTGTTCAGCAAGGATTTAAAAAGTTTCAGGGAGAATTTAAAATTGCATATGAACAAATGCATATATTTCTGATCTGAATCTCTGTAACTTTTTTTTAACATTTCAGCTCTCCCTACTGTATATACCAAAAGAAGGGTAAGCAATAACATGGAAGCCAGTGGGCAATTTCCCCTTCTCCAGCTCCCCTTGTGGACTGCACTTTCCAGCAAACCAAAATACATCAATTTTCCCCTCTAGTCCTTTCAATCTGCTGACAGAAAGTGACAAGAAGTTATAATTTTGAGAGGGACTGCAGGGAAAAATGGGGGTATTTGGGGTTACTAGAAGGTTCTGGGATGCTTGTGGAGATGGATGAGGGTACCTTTGTCTGATGGGCTTTTTGTGTGGTTTGAGGGCAAAAATTGCCTGAAAATGATACTGAAAATCATTACTGCACTTTGCCCACTCAGGTGATACATTATACTTTAGATCTCATCCTATAACATTCTGTTTGAGGCATGGCCATTTTATCTTTACAGGGAAATCTTTTGAACATTCCTATCATGGTGAATATTTTGGTGTAATGCTTTTCTGAGTTTAAGTTAAACATACTCCTAACCATCCTTGCTGTGAGAGCACTAGACTTTTCATCCCATCCAGTTTCTCACATTTTGTTTTATGCCTGATTCTAGGAGGGATTAATGACAACTTGTACTGCAGTTCACAGTGCCAGCTGTTTCTTTTAAATATGTGAGCTCATGGAATAGTATAATCAATAGAATATTAAGAATAACACAGTTCAAATATAAATGTTGTTTAGTTACTCTCATTGGTAATGTCACTTGTTGTAACTAACCTTTTGTTAACACAACTGTTAATCTTTATGACTAATAAAATTAATTGCCAGTGCTTTTCCAAATAAACCATTGATATTTCTTTTAATGTCTTTGTATTTATGTGTGTATGTGTGTGTCCTTGTATCATTAACTGCAATGGAATTGCTAGGGCAACAATGTAACAATAGGCTGTGAGATCTCATTTTTCATAGATACTCAGGGTAATTTATCATTAATTAGGATGCTTACAATTAAAATTAAATTTACAAGAACATCTCCAATAGCATTTGGTGTGAGTAGTGTAATCTGAGCTAAGAATAGACAATGGTTACATTCATCTGCATGCCATTTTGTTATTAAAGGAGAAAGAAAAAATGCAAGCCAAGTGTTACATTTCTTAACGATGTGCTAATAGGCAGCAAAGGTCAGAGAATATAATAATATGAAGCTTGTCCTTGAGATTCATTTATTGATAAGTTCTCTCCTAATCAGAATGATTTATGATAATGTACAGCAAGGTCGCAAGCCACCAAGTGACGTTCCCATGCAAGCTTAATAAAAAAACAATACAGAGCAGAGTTTTGTGGACTGCAGGCTTCATATACTTATTGTAATATGAACTTCAGACCTGATTCTCAAAGATGCTATTCAAAAGAGACACTGTGACCTTCCAGATGCAGTAATGAGTTTATACTTGGGATGAGAAATTTTGGCATCATGTCTGTATTTGGTTGAAAAATACCATAGGTTGAATTAGAAAATGTCTTGAGCATTACAAGTGTTGATCTTAATGATTTGGCTATTAATTTGAATGACACAAAAGGTATTGAAGCTATGAATAGTAGTAAATGGTAACATTTACAATCCTTAAAAATATTCTGTATCAAGGGACATGCAATATTTGAACTCAAACCAGTAATTTTTTGGAAAAAACAACAACAATGACCTCCAATTGGCCTCTATTTCTATGAATATGTTAGGGCTATTGACCTAAATGATATGAAGTTTGTCAAAATCAGCACACAAATGTTCATTCTATATTTAAAAAAAGAGATATGAAAGAAGTGGATCAGATTAAGGTCCTTACTGCGGTATTTGTTTTGGTCCCATAGTTTGCTATTGTTGTGTGCCTTCAACTTCTGATGACCCTGCGGTGAACCTATCACAGGGTTTTCTTGCCAAGATTTATTTTGGGGGGTTGTGAGAGTATGACTTGCCCAAGTCACTCAGTGGGTTTCCATGGCTAAGCAGGGATTCGAACCATGGTCTAAAGCTCAAACCACTAAACCGTGGGTCTCATTACACATCTCTTTAAATTTTAGCATAGATTACAAGACTAGTCCATCCAGCCCAGCACGGTCTGTCCTAGAGAATGATACCTTTCTCATAGTCTCAAACCAAGATCTTTACCATTCTTGTTGAACTGAAATCATTTTAAGTGGTCCCTGTAGACCACTATAGAAATGCATTTAAGGATTCTCAAGGTCTTGACACCTTTTTGTAATAAAATGTAAATTCTGATACATCTAGCCTTTTTATTTTCCTTCTGCTGGACCAGAGATTCCCTGTGCTCCCACCCTTCTGATCCTCTCTACTATTTTCATCGGGGGCGGGGGGGGGGGGGGAATGGGGAAAATATTGAATTGAATAGGCACTGAAATGACCTGGGGCTTCTGTAAATTCCATCAGCATAAAACTTTTTCACTCTCTCTTTTCTCTCTCTCTCTCCTTGACCCCTTTCTGTTTCTTTAATTCTCTCTGTGGAAAACTGCAAACTGTTAAGTTTCTTTTCTGTCTCTGGGTCTGCAAAAAGCCTGGGGTGGATGGAGGAGTCAAATAAGGATATTTTATCATGATGTTTCTTTTATATGCATCATATAAATGCTTTGGGCTGGTCAATTGGAGGCTGTTTGTTCAGCAAGAATGTTCTTTCTGTAGTAGTGTGGAAGTTGAGGGGGAGAGAGTGGTGTGACTAATTCACAAGAAAACTTTCAATTTTAAAAATATCAGTTTGATAGTAAAGGCTAGAGAGTAGGATTTGCCAAATTTTAATGTTCATCTTCTCCCCCTTGCCACATGTCAACATACTTAACTAAAGTCAAGGATGCTATTGTATTTCATGTTAACATCACCAGTCTATATTTATCAGAATTCTTCATTCTGCTGATGTGCCAGCATTTCCTTTGTATTTGAAGATTTTTTCCTCAACTAAAAACATCAAGTTCTATTCTTATTTTCACATTCTCTGCTCTACTAAGCAAAAGCAGATGTCTGAAAACTTACATAACATCCAAAGCACCATCATTTTAAAGGGATGTATGCTGAATTTTAGTTATCATGAACATTCATTGTATCTCTGTTTATTTCATGCTTCTTTTCCTTATATTTCCTTAGGTGATTCCAAAGATAGTTGGTATACATCTAGTACCTAAATAGAAGCACCAGTTACTTCATATTCTGGAAAAATAATGCCCAAGCAATTTCTCATAATAAAATGAGATTTTGTAGAAGCAAGGCCATTTTGAAGTGGCATTTCTATTATACTGAGAAATACCGTATTTTTCGGCATATAAGACGCTCCGGCATATAAGACGCACCCAATTTTAAAGGAGGAAAATCTAGAAAAAAAAGATTCTTAACCAAATACTGTAGTAAAATATTTTATATCAACTGTATAAAGTTAACAGCAGTTTAAGAACAATTTTAAGTTGTAAATGTAAATTTAAGCCAGCAGCAGGGCCAGGTATTGCACAAATTCCCTGCCCAACTTTCTTGCAAGTCTCCTGTCGCCTTATGGTGACTCCATGAATTTCTTAGGGATTTCTTAGGCAAGGAAGACTCGAGAAGTGGTTTTGCCAGTTCCTTCCTCTGAAATACAGCCTGCAGCACCTGGGATTCTTTGGCGGTCTCTCATCCAAGGACTATCCAGGGCTGACCCTGCTTAGATTCCAAGATCAGATGGACTGGTACCTTTGGAGTTTTTAGGCCATTGTCTTATGGAGTAATTTATGGCTTATTTTGACCCTACCATGAGGGTTTTCTTGTAAGATTTCTTCAAGGGTTTTTTTTTTTGCCATTTCCATCCTCTGAGGCTGAGAGAGTGTGATTTGGCCAGAGTAATCCAGTGCCCTGGAGTAATTTCTGGCTCATTTTGACACTACCATGAGGGTTTTCTTGGCAGATTTCCTCAGAGGAGGGAGTTTGCCATTTCCACCCTCTGAGGCTGAGACAGTGTAACTTGGCCAGGGTAATAATCCAGTGCCTTGGAGTAATTTCTGGATCATTTGGATCCTACCATGAGCGTTTTCCTGGCAGATTTCCTCAGAGGAGGGAGTTTGCAATTTGCACCCTCTGAGGCTGAGACAGTGTAACTTGGCCAGGGTACTAATCCAGTGCCTTGGAGTAATTTCTGGATCATTTGGATCCTACCATGAGCGTCTTCCTGGCAGATTTCTTCAGAGGAGGGAGTTTGCCATTTCCACCCTCTGAGGCTGAGACAGTGTAACTTGGCCAGGGTACTAATCCAGTGCCTTGGAGTAATTTCTGGATCATTTGGATCCTACCATGAGCGTTTTCCTGGCAGATTTCTTCAGAGGAGGGAGTTTGCCATTTCCACCCTCTGAGGCTGAGACAGTGTAACTTGGCCAGGGTACTAATCCAGTGCCTTGGAGTAATTTCTGGATCATTTGGATCCTACCATGAGCGTTTTCCTGGCAGATTTCCTCAGAGGAGGGAGTTTGCCATTTGCACCCTCTGAGGCTGAGACAGTGTAACTTGGCCAGGGTACTAATCCAGTGCCTTGGAGTAATTTCTGGATCATTTGGATCCTACCATGAGCGTTTTCCTGGCAGATTTCCTCAGAGGAGGGAGTTTGCCATTTGCACCCTCTGAGGCTGAGACAGTGTAACTTGGCCAGGGTACTAATCCAGTGCCTTGGAGTAATTTCTGGATCATTTGGATCCTACCATGAGCGTCTTCCTGGCAGATTTCTTCAGAGGAGGGAGTTTGCAATTTGCACCCTCTGAGGCTGAGACAGTGTAACTTGGCCAGGGTACTAATCCAGTGCCTTGGAGTAATTTCTCGATCATTTGGATCCTACCATGAGCGTTTTCCTGGCAGATTTCTTCAGAGGAGGGAGTTTGCCATTTCCACCCTCTGAGGCTGAGACAGTGTAACTTGGCCAGGGTACTAATCCAGTGCCTTGGAGTAATTTCTGGATCATTTGGATCCTACCATGAGCGTTTTCCTGGCAGATTTCCTCAGAGGAGGGAGTTTGCAATTTGCACCCTCTGAGGCTGAGACAGTGTAACTTGGCCAGGGTACTAATCCAGTGCCTTGGAGTAATTTCTGGATCATTTGGATCCTACCATGAGGGTTTTCCTGGCAGATTTCTTCAGAGGAGGGAGTTTGCCATTTGCACCCTCTGAGGCTGAGACAGTGTAACTTGGCCAGGGTACTAATCCAGTGCCTTGGAGTAATTTCTGGATCATTTGGATCCTACCATGAGCGTTTTCCTGGCAGATTTCTTCAGAGGAGGGAGTTTGCCATTTCCACCCTCTGAGGCTGAGACAGTGTAACTTGGCCAGGGTACTAATCCAGTGCCTTGGAGTAATTTCTGGATCATTTGGATCCTACCATGAGCGTTTTCCTGGCAGATTTCCTCAGAGGAGGGAGTTTGCCATTTCCACCCTCTGAGGCTGAGACAGTGTAACTTGGCCAGGGTAATAATCCAGTGCCTCGGAGTAATTTCTGGCTCATTTTGATCCTACCATGAGCGTTTTCCTGGCAGATTTCCTCAGAGGAGGGAGTTTGCAATTTGCACCCTCTGAGGCTGAGACAGTGTAACTTGGCCAGGGTACTAATCCAGTGCCTTGGAGTAATTTCTGGATCATTTGGATCCTACCATGAGGGTTTTCCTGGCAGATTTCTTCAGAGGAGGGAGTTTGCCATTTCCACCCTCTGAGGCTGAGACAGTGTAACTTGGCCAGGGTACTAATCCAGTGCCTTGGAGTAATTTCTGGATCATTTTGATCCTACCATGAGCGTTTTCCTGGCAGATTTCTTCAGAGGAGGGAGTTTGCCATTTCCACACTCTGAGGCTGAGACAGTGTAACTTGGCCAGGGTACTAATCCAGTGCCTTGGAGTAATTTCTGGATCATTTGGATCCTACCATGAGCGTTTTCCTGGCAGATTTCCTCAGAGGAGGGAGTTTGCCATTTGCACCCTCTGAGGCTGAGACAGTGTAACTTGGCCAGGGTACTAATCCAGTGCCTTGGAGTAATTTCTGGATCATTTGGATCCTACCATGAGCGTTTTCCTGGCAGATTTCCTCAGAGGAGGGAGTTTGCCATTTGCACCCTCTGAGGCTGAGACAGTGTAACTTGGCCAGGGTACTAATCCAGTGCCTTGGAGTAATTTCTGGATTATTTGGATCCTACCATGAGCGTTTTCCTGGCAGATTTCCTCAGAGGAGGGAGTTTGCAATTTGCACCCTCTGAGGCTGAGACAGTGTAACTTGGCCAGGGTACTAATCCAGTGCCTTGGAGTAATTTCTTTCCACCCCCGTCCTGGGTGCTCCAATGGACTCTTCCTGGGATGGGAGGATGTCCTCTGACCCCAGGAAGAGTCCATTGAAGCACCCAGGATGGGGGTGGAAAGAGGAGGAGCACATTCAACTAGCCAGGAAAAGAGGACTCTTTCCACCCCCGTCCTGGCTGCTCCAATGGACTCTTCCTGGGATGGGAGGAGCCCACTGGAGCACCGAGGCTCAGGCTGAAATGAGGCCTACTTTTAGCCTAGGCCTCGGCAGTTTGCCCTCAGCTTTTATATTCACTTCATTAGGCGCAGCAACTTCCCCACCCTCGTTTTGGGGAAGAAAAAGTGCGTCTTATATGCCGAAAAATACGGTAGTACTCAATAAATACAATTTCATAAAGCAACACTGCAAATTGTTTCATAGGCCTCAGTAGAAATTTGGAAAAAAAGTTTGCATTTTAATACAAACTGGCTTAATTTGTACTTCCCAAAACTAACAGGCAAACCAGAATATGATTATCTTTTATGTTTTTATACTCTCAATATTTTTAAATGTGGTTCATTGATGAAAAATTCCCTACACAAATCTATGCATTGGATAAAATTGCATGCAAAAGGATATGTATTAGGGAATATTACTTGTAAAAGTATGTATCTGTTAGGGAAAATTGCACACAAAAATTTGTTCATATTTTCATGCATTTTCATATAAAAAGGAATTGCAAACTGCAGCAGAAATAGGATGGAGTATACTTGTGCTAGGAAAATTCAAACATATTAAGCAAACCAAATGGATTCATCCATACCAACATTGGTGAGAGAATATCTGAGAGCATATATAAAGACAGCTGTTACAACTTCTTGCTATACAGATATTGGCATCTGTCCATACATAGTCACAAGCAAAAATGTGTTGTGTGTGACTGCGAATAATAATAATAAAAAATGCTTGGGGCACTCATCCAGGATAGCATATGGATTTGTGCATTGTCAACCAAATAAAAAAATGGGCAAGTCCACCTTCATTTTTATCATTCAAAGTTAATGGGGAACATGTTCAAGAACATGTATTCTATCATCAATAAATTGATGCATGCATACCTAGTGCTGATGCAGATGTGAGGCTGTTCTCCTTTGCATGCATCATCCAGAGGTGAAGAATATTTGGCCATTTAGAATTACAGTGCTTCAGCATAATCAGAAGTCTTTGACGGATAGTGTCATGTGCCTCCAACTTGGAAGGGATGTCATATTGAGGATAAAGCAAGCTTGTTTTCTGCTGCTCCAGAGAATAGGACATGGAGCAGTGGATGCAAGCTACAGGAAAAGAGAGTCTACCTATGCTGGAGTATTAGTATCAATGCTTGTGTGTAGCTCTGTTTTTCAAGTATCAATGCTTGTGTGTAGCAAGGGGCATTGTCTTTTACACTGGAACACTGATTCACCTCTATTGTCATTTGGTCAGTGTTCTCTGTGAAGAGGTCACTTCCCATACTCCTCCTCTTTCTGGGGGTTTCTTCATGGGGTAATAAAATTTTATGATTCTTTGGTAGCACACTTTCTTCTCTGCTCTTACCAAGCATGGATGCAGAAACCAGGCTTTGTTCCTAAATATGTTTTTCTTTAGGACCTCTGTACCAAACTATAGTTTTCTCTACTGATTAATTATTGTATAGAACCTAGATGTAACAATAAAGTAAGTTTCTTTTTACCTACCAATGTATCCTGTTTATTTACCAGAATAATTAATAAATGAATTAAATAAATAAGCTATTTAACCACAAATAACCAAAACCATAATTCTAACAGCCTAAACCTTAAGAAGAATGTCCTGATGGTAAGAGCTTTTTGACAGCAGAACACACTGCCTTACAGAATGATAGTCTCCTCCTTTGCAGTTTTTAATCAGAGGCTGGATGGCCAAATGGCCAATATCCAGAGTGTTTTTATCTATTCTTGCATGGCAGGTGGTTGAACTGGATGGCCCTTGGGGTCTCTTACAGTTTGAGGATTATATTATTATATGATTCTAACTTCAAATATTGGCTGAGATTCTGCATTGAGAAACATAGGATGGAGGATGGAGCTATGTTGTAATAGCTACATCTCTCAATCAAACCCCTAAAACCCTACCTTACAAAAAAGGCAGCCCCACTGAAACCGGGATTTCTGGTAGGCTGGGAAGTGACAAGTCCCTGTAACTGCCTGTTCAAAGTACCTTGCTGCTGAAAGAGGGCTGGAAACTTCTTCACTCACCAACCCACCCCCACAGCACTGCAAATAAATAAATAAATAAATAAATAATAAATCCTAGATTGGTGGAGCTGCTCCCTTTGCAGACTGCTAGAAATAGTGCAAATTGAGTCCACTTTAACTGCCCTGGCTCAGTGCTAGGGAATCATGGGAATTGTATTTTTTTTTTTTTTTGGACATTGAGCCTTCTCTGTCAGAGAGCTCTGGTGCCACAATAAACTACAGTTCCCATGATTCCCTAGCACTGAGTCAGGACTCAATTGATGGTGGAGCTGCCTGGCTTCCATAGACGTTTGGAGAGGCTCTTTCAGGCTTCACAGTGGTGCAACAATGGTAAATGTGACTTACAAAATTTATGATATAAGTCCAATTACTGGATGCTACCCATTGTATCACTTACAAATGCAACAACTGTATAGATTATATTAGTCTGACAAAAAGGTAGTGAGCAATGAGTTTTATGGATGTGTGAGAATTTGACCACTCATGTCTGCCAAATATATCCAACATTCTATGTGTCACACAGGCTTCACAAAAATACTTACACATAAATGTGTACATATAGTTTGAATTAACAAGTGAAATTACAAATGTGTAACCTAGAGTTGTGCATTCATAACTGGGTCATATTAACAATCCCTGCACATCCGTAATTGTGGCAATAGTATAGGGAAATTGTGTGTATGCATCTATACATCTTCAAGTCATCTGTTGACTCATTAGAATAATAGAATCATAGATTTGGAAGGGACCTCAAGGGTCATCCAATTCAACCCAATTCTGCCATGCAGGAATTCAAAATCAAAGCATCCCTGACAGATGGCCATACAACCTCTGTTTAAAGAGCCCCAAAGAAGGAGACTCCACCAAACTCTGAGGGAGTGTGCTGCACTGTTGAACAGCTCTCACTGTCAGGAAGTTCCTCCTAATATTGAGGTGGAATCTCTTTTCTTGAAGCTTGCATCCATTGTTCCGGGTCCTGTTCTCTGGGACAGCAGAAAACAAGCTAGCGCCCTCCTCAATATGACATCCCTTCAAATATTTAAACAGGGCTATCATATCCCCTCTTAATCTTCTCTTCTCTAGGCTAAACATACCCATCTCCCTAAATCTCTCCTCATAGGGCATGGTTTCCAGACCCTTCACCATTTTGGTTGCCCTCCTCTGGACACACTCCATCTTGTCAACATCTTTTCTGAACTGTAGTGCCCAGAACTGAGCAAAGTATTCCAGGTGAGGCCTAACAAAAGCAGAATAGAGTGGCACTATTACTTCCCTTAATCCAGACACTATACTTCTATTGATGCAGCCTAGAGTCCTATTGGTGTTTTTAGCTGCTGCATCACACTGTTAAGTCATATTCAACTTGTGGTCTACAAGGACTCCTAGATGTTGGAATATGGATGGGATATGCAGTCAAAGTGGAAATGTAAAGATGTATGAAAAATCTCTTCTGAGAAAAGTGTCTAAGCAAACAAAGAGGACTCAGCCTGCAGGTGGCTTGAAATCAAAACAATTTCACACTGAACAGAATAACAAGGATGTTAAGCCTGGGAAAACAGGATGCTAGAAGGTAAACATATGATCTCATCTGGTTTGCATGGGAACCAGGTTATATGGGGAGTGACACACAGCTAGGAGCTGGTCTAGAGGCTGGGATAAAGATAATCATCCTATCATTATGTAGGTTGCCACCCAGGAGGTGGAGTTATGGGTTGGGCCAAGGGCTCCTTTGTTCTCTTTGTTAGAACTTGCCTTCCTTTCAATTTAACAACAACAAGTTGTGATCCTATGGGTTCTATCATCTGCAAGATGGATTGTACATAGTTCTTTTCTGTTTTTACTATGCAACAATAAAGCTTTAACTTTGGATTTACAATTGTGTCTTCATGAAAAACTAAAGTTACTGGGAGAATGCAGGGAACAGCATTTCCAGGATGGCTGATGAAAGGAAACAGTCTTCTGATCTCTGCTGCATCTACATTTACATCACACAAATCAACACTAGATCCCTTTCACATGTATTCTCAGACCAGGTGTCCCCCATCCTATATCTGTGCATTGCATTTTTTTCTTAGTACCTTACATTTCTCCCTGTTGAAGTTCATTTTGTTAGTTTGGGCCCAGCTTTCTAATCTATCATGGTCATTTTAAATTTTGATCCTATCCTCTGGGGTATTGGCTACTCCTCCTAATTTTGTGTCATCTGTAATTTTGATAAGCATGCCCCCTATTCTTTTATCTAAGTCATTGAGAAAGATGATGAATAGCACTAAACCTAGGGCAGAACCCTGTGGCAGCCCAATGATCACTTCTTTCCAGGGTGAAGAGGAGCTGTTGCTGAGCACCCTTTGGTTTTAGCGGTTCAACCAATTACAAGTCCACCTAACAGTTGCAGTGTATAGCTCATGTTTTACCAGCTTATCTGCCAGAATATCATGGGGAATTTTGTCAGAGGCCTTACTGAAATCAAGATATGCTTAATCCACAATATTCCTTTCATCTACCAAATTGGTAATTTTACATATATACATATATATATATATATATATATATATATATATACACACACACACACACACACACACACACATATATATATATATATATATATAGGAGATAAGATTAGTCTGGCATATGGTTTAATTTCATAAGGATTCCTTGTTCAAGGAATCCTTATGAAAGGAATACTTGTTCAAGGAATCCTTGTTCAAGGAATACTCAGAGATGATTTTGCCAGTTCCTTCCTGTGAAATATAGCCTACAGCACCTGGTATCTGTTGGTGGTCTCCCATCCAAGTACTAACCAGGGCTGACCCTGTTTAGCTTCCAAGATCAGATGGGATCTGGTGCCTTTAGGGTATCTGGGCCCAGGGAATATGTAGGAATCATAAAAGTTTTCCAATCCTGCCTTACCAGACAGCAGCCACAGCAAGCAGTGGTGGTCTGTTCTGTTGATTGGAGCAGAGCAAACTAATTTTTCCACCCCTCTCCCACCAGCAGTCTCCAAAAGAATGAGAATTTGCGGCAGGTATCCTGTTTCTGATTGTTGTACCAGAGATCATTGGAGGGAGAAAGGTCAAAACCTAAGTCTGCTGTATCCCACTCAACAAGAGAACAGACCTCTATCATTCACAGTAACTGCTGACCTGTAAAACAGTATGAGGTCAGCCCAGGAGATACTACTTAGTTAAGTACACAACAACAACAACAAAATTTCCCATTGCAACAGAGATGATCTGAGTATCTTTTAGTGCTAAACAATCTGATCTGAATTCATGCCTCACATTTACTTGACTACCAACTAAAGCTATTAAATGTGTATTTCTCAGCATGTTCTTTAAGTAACAGAAAATCAGAGTTTAGGAGTACCTGTACCTCACAGCTGCAATCCTATACAACCTCACCTGGGGTCAGGAGTTAGTCCATAGAACTCAGTCTGGCTTATTTCTAAGGAGAAAGAGAGAGATTGGGGGAATACACTGTAAGAGATTTAAGGGCAATCACACAGCAGAATGTCTTGAGGATTTTTTTGCTTAGCCAAGTCATTCATTTTATATTTTATATCCTGTAAGCAACTCCTGTAAGTAAATCTTTTCTTGACTTATCTTCCAGTGACAGCTTGATTATGTATCTTCCAGAAGGTGTGATGGATGACAATGTGATACATAAAAGATATCTGGACACATCTCTATATTGTCAGGCCTTTATTTTTATACATATGGGAATAACTTAAAGTGACATCCAGGGGCCTGGAAATTTTATTTGTCTTCACCAGACTGGTTACACAGAATCTGTGAACATATTCACACTCTCTCAGCCTTAGAGGAAAGCAATGGCAAGCCTCCTTTGAATAAATCTTGCCAAGAAACTCCTATGATATGGTCACCAAAAGTCAAAGATCACTTTAAGGTACATAACGATAGGAATCCACAGTGACAGATTAAAAAAATTAGTGAATGAAGCAAATAGCAACATCAGATACTTGGTGACCAATTCCAAATGAACTGACAAGTGACACTGCTTGGAACACGCCATATTATCTGCCAGTACTCAATGATTCTTAGATTCTTGGATAGAATCTGAACCATTGATGGTTTAATATTTCACAGTACCTGGTAAACTGTGAACATGAGATGATAATAACAACACAATGAAGGCAAATAAGCATTTTTACCGTATTTTTGAAAGCTTAAATCTCTTCACATGTATCTCTGTAATAATGTTTATCTCACTTATATGAAACAGATTAGTGGTTTAAATATGGTTGGAAAGACAGTGGCTTCCTTGGGCCACTTATTGAATTAATGGTTAGAATGAGATGAGAACAGAGGAATTTCCAATTCACACTCCTAAACATGATATTAAACTACCAATTATCATCTCATCAGTTTTGTCATTTTGAAAATGTAATGATGGATTGAGAAGCTCTGGCCATCAAACTAAGCTGTTCATATGGGAATATGCTCCCATGTCTGATGTGGAAATTCAAAATGTTGACTGGAAACTACTTGGGCACTTATGAATGCTTAACCACCATAGCTACACAGTTATGTAGTGACTCCCAACTTGACCCACCCATTCCCACTTACTGGGCAGCAGCTGGCTGCCCAGTAAGTGGGGATTATCAGACTTTCATAGTCTTTACATATCCCCTAAAACTGGGTGATACATAGGGATACATAGGGATTTTGAATACCAAACTATTATGAATGTGCATGTCTAGGTAATGCATTTGTAACCAGGTCCAGAAACCTTCCTATTCCTCTGATAAATTCAATCAATCACAGATGGGAACAACAAGGTGTATATTTTTTCCAAGAACAACAAGGTGTATATTCTTTTTTGTAATGGCAGACCAAAAACAATAGATGAACTAATTATAGATTTAAAGACATTAAAGGCTAGTTGGTTTCATCTCCATCGATGTCATGCCCGGCCAGCTGGAGGATTTAGAGGGGAGAAGGAGGCTGGGCCAGAGCCTCAAATGGGACCTACTTCTGAAGTTACAGCGGAACCAGAGCCTAACCCTAGTATGCCTCTGCCAGCTCCAGCAGAGTCTGTGGCCTCCCAGGAGGCTCAGCAGCCAAGCCTTTTGACAGCAGAGCCTTCAGGCATGGAGGACACAGTACCTACCTTCAACCAGTGTCAAGCAGAAATGGAGGGCCTCCCACTCTTGAGGAGGCTTTATGAAAAACGCAGAACAATCAACAACAGTTGAGCACCTGTGGTCTGATAATTTAAACAGGTGTGGGATGCCAACATAGTTTTCAGATATTATCTGAGCTTCCTAGTGAAAGCATGCTTGATCCTAACTCTCGTTGTCTTCTCGGCTGGAAACTTTGATGCTTGGATTGCTTATTTGCTTTATCTCTCTGGACTCCTTGATCTTGGATTGCCTACACGACTCATCTCTCTCTGAAACCTTGGACTTTGCCTAGTTATACCTTTGGTTTGTTGCTATAAGACTTTTGCTTTATGACTGTGTGTATGCACAGAACTCTTGACTGCCTTCGCTCTGCACACTGTTTTGTTTTGTGACTACAGCTATCAGCATACTTGGTTGCTTTCCAGATAATTGCTTTTACACACAAATTAAAGGAAATAGGAAGACCACCTAGATCATTTACCTTATTTGAGGCACAATGTATTCCCCCCTCTCAAAGCACCAAAGGACTAACATCTTATATCTACAATTGTTTGATTGACCACTCTTACAAAAAAATAAAAAAATAAAAAAAAATCATGACATAGAACTAACCTGCGAAACGGATTTGAATCCTTTAATTCCCATTTCAAAGTGGACTGCAGTTTGGTCTTCCACCCCTTTTAAATTCATATCAGCATTGATTAGAGAAAACACCTTGAAATTTATACACAAGTGGTACTTCACTCCAGTGAAGCTAGCCAGAAGGGTTAAAACTGTTCCCTCCAAATGTTGGTGTAGTTGTAAGGATAATGGCTCATTTCTACACGTGTGGCTAGACTGCCCCAAAATAAACACATTTTGGTGATTGGTACTTGAACATATTTCATTGATTACTAACCAAGAAGTAAAATTATGTCCAGAAATGCTTTTGTTTTGATATATGTAGACACAAACTCAGATTTGAAACATAAACACCTCATAGATTTTTTAATTACAGCAGCCTGTGTTGAAATTGCCAGATGCTGGAAAACAGGGGATGTATCTTTAGAGAAGTGGTGAAAAAAAAGTATGGGACCTGTAGTTACTTGAAAAAAACTGTCAGACAGAATGGCAAGTTATGGAGGATGACCAAAATCAGGACCTTTTATAGACAAATGGGTCCCACTTATTGACTTTATAAACAAAAACAGAAACAAGAGAAGACAACCTCCATCTCATCTGAACTTTTGGTCGGACATTCTGGACTAGATTTACACAAAGACAGCACTGGACTTTAAAATGTCCACTTACATTGAACAGATCCCACGAAGGAGACCCTCAGCACAATTCTAAGTTGTGAGATGAATTGTTTTATTTTGCTTTACTGTTGTGATATGTTTTGTACATAGTTGATTATTTATAATAATAATTTTCATTAAAAATAAATGTTAAAATATTCCTTTTTATTATTTATAAAATAAAATTTATAAAATTAGTTACAGGGAAATGCCACCACATTTAGACATCAGATACAAATATCTGATACAAGAAATGCCATTAATCACGACTCGGGTGTCTATATTCTTTGGGACATTTGCAACTAATATCCTTGGAATAGCCATTCTGCTCCCATGACTTAATAATTTACAGACATATTTTCCATCTGAATAGTCTCTCTATACATTCAGTTATGGGAAGGATGCTTTGTTTTTATGTGAGGTAGTGTCAGTTTGTGAATACAATACATAGGGAAAATTGGGTGCTTGGAAACATGGCAGAAAAAGTAGATATAGAAGCAAGGGGACTGGGAAAGCCATCACCTGGACCCAGACTCCACTTCCTCAGCTGAGCAGGATGAAAAAAGATGACGACCAGAGAGGCAAGGATACTGGGAAAAGCACCATCTGAACCCAGACACTACTTCTCAGCTGAGCCAGATAACAGAAGAGGATCAGGCAAGCAAGTGGAGGAAGGAAGAAGATGACCAGCCATTTCTGCCCTTCCCCAACCACAGAGACACAGGCAGGATCAGAGCATTAACAGAAAGGGAAGGAGGGAGAGTTAAAGGGATATCACATTTGCAAGATTAGCCAAGGGCATAAAAAAGATGACAAGACAACAGCAGACACCCTTGGAAAGGAAAATAGCATCAAAAGCAGCATTACACATAAGATATGGACATGGAATGTGAGGAGCATGAGCCAAGGGAAGCTAGACATAGTAAAAATGGGAATGCAATGCATGAACATAGCAGTACTGGGTGTGAGTGAGTTAAAATGGACAGGAATGGGCCACTTTGAATCAGACAACTACACAGTGATCTACTCAGGGAATGAATAGACAAGAAGAAATGGGGTGGCTTTCATACTAAGAAAAGATGTGGCAAAAGCAGTCAGTGGATATAATGCAAAATCAGACCAAATCATTTCAGTAAGGCTCCATGGTAAACCTATGAATACCATAATTCAAGTATGTGCACCAACCACATAGGCCAGGGGAAGGCAACCTTTCCCCTTTAAGGGCCAAGGGACTTCAGCTCCCAGAAGCCTCAGCCATGTTGGCCAATAGTCCTATGTTGGCTAATAGCTCCTGGGATTCTGGGAGCTGAAGTCCCTCGGCCCTTAAAGGGGAAAGGTTGCCTACCCCTGACATAGGCAGAACAGGAAGAAACTGATAGATTCTATGAAGGAGTACAGGAAGAAATTGACAGCACACCAACACAGGATGTCAAGCTGGTCATTGGAGATTGGAATGAAAAAGTTGAAAACAAAGAAGATTCAAAAACAGTAGGCAGATTTGGATAAGGCAAAAGGATCAAAGCAGATTCAAGAGTTTATTAAGAAAGAACAAATACCTCAATTTTCTGAAGAACAGAAAAAAGCATTGAATACACCAATAACAAAAGAAGAAATATATACAGCAATAAAGAAATTAAAAGACAATAAAGCCCCGGGGCTGGATGGTCTCACAGCTAAATACTATAAGACATACTCGAATTGATACAACTGCTACATAAAACCATAAAGGAAATTGAAGATAAGCGATACCCACAAACCTGGTGTTTAGCAACTATTATATTAATTTCCAAAGAAGACAGAGACACCAACCTAATTGAAAATTACAGACCTATATCATTGTTAAATCTCAACTATAAGATCTCTGCTTCAATTCTAGCAGAAGGATTGAAGAAAGCACTAATACAAGGGATTCATGAAGACCAATCCGGATTTTGACCAGCACATCAAATTAAAAACAACATTAGAACGCTGGTAGATATAATAGAATATTATGAACAACATAAGGGGAAAAAATGGGCATTATTTTGCTCGATTTAGAAAAAGCATTTGATAATGCCAGTTGGTTCTTCATGAAGGAAGTATTAAAACAAAGCAATATTGGAGATAACTTTCAAAAATGGGTCAATACAATCTATTTTACACAATACACTCAAATAGATATAAATGGGGAAAAATCAGAAAAATGTAAGATAACTAAAGGGACGTGGCAAGGTTGTGCGCTCTCACCACTGTTATTTATAATAATGATGGAAATCTTAATGAGGAGGATAAGAAATGATAAACAAATCAAAGGGCTGCAATTAGGATCCCAAAGTTATAAAATAAAAGCTTTTGCAGAGAACGTTGCACTAATACTAGATGACCTTAAAAATAGCATTAGTAGACTTTCATCTTCCCTAGAGGAAGTTTGCTATATGGCTGGCTTTAAAATCAACAAACAGAAGAGTGGAATTTTGACAAAAAAATTCTCAAAAGCAGACGAAAATGATTCATCCAGAATAACTGAATTAAGGATAGTATCGAAAAGATATTTAGGTATAACTATTACAAATCAAAATTTGGATCTTCTGATTAATAACTATACCACCACCTGGAACAGAATTAAAGATGATTTGAAAAGATGGAAATCATTTCATTTATCTCTACTTGGAAAATTGCAATAATACAAATGTAGGTGCTGACAAAGATATTGTTTCTATTCCAAACCATTCCTGTTATAACCTCTAATAATGTCTTCAAAATATGGTCAAAAGATATAAGGGATTTTATTTGGCTGGCGAAAAAAACCAATGATAAAAACCACAGTACTGCAAGATTCCAAAAGAAAAGGAGGCTTAGGGTTACCAAATCTATAAATATACTATAATGCTGTATCCTTCACATGGTTAAAGGATTGGATTGATCTCAAAACTAAGAGACTGCTATTATTGGAAGGGATAGATTTAGAGGAAGGATGGCATAGATACTTATGTTACGAGAACAGAATATCATACAAAGGGTTTAACAACCATGTAGTAAGGAAAGCTTTATTAAAACTTGGAAAAACTTGGAAAACATATAAAAAAAATTTATACACCAAAATTCCAAGGTGGACCTCAACCCAAGAAGCCTTTCATAAAAGTGAAAAAACCCAAACAGGAAAATGGATCACCTATGAAGATATCATATCTACAACAAGAAAAGGGAAGAATTTCAAGCCAAGAGAGGAACTTCAAAAGGAAGGAATAGAAATACCATGGTTATTATATCTCCAACTAAAAGAAAGATTTAAAAAAGACCAGAACAGTAAGGGAATAGAAACAGATAAAAGAGATTTAGAAAAAATATTTGACAAGGGTGAAAAGCAGATGATATCCCGAGTATATAAGATGTTATTAGATATAGAACTAAAAGAAGAAACTATTAAAGAAAGCATGATAAAATGGATGCAAGATTTAAATGAACAAATACCACTAAATACTTGGGAAAAAGTATGGTTCAAAAATCTAAAATTTGCTAAAAGCGCAAATTTGATAGAAAACTATTATAAAATGCTTTATAGGTGGCATTTGTTCCCTGCAAAATTGGCAAAAGAATGCCAATTTATTCCACATGTGGAGGAACTGCAAAGAAGCAACAAAGTTTTGGGAGGCGATAAACACTAGGATACAAAGAACTTTCCGAATTCCTTGTGAACAAAATCCAAAACTATACCTATTAAATATACCATATTTTCCAGCGCATAAGACGACTGGGCGTATAAGACGACCCCCAACTTTTCCAGTTGAAATATAGATATATGAAAAATATTTGGGATATACTCGCCGTATGAGACGACCCCTCTTCCAAGGCACACCAAATAAAAAAAATTAATTATAATTTTTATAATTTTTAAAAACCAGATTTGATTTCAATATGGTAATTTTAATTCAAATGCTTAGGGCCTGCAGGTACTTAGCAGGAACACTCACTTTTAAAAAAAAATAATTAAATTTTATTATACATACTGTGAAATTACCATACAATCAACAAATCAATAAATCAGTCATTAAAACATACCATCTTACACTCGTAAACATTCTTTTTCCACCATATACATCTTTTACCCCTTCTTTCCTTCATCCCCCCTCCTTCCATCTTCTTCCATTTCATTCCCTCTCTCCTTCTCCTACTCCCTCTCCTCCCTCTCCTCCCCTTCCTCTTCATCTCGCCCCTCTCCACACCTCTCCCTCCTCTCTCCCACTCTTCTATTCATGCAAACCTTCCATACTCAACATACTCATACCCTCATCTACTTTCTATATCTTCCTTACTCATCTCACTCCTTAACACTCATAACTTCCACACCTCCGATTTCTGTCTATTCTTTACACCATTCTGAGGAACACTCACTTTTAAACACAACAAACTACAGCTCCCATGTTCCCTAGCATTTATTTCTGCAGTGTGTTTTGGACCTTACTTTTTTTAAAAATAGTCCAGATTTAAATGCTGCTTTAAAAAAATATTTCCATCTCCCAGCTATGAAATGGTTGGGGGGAGATGAGAAAGTGTTGGGGGGAAGGACTAGGTGATGCATTCTGGAGTATGTACAATTTGCAGCCAAGTAAGTGACCCTGGGCAAGTCACACACTCTCAGCCTCAGAGGATGGTAATGGCAACCCCCATTTGAAGAAACATGCCAAGAAAACCCCATGATAAGGTTTCCTTAGGGTCGCCATAAGTTGGAAAGGATTTGAAGACACACAAGAACAACAAAAAGTTTGCAATTGTTTCACAGGTAGTACATGGGAATAGGAGCCAGCATGGTGTAGTGGTTTGAGTGTTGGACTACCAATATGGATACCTGGGTTTGATTCCCCACGCTACCATGAAACCCACTGGGTGAACTTGGACAAGTCACATACTTTCAGTATCAGGGGAAGGCAATGGCAAACCTCCTCTCAGCGAATCTTGCCAAGAAAACCCCATGATCGTCATAAGTCAGGAACAATTTGAAGGCACACAACATACATATATAACCTCCAAGTTAAGGAACTTGAATCTTCTTTAGATACATCTTCAAGGGCTCTCTTTGTCTCTCTCTCTATCATTGTGCAGAATTATTTGTTAAAGAACTCATGCCCAAGCAACACATTAACTTTGGCTGTGTCTGCATTGCAGAAATTTATTAAAGCAGTTTGACACCGCTTTAACTGCCCTGGCTCAAGACTATTGAATTCTGGGATTTGCAGTTTTGTGAGATATTTAGCCTTTTCTGTCTGGTACGACAAAGCAAACTGCAGATCCTAGGAGTCCATAGGATGGAGCCATGGCAGTTAAAGCGGTGTCAAACTGCAATAATTCTGCAGTGCAGATTCAGGCTGCATTCATACTGTAAAACTGGCTTCCTTCTCTTTCTCCCTTCATCCTCATCCCCCTCTTTCCCTCCCTGGCTTGCTCCTTCTTCTCCCTTCACCCTCAGCCTCCACTTTCCCTCCCTGGCTTCCTTCTTCTTCTCCCTTCTCCCTTCTCCCTTCTCCCTCAGCCCCCGCTTTCCCTCCCTGGCTTCCTTCTTCTCCTCCCTTCACCCTCAGCCCCCTCTTTCAGTCCCTGGCTTCCTTCTTCTTCTCCTCCCTTTGCCCTCAGCTTCTGCTTTCCCTCCCTGGCTTCCTTCTTCTTCTCCCTTCGCTCTCAGCCCCCTCTTTCCCTCCCTGGCTTCCTTCTTCTTCTCCTCCCTTTGCCCTCAGCCTCTGCTTTCCCTCCCTGGCTTCCTTCTTCTTCTCCCTTCACCCTCAGCCCCCACTTTCCCTCCCTGGCTTCCTTCTTCTTCTCCCTTCGCCCTCAGCCTCCGTTTTCCCTCCCTGGCTTCCTTCTTCTTCTCCCTTCGCCCTCAGCTCCTGCTTTTCCTCCCTGGCTTCCTTCTCCTTCTCTCTTATAGAATAGAATAGAATAGAATTTATTTACGGTCTTTGACCAAAATATCACAAAATTATATAAATATTAACCAATAAAATCTTTCACGACTGATAAATATAAGTAAAATAAAATTAAAGCAAATATACATGCAAACAGAGAACAATACATTACACACCAACATAAGGAAAGGGATCTTTTAACATCTCGTTTCCCTAATTTAGGAATAATTATGATCTTTCATGATTTGCTTGCGTGTAGCAATGACTACAGCACAAAATCGGGCCATGTTCTCAGTTATTTGTGGATCTACATCCTCGAGCAATAATAACAGATAGCGATCGACTGTTTGCCCCGGAAATCTCTGTAAAATCGGACAAATCAAAGAGGAGCGCACACCTTGATAGAAAGGGCAATACAATATGATATGCTGGAGTGATTCAACTAAAGTATCAGAACATAAACATGTCCGGTTCTCATATGGGATCTTCTTGTATTTACCTTCCAAGACAGCAGAGGGAAGAACATTGCAGCGTGCAGCAGTGAAAGCTGCCCTAAATTTAGGTACTGTTAGCTTGGACAAATAAGTTGGCCTAACAAAGGTCCTTTCCATGCTTCCTAGAACTGGCATGTTCCTGATTTTACTTCTATGATTCTGTAGTTCTATATCCCAGATTCGCTGTCTAAAGGCTGATTTTGCCCTTTCGTGACCCATTTGTATCAAGATAGTTTGTGAGAATCCACAATTGCTCAGGATGGTGTTAATCGTCATTTTCCAGGAAGAAACAAAATTATCTAATAGAACCAAAGGAGCCAGCCCGCACGGGGCAAATGTAAATTTAAACCAAAAATTAATTATCAGAATCCAAGCTCGTGCTTTGATGGTAATCAAGCCCGCCTCAAGACGCAATACTGCATTTAGCACAGAGCGTGGTACTGAAAAAATGCCTCTTAGAAATTTTGTCTGTATTATCTCAAAGTTAGCAAAGTTATTATAGGTACAAATTTGCGCTCCATATAATAAAACTGAGATAATTTTTGCTTCAAAAACTTTTATAGCGGCTGGTATATAATGACCTCCTTTGGTATAAAAAAAACTTCTCAATGCTATCATATTCCTATATGCTTTTTTAATTGCCAATTCTGCCTGGATTTTCCATACTCCTGTTGCCTGAAAGACTACTCCTAGATATTTAAAGCTGTTTACCTGTTCGATTGTTACTCCGTTTATTTGCCACTTATGAATAGTTCTTTTTTTAGAGAAAACTAGTACCTTAGTTTTATTGTAATTTAGCGTCAAGGCTTCATTGTGGCAGTATGTAGCTAATTGTCTAAGGAGTCTTCTCAGGCCAATTTCTGTGTAAGATAGCAAAACGGCATCATCTGCATATAGCAGGATAGATATGGGACGATGAGCCAGTTGAGGTGAATGGAAAGTTTTTCCTTTTAAGAATCCAATTAGAGAGTTAATGTACAGGTTAAATAGTAGAGGGGCTAAAATACAGCCCTGTTTAACACCTCTGTGAGTAGAGATAGCATTTGTGAGGTGTCCTTTGTTATTATATTTAACTTTAAGGCTCGTGTGTGTATACAGACCCTGAATAAGTGTTAGCAACCTTTTGTCTATAGATAAATCCTGCAGTTTTCTCCATAATAGATCTCTATCAATTAAATCGAAAGCAGATTTAAAGTCAATAAATGCTGCATAAAGTTCACCTGTGCCTGTGGCCATGTATTTCTCAGTCAGGTGTTTCAAGATGAGCCCTTGATCCGATGTTGAACGACCAGGTAAGAAGCCTGCTTGTTCTTCTAGCAGGATGTTGTCTAGCTCTAGCCAGTCCTGTAACTTAAAGTACAAATGTCTGGCATATAATTTACTAACAACACTCAATAGACTGATTGGCCTATAGTTCGCTGGTTCTGAGTGGTCGCCTTTCTTATAGATGGGTATCACTATAGCTGCTGCCCAATCTTTAGGGAAGACAGCTGTTCGATCGATCCAAGTGAACAGATGTGCCAATATTGGTGCCCACCATTTTAAATTTCTCTTTATAAGCTCTGGAGGGATATTATCACATCCTGCAGCCTTACCTGGCTTTAATAGAGCGATTAGTTTCAGTATCTCTGATTCTGTGACTGGTGGCCATTCTGCTATATTACTGTTAAAGTTCAATTTATCATGATTACTAATTTGTTCTTTTGTAAAGATCCTACTAAAAAATAATTCCCACGATGTTGCTGATATATAGCAATCTGCCCTTAAGTTAGTTTTTTTTGTATTGCCCGTTACTATTTTCCAAAATGCAGAAGAGTCATGGGACTTACAGGCACAGATTAACTGATGCCAAGTTGTTCTTAAGGCTTGTTCTTTTTTTGTTTTTATTAAGGCCTTATACTTCTTTTTTAGTAAGTACCACTCTTCTGGAATAGAGGGCATGTTACTCTCTCTATAGCTCTTATAGCATTTAACAAGTAAGGCTTTCATATCTATACATTCTTGGTCAAACCAAGAATTGGGCCTATGGTTTGATATTTGGGGTCTATATGATACATTATGAAGCAATATTTTTTGCAAGGAAGATGTTAGTTTTTGATATGCCTCTATAACCATCCCCATATTATGTGCCGTTAAAAGATCATTATGAATTTCCAGGAGAGGTTCAGATTGCAAGGCTTTGTCTATTATGAACTCAATCTTAGGTGACCACCTAATAGAGTAGGCCCTTACCTCAGATGTCATTTCATTGGGAACACTTTTGCTAGTATGTAAACAGAGATCTCTATCATGTTTCAAGTTCATAATCAGTGGTAAGTGGTCGCTGCCAAATTGGCCCACAACCCTTAGTTCAACTATAATTTCCAAAACGTTGTGAGAGGCCAAAAGGTAGTCAATAGTGGAGGCTCTCCTTCTCTCTTCATCCTCAGCCCCCTCTTTTCCTCCCTGGCTTCTCCCCCCCTCCCCATTCTCATCCTTCTCCTCTATCCAGCATATAAGATGACCCCTGACTTTTGAGACCCTTTCCCAGGGTTAAAAAGTCATCTTATATGCCAAAAAATACGGTAACTGAGGAATTAACTGGGAAGTTAAGTAAAGATGGGGTAATTCTTTACATGATTACTGCAGCCCGTATAGTATTTGCAAAATACTGGAAAGAAGCAAACAAACAAATAATAGAAGAATGGTTTGTAGAAGTAAATGAACTAATGACAATAGATAAATTAACAATGATGATTAATGGGAAATTGGAACAACAATATTCTAAGGAATGGGAAAAGATTAAAGAATTATGGCAATAAGCCACAATATATAAACTATAACAAAATCTCAAGAAAGGATTTATTTTGAAAATATTTTTGGATTTGTTAGCATTTCTTCTCTTGGTTATTAGTAATGTGTGCCTCTTCCTATTCAAAACTATGTATGGTTGGCACTATATATATAAAAATACTGTATAAAGATTGAAAGATACGGAATGTGTATTATAAATAATTCCTTAGCTTCTGTAATAAGATGAGAAACATATTTTAAAGAAATAAAATAAAAAATAAAATGCTGAAGAATCAAAGCAGGTGAGTGTCTGATAGATTTTTGTGAACCCAATAACTTACTCATTGCAAACACATTTTTCATACAACCAGAAAGAAAGCTATACACATGGACATCACCAGATGGTCAACATAAAAATCAAGTAGACCATATAATTGGAAGCAAAAGATGTTGAAACTCTATACTGGTGGTCAAGACTAGACCAGCTGCCAACTGTGGCACAGACCACGAACTACTCATATCAAAAATAAGAGTAAGACTCAAGAAAACAAAACCAGTGATTATACCAAAATATAATATCTCAACAGAATTTACTGACAACATAAGAAACAGATTTTCATTACTAAGCATAATAGACTGAGAACTAGAGGAACTATGGTGTGAAGCCAGGGACATAATAAAAGATGAATGCATACGGACACTTTCAATAATCAAAAAGAAAGAGAAAAAGCCATGGATGACAGAAAAAATGCTACAGGCAATAAAGAAAAGAAGAGAAACAAAACAAAAGGGAGATAGGAAGAAATTAAGAATTATGAATGCATCAGTACAACGGCTTGTGTGAAAAGAGAAAGAAAATTACTACAACAACCAATGCAAAGAAATAGAAGACAAAAACAAAAAGGGAAGAACTAGAGATCTATTTCACAAGATCCAGGAAATCAAAGGAAAATTCAAACCAAGGACTAGGAAGATCTATGACAAAAAATGACATAATTCAAGACCAAGAAGAAATAAAAAGGCATTGGATGCAATACACAGAAGAATTATACAAAAGAGGTGTCAAAATGAAGGACACATGGAATGAAATGGGGAGAAATCTATTGAATTGTTTCAGTTCACCCCATCATGGTTAAGGAATCACACTATGCCTTAGCTTAGGAATGTACTTATATATTTATTATAAATCTAGAAATTTTAGTCAAAAATTTGACCACAAAAGCCTGAGCCAACTTATCCACAGGTCAATGTAAGTACTGTTCTTTTTTGCAAAAAAGGTAAAGGTAGTCCCAAAGACATTGGATAAAATAAACAGAAAAACTATACAAAAGAGATGACACAGTGAAGGACACATGGAGCAAAGAGCCATATGAAAATGAACCCCAAATTGTAAAAACTGAGGTAGAAGCTGCAATAAAAGAAATGGCAAAAAACAAGACTCCAGGAACAGATGATATACCAATAGCACTATTGCAATCCAAACTGACAGAGTCAACTCTAGTGCTAACCAACATATGTCAACAGTATGGAAAACAAAACAATGCCCAGATTGGAAAAGATCAATATACATCCCCATCCACAAAAATGGAGACACAAGAGACTGCAGCAACTATAGAACCATAGCACTAATCTCCTGTCATGCTCAAAATTCTGCAACATAGACTCCAATTATACATGGAGAGAGAAATCCCAGAGGTCCAAGCAGAGTTCAAGAAAGGAAGAGGCACGAGGGACTACATTGCAAACATACGATGGCTAATGGAGCAAATCAGGGAATTCCAAAAGAAAATCAGCATGTGCAAAGCCTTTGACTGCATAGATCATAAAAGGCTATGGAATGCCCTTGAAGACATGGGAGTGACAACACATCTGATAGTCCTGATGGTGAATCTGTACTCTGGACAAGAGGCTACTGTCAGAACAGAATACGGAGAAACAGAATGGTTCCCAATTGGCAAAGGAGTCAGATAAGGCTGCATCCTTCCACCCTATTTGTTCAACTTGTATGAAGAACATATTATAAGAAAATCAGGCTTGGACACAGAAGAAGAAGGAGTGAAAATAGGAGGAAGGAATATGAACAATCTAAGCTATGCAGATGACACCACAGCACTAGCAGAAAACCTCACAGACCAGGAACACCTATTAAGGAAGATCAAAGAAGAATGTGCAAAGGCAAGCTTACTGTTGAACATAAAGAAAACAAAAATAATGACTACCAAGGACCTTCACAAGTTCAACCTAGACAATGAAGAAATAGAAATAGTAACAGAATTCCCATACCTGGGATCACACATTAACAGAAATGGGGACTGCATTCAGGAAATCAGAAGAAGACTAATAATGGGGAGGGTGACTATGAGAGAACTAGAAAACATTTTAAAATCCAAAATCCAACAAAAGTTAGAATCATACAAACCATTGTATTCCTTATTACCATGTATGGATGTGAGAGCTGGATAGTTAAGAAAGATGATAGGTCCTGAGGATCCCATGGGCAGCCAAAAGGACAAACAAATGGTCCTAGAGCAGATGAAGCTAGAAACCTCCCTGAAAGCCAAGATGACCAAACTGAGGCTGTTGTACTTAGGACACATCATGAGAAGAGAGGGAAAAGACAATGATGCTGGGAAAGGTGGAGGGAAGTAGGAAGAGAGGAGGGCCACATGCTAGATGGATGGACTCTATTAAGGAGGTCACAGGTATGGGGGTCGCAGGAATTAAGCAGAGCAGTGGAGGACAGAGGGACATGGAGGTGTCTCATCCATAGGGCCAACCTTGAGTCGAGTTCGACTCAAGGGCAGTTAACAAACAACAAAATATTTAATTCATTTTCCCTTGATAACATTTTGTAGTATCAAAAGCATCTTTATTCTAGGTTATGTACTTGCTTTTCAAACATTGTCTTTTGAAAAATATGTTTATGCTACACACCTCTGGGGAATTTATTTCTAGGCTCTGTCATATCACAGTACATTCCTCCGAAGACACAGGTTATTCTAGGTGAGCTCAGCTTCAATCTGAGTCTATCACTGTTAGATCAGGCATAGAAATAGCATCAGGAAGGGGAAACATACAACCATTTACATTTCCTCTTCCTCTCCTCCTCTTGAGATGTTCTTGAAATATCAACAGTAATCTCAAAAATATGCTTTTGAGAACTCTCAAGGGGCCAGAATAAACATGGCAATGTGTAGATCACTGTATTAAAGCATTGTTTATTTATTATTTTCATTAAAAATATTTGCATCCTGCTCTATTATCCAAGATCTATATCCATTATAAAATTAATTTATACAATTTAAAACCATTTAAAAACCATTTAAAATTTAAATTTTACATTTAAAATTTACAACTGAAAACATATTAAACTATGTAACAATTCAAATCAAATCTAAAAAGCTTAAAACCATGAATATGAATAAGTTGGATAAAATCATGAGACCCCAAAAACTTCAATAAAAAGTCATGTTTTTACTTGGCACCAAAAGAAAGCCAACATCAATACCAGTTGGGTGTCTAAAGGGAGCTACAACTGAAGTGTCAAAGCATAGCAAATTACAGACCAATATCCCTTTTGAACGTAGACTATAAAATTATGACTTCTATTTTGGCGGAAAGGTTAAAATGCATATTAAAAGAATATATAAACGAAGACCAAGCTGTTTTTCTTCCTTCAAGACAGATGAAGGAGAACATAAGAATGATACTGAATATTTTAGAATTCTATAAAAGGCATAACAAGAAGAAACTGGGATTAATATTTTTGGATGCAGAAAAAGCCTTCAGCAATGTGAATTGGAACTGTATGATGGAGATCTTGGTTAGGATGGGGATGGGGCAAATTTTGTTTCTTGGATAAAGAGTATCTACCAAAAGCAAATGGCACAATTTATTATAAATAGCAACAAAACCTCAACTTTTAATATAAAAAGAGGAATGAGACAAGATTGTCTTCTATCCCCTCTTCTTTTTATAACTGTGCTAGAAATTCTAATGAATAAAATTAGACAAGAGGAAGATATAAGAGGGTTAAGAATTAAAGGACAAGAATACAAGCTAAGGGCACTTGCTGATGATCTTGTCATCATAGTGGAAGAACCAAATCAAACAACAGAGAAACTTTTTGAAGTGATAGAGAATTTTGGACAAATTTCAGGATTTAAAATTAACAGGATTAAGACACAAATTATGACTAAGAAAACGAGGGAAGAAGAACAGATAGAATACTGTACAGATTGTAAAATTAGTAATAAAATTAAATATGTGGGAATATGGTTAACAAAGAAAAATATTGATCTCTTTAACAACAACTATACATACTTATGGAAAGAAAAAAAAGATTTATTAAAATGGGAAAAAACAACGTTGTCATTACTAGGGAAAATAGAAACAATAAAAATGATCATTTTGCCCAAAATTAATTTTTTATTTCAAAGTATACCCATTGTGATAGATTTAAAGATTATAGCAGAATGGGGAAAGGACTTGAGGAAATTTGTTTGGAGCAATAAAAAACCAAGGATTAATTGGAAAACAATGGTCAGGAAGAAGGAGGATGGAGGAGGGGGTATACTGGATTTAAAACTATATTACCAAGCAAATGCCTTAAACTGGATCGCTGAATGGATCACATTAAGAAATCCCAAATTACTGAACCTAGAGGAGTTCAATAATCAATTTGAGTGGCATGCATATATATGGTATGAAAAAGCATCGGTTCATAAGAAATTTGGCCATCATATAATAGAAAAAGCACTACTTAAAATATGGGAGAAATTTAAAAGGAAAGTTTACAGGAAAATACCCATGTGGATATCACCTCAAGAAGCCTTGTTTGGGAGATGGAGAGAAATTAAAAAATGGTTAACATACAAAGATATATTAAAGAAAACATCACAGAATAAATATGAAATGAAGACAATAGAAGAATTAAAAGAAATGAACCCGGGAATGCATTGGTTCCCTTACTTACAATTTAAGGAGAGATTCAAAACCAATTTAAAGAATGAAGAATTTGGGGGAAATGACATTGAAATGGATCAAATATTAATGGAACCAAAGAAAAGAACATCAACATTATATAATTTACTTAGGGTAAGAGAACAGGAAGAGGATCCAATATTTGATACCATGATAAAGTGGGCAACTGATTTTGGCAGAGTGATTGGTATAGAAAGCTGGAATTATGCCATAAACAAGACACAGAGATTCACAAAATCTCAAGACTTAAAAGAGAACTACTTTAAAATGGTGCACAGATGGTATCTAATGCCGAGCAAAGTTGCTAAGATTTATAAAATGAACTCCAGTAAGTGTTGGAAATGTAAAGAGAAAGGTGGATCCTGATTCCATATGTGGTAGAGATGTCCGAAACTGAAGGTTTATTGGGAAAAGATTCATATTACAATTGCAAAGAACTTGCAAGTTATGAACTAAGACCAGCGATCTATCTTTTACATATGCTCAGTAAAATTCCGTCACAAATAGAGAGAAAGCATTGGCGAGTCCTACTTTACATGATAATGGCGGCAAGGATTCTTGTGGCTCAGAGATGGAAACAAAAGTAGCTACCAACAATTGATGAATGGTTAATGAAGTTAGCTGAAATGAAAGAAATTGACATTTTAACAGCCCGGTTGAATCAGAGAGACACAGAGATTATGGAGACAAAGTGATTTCCTGTAACTGAGTTTTGCAATAGCAGATGGAGTTAGAATACAAGTACCAAAAAGTAAAAATTGTGAATCATAAGGAATATTTAATTAGGAAAGAAAATTTATGAAAAGAAATGATAAATCCTGTGAGTATGGTGTGGATAAGTGAAAAATAGTGTGTAACAATAAGATGGAGGAAAAATGTGTGTGATCAAAAGTGAATTATGCAGCAGATACTTAGGAGGTATTAATTTATGCAATTAAAAAAATGTGATTTGATTGTGATTTGGAGATTAACATTGGCTTCTTGAGGTGATATCCACATTGGTATTTTCCTGTAAACTTTCCTTTTAAATTTCTCCTATATTTTAAGTAGTGCTTTTTCTACTATAGAATCGAATTTCATAAAAAATAAAGTTAAAAAAAAAAAGAACTGGTTGTTAAAATGAAAAGGTTGGATTTATGGTTATGAGGAGGAAGAATATTTTTTTTAAATGATTATATGTATAGACACAGGAGTAGGATAGGATGGATGATTGTTAAATGTGAAGATGAAGAAGATAAAATGTTTAGCTTAACTATATTAGATATGGATAAGAAGTAAATTGATATGGTTTTATATCAACTTAGTGAAAAATTTGTTATTAATTAAGGGATGGTTAACTATTTACTAATATTTACTAATAATTTTTAAAGAATTTATAGAAATGTTTTATTGATTTTCTGTTGGTTATGAATGTAGGATTAAATGAATGCTTATTAACAACTATATGCTATAGAAAGGCAGTAGATGATTTATTGTATTAGAGAAGCATTGAGGACTTGCATATAGAACAGTACAGTACAACTTCATATGCCACTGTGGAAAAGATAGAAAATAACTTTTATACTTGTTCTTTTCTTTTCTTTTTTGTACTTTTTAATGTATCTTCTTTTCTCTATTTTTTCTTTTCTGTTTGTGCATTTATTATTTTTGTAGTTTTAATGTTGTGTTTTATATATCAGAATATTTTTAATGAACATTTAATAATAATAATAATAATAAAATTTATTTATATACCGCCCGGTGGCGGACCAATCTAGGTGGTTCACAAAGCTAAAAATATACACAGTTTGAGATAACATGACTCACTCCCTACATTAAAAGTGAATTAAACTACTCATCAATTAAAACAGTAACTATTAAAACAACAAAACAATAACTATTAAAAACAAAACAGAGGACCGATTAAATGAAGACAATCACCCTAGCACGACTTCAGATTCTAACAAGGGTTGAAAAGACATTCTTAAGTAGAAACAAGCCAAGGTCCCGAAACCCCCAGGCACGGTATATTTTTAGTCTGGAAAGGCCTGCCAGAAGAGATCCGTCTTGATAGCTCTCTTGAAACTGTCTAAAGATGTTAACTGACGGATCTCGTCCAGCAGGCCGTTCCAGAGCCTGGGGGCGACAACCGAAAAGGCCCTCTAGGAGGTCGCCGTAAGTCTGGCCTTTGGAAGCTGCAGGAGATTCCTCCCAGAGGACCGGAGAGCGCGGGGAGGATTATATGGGAGGAGGCGGTCTCTGAGATAACTTGGACCCAAGCCATTTAGGGCTTTAAAGGTGATAACCAACACCTTATACTGGGCCCGGAAACCAATGGGCAGCCAGTGGAGGGACCGCAAAACCGGGGTGATGCGGTCCCTCCTAGATGTTCCCGACAAGAGCCTGGCTGCCATATTTTGAACCAGCTGAAGTTTCTGAACCAAGCACAAGGGTAGCCCCATGTAGAGTGCATTGCAGAAATCTAAACGTGAGGTTACCAGCGCGTGCACCACGGTCTCGAGATCCCTTACTTCCAGAAAAGGGCGCAGCTGGCATATCAGCCAAAGCTGAAAAGTGAGTTCCCTCTTGCTGGAGCTACATTCCCTGAGCAGCACCCTCTGGGACCGACCCGAGAGGAAGGACCGGAACCACTGAAAAGCAGTGCCCCCAATACCTAACCCCTTCAGGCGGCCCAAGAGGATGCCGTGATCTATTGTATCAAAAGCCGCTGAGAGGTCTAAGAGCACCAACAGGGCCACACTACCCCTGTCGATGCTCAGACGCAGATCGTCGGTCAAGGCAACCATGGCAGTCTCAATCTCAAAGCCAGTCCTGAAGCCGGTTTGAAATGGGTCTAGATAATCGGTTTCATCCAAGACCGCTTGGAGCTGAAGAGCAACCGCCCTCTCTATTACCTTGCTTAAAAATGGCAGAAGAGATACAGGCCTGAAATTTCTCATATCCAGGGGGTCAAGGGAAGGTTTTTTCAGAAGTGGCCTAACAGCCACTTCCTTCATACAAGCTGGAATATATCCTTCCCTAAAGGATGCATTGATGATCTCCGTGAGGAATTTCCTCAATGCATCCCCTCCCTGGACAGCTAACCATGATGGGCAAGGGTCGAGAGGGCAGATCGTCTTCCTCACTTTGCCAAGCAGCTTGTCCACGTCCTCAGTACTCACAGATTGGAGCTGATCCAGGATAACTACATCAGCAGAGTCGCTGGATGCCTCATTCATAGTCTCTGCTACAACAGTGGCATCTAAGTTGGCTCTTATCTGAGAGATTTTGTCTGCAAAGAAGTTATTAAATGCATCACAGCAGGCCGCTGTCAGGTTAAGCAAGGGATTTGGCGCAAGAGGAACCTGCGTCATCTCCCTCACCACCCTAAACAGCTCTGCCGGATGAGACTCTGCAGAAGCAACACGTGCAGCAGAAAACATTCTTCTTGCTGCACGTATTGCCTCCTGAAAGGAACTAAGAAAATTCCTATGGCAAGTTCTGTCAGATGAGAGTCGAGTCTTCTGCCACTCGCGTTCTAGTCATTGTCTGAACCGCTTCATTTTTCTTAGCTCTGGTGTAAACCAAGGCCTTCGGTTTGAAGCGGGTTGGCAAGGATGCTTGGGAGTGATTGTGTCGATAGCCCTGGTAAGATCGGTGTTCCAAATGTTAACCAGAGCATCGACAGGATCACTGGCATTCCCAACCAATAAACCCTCCAAGGCTTTCTGGAATCCAATAGGTTCCATTAGCCTTCGAGGGCGGACCATTCTAATGGGTCCGCCACCCACGGAGGGGCAAACATTGGCTCTCAGTTCTGCCTTGACCAGGAAATGATCCGTCCATGACAATGCAGAGGTACTTACCACCTCCGCCCATGGATATTCCTGCTCCATACTGAAGACCGCATCGAGCGTATGACCAGCACAATGTGTGGGCCCGTTGACCAATTGGGATAGACCCATGTTTGTCATGGTCTCCATGAACTCCCGAGCCACACCTGTTAAGCTGGTCTTGAGTGAGATGTTGAAGTCCCCCAAGACTAAGAGTCTGGGGGACTCCAGCAGCAGCTCAGAGACCAGTTGCATCAGCTCGGTCAGGGAGTCTGCTAGACAATGGGGTGGTCGGTAGACTAGAAGAATCCCCAAACTATTCCTGGTCTTCAGGCTAAGGTAAATACACTCGAAGTGGACTGTGTTCTGGACAGGTATCCTGGTCAAGGATAAGGTGTTCTTATGAACCAGAGCCACACCGCCCCCCCCCGCCCACTTCCCCTTGCCTGCTCCTTTAATGGAGTAGCCAGCTGGGAGGGCCTGTGCCCACGTAACTGCGCTATCCTCTCCCAGCCAGGTTTCCGTAAAACAAGCCAGGTCGGCATCTTCATCCAGGAGAAGATCCTGGATGATACAGGTCTTATTTTTAACCGACCTGGCATTGCAAAGGAGCAAGGTGAGGTTCTGTGGAATGGTTGGTCTGCTCTCCAAGCCATTCTGAGACACAGAGGGAACTGAAGGCGGGATAGCTTTCAAACAGCGATCCCATCTTCTTTTGTAACATTGGTTCCCACTGTTCCAGCCATACCTCCTGTTCCCCTGCACGACTCCAATAGCCGCCCCTGTCTCCATGCTAGCCTCAGGAAGATGATATAATTTGCAATCATAACAGGACAGAATATGCCTGTTTCTCTTGGCACTAGAACCCAGTCAATCCTCCGATCCCTAGAAGACATAACAGGGGAAGGGTTACAGCCAACCCCTGGTCAGATGTTGAACCTTGTTTAACCATGAAGTGAACCTAAACATACTAAAACTGTCCACTTCCGGTATCAGCTCTTAGCAACTAAGCCCAAGAAGCCCGATGTTGATGAGGGCTGGCTGGAGCTAGAGGGTCCTCTTAGCAGCTCAGACACCGCCGCTGCCGCGTTTAGCAAGGGAAGATGGTCCGGGTGGGTTTTTTGTTTTTGTTTTTTTTGCCGCCTGCGCTCTCCCCACTCGCCGCAGGTGTGTCCGAGAAGCCCCATGTTGATGAGGGCTGGCTGGAGCTAGAGGGTCCTCTTAGCGGCTCAGACACTGCCGCTGCCGTGTTTAGCAAGGGAAGATGGTCCGGGCGGGGTTTTGATGCCGCCTACGCTCTCCCCGCTCGCTGCAGCTGTGTCCGAGAAGCCCGATGTTGATGAGGGCTGGCTGGAGCTAGAGGGTCCTCTTAGCGGCTCAGACACCGCCACTGCCGCGTTTAGCAAGGGAAGATGGTCCGGGCAGGGTTTTTATGCTGCCTGCGCTCTCCCTGCTTGCCGCAGCTGTGTCCGAGAAGCCCGATGTTGATGAGGGCTGGCTGGAGCTAGAGGGTCCTCTTAGCGGCTCAGACACCGCCGCTGCCACGTTTAGCAAGGGAAGATGGTCCGGGTGGGGTTTTTATGCCGCCTGCGCTCTCCCCACTCGCTGCAGGTGTGTCCGAGAAGCCCCATGTTGATGAGGGCTGGCTGGAGCTAGAGGGTCCTCTTAGCGGCTCAGACACCGCCGCTGCCGCGTTTAGCAAGGGAAGATGGTCCGGGCAGGGTTTTTATGCTGCCTGTGCTCTCCCCGCTCGCCGCAGGTGTGTCCGAGAAGCCCGATGTTGATGAGGGCTGGCTGGAGCTTAAGGGTCCTCTTAGTGGCTCAGACACCGCCGCTGCCACGTTTAGCCCTTCCCCTGTTATGTCTTCTAGGGATCGGAGGATTGATATAAAACTTTTGAAGTAGGACACAAAGGTGGGCTATTCTAACAGACCTTAGTCTCTCGGCAGATGGATATAAGGAGAGACATCTGCTCAAGTATTGAGGTCCTACATTATTTAACACTTTGAACATTGTTCCTAGTATTTTGAATTCAAACTGGAAGAAACCGGAAGTATCACTGAAATGCACAAAGTATTATGGCTACGTTGGTATGGATATGACCCAGAACCCATTCTTTGATCTTTTGGAGCTCTAGAGGGCTACTGCATGTTTCTGTGGCTGCCATTTTGATTGAGTGGGCATTACAACTTTTCAAACATTGGGGGTTTGACTATTTTAGGAAGCGATCCTGTCCTCCCCACAAATAGAGAAAGAGAACAATGTAGTCATGCAAATATTTTTTGTAAAGCCTATTGAGGTGTTTTGTTGTTTTTAAACTGAATAATTACTTTTCTAGCTGATTTTGTTGTTGTTGTTGTTGTTGAGCACCAAGGCCTTTGGAAAGTCAGCATGGGTATCAAGGATATCATATTGAAGAAACCCTACATGCACATGCGTCTCAAAAGAAAGACACTTCTTTCAGTGGAGATACAATGTGATACCCGCATATCTGTATTTTCAAGTAAGTAGTGAGATCAAGTCCACAGTGCATGGGCTTCTTGTGTCACCAATAGTACTGGTCTATGTGACTGATTCTATGGACTGACAAATGCTGAATGCCCTATGATGTAAATAGGACTGGTCCTTCCATTAGAAGAAGTGAAGTGGTCATCACATGCTCTTCTGGTCCATTAGATTCCATTAGATGAAGTGAAGTGGTCATCACATGCTCTTCTGGTCATCACATGCTCAAAGGTGAAGACATGCCCTCCAAAATTTCATAGATGAAAAATGGGGCACGTATGGTTGAACAACTTCAGAGTGTAATCAAGAGGATGTGGCCAGACAATAAGAAAGCAAACATTATTAATGGGAAGAACACACATGCTATTTCAAGTAGAGAAACTCTGAAATGAATGTACTGAGTTTAGGAAAATCTACAAAAAGAAAAGCCCCAATCAATAAATGCAGTACTTTATGTTTGTGCATGTGTATGTACAGTATGATAAATAATAAATATAATTTTATAGGATACATTATTTAAAAATCTAAATACCTTTATTAGACCTACTTAAAATTACAGCTTTCTCATAGATATACTGTATGAACTCTGTGTTCATACCCACTTCCTCTGTTCAATGCACACTATAAATTAAGTCAAATCCCAGCTCCTCTGTAGCATGGCATTGAAGTGGTCACCTTGAGCCCATGATAGCTTCTCAGCCTAGCTTGTTTCACAGGGTTGTTCTTAAAATAAAAATATTGAGGTGGGGAAAATAATGTGCAATATTTTTTAACTTCAGAAGATAAACTGAATTTCAAGAGTTAAAAAAGATACAGTTTGGGGAAAACATGGTTGTTATAAAGAAATGCACACAATCCAAAGAAAGTAGACAGTAAAATCTTTCCCAGTGTTTAACCTGTAGAAGTTACAGTTTCTTTCTTGTGAAAATGTACAACGTTGGCACACACAGAAGATTTGTAAATCAAATGGAAGGAGGTAGACAGAGGAAATCCAGCAAAGCCAACCCATAAAAATATAAGGCTTATGACAATCTAAAAAAAAAAAATCAGAACTGAAGGGAGGAGAGAAAATATTAAATCAGGAATGTGTCTCAGCAATTTTGATCCAATTTTAGGACAATAAATATGCCAGCATCTAGTTCTTTGAGAAAGAGAGTGAGAATACATCTGGTGCAGAGTTCTGGAGGGGCTATAATTCAAAGGAGATCTGCTCAAGAAACTCTCTCTTAACTGGCAAGGCTCCCTCTCCCCACCTCTACAATGTGTGTTTATTCCTTTAGAAGCATCAAGAAGCATCTTGGAATCACAAGGCACAGGATCTTCTGTTCCAAATCTGAGAGAAAATGTAGCAGGTTGCTTTTGTCAGAGCCTACTTGGAATGGGAAGAATCTACCTCTTCTCCTCTTTTCCCCTCTCCCTCCTGCTGAGTTCAAATGTGTAAACCACCTTTGCACTTTGAACACATTTTGCAGGAGCTGAAGTAAACAGGATGAAGAGGAAAAGTGGATAAGACAGGGAAGGAAAGAGAAGCTAGAACTTAAAAAAAAATAAGATAGGGGAATGGAAGGGGATTAACTGAGGCCATTCCTATCAAAACAGGGCAGTTGATAGGTATGCATAGTGTGCAGCTTGCTCTGAAGCTCTGAAGCTCTCCTGTATTCTGACAAAATTGTCACATTTTTATCATTCGAAGAAACATTACATTTCCATCTCCATTGTCTTCTGTGCATGAAATGTCTTGGGCCAGTTCTGGGTGCAAATCTCTTAAGACCGAATGAATGCAAATTCCTTAGAGCTGCACTTTCTGCAGCATGGCTTTGAATCCTGGCAGCTCCCTTTATTTTCCCTCCAATTTGACACTTGCAGCCAAGCGGACTTTTGTTCCTATCCTAGGGTTGCCAACAAAGCAGCATCCCATTTTCAGAGCTAAAATCTGAGACCAAGAGTCAGGCCTCTTAGGGGTGAGCCTGTGATGTCTCACTCAAGGATGACTCACTGTCATCGAGCTGGGAGAGGCAAGAGTTGGGAAATGGCCAAATCACTTCTGACTCAGCTGATATTGGAAATGCATCAAAGAGCAATCTGGGTAAATTGAGCCAGAATTTTGATCAAAACTGGCTACCCAGGTAATATAATTATCTAAAGCAGGGGTAGGCAACCTTTTTGAGCTGGGAGCTGGGTTGCTGTCCCTCAGACAATGGGGGGGGGGGGGGCGGCAAAGCACCAAAAATAAATAAATAAATAAAAATAATTTTAAAATAATTAAAAAAAAATTAAAAAATTAAAAAAATATATGCATGCACACTCTCTCAGCCCCAGAAAAAAACATGGCAAAACCCCTGTGGAGATTTTGCCAAGAAAACCCCAAGAACAAGTAATAACAACAATAATCAATATCATCATGGCGGGTGGTGGCAGCAGAAGGGGGCAGCGGCGGCAGGACCAGCCTGGGGCCAGTCCAAAGGCCTCAGGGGTCTGCATCTGGCCCCCGGGCCTTAGGTTGCCTACCCCTGATCTAAAGGGTGAAGGAACACAGCATTTTTCTGGTGCAGCTAAAGCATTTAGTATCATTTCTGCTAGATTGTGCATTCAATGGCTTCAGGTGCAGAACATATGATACATTGGGAGTTTTCCCAGCTGCTACACTGTTGCTAAAACTCATAGAAGCTTTTGTGGAGTTGTTTTCCAGGCCCTTCTGCCAGGGATTGTATATAAAACATACTCATGATTCACAAAACTGGCACTGCTCCAAAACAGTACCGTGGGCTCAAGAGCATGCACCAACAATCTCTCTTCCTCATACTCCTGGCTTTCGGGCATATTGATATTGTATAAATGTGGCACACATGAACACCCATTCATGCTGAGCATAGTTGGCCTTTCATCCTTTCAGAGGATGGTAAAAATGAGTACCCAGCTTGTTGGGAGCAATTGGCTTACATGTAAACTGCTTAGAGACTGCTTAGTTCAATATGAAGTGGTATAGAAATGCAAATGCTAAATGTTATTGCTATAGTTAGTTACTATATTGCTATTGCTATAGTAAGGGATATGGTGCCCAGACATTAAAACCACCTCAAACACAAAAATTATTTTTCCTCACTCTAATGCATCCCTAATAGCACACCCAATGAAACACCCTGCCTTCCCGCTTGGACACCTGGCACCCTGAGACTTCATATCCCTTTTCCACGTAACTAGGTTTGAATTCATATCTCTTGTTCCCCAGTCCTCATACCCTTTATCATAAATTAATGGAAGTTGTTCCCTTCAAAGTGCTATTGAAAGGAGAAGGAGCTGAAAGTGAAAGCAGAAAGGAAAGTAGAAAGGGAAAAAGGGAAAGAAGGAAGAAAATACATATTAGAGATAAAAAGAGAGGAAATGAACTGAAAAGAGGTTTATGGCCCATGGGGGGGGGGGGAGAAAAGTTTTATTAAAATTGATGAACAAAATTCTAGAACACAACTTTGAATACTTAATTTTGTTGGGAGATTGGAATGGGGTTATTAACCTGACAATCTATAGGAAATCGGAGAGAGGTATAAAAAATAATCAAGGGAAACTACCTAGGTCATTTGATATCTTATTAGAAAATTTAGCATTGGTGGATATCTGGAGGGCACATTAGGGTAATGCTCAAGAATTTACATACTATCCAGAAAGTCACCAGTCTATGTCTAGAATAGATATGGTCCTAATCTCAAAAATATGGATGAAAAATATTGTTAAAATGGATATCCTCCCAACAACAGATCACAACTCAGTTCAGATAACTATGAAATATAGTACTTCTAATCTCTCATGGTGGCTCAATGGCAAATCGTTAATGAAAAAAGATATATTACAAAAAGCTAAAATAACTATCGAAAATTATTTTCAAGAGAATGCAGATGAAAATACAAATTCAACTTCAGTTTTGTATGCAAGCAAAGCCATCATGAGAGGTTTTTTTTATGTAACAGAATTCTTGGGTGAACAAAACAAAAAAGATAGAAAAGTTAAATAAAATTAATACAATGATAAAAGAAAAAGAATAAGAATTAGAAAAAAGCCCAAGTAAAGTAGAGATCATAAAAGATATTAAAATATTGCAAAAACAAATCTTGATGAAAATGGTAGAGGAGATTGAGGAAAGGCTAAAATACACAAAACAGTTTTATTTTGAAAATTCCAATAAACCGGGGAAATGGTTGGTGTACAAATTAAAGAAAGAAAGGGAAAAGAATGAAATATGGAAAATACAGGAAGGGGATGAGATAATAACAGAATAAAAGAAAATAAAAATAATTTTACAGAAATATTACACTGATTTATATAAAGGGAAAGAAATAAAAGAAACTAAAATACAAAATTTCTGAACAAGATAGAAATAAAGCCCATAATGGAAGATCAGAAAATGATGTTAAATCAGCAAATAACAATTGAGGAAGTTAAACAAGTTATTAAAAATAATGGGAAGGCCTAAGGCTGGATGGATTTATGAGAATGTATTATAAATCATTAGAGGAAGAACTGGCATCATATCTGCAAAAACTAATGAACAAGATAAAGATAGGTTATATTCCACCAACATGAAATGAGGCGAACATAACTTTAATACCAAAACCAGATAAAGATCCCTCACTAGTAATGAACTATAGGCTGATATCTCTTTTGAATATAGATTGTAAACTTTTAACTTCCATCATAGCGGAAAGACTAAAAAAGTATTACAAAATTGGATATAAGATGTTCAATGTGGGTTTTTTTACCTAAACAACAACATAAGTATAATATTACATATGTACTAAATTTGATTGAACACTTTGAGAATAAATACAATAAGAAATTAGACTTAATATTTGTTGATATGGAAAAAGCATTTGATAGAGTCAATTGGCAAACAATTTTTGAAATCTTATCAAAATTGGAAGTAGGAAATAGATTCATAACATGGATTAAAGTGATATATTCCAATCAGAAAGCCCACATCTTAATAAACAGAGAAAAAAACAAAATATTTTAAAATTCAGAGAGGAATAAGAGAGAGTTGTTCTCGTTGCTATTTCTTATAGTGTTTGAAATGTTAAATATAAGAATAAGAACAGAAGACAATATTCAAGGGATAAAACATAAAGGGATAATATATAAATTAAGGGCTTTTACAGATGACTTGGGGCCTCTACAGACTGGCCCAAAGAACTGGCTGAAGGCAAAGATGGGGTGGGGCAGCCACCTGCCGGCCACCCCAACCCCACGCCAATGCCATCCTGATACCGTGCACCGTTACGCATGATGGGAGGCATCAGAACACCCTTCCAGCACAGCGTTTTGACATGCTGCACCAGAAAGGGCACTATAGAGCTGTGCACCAGCTCTTAGGGTGGCCTTTTGCCACCCCTGAAAGGAAGCAGCATTTTGCCACTCTTTCAGGGGTGGCAAAAGGGAGGATTGGGGCCGTGGTGTGTGGTTGCCATGGCCCCAATCTGCAGCTAGCAGGGGCGGTCCAGAGATGCCCATATTAGAGGAACCTACAAAAGTATAAAAGCACTAAATGAAATATTAACTGAATTTGAGGAAATCTCTGGACTAAAAATTAATAAGTAAAAGACAAAAATGATAATTAAAAATATGTCAGAAAAAGAAGAGATAGAGTTGTCAAAAATGGCGGGATATAGTGTAAGTAAAAAAGTAAAATACTTAGGAATTGAGATAACTAAAAGAAATGCAGATTTGTATAAAATTAACTATAAAAAGACATGGGCTGGTATCAAAAGAAATATGGACAAGTTGAATACCTTAAAGCTATTGCTATTGGGTAGAATAGCAACAGTTAAGATGAGTGTACTTCCTAAGATGATTTTCTTGTTTTCTAATATTCTTATATAATAAAAAACCCTTTAATAACTGGAATAAAGACATATCGTGATTTATATGGTCAGGGAAGAAACCAAGAGTAAGGTTTAAAGCTCTACAAGGGGGTCTATCTCTATCTAACCTTAAAATATATCATATAGCAAGTTTTCTGATGTTAATAAAATAGTGGATAAATTTGGAAAACAAAAAATTATTACAATTAGAAAGCTCAGGTAACATATTTTGTTGGTACGGATATCTGTACTACGATAAGATAAAAGCCAATAAGGAATTTAATAACCATTGGATGAGAAAACTGTTATTAAAAGTATGGAAAATATAGAGGAAAATTAGGAAATAAAATATCACTGGAAACATCACCACATGAAGCCTTTTTTAGAAGAGAAATGGGAAGAATTTTAAAATATAAGGACTTAATAGTCTAACAAGATGAGGGATACAGGTTCAAAACATAAGATAAACTTTTAAAAGAAGGAATAGAGATACATTGGTACCTATTAAACAATTCATGGAAAGATTTAAACAAGATTATAAAGAAAAAGGAATAGAATTTTTAAAAAACAAACTAGAGAAGATATTTGAATTAGAAAATAAAGGGATGATGTCAAAACTATATAAATATCTGTTACAAATTGAAATGGAAAAAGAAAAAGAAAAACAATATGATTAGCTGAGCACAAAATTTAGGTCATCAAATAAATTTAGAACAATGGGAATCCACATGGTCTAAAAAGCTGAAATACACAAAAAGTCAAAATCTTAGAGAAAATTATTACAAAATGTTCTACAGGTGGTACTCATACCAGATAGACTTTCTAAGATATATGACAGGAATAATACTTGTTGGAAATGTGCAAAAGAAAAGGGAATATTTTTCACATTTGGTGGGGCTGTAAAAAAGTTAAAAAAAATACTGGTTAAAAATACATAAAACATTAGAAGAGATTTTTCAAATTAATATAGAATTCAAACCAGAATTGTTTTTACTGAATATTATTAATTCCAAAACAGATAAAAAATGTGGAAGGATATTATTTCATTTAATTACAGCAGCAAGAATGATCTTCACTCAATTATGGAGAATAGATAAGATCCCAACAATAGAAGAATGGATGCCAAAAATATACAACATCACCAAAATGGATAGACTAACAAAATTAATGACTGATGGCAATTTAGAGACCTTTATAAAAGATTGGAATTGTGTGATTTTATACTTATCAGATAAATTGCTCTCAATGGCAACACAAGGATTTAGAGGTTAATTGATGACAGTAGTTGGCATTTTGTACTTTGTTTGTACTTAGGATATAGATACATAATAAAACATTAGGGTTTAAACTTACATTTAATAAGAGAATATGAAAATGTGTAGAATGTGTAGAAATCATTACCTAACATAATTGAGTTATTTCACAGCGCACAGAAATATGATTGTATAAAATGAGAGGAATAGTGGCATTGGTATGAAAAGAACCAGAACTCTAGATAAAGGAAGTAAAGTACACAAAATGAATATTTTATCTTATTTTGAAGGTTATTTATAGTAAAATTTGTAGTGATGTAAAAGTTAATTCAATAAGTGAGGATAATTGTATATATTCTGAGGATGATCAAAAGGGAAGAGAATGAATGATATGAAAGGAAGGTGCAGAAAGTAGTTAGAAAGTAAGAGCAAGTAGTTAGAAGGTAATAGAGTATAGGATATGAAAGATAAGGTATATGAAGATAAAGTAGATGAAGGAAAGAAAGATCTAAGGAAGGAGAAATATAAGAAGAAGAAAAAAGAACAGGATGTTATAAGGAAGGATATGAAGGGATTTACCTTAATTAATGTAGCCTCACTGCCTCAGAATAAGAAATAGTTATAGATATCTTTTTTGAATATTTTAGTCATTTTAGAATGGATATATGTATATATTACATGTATATGTATGGACATATGTATGTTTCAAGTTAGGTTGATAAATATATATGTGTGTTATATGTAGGTTTTAAGTTGTTTGTCTAGATTTACTATTAAAATTTATATTTTAAAAAAATTACCAAAAGTGATGTAGTGTGTGAGAACAGAATGGCCGATCTTGGTGGCTAGGTCTGCTGTGGTTCTGTCTGGAATGATGTTCCTGGCAGTTTATAGTCCATCAAGAATGAAAAGAGAAACCATTATTATTAAGGCACAGTGTTTGGACTGAAATAAACTTAAAATAAACAGTAACTATTTGAGGCTTTTAAGAATGGGAGTAAACATACATGTTCCCTTTAGATTACCTCAAAAATATGTAAAGAAAGAGAGAAATACTCAAAGGGACTGTAGTAATTGCTACTGGTATATGACCTGACAGAAAGTGAAAAAAATCCTTTCAGAACTATTTAACATTTATAGTTGTATATGTGCTAGTGAGGACTTAATTTGCAATCTATATGTTTACAACACATTAAAGATGCCTCTTAGCACAGTTAAAAGTGCCCTTTTGAGTTCATTCTTCACCCCTCCTCCCAAGTACGATTTCTTTACAAAAGCACTGTGCCAACCACTTATGCTAGGAAAAGCAACCAAAAAAGATAGAAATGTTTTTTCAGTGTCTTCCCACTAACAGAACTACACTCACCAATTATAAGACATCCTTGAAATATGATACCTGCTTTTTCATTAAGTCCAGGGACATTTATGTTTTATCATTTATTCCTCCCTGTAGAGCATTTCTTATACTAGAATGGGCATATGAAAAGAAAGAAAGAAAGAACAGCAGTGCCCTTTGTCTGTATTCACTCGACCTTCAGATATCTGTCTTCCAGACTGAACATATTAGTGATTCTTCAGTGACAAAGGGCTTATTTGCAACTTTGCTGTTCTCTGGTAGCTGTGCAGTGTCTTATCTTCTCTTTAATAAAATGGAGGAGGAGGTGGGGAAGCAGCTACAACTTGAAAGCCCTGTCTTGCAGCGAGTGACAAATGTAGTAATGAGGTTTAGGGGCATCTAGTTTTCTTGCTAAGTGAATGAAACTCCCACTGTGTTAGATTATTCCAATTACTTAAAGTTGTAATTGGGGAGAACAATCTAGCATGCTTTGAAACAAAGATTAATAGTAGCCAGAAGACTTGAAATCCTGCCTGGCTCTTGTGAAGAGAAATGAGCTTGCATGAAGTCAAAACAGAAGGGCTACATTGTCCAAGTACTGAGCAGAACAATGATAAGAAACGAAATGTGCTGGATACTGAAGACCAATGGCTATGGGATGATAAATTCAGGCAATCATGCCACTCCAAAATAATAATTGCTATTATTCCTTGATAGTTTGGGGAACTGATGCTTTAATGTTTTTCCACCATCATATACAACCAGTAGTCATTATAAAAGGAAAGCTTCCATTAGATGTGAAGAGATTATCACCATGTGCTAGAATATATTGGTAATTCACTACCTAAATGAATCCCCTGGTAATTTTTTAAATGTCAATTTTATATTGGGAAAATTCCTAACTGAACAGCTTAGCAATGTTCTCAGGTCTTGTCATCTTGAGTAAATTGCAGCTAGAGTTATATGCTATGCAATAGAATATAGTATGCTCTTTTTAAAAGGTGCAATAGATGGAGAGGATGATATTACTATGAGCTGAGCAGGCTTGTATGCATTTTATTGACTATATTTTACCAGGTCTTTGTTTTAAATGTTATTATTTCAGAAGTGTCATGAACATTTATCTATCGCTAGATCCAATATATCACTAGATCCTATCATTCTATCTACCTGTTTCAAGTTGGTCACATTTTTCAATATTCTATTTTTCTTTGCTCTTAATTAAAGTATCTCACTAGAAGTTACTAGGTGCTTTTTTTCTATTCAGACCTGCCCACTCTCTGAAGTCCCTGAGTGTCACCAACTATTTTGCTACATCTATCCTTGCTGTCCATTTATCTCAAATGAGAGAAAGAGGACCTCCTCAGTAGCCATCCCTATGCTATGGGTGTAGAATTAATTCCCAAGTGGCTTTCTTAAAGGCTCAGAGTTAGCACTCAGCATAGTGAGGCAAATGTCAGGGACCTGGAAAGCCTACCACAGCTCATGCTGGCCACCAATATCTCCCCCCCCCCCCTCCATTATTATAGGCAGCAATGCTCACCTAGAGAATCACAAGGTGCACACATTAAGCATTAAATCAGAGAGCACCACCATGTCTCAAGAACATCTCTGGGCCCAAAATTACCAGAGGCTTCAATGGGGAAATAATAACGGTGATGACACTGTCAGGGATGATGGGAGTTGTAGCTCTTCACCTCTGGCTCTAACTCACCACCTTGTTATGCAGCAGAGCTGACCAGCTTTGATCAGTGGTTGATGCTTCTTTCCCAAGCAGCAGAGTTTCAGAGAATAGGCTGAAGACCCTGACAAGCTCTCCAAGCCTTCTCACTCTTCTTCCTGAGATGTCTCCAAACTTCTCCAGGATTCTTCTGGCTCTTGTATCTTCCCTCAAGACACCAGACAACTCAGTAGTCTTATATAAAAGATCTACTTTATTCTACTATATACATAAATACTATATGCCCTACAAATCACAATCTCTACACTTCACAATATCTCCAAAACTACTCCAAACTACTCCACATTGGCAAACATTGCACTTATAGCCATTGTTAGTCACCACCCACTAGTCAGTTTCCACCCAGTGGGTGTGTACATTCATTTTGATTGGTTTACATGGATCATCCCATACTTAAGACCAACCCAAGTATTTCATCATTTTACCTTGACTACTTAATGAATCTCAGGTGTTTGCAATCTATAACAGGTGTTTTCAATATACACTCTATAACTTTGTCCTTGGCTCTCAAGGCTTCCAAATTACATTATCCTTTTCACCTGTGTAGCTTCATGATTGTTCCTGCTTAATCACTGTGACTTTCACATACACATTTTATTTCTATTACTGTAAGTCCCATGTTGCATTTTCCTTAACAGACACTTGGCAGCCACTTGGCCTAGTGTTTTTCTTCATAGCCCCAGATCTAGTGCTGTTGCATTCCCATCCATTTCTATTGTTGCCAGCACTCTGCCTCCTGGAACATTCGCCTTTGGAGACTTACCAGGATAATACTGAGAAGAGGAGTAGGACTGGACAGTACCTTCCTAGGTGGCCATTCTCCCTTTCTCTCTATACAAAATAGCAACAACTAACTTTTAGGAATTCCTTCAGTTCTTGATAACCTGTTTATTTATGACTGGTTTTACTGCTGTTTTATTCTGTGAACCTTTTTTCCCCTGCTGGTGGTGTTTAATATCCTTCTATTTCTATTTTCTTGTAAATGATTTCTTTTGTGACATAAAAATGATTTGTGTTTCCTATTTTTGTTAGCTACTGAAGAAAGGGGAGCATAAGTGTGTGTGTGTGTGTGTGTGTATTTATCTATGTATATCATAGCCTTCCCAGAACAAATTAAGCATTTTCGCAAATAACCTCATGTAGGATGGTCAGACGGTGAACACCTACAGTCAGAATAACCTGATTTTGTTCTCAGCCACATCCATAAAACTAGTTACAAATAAATGGGAAAATATTGCTTGAAATTCAGTTCAAACAAGACGGACAGAAAGAAATCTTTTCAAATGTTTTTCCAACCAAAACACTTGTGTGGTTCAAAATTAGCTTGACTGGGATTTAAAAAACACAAAAAACTACCAAAACAATTGCAGAAGCTTTTAAACTAATGATACAATCCCATGGATAATTTCCCCTAAATAGCTCAGAGATGGAACTGAATGAATCATATAACAATCCAGGAAACAATTTCCCTCAATGAGTTCTACCTGCTGGATATCACAATGCATTGCAGATTGAGTAAAAGCTTTTATTTGAAACAAGTCTCTGAAACTGGCTTTGGTGCAAACCAAAGCCCAGAGGGTAAGAGAACGATGAATATATATAGAACTTTCCTGTTGCACTCACCTTACAAATGGGCCTTTGTACAGTAGGCATTTTGCTTGGAGAAATAATCCCATGACATAAGTCGCTTCCAATGATTCTTCTCAGGTGCTGCTCTCAGACAAACAGAGGGTTTGATCTTCCTGTCTTGTTATAAATGCCTTAAATTATTTCTAGGAGCCAGGAGTGTATCTGAGGAGGATTAAAACACTGTGAAATTACTCCTCATCATTACTGGAAAAAGGGAATCAATTTAAAAGCCATACCCAACTATCAAGAGACAGTTGTATGGAACAAGTAGAACACACATGTAGTTATCTGAACAATAAATGCTTAATGATTTCTAGGTTACACCTGTGTTGCCAGGGTGTGTTCTTCTATCTTACTCTCCTTTTTACAGGACTTAAAGAGCTGTGCTGATCTGGAAGTTAGACAAATGGCTTGGGCATACCTTTTTCACAAGTTTATATTTTCCAGGAAACAGTTCAATGGAATCTGGGTTTCCCTCATATTTATTGCAATGAAATGCCAGGCATGGGAAATATAATGTGGGAGGCCACATTCCCATGAGAAAAAGCAAAATATCTAGACACTACAGTGACTGGAGAATTCATAGCCTAGGGATGGTATGTAACCCACAATACCATTTTTTGCAACCTAATCTCCTTCAGCTCTTCAGAACTATCCCTTATTTGCCCAAAAGGAATTTTCCTCTTCTGGGAGCTTCTATGAGCAGCAATTTGCTTTTAAAATAGATTGCACTGTCTCCCAACCCAAGATTTACAGACACCTCTGGTTTTGGATTCCTTTCCATTTTTTGGCTTATTTTTTCAATCTTCTGATCTCTAGAAGTCATTAGAGGCAGAAAATTCCCCTAAATGTCTGGTTGGCTACTCTGGAAACAGAGCATTGGCTTCAATGCCCTTTCATACTACACCACTATAGTGCTAAATTCCAATTTAACTGCCATGGCAGCATCTTATAGAATCCTAGCATTTGGAGTTTCATGAGGCACTAGAGCTTTCTGGCATAGAATTTTAAACATTACTCACTAAACAATAAATCCCAGGATTCCATAGGATGTTAACATGACTGTTAAAGAGGAATTCCAATTCAACATTAGGAGGAACTTCCTGACAATAAGAGCTGTTCAGCATTGGAATATGCTGCCTTGAAGTGTGGTGAAGTCTCCTTCTTCAGAAGCTTTTAAACAGAGGCTGGATGTCCATCTTTAGGGGATGCTTTGATTGTGTCTTCCTGCATGGCAGGAGTTTAGACTGGATGGCCCTTGTGGTCTCTTCCAACTTTCTGATTCTATGATTTTGTGGTTATTATTTTTCTTTTTTTTTTTAATGTTCAGTGTTAAGCCTTCCTTAGTATTTTCCTCCTTGACCACCTTCAGTAATTTTTCAAGGTCTCTGTTGCTTTCTCCTAGTAGTATTGTGCCATCTGCATATCTTAGGTTGTTGATGTTCCTTCCTCCAATCATCACTTCTGCCTCTGAGTCTAAGCCTGCTTTGCATATGATATTTTCTGCATACAGGTTGAATAAATAGGGCGATAGTATGCAGCCTCTTCCCTGAGTAGCAACTATGCCTCAAGGCAATTGGCACGCCCATTTCTTTGAGAGCACTCCATAGCTTTTTGTGATCTATGCAGTCAAAGGTTTTGCTGTAGCTGATGAAGTCCATGCAGATCTTTTAGAATCCCTTGGTGTGCTCCAATAATAATAATAATAATAATAATAATAATAATAATAATAATAATAATAATGTTTATTTATATCCTGCTGTCTGTGAAATACAACTGGGGCGGTTTACATAATAAAATGAACAATCCCCTCCCCCAATAGCCCACCACCCCTAAAATACAATTAAACCACCAAAGTTTAAAAACAAACTAAAAAATAATAAACTGTAATAAAATACAATAAATAACAGATAAATTAAAATTACTGTAGAGGAGAAATCAGGGTCAGGCATAACTATTTTCAGTGGCCGGTTATCTACTCAGGAAAGGCCTGCTTGAAGAGATCCATCTTAACAGCTTTTTTAAAGCTGTTTAAGGTGTGGTTAACTGATGGATCTCATCCGGCAGGCCATTCCTGGGAGTGATAGCTGAAAAGGTCCTCTGGGTGGTTGCAGATAACCTAGTTTTTATAGATAACAATAAATTCTTCCCAGAGGACCTTAGAGTATGGGGTGGATTATATAGAAGGAGATGGTCCCAAAGATAGGTTGGACCCAAGCCATTTAGGGCTTTAAAAGTGATAATCAACACCTTGTACTGTGCCTGGAAACTTATAGGCAGTCAGTGAAATGACTTTAGAATAGGTGTTATGTGGTCTCTTCTGGTTTTTCCTGAGACCAACTTGGCTGCCATATTCTGTACCAATTGAAGCTTCTCAACTAGGCACAAGGGTAGCCCCATGTAGAGTGCATTGCAAAAATCTAGACAAGAAGTTACCAGTGCATGTACCATGGTTTCGAGATCCCTAACCTCCAGGAAAGGGTGCAGTTGGCATATCAGCTGATAGCAGGTGCTCCTGACCACCGCATTCACCTGATTTGTCTTCTGAAGCAACAGATCTAATAATAATAATAATAATAATGAAATTTATTTCTATCCCGCCCCTTTGCAACACAATCGGGGGGGCTTACAACAATAAAGAGCACCCCCAGACTGCGAACACAGTCCTTTGAGGAGTGTGTGACCCCATCTAGGACTGGAGATTGTGTCTCAATACCTGGGTTCAGGGATGTTACCGTTAGTATCTCCGTTTTTTCTGGATTCAGTTTCAATCTGTTTTTCCTCATCCTGTCCATTACCTCTTTAAGAAATTAACTGAGAGGGGAGATGCCATCTGAAATCAAAGCTGTAGACCGAGACATAGAGAAATATATCTGGGTGTCATCAACGTCCTGATAACACCCTGCCCCATGTCTCTGGATGATCTCTCCCAGCAGCTTCATATGTATGTTAAATAGCATCGGGGACAGGATGGCACCCTGAGAGATGGCACAATTAAGCTCCTTTTTTGATGAGCAACTGTCCCTGAGCATCACCCTCTGGAATCTGCCCGAGAGAAAGGAACAGAACCATGGCAATGCAATGCCTCCAATTCCTAATTCTCTCAGGCGTTCCAAGAGGATGTCATGGTCTATCATGTAAAAGGCTACTGAGAGGTCCAGTAGCACCAACAGGGTCACACTACCCCTGTTGATGCCCAGACCAAGGTCATCAGCTAAGGCAACTATGGCAGTCTCCACTCTGTAACCTATCCTAAAGTCAGTTTGAAATGGATCCAGATAATCGGTTTTCTCCAAGACAGCTTGGCGTTGAAGAGCAACAGCCCTCTCGATCACCTTGCTCAAAAAGGGTAGCAAAGAGATTGGTCTATAGCTGTTCATGTCCAGAGGGCAAGGGAAGTTTTTTTCAGAAGCGGCCTAACCACCGCTTCCTTCAAAGAAGATGGAACATGACCTTCCCCAAGGGATGCATTGATGATGTCCCTCAAGAACATCCTCAAGACATCTCCCCCCTGGACAGCCAGCCATGAAGGTCAAGGGTCAAGAGGGCAGGTTGTCTTCCTCACTCTACCAAGGAGCTTGTCCACATCATCAGTACTCAATGGTTGGAACTGATCCAGTATAATCTCATAAACAGAGTTGCTGGATACCTCATCTATCGATTCTACTATAACACCAGCGTCCAAGTCGGCTCTTATCTGAGAGATTTTATCTGCAAAGAAGTTGTTAAACATGTCACAGCAGGCTGTTGTCAGGTTAAGTAATGGGTTCTGCACAGGTTCCCTTACCACCCTAAACAGCTCTGCCAGACGGGACTCTGCAGACACAATACATGCAGAGAAGAAAGATTTCCTCACTGCATGTGTTGCCTCTCTACAGGAACAAAGAAATTTCCTATGACGAGTTCTGACAAATAAGAGTTGAGTTTCCTGCCAGATGCATTCTAGTTGTTGTCCAACCTGCTTCATCTTCCTGAGTTCTTCAGTATACCATGATTGATGATTAGAAGCAGGTTGGAAAGGACATTTTGGAGCAATCATGTCAATAGCCTTGGCAAGATCGGTGTTCCAGGTATTAACCAAGGTTTCAACAGAATTGCTGGTGTTACCAACCATTACACCCTCTAAGGCTTTCTGGAACCCAATTGGTTCCCTTAGCTTTCAAGGGTGGACCATTCTAATGGGTCCTCCACCCCCGACAGGATGGGTAGTGGCTGTAAGTTCAGCCTTGATCAGAAAATGACCCATGGATATCCCTGTTCTGTGCTGAAGACTGCATCAAGGGTATGACCTGCACATTGCGTGGACTTGGAGACCAATTGGGATAGGCCCATGTTTGTCATGGAGTCCATGAACTCCTAAGCTGCACTTGTTAAATTTGACAAAATGGTCTTGAGCGGAATGTTGAAGTCACCCAAGACTAAAAGTCTAGGTGACTCCAACAGCAACTCTGAGATGAGCTGCATCAGCTCAGTTAGGGAGTCAGATTGCTTGATAGAGGGGCGGGGTACAAATAGATATTATTATTATTATTATTATTATTATTATTATTATTTGCTAGACAACAGGGTGGATGGTATAGTAACAGAATCCCCAAACTATTCCCAAACTACTCCATTATCCAACATATGTTTGCATTATCCAACATATGTGATCCCTACTGCTTCCTTCTTGAATTCCTTTCCTGAATACAATAATACAATTGAATCTATAAAATTGTTTTACTATAAATCAGACAATTGATCTTTCTGACTTACTCTGTATAGTTAATCTAGACATTTCAAGCAGGTCTTGTAACCTGATTTTAATTGTACCCAGTAGCGAACAGAAGCAAATTGATTGTGTTCTCCTGATGGGCATCCACATTCTGTATGTGGAATATATGTGTTACAGACTTGCTATAATAACAGTACAGAAACTAGGATACTGTGGAACAGACCTGTGTAACTTGGTAGTAGGTAGGGGATGACATTAAGATAAGCTAAAGTTGTTCGGGCTGCAAATGGTTTTTAGCAGTTTTTAGCAGTTTTTAGGAGCACACTTCCCAAGTAAAGATATAATTAATATAAATATAAAGGTATAATTTAAATCTAAAGTAAAGGTATAAATAATATTATAAAGGTATAATTTTTATGAGGAAGTGTCATGTAGTGGTTTGAACACTGAACCATGACTCTGGAGACCAGGGCTTGATTCCCAGCTCAGTTATGAAACCCACTGGGTGACCTTGGGCACATCACACTCTCTCAGCCTCAGGGGAAGGCAATGGTAAACCTCCTCTGAACAAATTTGTGCCAAGAAAACTCCATATTAGAGCCGGTGTGGACTATGACTGGAGACCAGGGCTTGATTCTCAGCTCGGCTATGAAACCCACTAGGTGACCTTAGGCAACTCATATTCTCTCAGCCTCAGGGAAAGGCAATGGCAAACCTCCTCTGAATAAATCTTGCCAAGAAAACCCCATATTAGATCCAGTGTGGACTATGACTCAGGAGACCAGGGATTGATACCCAGCTTGGCTATGAAACCCACTGGTTGACCTTGGGCAACTCACACTCTCTCATTCAAGAAAAATGGAGGACACAATCAATATAATCCAAAAAACAGGCAAGCAGGGCCTCCCCACATATTCCCCCTCCCCTCACACACAATTTTTCAAGTTACACACACACACAATTTAGACACACACACCATACACATCTCCCATAAACACAGATCTTCCCCTCCACACACACACACACACACACACACACCTTTTGCGTGGAGAGGGTGGCCACCAGTCCCCCGGGCCCCAGCCAGGCCTGCTTGCCTGCCTTTGCTGGTGCCAAAAGGACTCACCCCCACCTCCGTGCCCAGTGCACCTTTACACCTTTACACGTGTAAAGCTGTGCTGAGCAAGGAGGGAGGAAGAGTCCCAGGGCAATCCTTCTTCCCTGCACAGCAAGCCTTTACTTGTGAGTAAATCTTTGCCAGGCAGGGAGGAAAGGGTCCCCTGAGACTCTCCCTCTCTGCAAGGCATGGTCCCCTGGGCCTCCCCAAGGCCTGCCTCCTGCCTGGCCACCCCACCAAAAGTGAGGGAAACCCCCTCCCCTGCACCCCAGTGAAGCCTTATCGGGCCAAGGCCCACCAAAAGCTCTCTCCTGCCCACAAAAGGCTTCTTCTCCTGAGCCTGGTCTGGCCATTGGGGTTGGGAGGAGCCAAGAGCCCACAGCCTGCAATCACCCCTCCCCCCAGCTGCCTTGTGAAGGAGAGGCCATGTCTGGGAGAGCATCCATTGCTCTCGAGTCCCCCAAAGCCTTGTGTGATTGGAGCAGGACTATGGGAGCCAGGACATGGAGCCTCCTCCTCCTCCTCCTGGATCTTTCCTGGGGGGTATCAAAATCTGTTGTGGGGGGGTGGCTCCAGCAGCCTGCTGGCCATATGTTTTGCAGACTTGCTCTAGAGTAACCATCACATTCCCTGAAAATTTCCTCTACTCTTTGAACTCTCTTCTGACATCAAGGAATCAGCATGGGCACCACACAAGACAATCAATAACCTCAGCTAGTTGTGGAAGAGCAATAGTATCTTACAGTCTTCAGTATCGGCAGACTCCCTTGGTGGATGAGTAATATATTTCTCCAAGCCTCCACCAATCTGTAAACAAAAGGGTTGGCATTCAAATTCAGAAATCCTATTTCATGGCTAAGCTTCATTTATTTATTTTTCCTTTTAGTTCTAGTGTTTAGTTTCCTTCAGAATACTATTGATACAAATACATTATTAAACACTGCCTCAGGGCCATTCTTTAAGGGGAAAATGTCTAGGCAGTTATGTTCTGGTAGAAAGCATTAACTTGTAAAAGTAGAGAATGCAAAGTCTTTGAGTGGTATTATAAGAGTACAAAGACAACAACAGAATGTAAGTCAACATTGATGGCTTACTAGATACACACACTAGTTCTATTTTTCCTTCCAGGATCAGTATAATTCACTGTTCATGTCTCTTCTCTTTTTTGCTCATACAAAGAGAGATCTGGGTGGGAGAGTGGATGGAATTTGGAAGCTGTAATGATCATTTCTACACTTTAAATCATGTTTTATAACAGATTCACTACTGAATTTGAATTAATCTTACATCCAGATTATGCTAGGTGAGTGCATCGAATAGTTCATGTCCATACAGAAGGGGTGGAAATTATATGGCCCTTCAGATTTTGTTGGAGGGCAACTCCCAGCATTCTTCATTATTGGCTGTTCTTACTATAGCTTCTAGGAACTGCTTTCCCATAACATCTGGAAAGCCACAATTCCCATCTCTGCTGTACATTCATACTCAAATACCTGTCCAGAAAACATGATTAGGCCAGATAAACATACACAGACATTGAAAGATGTGCACACATATTTTACTTTTAATCTGATGCATTTGGTGTGGAAAACCACCATTATGCCTATGTTTTTTGCAACCATTTTGCTGTGCAACACTGCCCTAATTTTATTCCAAATTCAGGAAAATAGTTAGGTAGGAATGTTCACCCATCTTGCAACATTGTTTTCAGGTTATCACTCTAAAAGCATCTCATGATGGATGTATGGAGATGCATTCCATATAGGGGATGCTTTGAGGGTGAAATGGGGCAGTACATCAACTCTGTTGAGAGGCTAACTGCCTTTGGCTTTTCTTCTCCTTTAGCGGCCATCTTTGATTGGTCATCTGTGAAGAGCCACTCCTTCACCTAACTTTTTTTCCTCAGATGGCAGCCCTATGGGTACTGTGATCCCACCACTGCCGCGATATGTGGTGTATCAGATCACTTTTATGTTTATCTATGGGTTTACTCCCCAATCTTGGTTTCTTTATTTCTTAGTAGGGTGGATAATAATTTCAAGTTTTAACAAGCTTCTAAGTGAACAACAATAAAACTTTATTTGAATGATGGTTAACAATGTTTCATTTGTTACAGTGTTGTATTCTCTTGTTCTTGTTATAGTTTGTTATATACTGTTTAACTCTAAAGAACAACAGTTACTAATCTTTAGGACTCCCACACCATCCTTTTTTACTGTGGCCTTTCCAATCTTATTTCTACACTAGCCCTCAGAATAACTAATTGCCTCAGCAAACGACCAAAAAGGTCGTCCTGGAGACCCGGAAGAGGAGGAGCCACCGCACGAGTGGCGCTCCTTCCTCTTTCTGAGGTCGCCCTGGGAGCTGCCGGCCCTCTGCACGGCCGGCGCTTCCGGGGCAACCTCCCGCCGCAGCGACCGGACGCGCTGTGGTGGAAAAGACAGAGAAAGTGCGCCCGACGCTTTTAGGGCGCACTTTCCCTGTCTTGAGGAAGGAGCGCTGATTTAGCGCTCCTTCCAGGGACACCGCCGGTGCGCTGAGGTGCGGAGGCTGCGGCCCCGCGGCTTGCCGGCCCAGGGTGTCTGGGAAGCTCTCGTCTGCTTCCCCCCTAAATCCCAGAAACTCTCTCACTTGGAGTTCTGTCCTAGAGCTAAGTTTCTCTTTTCTGAACTTTAGCCCTCACAGTCCCTTTCTTCTGGACTGTTCCCCATCCAGACCCAACCTGACTTCATCTGTCAGCAACAGAATTCTTTATCACCAACAGCCCAAGATTCTATTGGCTGTCACCAGCTTATTCCTGATTGGCTATTGCTAGCTTGGCATAATTCTGCTTGTTCTCCACACTATCTCACCTGGATGCAGCTAAGATTGGCTTTGGAATCCACACAGCTTTTAAAAATTGTCTTTAGGAATCTGCACTGTAAAAAATGACCAAGAGATTTGACCATCTTTTTCTCACATATTTAGTGCTATTTTATCTGGAATTTTATTATATCTATGGCCAAAACATACACACATGTACCACAGTGCTAAACCTGCATCATAGGGTCTGAAATACAACTACTTTGCCACCACAGAGAATGCAGAAAGCTTAGCTAGATAGGTGGGGAGGAAGAACAAACATGAAATACAGAAAATTATTCAAGGAGGTGAAATTGAGTCCCTTAGATAAGGAAGAAGGAGGGAGAAGGAACTTAAAAAGGCAAGGGCAAAGCAAAATTGGGTTGAGGGTAGACATTAGGATGCCAAAAAGTGAAACAATACATATATATAAAGCAATGTGTAAACTACAATGCATGATGAGCCCTAATTTAGCAAACCTGTATATTGAGGCTTTACAGTAATGAACATTCTAGAAATGGTATGGAATTTAATTTGAAAGCTGTGAAATACAATGGAACAAAAAATGGAGATCCTGCCATCCCTAGTTACAGCAGATGGAGACATGAAAATGGGGCTCCATTTTACCTGATATATTTTGTTCCAATGCCTCCTTGAACTCTGTTCATGCTGTTTATGGACCCTGGGACTAGAGTGTGTTTGTTTTCCTACCCCATTCCCTTCTCTTCTGTGCCATGTCTTTTAGACTATAAAGCTGTGGATTGGGATGTTCTTATCAAAGATTGTTCTGTGAGTCTTTTCATGGAGAGGGGGAGATAAAAGTGGTTCAGCTAAATGAATACATACATAAATATGCACTCTAGCTCTAATGGCTTGGGTTCACAAATTAAACAAGAGCTGTCCTAGGAAATAACACATAATTTCAGAATGCACTTCAAACTGAAATGCTAAATGTAGGGCATGTCTAAACCACTGATTTCACATTGGTTTAATATGTGGCACCTTTAAAAAAATTAGGTAGTGCAATTACTTAGTGTAGTTCTATGAGAAAAAGCTTGCTAACAACATTTTCAATATCTCATAAAATTACAGTTTCCAATATTCTTAGCATCCTAAAGTCCTAAATTTGTATTAAATTGAAGTGTGGATCTGTCTCAGCAGTGTAATAAGCTACTGTGAAGATACACTGTTAGGGTCTTCTTTTATGGCTATAAAAATAATATTTTGAAAGACAACTCATTAAGAGTACAATGAATTTTTACTCAAACATGATGAAATATTGAAATAAAAACCTATTGTGCAAATAAATGCCCATTGTTGCCATTAGTTCCCCCCCCCACACACACAGAACGGATACTGAAATGCAAAGGACAGAAATGAAGAAAAAATTTTCCAACTGGATTTTTGATAGCAGTTAGATAGGAAAGACATATACATAAACCAGTGTTCTGTGTTCATATCCTCATTTGGATTTTGTAACTCATTCAGATGGTAGAAAAGTGACAGTCCAACTACCATTCCTTAATATATACTTGGCAGTCTTAAGGGAAACTCTTTGAAATGGAAGAAAAAAAAATCAGATATTAATTTGAATATCATTTTTAAGCCAGGTCTTATTTTCATGCATCTCACTGACTCTTATTCCTGTGCAAGGTAATAGAAAATGGGATCTTTTTAAAATAATAATAATAATAATAATAATAATAATAATAAATTTGATTGATTTTCATAGCATTATCAGAGTTGTTGTGAATTGTTGACAACAACAAGTGATGGATTAAACAGAAGGGAGAAGCTGCTCTGGAGGACTAGAATCTTTCTCCTCACCTGCCACTGGAATGTCGCTTCCCCCCCCCCCCTTGTTATTATTGACTCATTTCCCAGGGGGACAGTATGCCATCCTGAGATGGCAAAGTTTGTACAGTTTACAAATGCAACCTGATGCTAAATCCTTCCTGTGCTTCCCTAGAGCCACATTTGTTCTCCTTGAAACAACTCTGCTGTGGCAGGGAATTACTCTGAAGGAAAGAAGAGATGAAGTATTAAGTAAAGAAATCAAAGAAAGTGACGCTATTTGTTTGCCATTTTCCATGCAACAAGGCAAAGCAAACATCTGCCAGGACAAGGGCAAAAGAAACATTGCTGGTCCACCTTAGGCTGAAAGAAGACAGGGAGACTGTTTAGGCTAAAATGAAGAGATGAGAAAACCTTCAGATCAGGGCTGGAAAGTTAGTTTTAGGAAAAATGTATATAAAGACATGCTATAGCCTTCTATAAGTGAGCAGTGGAAAGATGAAGATGTAGGACCTCAGAGCATCATGCTCCTCCTCTTCAGTTATGGATAGTTTCTGCAAGACAATACATCCCTTCTTCTTTAAATTAAATTTCCAAGTTCTGCTTCAGATAAATAATGTAGTCTACAAAATGGAAAGGATATCATATATACTGCCGATTTTGAAGGATTCAATGCACATTTGAAACACTTAGCATGCAATCCTATGCATGTTGACACAGAAGTAAGTTATTTTTAGTTCAATTGGACTTATTTCCTCACTTAAGTGTGCATAGCAGCAGCATTCACAGCAGTGTACGTGAGCAGCTCATTCATTAATATCTCAGGTTCTTTGGGGTTCTGTATTTGTGCCTGGGCAACATAATAGCTCATAAGAACAACACAGACTGTTCTTGAATAAGGCAGCCCTTTTGCCCTGAGTACTGTGAATCTTAGTAAGAAAAATATACAGCTATGTATATCAGCTCTTTTATCTCATTTTCAGGCATGGTTGCATTCTGAGGAATTGTGCAGTGAATTCAGCTTGAAAGGTACTTAGGCATTTGGTACAGTTGCTGGATCTTTAAACAATATAAATCAACCATATTCCACTTGATTTAAATGAACTAACATTGATTTATACCTCCTGCAGTTATAGTTTTGCATGGTGTTCTACTGTGACATTACATTGACATTCATATCTAATATCATGATTACATCACATTCCCTATTTATTAATACCATTTAATATATTTTAAAACAAAATGATGGCATGAGATAAGAAATTGTTATTTTTAGAAGACATGCTCTAGTTCATTGAAATAAGAAGTAGACACTTAAGTTTCAATGCATCATACAAGAAAAGAGATAGTTGAAACCCTTTTCTGAAGCCTCAACAGTCTCAATGAGGGGTGTTGTTAACCAACAGAGCCATTGTTGTTTGGTACAATGCACAGGATATGAAAGATGTCAGAAGCCAAGAATCTATGAATGAGATAGTAATCAGTCTTGTAACCAAAAAGGCTATTTTGATACCCACATCTCATCTTTTCCCAGAGCAGGCAGCAGTCAATTGGACAGAAAGATGGGCTGTTAATAAATGGACCGGGAAAGCAACTACTACGTAAAAACTATTATTTGGATAATTTTGGTTGCCTCTCAGGCCTGCTGGGCAGGATTGTCACCAGTAAGGCATGACAAAGATTACAGGCCAAGGGTCAAGAAAAAAAGGAACTGAAAGGAGAAATTGAATGAACAAATGAAATGAATGGCTTTCTACTGGATGTGCCTGGGCAGTGACAGCAGACAAGGCTTTTTTCCTAGCATAGTTCTCTTAATATAAATCCTACAAACATATTCTTGTGGCTAGGCATGGATACTATTTGAAAAAATTCCAGGCTAGATAATACATGAAGGAATACACTAAAGGAATAATGTGATAGATTTGAAAGGAAAACTATTTTTGTATGTTCTTTTTATAATATGAAAAATACAAATCACTACTAGTAGTACTGGTACTAGTAGTATTACCCTAAATAACAACAACATTAAGAACAATTATCATTACTGTCATAATTCATTTACCAACTAATTTAAATGTCAACTAATCAGTCAAGCAGTCCTGTCTCTGTTAATATCCTATGAGCTACATATTTTTAATTTCAAATCCAAGAGACAGATATTTAGTTCATTCACGATCATTATCATTTTCCCCATGTTTTTGTTTTATTTTATTTATTTCAAAGATTTATATCCTACCTTTCTCCCACAATGGGATCTTTCTTTCTCTCTCTCTCTCTTTCTGCTGCTTAACCCTTTTCTGGCTGTGGGCCCCATGTCTCCTCAATCTTAATTTGTTACACAATGTAAACACAAGGGTAACATTATGATATGTTATGTATATATGATTTATGAGTGCATCATTTGCATTGAAGTTATAGCCAAACTATTCAACCTATAATACAGTGTCCAGCCTCTTTGTCTGAGTGCAATCATAAGTTTCTTCTTGTCATCCTTGCCAACAATTGCCATATACTAAAATACCTTTCCATCAGCACTAGTTCCAACTGTCCCATTTCCTTCCCTTTCTTTTTGAAATGGTGACAGCTTTGACCAGGTGGAATTAAAAACAGGCAGGGAAGCAATAATATTTGATTGCTCTAAACTCAGATAGCACTGATAAGGCAGTCCTCATTTCTTCAGATGCCAATAAGGCCTTTGATAAAATTTATTGGGTTTTTATTTATACAGTATTGGCTAATTTTGGGTTTCCTAAAACATTTTTTAAATTGATACAAATGTTACATTTAGCATTGAGAGTGTGGGTTAAGATCAATGTTTTTCTTCTCCTTTATTTTGTTTTACATTGAAACAGGATACAAGGTAGGGATATCCACTGTCTTCTTTGATATTCAAGTTGTGTTTAGAACACTTAACATGTGCTATTAGACAAAATTTCCAGGATCAATGGATTTGTGCATTTCACTTTAGAATTTTAAAATATTATTTTTGCAGATAACCTTTTGTTGTTCATTTCAAAACTCCAATTGTCAATCTGTTTTGATACAAGATTCCTGTTTTGTGTGATTTATTTTTTGTGCATGATTTTTTTGTGTGTGTGCTAGATTGCTGCTTTCTGCACACAAAACTTCCCTGTCAATCCTGTACAAAAATCAAAGGCAACTACCTTTTGGTACAAGTTTTCTTTCTTTTCTTTCTTTTTGATAAAAAAAAGACAGCATTCATGCACAAAAAATATTGCACAAAAAACCTGCTAAAAATAATCCCCCCCTCCTTTCCCTGGACTCATCCTACATTCCAACCTTCTGTCCAGGAGGAATTCCAAAACAACCTCCATTCTGAGCTTGACTAGGAAGCATGTCCTCCAAGTCCTGCAAGGCTGGGAGGGCACCACTTCAACTTTGCAAGTCCCCTGGGATGCATGCAGCCATGAGTGTCATATGGAGGACTCTCTCCTGGGATGATCAGCCATGGGTGTCATATAGAGGACTCTCCCCTGGGTGAGGTGCTGCCCTCTCAGCCTTGCAGGACTTGGAGGACATGGGGAGTTGAAGTGGTGCCCTTCCAGCCTTGCAGAAGTTGGAAGACATGCTTCCTAGTCAAACTCAGAATGGAGGGAGTTTTGGAATTCCTCCTGGACTGAAGGTTGGAATGTAGGACAGGTTCTGGGAAAGGGGACGGGGGAAATGGCAGATTTCCCCGAAAACTGATGAGAGATGTGCCAACCCTCTGCCACAGTAATCCCTCCCCTTCAGTTTGATGCAATTCAGGTCCTTCATTCCCACTTGCTGAACACGCTTGCTAACTGCTTCTTTTCAAAAACAACAACAACAACAAACAAAAAAACTAGTGTCAGGAAAGAGCAGTTCTTTTGCATTTGCCTCACTTCATCACAATTGAAACTGAGTGCAGTCAGTTCAGAACCAGTTTCAAGTGGAAACGACAGACATATAACCCAATCAACAATTTGTTTTAAATTATAGTGGGAATGAGGCCCAAATAGGGTGCTGAGAAGTACTGGTGGTGATAGAAGCCCTTAAAAGGGTAGCATACCCTTTTTTAAAAAAGCCCTTAAATTGGCAGCTAAATAATTCAAAAACTCAGAGATCATTTCCAAATTAATCCAGTAAGAACACTGGAGTGTTTGTCTATTTCTGTTGAAGGCAGAGAAAATGTGAAAGCATGTTTCTGAATAGCCTTTTTGCCATAATTACATCCCTAGAGCCAACCTCTTCTTCTTCTTGTTGTTGTTTTAAAAATAATCCCATTAACAGCATTCATTGCAGTTTTCTGTGTAGCTGTCAGCTGGTGTCCTCTCAATCATTTTTTCAGAACACCATGAACTGAAAATTGAATTAGTGTCTATGAAATCAGTTCATTGGCTGCAAGAAATGTGAATAATGTACTATCTTTTAATATGCAGATATACTGGTACCTGTATTTTTGCTAAAAGCAAGTACCTTGCAATACTGATGATAAAACTATTCTCATCAATAGGGATCATATGACTTCACATACTGTCCATCCTCATTAAACTGTGTCACAGTTATAGACTGCAGTAATAGTATCTATACTAAGTTGAATACATATTAGACATCTGGAAAGCCACAATGTTAGTTCATTGGCACTACTATAAACCCCTGTAATCATCCAGCTGTTGGCTTAGGGCTGGTGCTTCGTACTTCCGGAGAACTCTTTTGTGAATTTTGAGGCAGTTCTTTTCTTCATTTCATTTTCCAAGCAGATATTAGTCTTAGGGTGAAATCTATAGTTTATGAATTTATAATTTATCTTCCATTACAGGAGCATGCCTTGGGACTACCTGTATGTATCAGCTGTCCTGTCCCCAATCTTTTTGAAAAATGTAAATTCTTTTCTAAGACTGAAATAAGCTCCAAAGAACAGAGTATGGTCCTAAACACAAAGTCATTCACAGAATGGCTTAGTAGTATATTACAGTGATTCATAATGTAGATTACTATGCCAGCAGTGGGCCTGGAAATATATCGAACATGAAAGGGAATGGGTTTTGCTCCCAAGGCTTCAGAGTTAAAAAGACGGTACAAAGATGGGGGGGGAGGTAAAGAATTTCTGGACACATGTGGGGATGAGATAATGCATGCTACCCTTTTTGCAAATGCCTAATCTCCCCTTCTCCTTTGATGAAGTTATTTTTTACTACAACTCTCAGAATCCTTTATCCCTGAATTTGGGAACTGTAGTCCAAAAAAGTATTTTTCTAAGCTCTATGTTTGGGACAGGTACACATTATTCCCCATTGTTTTACTTCTCAGATACTGTAATTTTGCAGTATAATTCATTCAGTTACAGAAAGGTTAACTCTTGTAGATTTTGCCATTAATTTCTTGCAATGAAATCAAATCACATACACAATGTGCTCCAACACAGTGAGCAAACATATCACTACCTAGTCTGTTTCATTTATTGTTTTCCAACTGCTACAGTGTGAGCAAAGCCCAGGGTCATACAGATGCTGCATGCCACTTGCCATTACCTTCTCAGGTTATATACTGGATATATAGTATATGACTCAACAGTAGGCTAGAACAACCAGAAATGTTTACAGGCAAACTAATGCAAATAACAACTTTCGTCTGTTTCAGGAGAAAAAGAAGCAGCTGCTTTGGTTAAGTAGAAGTTGACATCTACAGACCACAGCTTATCCTGCAGTCTCCCCCTGGATGGAGGAACATGGAAATTGGATTATTATGACAACTATCTGGAGCTGGAAGAGATTCTGTCCCAGTACAATATACCAATATGTTCTGAATTATATTGCATTACTTTTGGTATATTTTAATTGTAAACTACTTTGGCTTAAAAGCAGGCTAAGCCTGTATAAACTTGTTGTTAACTGCCATCAAATTGACTTTGACATACAACAACCCCATAAATGAGAGGCATCCAAATCACCATGTCATCAGCCACCCTGTTCATGTCTTGGAAGCTCAGGCTGTGGCTTCCCTGATTAGTCTTTAATCCAGTCTTCTGTTTTTTCCCCTACTGCCTTCTGCCTTGCCAAGCATTATTGTTTTTTCTAGGGAGTCATGTCTTCTCATGATGTGTCCACAGTATGGAAGTCTCAGTTTAGTTATCTTTCTTGGCTTTTAATGAGAGTTAAGGCTTGAATTGCTCTAGGACCCATTTATTTGACTTTTAGGCAACCTAGAGTATACACAGAGCTCTCCTCCAGCAGCACATTTCAAATGAATTTTGAAGAACTAATTTTTCAAAACAAAACAGTGCACTACATTTCCATACAAGTCATGTCTCAGAGTCCTTTGGCACTACACTTTTGCTTTCATAAGATCTGTAACAGGCTCCATTGCATAAATCCCATCAATAAAGAATAAAGGTGGCGGGGCTGTTTTTATTTGGGGGTTGCAGACTGCCAGAAATAGTGTGAATTCAGTCCACTTTTAGGGTTAGGGTTAGAATTAGGGAACCATGGGAACTGTATTTTATTGTGGCATCAGAGTTGTTTGACAGAGAAGGCTCAATGTCTCATAAAAATAACAGTTCCCATGATTCCCTAGCACTAACCCTAACCCTAAAAGTGGACTGAATTCACACTATTTCTGGCAGTCTGCAACCCCCCATTGTTCATTTTTCCACAGCAGCTTCAAGACTATTGGGGCTTGTGCCTAGTGAACTTAAGTTTATAAACTGCATACTCTTCCTCTCATACAATCAGAAAACAATGTGTATGTAGGCTAGTGACTCTAACATCATCATGCAAGACACATTCATTTCAAAAGCTTTCACTGAAATTTTTAAGGAAATAAAAACTGGAGAGCTCCTGATAAAATGTGTAGAAGAAATTAGAGACACAAGATACTCAACTGATGGATGGTTTTTCTGGTAAACAAGGCTCTTTCTATCAACAAAAATATCCATCATTTGAGCACCTTGAGATGTGACTCTTTTTCTGTTGAAATTTTTGTGCCTATTTAGTTGGACTAGGAAATGTGTTACTACAATATGGACTTTGGAATTTGGCATTTGTAGAGAGGTGTTGGTCCATACAACTCCCCTTGCATTTGTATTATTTTGTTACAATGTTTGTTTTGGGAAATATTTCTCAAATTTGTAAATATACTTCCCACCTAACTTTGACACAGCCCTGTGTCCCTATTGCCTTCCAGCCAATATACTTTCTGTTTGCATTACCCCTGGGCCTACACACATTTGGAGACAAGGTACAAATTTAGCACAGTCATATTCAGTAATTACAGTTTTAATATCTCTCTGAGAGTTTAGGCATCACATCTATTCATGTCATTTCCTGTTTGATCCTCTTAGCTATAGCCACTCTCTTAGCTATAGCCACCCTCTTCCTGTACCAGTGAATTTGCAGTTAGTCTATCTTCCATCTTGTGGTCGGCAGGGCTTCCCTCTTTCCTCCATGTTTGAAGAGCATGTTACAGAACTTCTTACTGTAAGATGTTATAAAACCTTTAATATTTGTGAGTAAGCCTACTGATGTTTTTTAAAAAAAAAAACAAAGAAAACTAAGGGCCTCTACAGACTGCCCCTCCTGGAACATCCAGGAGGCAGAGATGGGGAGGGGCAGCTGCACTCCGGCCATCCCAACCCCAGCCTGACAATGTCCTGACGCTGTGCGCCATTACGCATGGCGCACAGCGTCAGGACATCCTCCCAGTGCAGCGTCTTTACATGCTGTGCCAGAAGGGGCGCTAAAGAGCCATATGCTGGCTCTTAGGGTGCCCTTTTGCCGCTCCTGAAAGGGAGGATCGTGGCCGCAGCGTGCAGTTGCCGCGGTCCCAATCCATGACTAGCAGGGGTCACGCTCTCCACTAAGGACTGTGTTTGCAGTTTGGGGGTGCTCGTAGATGTGTCGCTTCACATGATAGATCAGGTGAATGCAACAGTTAGGTGTGCCTGTTATCAGCTTCAGCTAATACGTCAGCTGCGCCCTTTCCTGGAAGTAAGCAACTGTAGTACATGCACTGGTAACCTCATGACTTGACTTCTGCAATGTGCTTTACATGGGGCTACTCTTACACCTAACTTGGAAACTACAATTAGTATAAAACATAGCAGCCAGGTTGATCACTGGAACATCCAGGAGTGATCATATCACACCCATTTTGAAATCTCTCCACTGGCTGCCTATTGGTTTCCAAGCAAAGTATAAGTTGTTGGTGATGACCTTTAAAGCCCTACATGGGCCCAGCTTACCTAGGAGATCACCTTCTTCCATATAATCTGCCCCGCACCCTCAGGTCCTCTGGGAGGAAGCTGCTTCAACCATTAAAAACTAAACTAGTGGCAACCTCCCAGAGGACATTCTCCGCCACAGCCCCCAGACTCTGGAATGCCTTGCTGGAGGAGATCCATCACATAACCAGATCTCTTCCGACAGGCCTACCCAGAATAGACTGCCTGGTCTCTCTCCCATTAGACACCCCCTCCACTTCCTCACCACATCCTAGAGAGCTAATGTTTTAATGTTTTAATTTTATGTTATGTTTTAACTGACATGTCAATTTAGTATATTTTCAATGGGGGGCTATTTTTATTGTAACTCCATTTTATTGTTTATCTTGAGGTAGTTTTACTCAATTTATTTTAGTTGTAAGCTGCCTTGATTGCTCTGCAAAAGGCGAGGTATTATTATTATTATTATTATTATTATTATTGATAGCTGCAAAAACAACCAGAAGGGGCCACATGCAATTGCCATTCTGTATTTGAAGTCTTTGCAGTTTCAAAATCAACCATTTCATTCATTAGTGTTATTTCCCATCATTCTTTTAGAAGTGCTAGGTCAAACAATAAAATTGTATAAAACCAAAACTATTTCAACACAGCACAGATCAGTTAAAGCATAAGAGATCTGAAAGCAATGTAAAACTCACCAATAAAAGAAAACACAGACCTAATGGCACTTGTTAAAAGTCAGCCAGTTAAAAGGACAAACCCACCAGGTTTAACTGGTCCAATTTAATTGCCCAAAGTCTGCCAGAATAGAAAGTTCTTTGACCACTGATAGAAGAATAAGAGGAAGAGAGCCAATATGTCCTCACAAAACCCAAGAATAGCCACTGATATGCCCACCAAACTCACCTCTGATCACATAAAGTTCCTGTCCACCATTTGCTATTCAGTATCTTGAAATGCTAAGTGGAGATATTCTCTTTAAGGATTTTCATGGTATTTGGCTCTGGTAGTTTTTTAAAAAGCAGGCAGCAGAGAATCATCCGATCTGAAAGAACAAAGGCACTTTCTAACTCAGCACTGCTACCAACCACTAAGCAAGTATCCCAATTTTCCTAAAACTGATTGATTGTAGTATTTTTCCTGTGTTCTTTCCTTTTAAAAATAACAGACAAGAAAGAGCAAAAATACTCACAGTAATTTAAGCAGTAAATAGGTCCATCAACAAAGCCAGAAAGAGTTTTGCATTGCTGTTAAGATGTGATTCAACTTCTCATCAAAGCCAACAGGGACAGTTCTTCAGGAATTCTTCCACTTAAACAGATTCTGCTTTTCCCCTCAAGCTGAACACTGAAGTCATAATCCACATGCCACAGTAATTTACATGCTGCCACTGAGAAAATAACAATGATGATTGTTCTCCTAGCAAAGACATCCTGTTGATTTTCCATAGGAAAATAGTTCAAAATTCCTATCAAGATACAGGTTTTAGATGTCACACAGCTTCTTTCTCTACCCTTCTTTTCCAGATTACATTTTAAGGCTTGTCTGATTGTTATGCTGTTTCAAGTCCTGAGCACCACTAAATGCTGTTTCTAGAAAATGTGGCAAATGCTTGTTTCAATAGGAACTGTGTTATGATGCAGTCTTACACATCCACGTAGTAAGCTTTGTGTATCCACATGCCATGACACATGAACAAAGGGACCTTTTCCATAAGTGTGGCCTGTATACATCAGATTATGCACTGAACCACAGCAAATTGGGAGAAAACCTGCTTCATTATGGGAAAAACATATTCAAAAATATTTTTTTAAAAAGGTTAAAGAGCACAAATTTCATTCTTAACACAGCCATCCTGCAGAAAAAGGAGGGAAACTTGTTATTGGCAACATCATTATCAAATATGCAGATGACTCCAAATTAGCTAATACATCAGAGGACAGGATCGGAATTCAAAATGACATTAACAGACTAGAGAGCTGGGCCAAAAAGAATAATATGGATTTCAACAGTGAGAAATATAAGGCACTGCACTAAGGCAGGAAAAAAATGATACACATATATAGGACAGGTGACACCTGGCTTGACAACAGTACACATGAAAAGGATCTATGAGTTTTAGTAGGCCACAAGCTAAAACACAGGCAGCAGTGTGATGCAGCAGCTAAAAAAGGCAATATGATCTCATAGGTTGCATCAATATGAGTGCAGTGTCTAGACTGATGGAATTAATAGTGCCACTTATCTTGCTTTGGTCAGACTTCACCTGGAATACTGTGTCCAGTTCTAGACACCACAATTTCAGAAGAGTATTAAAAGCTGGAACATGTCCAGAGAAGGGTGATCAAAATTCTGAAAAGTCGAAGCCATGCCCTATGAGGAGCAGCTTAGGGACCTGGAAATTTTTAGCCTGGAGAACATGAAGAGGTAACATGATAGGCATGTTTAAATATTTGAAAGGGTGTCATACTGAAGAAGGAACATTTTTATTTATTTATTTATTTATTTATTTATTTTTGCTGCTTTAGAGACTAGGACTGGATCTGCACTACAGGAATAAACCAGTTTGACACCACTTTAACTGCTATGGCTCAATGCTGTGGAATCCTGGGATTTGTAGTTTGTTGTGGAACCAGAGCTCTCCAACAGAGAAGGATAAATATCTCACAAAACTACAAATCCTAGAATTTCATAGCATTGAGTCATATCAGTTAAAGTGGTGTTAAACTGGGTTATTTCTGCAGGGCAGATGCAGTTTAGGACTTGGAGCAATGGATTCAAACTACAGGAATAGAGATTCCAGCTAAACTTTAGGAAGAACTTCCTGATGTTAAGAGCTGTTTGACAGTAGGTTATGCTGTGGAATAGAGTGGAATCTCCTTCTTTGGAGGTTGTTAAGCAGAGGTTGGATGACCATCTGTTAGGAGTACTTTGATGGTGTATTCCTGTATGTAGGGGGTTGGACTGGATGACTCTTGTGGTCTCATCCAACTTGAATGATTCATGATTCTAACATATCAGTCACCCTGCACATGGACCAGTATATTATTTGTTTCATCCTAACAGAAATAGAAAGAGATGGCACACCATCTAAATATTTGCTTTCAACTATATCTTGGACCTTGTCTGAGAACAAAGAAGTGCTTACATATACCTGAGACACATTGTAGTCTCTGGGGTATTCCTCCCATGGCTGTAGGGCTAACCAAGTAGTGAAAGAGATAAGTTTTATTTGTCATGAAGTACTTGTTATGCCCACTGGACATCAACAAATTTCTTGTATCATTGGCTTTTCCCTCATCTTGATCACTTTTGAATCAATTTTGGTGTGGTGGCCCTGATCAAGCCCTAAATCATAGAGTAATGGAGTCATATAGTTGAAAGGGGCCACATGGGCCATTAAGTTCATACCCCTACTCAGTGCAGGATCTGCAGCTAAAACATCTCCAGCAGGTAGCTGTCTGGCCTCTTTTTGAAGATGTCAAGAGAAGGACACCTCACCACCTCTCTAGGGAATTGGTTCTCTATGGCTCTGAATGCCAAGATGTTCCTCCTAATGTTCAATTGAAGACTACCCTCCTGTAATTTCAAAGCATTAGACCTGTTCCTACCCTCCCGGGTAACTGTCAGAACCATGCCTGCGTGCATGGATTCTGTCAGGTTTTCATTGCTATTGGTTTAAAGGTTTTAGTTATTATATAGGTTGTAGATGGTAGGAGATTGTGAGTATGCTAGCAGTCATAGCAAATAGCTTAGTTGGTATGGGGGGTTGGGAATAATTGTAGCGGGTTAGGATAGTTTTGAAAAAATTGGGCCTTTGGAATGTGTAAGCTGTGGGATGCAGAGTTGGTATCTGGATGTAACTGAAAGGAGATTGGGTGGAATGCCTGTGCTGAAGTGAGATAGCGCTGGTAAGAAGGTTTGGAAAAGATGGGCTGGCTTGATGGGGAAAAAAGGCTATGGGGAATTGGAGGTGGGTGTTGGTTTTGGCACCAAGGATGTTGGGTGGAGTTTAATGTTTTGTGGGTTTTAAGATATCATTAGGCTTGGAGGGGGCAGTTCTGGCTTAAATGCTGACTCGTGAATTTCTGACTATGTGTTCTCAATAAACTTTTTGTTGGTTCAGCTCACTGGACTTATTGATACACAGAGTTTCCTGAATTTGCTTAAGTCTGACAGTAGCAGTGAACTAGCCTGCTTCCTCCTCTCTGTGACAGCCCTTTAGATATTTAAATAGTGCAATCATGACATCCCTCAGTCTTCTCTTGCTAAACATGTCCAGATCATTCAACCTTTCCGCATATGTTTCGTTCTCCATACCTCTTATCATCCTTGTTGGCATTGTTGAAGCTGCTCCAAATTGTCTCTATCCTTCTTAAAAATGAGGTCCCCAGAACTGAATGCAATACTCGAGATTAGGCCTGACCAGCATAAAATATAGTTAGACTTATACTTTTCTCAACTTGGAAACTATGTTTTATTAATGCAGGCTAAAATAGCATTTGCCTTCTTTGCTGCTGCTACATGCTAGTGGCTCATGTTCAATTTATTAGTCCCAAGCTGCATTTAGTATGTTGTACTGCCCAGCTATGTTTCCATATCCTATACCTATGCATTTGGTTTTTGTGACCTAAATGTAGAATTTTGCATTCGTTTCTATTGAATTTCATTTTATTAATTTTACCCAGTATTCTATTTAATCTATTTAGAAAATTCAGACCTCATGCTCACAACACTGGAATGAATTTTGGCCATTTCAGATTTTAGACATTTCCCCATCCCCAGCTTTTTGCACATCTAGTCAGGTGAAGAGTTTGAGGAACTCTATAGATTGCATACACTTTTATGGAATTGTGGGTGATCCTATTAAACGCTTTACTCAAGTGAACATTTTAATGTTTTTTCTCCTTGTGGATTAAAATGGTTATCTTGGTTTCTTATATGACTTTTATGTATGATTCTCCAGCAAAAGAGTTCACAGAGCTGCATGCCAATTCAAACAGATTTCAAAAAGATCTGAGAAGCACAATAAAATAAACTGATATGAAACATAGTGATAGATAATATTTTAATAACATTCTCCTATGAGAAGATGACATTTGGAAATTCTTGTCTAGTTAATCTTACTCAGAGACTTCTGGTCATCTGTCTTACTCTGTACATATGCAGATATGCTATATTGTCACAATACAGTTAGCCCTCCATATCCACAGATTCTTTATCCATGGATTCCACCATCCATGCTTTGAAAATACTAAAAAAAAAAATAAGTTCCAAAAATCAAAACTTGCTGTGTGCCACTTTATATAAGGGAGGCCATTTTACTCTGCCATTGTATTTAATAGGACCTGAGCATCTACATATTTTGGTATCCACAGGGGGTCCTGGAACCAAAGCCCAGCAGATACTAAGGGCCTACTGTGTTTTGGTTGTGATATCCCCTTTTTGACAAGTTGGGCATCAAGTTTGGTTTATTTTAGCATCCTGTTTTAATGACCAAGGCCTTTTAGGTCTATCAGTTTTAATTTGTCTTTTTTTGGAGGGGGGGTTCTTTAATTTTATCTTCTTCATTGTTGAATAATTTTGTGTTTTAACTGTGGTTTAAATTTTTATTAATCCAAGAGTGTCATCAGCTGACATATGGGGTAATAAGCCAATATATTAAATACTATTTTTGATTCAAAATACTTACCAGAACTGAAGCCCTCAGTTATTCCTGAACCTATGAGATATTATGTGTTTTACTATGTACCATCATCACCTTTCCAAAACCAGAAGAGAAAACATAGTGGAACCCACTATATCACCTAAGAAGCTACTGAAATATCTTAGGTAAGAGTTCGTTTTGTGGTTTTCCTCACTTGCTATAGCTCTTAATGAGCCTAATGCTATCCCAACATGAGGAACCTAAAGGCTACTCTGTGGGTGGAGATACTGAATCCCAAAAGTGATTTTACCTAAAAATGTGAAATGCCAATGCCAATTATTGCTGCAATTTATGGCCTGGATACTATTAATAGACCCAACTAGATCAGATCCACTAGATCATGTGTTGAATGGTGAATCAACAAGTATGTAAATTAAACTGTATGATTGCAACCTTCTGCATGGCAGAGGTTGGATCAGATAGCCCTTGTGGTGTCTTCCAACTGTATGATTCAATTGACTTTCTCCAGTTGGGATTCCCAATAGGATTGAAGCCTATGTGTTCAAGAAAGTAGATAATTCAGCACCACAGAATGAAATGAAAACTGTTGGCATCAATATAACCTACCCTTTATTCTCTAAAGCAATTGTTTAGTTGGGAATGGAGCTACTGCTATTTTAAAATATTTGTTCTACTTGAAAATTAAATTCCTGAGTGAGTGCGCAGGCAGTCCATTAAGGGTTTTACTGATTTCAGATACAAGTTTTCTATTTTATTACTGTGAGAAATAATGGATCGTGAACTGGAACTATGATGTGGCCATCTAAAAGCAGTCAGCGTAGAGTTTCAGAAGGAAAGAATAGCAAAAGACAAAAATGAACACCATCAAATGCTTAATTAGCAAAGATTTTTCTTGCTTCCACAAGCATGGAGCCCTGCTTGGTTAACCAAAGATTCCTAAATCTATGTTGATGAACTATCCAGAGCCAGAGGTAAAAGATTCATAGACTCGTATGTTAGTCCCCATAGCTACAAGATAACATGCCTGGATTCAGAATCACCTTGCAAGATAAAAACTTCAGCAGAGTACAGTTTCCTTCAGGGTATTCACCTGGCCCTAATCACCATTTAATAGTTAGTTACCTTCATGAATATACATTACAATGATATTTCCGCATGTGCATGGAGGGAAGCAGAATGGTAAATGAAGAACTCATTCATTACTATATTAACAAGGATGACATGACCCTCCATTTATGCTCATGGAACTCCTGCCCTGGAATTCAAAGGATAATTATGATTTTGCATAGACAAGCAAACTAAGTATGATGGGACTTGTTCTTTTCTTGAAGATAGTTTTCTGAGGAATAAAATGGATTCATCCAGGATACTTACTGTGTGGTCCAGGTGACAGAAAGCCAGAGTGGTGAAGTGGTTTGAGCTTTGGACTATGACACTGAGAGACCCAGGGTTTGAATTGCCACTCAGCCATGGATTCCCACTGAATAACCTTGGGCACATTACACTCTCTCAGCCTCAGAGAATGGCAATGGCAACCTCTTCTGAACAAATTCTGCCAAGAAAACACCTTGATGGGTTCACCTTAGAGTCACCACAAATCAGAAATGACTTGAAGGCACACAACAACAACAACAACAACAACAACAACAACAACATGTCAGTCACATAATAATAAAATCATAGAAACCATCTACAAAGGCCATCTATTCCAGCCTCCCATGTAGGAATATATAATTAAAGTACTCCTGAATGATGGCCATCCAATCTCTGTATAAAGACCACAAAAGGAGAGGAATCCATGACCCTTTGAGGCAATCTATTCTATTCACAAACAACTTTTGTGGTTCAAAAGTTATTTTCTTGTAGTTTGCATCCAATAACAGGGTGAGCTACAGCTTGCTGACTGAGGTTGAAGAATGCAGATGTGAAACGCACTATGTTTGCATGATCAGCTATATTGTACAGTAAGCTTTCAGAAAGGGAGGGCAAAAATGTTTTTAAAGGAAAGGAAAAGGTGATCCAGATAGTAAAGGGGAAATTGGCCTGGAATAGATCACTGGAAGTGTGCTATACAACAGTTCCATATAATCCTGCTGATGATAGTTACAATCGTATGTGTGTGTGTGTATGTGTGCACATGTATATGTGTGAGTGAATGCCTTCAAGTTACTTTTCAACTTATGTTGACCCCATGAATTGCATAGAGTTTTCTCAAGCAAGGAATACTCAGAGGTGTTTTTTTCCTTCCTCTGAAATATAGCTGATACCACCTGGTATTCATTGGTGGTCTTATTCATTGGAAGCTTAGCTTCCAAGATCAGACAGGATCTGGTACCTTTATGGTATTTAGACCTCAGTGCCAAATACTAGTGACATTAAAAACAGATTAGACAAATCCACAGAAAAGAATGTATTCAGTAGCTATTGATCATGATGGTTACGCATTACTTCCAGTATTCCAGGCAGCATGCCTCTGGATATGAATTGCTGGGATACATATTGGGCAAGCTATGTTTTCCTGCAATCCAAGGTAGGAAGCAATGTGATTGCTCCCCATATTCACATGCACACCTGTGTGTGTGCGCACACACACACACATCAGCAGAGGAAGAGGAGGACAACACAATGGTATCTGACTGAGAAGGAAAACATAACTGTGACTGCCCCCCCCCCCCCCATATGCTCAAGAAAGAGAAGAATTAGGACTTTGAAATTATATCTAATTACTTTCAAGAAGTCACTTTCCATGCTCTGGATGGAACCCTTTTACACTTCAGTGTTAGCACTATCTAAGTGCTATGATTCCACTTTACCCACCCTAACAACATCCTATGGAATCCAGTTTAGTAAGAGGTATTTAGAATTCTCAGCCAGACAGTTCTCATGTCTCACCAAACTAGAAATCCCAGAATTCCATAGGATGTAGCCCTGGCAATTAAAGTGGGATCATAATGCTGTACGTGTGTAGTATGACATGACGTTGGTCCTGTGCTGTTGGCAACAATAGCACTTTTTTTGGAACTAGGGATGTTTTAGGAACTATGGGGCAAAGCAGACAGGGAGGAAGGAGCAACCACAAGCTGCTCTCATCCTGATTATCCCAGGAACACAGCGATCACACACTGCAGCCCTGAGGGTGCCCACTGCTGCGGTCCCAATGGACAGTGGAAAGAAGCGGGAAATGTTTGCTTCTTTTTGGGCTACCTAAGGTTCAGCTTCAGAGTGGTTTTGGGTGTGCATCATCTAATTGCCATGCCCTCAAACTGCCCATAAGGCTCCTTTTTTGCCCACCTGTTTTGGGCCCATGATAGGAACTTCATTTTCATATGCAGAATATGAAGAATTTCAAAAGATTTATCCCCATCATCTGACATTATAAAGGGACTTGTACATGTCTTCTTGATATTACAAACCTTCATTGGAGAAAAGAAGCACAACTTTTGAACAATTGTGCAAAAGAATCCTGTGTGCCATCAAGAAGCCCACTGTTTTTGTACAAAAACCAAAAAAGTATCTAAATACAAAAAAGGTGAACAGTTTTTTCCTATTAGTGTGTGTAGACATACTTTTTCTTTGAGCACAAACAATATTAGAGAACATTCTTTGCACCCTTATTAGAAACTATGGGTGGAGTGCACAAATTTCATGGAAACCCCAAAGTTTAATCAAATTATCACATATTAAAATGTGGGTGATATGAAAGTTCTTCCTCTGAGAGTTGAGAAAGTTCCTGTCACCAAGATCAGACAGTACTGAGGTAGGTGGACTTGTGGAATTATGTTGATGGATGTGTTGTAAAACAGTCCATAAACCAGTCACCAAAACCTGGAATCTCCAGCAAGCTTCTTTTATTGTAAAACAGCATAAGCAAAAACAATTAATAATAATAATAATAATAATAATAATAATAATAATAATAATAATAATAATATCATCTTCACTTTAGCCAGAAGGCTAAACAGGAACCAAGCCTATCTGCTACATGATTCAAAATTGGTTAGTTGCAGCATCAGGAAAGTCTTTTAATTAGTCCATTACAGTTCAAAAGTAAAAGAACAAGTGAAGAGGCTTTTTGGATCACAACTTTCAGCCCCCAATTCTCCACCCCTTTGGGTGTAGCCTTTACAGACTGATTGGTTGATGATGCATGACGTGCTTTAGCCCAACCTTTAATTACCATACTAAATCATGTGACTGCAATTCCCATAACATTTTTCATGTTTATAAATCCTTTATGTAGACAGGTCTCTTTCTCATAGAACTGTACTTTGTTTGGGCTAAAGTACACCTGGGCTGATAAGTGCGAATCTAGCCTCAGAAAAACAGCTTTTCTCAGCAAGGAAAAATACAGACACACACATCTTTACATTTCAACATTTTAATATTGACTCTATATCCCATTAAAAATCCTAACAGGACCAATGCTGTTACCTGATATAAGGTAGGTTCTTTTTGAGTATCACTGTAGTGTGAGAGCAGTGGGCTGTTTTTATTGTTTGTTTTGTGGAGGAAAGCTCTTCTAGGCACTAGGTCTCTGTAAGATCTTACAGACTGAAGGGTGTAAGATAATTAACCAAAGTGGCTCCAAGTAAAAATGAGGCAGAAGGACAAGCTGATTTTGCAGTAAAAACAATTATTTCTTTGTTAAAAAGACCAAAAGAGATAGTAACAGGAACCAACAGAACTACAGTCAATGCAAGCTGTTTCTCAAAGTAAAAAGTGTAGCTCTTCTCCTAACTAATATAAGGGCACTTGAACTAAGCTTAAGGTGTTTGTTGTCCTTGTTGTTAACTGTCTTCACGTCGATCTTGACCCATGGCAACTCTTTGGATGAGACATCTCCAGCCCTCCCTGTTCTCTACTGCTCTGCCCAGCTCATGCTGAGATGGAAAAATTTCAATAATTAATATATTTTAGCTATCTATGTTAGAAATGTAGAAAAAATAGATGCCAAGTGAACACAAGGAGAGGATTCTGGGAGTTGAGGCCTCTGAATAGGAATGTTTAGAATGATTGGAGACAGACTGACCTTTTGAAGGACTGCTGCACTAAGACGCCAGAGTAGTATATAGCAGCCATAATAAATCACTGATAGTAGACACAGGGGGGTTGCAGACTGCCAGAAATAGTGCAAATTGAGTCCACTTTTAGGGTTAGGGTTAGTGCTAGGGAATCATGGGAATTGTGTTTTTTTTCTGAGACATTGAGCCTTCTCTGTCAGAAGGTGCCACAATAAAATACAGTACCAATGATTCCCTAACCCTAACCCTAAAAGTGGACTCAATTTGCACTATTTCTGGCAGTCTGCAACCCCCCACAGACACTCTGTACAAAGGGGCCCATGGTACCATCTTTCTGCTGATAAGTAGTATTGCAAAGTGGCTTAAGTAGATTATAATGTATTCTGAAATCTTTACTCTTATTGCTTGAGATTCTATATGTTTAGGGTTTGAAATATCTAATGAGGTGTAAGAATTGGATTTCTTTGTTTGGAGATGTATAAATGAAGCCATTTTCCTTCGGGCCTGGTGGAAGAGAATGTTGGAAGAATCCATGAGGTAGTTCGGAATATCAGATCAGGATATGAAAAATCTGGAAAATTCTGGTCTTGGCTTATGAATTGGCTACCTGATAGTCAATGGATTCATAGTTTGTTTGGTTCTGTTGTGATTATTATAGTGTTTCTGGTATTAGGATGTATGTGTCTACCATGTATTCTGAAATATGCAAGACAAAGGATAGAGACCTTGATAAAGACAAAAGCAGCTACTCAAGTATGTGCAGTGTATGATTTGCAGGCACCAGAACAAATAATGAAACACCAATATTTTGAACAAGAATTATAATGATGATGTTTTGATCTAAATGTTGATAAAATCATCATAAGGGGGGAATGAGATGGAAAAGTTTTAATAATCAATATATTTTAGCTATCTATGCTAGAAATGTAGAAAAATAGATGCTAAATGATCACAAGGAGAGGATTCTGGGAGTTGAGGCCTCTGAATAGGAATCTTTAGAATGATTAGAGACAGATTGACCTTTTGAAGGACTGCTGCATTAAGACGCCAGAGTGGTATATAGCAGCCATAGTAAATCACTGATAGTAGACACAGACACTCTGTGCAAAGGGGCCCATGGTACCATCTTTCTGCTGATAAGGAACATTGCAATGTGGCTTAAGTAGATTATAATGTATTCTGAAATCTTTACTCTTATTGCTTGAGATTCTATATGTTTAGGGTTTGAAATATCCAATGAGGTGTAAGAATTGGATTTCTTTGTTTGGAGGTGTATAAATGAAGCCATTTTTCTTCTGTTCAGGGCCCAAAACCTTGGAATGCTAATTCCTTTTGGGACTGCCAGCATAATAAAGCTGTGTTTACAAATTGACTTCGGTCCCCTCTCTTGCTTTTGCTCTGCCAGTAACTGAAGCTGATGCAGGCTCATAGCTCACAAACTGGTTATTTCCATTACAATGCAAACCAATATTTATGGTCTATTTAACAAAATCCATCCATCTAGCATGTGACCTTCCTCTCTTTCTAATTCTCTCCACCTTTCCTAACATTATTGTCTTTTCCATTGATTCATGTATTCTCATAATGTGTCCGAAGTATGATAGTCTAAGTCTTGCTATCTTGGCTTCTAGGGATATTTCTGGCTTGATCTGTTCTAGGACCCATCTGTTTGTCCTTTTGGCTGTCCATGGGATCCTCAGCACTCTTTTCTAGCACCACATCTCAAATGAGTTGATCTTCCTCCTATCTTCTTTCTTGACTATCCAGATGTCATGTCCATATATAGTAATAGGGAATACAATGGCTTGTATTAATTACTACTTTTGTGCTGAGTTGTATGTCTTTGCATTTTAGGATCTTTTCTAGTTCTTTCATAGCCACCCTCCCCATTCTTAATCTTCTGATTTCCTGACTGTAGTCCACATTCCAGTCAATGTTTGATCCCAGATATAAGAACTCTTTTACTATTTCTATTTCCTCATTGTCTAGTCTGAATGTGTGTAAGTTCTCTGTGGTCATTATTTTTGTTTTCTTTATGTTCAACAGTAAGCCTGCCTTTGCACTTTATTCTTTGATCTTCCTTAGCAGTTGTTCTAGGTCTGTGAGGTTCTCTTCTAGTTTTTTTTTGAACTCTCGGATATCTCCATTAGCCATTGTATATTGGCAATATGATTCCTGGTGCCTCTTCCTTGTTGAGGAATGGATCCTGGAGAAAATGTCCAGATATGGGATAAAAGGTGACAGGGTTATCTTGAGCCATAAAGCAGCCATGAAGAGACAGCATGATGTGCTGAGTCACAGGGGGCTGATGCAACACTAAGCAGAGGATTGAATCAGACATCTTCAATCCTGCTGTGTCACATCAGTCAGGTGAGTGGGCTGGACTAAATATCCCTGGAGGGGATAATGAATATAAGGGAGGAGCATCATTGTACAGTGTGGGTTTTCATTGGTGTGTGGCGTAATGCTAATAGTTTTGTCAGTCAGGACAAGTTTGTACACAGCGGAACAAAGATTAAATAGCCTCCTTGAGAGATATCTGCCTGTTGTCTTATTTACCTGCTTCTGGAGAGAGAGAGAAAGAGTTCTCCAACCTACACACAGCTCTGTGTCACTTCTTTGGTGGTCATCCAGGTGCACAGCTTCAACTTGGTGCAATGCTGTTTGTGCAATCACACTAACAAGGGTTATGGGCCCAGTCTATGCTGTGGAGACCACCAGAATGACAGTGTGAGTGGTTTTTGTGTTTGGTGTGCCAAATGTCTTTTCCAGACTGTCTGTGAGTCCAGAAGGCAGATAGTTAAAGCACTGTGCTGCTGGCCTGTGCTTTATCAGTGGACGGCTGAGCTTGGAAGACTGCCAAAGACTGCCTTATCTCAGTGTGTCCTTGAGATAAGGAGGCTATGGATCCTTTTATGTTTCCTAAATTAAATGACTGTAATTACCCTGCCTGGAGCATTTATGCAGAATCCCTTCTAGTAAGGGAAGGACTGTGGGATGTCATAGAGAAAAGGCCTTCAAAATATGCAAGTGAGGAAGACAGGAGGGCACGAGCAATGCCATATTTGACTCTTAAGCCCAGTCAGCTAAACCACATGTGTGATAAGAGGTACACAACAAAAGAAGTGAGAGATATCTGCCTGTTGTCTTATTTGCCTGCTTCTGGAGAGACAGAGAGAGAGAGAGTTCTCGAGCCTGCACAGAGCTCTGTGTCATTTCTTTGGTGGTCATCCAGGTGCACAGCTTCAATGTAGTGCAACACTGTTCACTCAAGCATGCTGACATTCCTTTCCTGAACCCTGCTTGGCCCTCTGGGATTTCTATCTCCATGTATGGTTGGAGCCTATGTTGCAGAATTTTGAGCATGTCTTTGCTTTCATGGGAGATTATTGCTATGATTCTATACTTGCTGCAGTCTCTTGTGTCTCCCTTTTTGTGAATGGGGATGTATATTGATTGCGTCCAATCTGTTGGCCATCATTTTATTTTCCATATCTGTCAACATATGTTGGTTAGCACTAGGGTTGACTCTGTCTATGTGGATTGTAGTAGTTCTATTGGAATATCATCTGTTCCTGGAGTCTTATTTTTTGCCATTTTCTTTATTGCAGCTTCCAACTCAGTTTTTAGAATTTGGGGTGCATCTTCATATGGCTCTTCGTTCCATATGTCTTTCATGTTGTCATCTCTTTTATATAACTTTTCTGTGTATTGTAGCTTAAGATACTACAGACTAAACACGCACACCCTCCAATCTGGAAACTGGAGTATTTGAAGTCAGAGAGGAAGGTTAAAAAGAGAGATTCTCTCTCTTTTTAAGCTCTTTGTCTGTTTTTAAGCTCTTTCTAACTTGGGGTGTGGTCTCCTAACAGTGAAGGGAATTCCTTTGGATGAAGGAAACATGAGCTCAACATATGCTTGCAAAAGAGCAGAGGTGAATCTGCCCTTCAGCTTCTATTAATGTCACTTAAGTGGTCTGAGCAACCAAGACAATGAATTGTGCATACACAGGATAAAACCAATCAGTATAGCTATTTATTTTCTTTGAAATCCAGGTGTGTTTGCCAGTCTCTCTGAAGGTTGCACAATATCTCACCATGGGGCATGTCCCAGTCTGAGACAGTTTGGCAGGGTCTCCATTCAGTGGAGGTAAGCACTGATTGTTCTCAATCAATGCAACAATTTCCTTGTCAGCAGGTGGGAGGATGAGGGAATTTTGCAGTTTGCAGTTTGGCTTGGTTTTCCAAGATGAACAAGGGGCCCAGGCCAATATCAGAAGCCCTAGTTTGTCAATTATGAATTCTTTATGTTCTGGCAGGGAATTGGTATTAGAGACTTGCAGATACATTTTATTCATGTGAGAATGTAAACATAAAAGTTCAGAAGCTTGAATGAGGAGCACCAGAGCCTACTGGAAATATATTATTCATGTTTTTCTATGATTGTGGACAGCTTGGAAAGAAAACAGGAGAAGCCTTTCTTATGCAACCCTTCTTCCTCTGCTGTACCCATCTTACTCCTTGCTGCATGAAAACAGCATTCTATACATCTTAATTTCAAACTCAGTATGATCACTAGGCTTATTGGATACTGCAATAAATCTCTGTTTTCTGCAAGACCCAGTCTGAGCCACAGTAGCCCTCCTCTCCCTTCCAAACCTCCTCCCCAGAAATAGACAGAGTCCATTTCTGGTTTTGTAAAATTCTTTGGCGTGCAAAACAAGATGTGGAGTGTGTTGCTTTTCAAGCAAAAGTTCTATTCCAAGAGGCTTCCAGGAGTAGAATAGATATATTTTGTATTTTTTTTTCCCCTGGCATAGTAGAAGATGGGAGGAACTGAAGGCTAATTAAAAAAAAAGTATTGGGGGGCACAAATCTCAAGATTCCCACCTTTAACATTTGAGTAGTGCTTCTCAGGCAGATGTGGAGAACCTAGCATGCCAGGAACTGGTACCATATTCGTGCACACTGCCATACCTGATTCTTTCTTTCCTGGAAACTCTCTGCAGACTAGTAGCTGATGGCCCAGATATTGTCCAAGGACCACCACTTTGACTACGAATCCTGAACTAAAGACTTATATTACCATTGTAATTGCCAGTCCAGCCCAGAGAAGTTGTTTAGGATCAGGATGTGTCCCCTTTCCAAGAAGAGTTCTCTCTTGTCATTTTATTGCTTCCATTCTTGAATTCAAGGATTTTGCAGAATATGTGCATTCTTTCCCCACCGCTGGCACTAGTATTTTAAATAATGTAATTGGATCAGATTTCTTCATCCACCTTTATGATACTATCCAACCCATGTAGGTTCCTGTAGAGATTTCCTCTTATCTTTCACAGCAAGCAATAAGTCTGTTTTTTTTAATCCCTCTTGATTTATAATTCTAAAATCTGGTCTATCTAATCTTAGGTTACTCATCATCACTTTCCCTTCAAACACCAATTACAGCTTTCCTGTAGTCTAGCAGCTGGGACTCAGCACAACATCTTCACTTAGTACAGTTCATTCCAGAGCCTTATAGCCATACCACTATCTTCTTTGATTTATATTATATTTCTCTGTTAGTACAAGTTAGAATTATGATGATGTCCCACAGTGCATCTGATCACTGAGCCAAGGGCTTCGTTTTCTTCTTGAATTGAAGCTGTGCTTCGTAGACTGCTGCCAATCAGCAGACTAATTCTTGCCACTCCATGATGTGGGGGAAGGCATCTCTTCCTGCTGCTGATGTAAACTTTTATTTGGGTCTTTCACTGACTTTAAAAAGATCCCTATAGTGTATTCCATAGATCTTGCATGATGCAGAGAGTTAATCTAAACAGGTTTTACTAAAATTAGTCAAATACAAACTGGAAATGTAGGTAGAGGCCTAATAAAAAACATCATTGCCAACTCAAGCCTCTGGAGCAGTGCAGCTGGTGGGTCCCATGTTTGTAAGGTGAATAATCTATTCTTGGTTTAAAAGAGCTATTCAAGGTGCTGAAGCTATTTTTGAGAAGAAGGAGTTCAGCACCTTGGATAAACCCTTCATGGTTTGAACTCACGCTCAAATCAGATTCACTGGTAACCATCAACAGCCATTACTAAAATCTGTGTGGTAAAATCTGTGCACATTCTGGCTCCTTAAAACTAGCACAAAACATGGACACAGGGGAAATAATGTGGCATAAATATGTCTCTTGAGGCAAGTATAAATGTGGCACACACTACTGTGATATGCCTGCCACTGTTTTCTCAAGAAAGATAATGTGACATAACATCTGTGCTTGTTGATGGGGGATCTTAAGATGGTCATAAAAGAGAATAGCTGAGGATTAAAAAAAAAAAGAATCTTTCAAGATTACTTGCTATAGTGGACAATTGGGTGAGCACTTATGCACTATCAAAAGAGGACAAAAGAGGAGCCAGACTTCCATATACCAGTTGTACATGTGCAAATTAAAAACAATTGCAATCATTGAAATAGAAATGCAATGCATTTCACATGATGGGGGTAATTGTGACCAGGTAACCTATACCTTCCATGTACCAATTGCTGATAAACGACTCCATGGCTCTTGCACCCTGTTCTTAAGGTTCCTTCACTTCAAACAAGGCTTGGATGTGACAGCTCTTCAAGCAGAGAATTGTTCTCTATAAAACTGGGTCCATGACTGTCCTCCCCTCTTCTTTCTATCTCTCATGAAGCCTTGTGCTCAGAAGCAATGTGATAATAGTACCAAAAATCTAACTGAGGCCACATAGCAAGACCTTTTCCCTGCGGCCAACTGATAATGGAAATTGAAGGAAATGGTTGTGTTAGGGAGGGATGACACTAGATTGAGTGAACTAGGTCGAACCACAGAAGGAACTCAGCTTGGAATAGGGTAAGTTCTGAACCTATATGTCATTGTTAGTTAATGGTCACAGGAATGATAATTACTTTCAGTTCAGCCATCCCAACCAAGCTCCTTAACCACTATTTCTTTGATAGCATGTAATATATGTAGTCAGAGCCACAGAAAGCCTTCCATGTAGTTTCCACATTTTCACATCAAGACTATTCACATAAGCTAGTGATTTCCTCATAAGCAACAAAAACATGTGGATCTACTTGCCAAGCCCAGAACTCTGAATTTTTAGAATCAGAAATATCTGTATTAATCAAGGGCAATTATTTCCAAGTTAAAAAAAACCTTTCCCTATTTACAGTAAACACATTCCTTAAATAAACATTTTGTATAAAAAGGAGAGCCTTTACAGAGGACAAATAAAATAGGTGTCTGTCTATGTCTTTGGGCAGGCTCGGTATAGTAAGGACGATTTATCTTGTTTCATCCACATTGAAATCCAGTTGGTTTAAAAAAAAAGATTCAAAAGATGAGACAAAATGCATAAACTTCTCCCACCTATATACTGTACATCAATAAATGTCACCCAGTTTCATAGTACACTGACCAGTTGTTAGTAGTACTGAACCTCATTAAGTGAAAGGGGTTGGAAGAAATATGCAGAAAGACACCCCCCCCCACCCCCCGATGAGTCGGGAGGGGTTTCTTGTTGCGCTGGCCAAATAAGGACATGAGAAGCCTGGTTGGTCAAGGCGCGCAGGGGAATGGGAACACCTGTGTGCCTTGTCCAATCGGGTTGTTTGGTTGCTACTCCAAGTCTTGCGGTGCTATTGGTCTCACGAGACTTGGGACGAGAGTTTGTTCTTTTTAGCTCTGTGCTGCCATGTGGAGGCAGCCATTTTCAAGCTTGAACTGAGTGAGTAACATCGCTCCGCTCTCTGCTCTGGCTTCACTTGGCTTTTGGCCTAGCGATTTCTTTAGCTTTGGCTAATTTTGGCTTCTGCCTACTTTTATTCTTGCTTTGTATCGGGGGCTCAGGTATCGTTCCTTGAGCAGCCCGTGGGGTGAGTGAGGCCTTCGGGCCGGTCCTCTGGGGCCTGTTGTGCCTCCACATCCCCAATTCTCGGGGGTGTACACCCGAGGAGGGCCCAGCGGGAGGCATCTTTCATCGGGTTCGTGGACCTGGTACTGGATTTCAGGCCCAGAGATGCACCAGTAACCCCAGTCAGGTAAGGTCGGGACCACATCGCTGGTTCGGGAGGGTTGGTTACACTTCTCCCCAGCGGTGAGTGTGTGTTGAAGACAGCAGTCTTCGGGTGAGGGCTCTGCATAGGACCCTCGGTGGACACCTTTCCCCTTGGTGGTTGCCAGTGATGCTTCCTGGATGTTTGCATCTCTTGTGAGACTTGAGAAAGGGTGGCCTGTGGGCCTGGTGGTAAGAAGACGGCAGTCTTCGGGTGAGGGCTCCACTAGGACCCTCAGTGGACACCTTTCCCCTTGGTGGTTGCCAGTGATACTTCCTGGCTGTTTGAGTCTCCTGTGAGAGTTGGAAAAGGGCGGCCTGCTGGCCTGGTGGTAATCATCCACGGCTGGGTGATTTGGCTTGGGCCCGTGTTCCATTCACTGAGGTTAAGATGCCACGTAGTAAAGCCCAATCCAAGAGGCGCGCGGCTTCAGCCATGCTTAGCTCGGGTCACTCTGCTTCAAAGAGGCCTTCTGTCATGGTCAGCCCTGAGGAGGACTCGGAGGATGAGGAGGAGGATGGGTCTCCTCCAGAGAAGGAAGAGATGCAGGCTCCACCTGGTTCTCATTCTGCTCTCCCAGCCCCAGAGCAGGAAGAGATACAGGCTCCACCTGGCTCTCATTCTGCTCTGTCTGAGCCAAGCCCAGTTCTCCCAGCCCCAGAGCAGCCAGGTCCTAGTGCTCCTTCCTTGGAGGCTCAGCTGCCTAGTGGGGAGAAGCAGGAGGATACAGCAGAGCCAGTGCCTTCCTTTAGGCAGAGGAGAGCTGAGAGTGCTGGCAGTTGCAGGTCCAGGAGACTAGCTGAAAAGCAGCTGCTGAACAAGCCTCAGCTGGCACTGAGGTAGGATTTGACTATTTAAACAGTTGCAAGAGGCTTCCTCAGTGTTAAGACTTATTGTAGTTTCCTTGAGAGACTATGGTCAGTGTGGCTCCTTGTTTCCTGCTGTGTGCCTCTTGCTCTTGCCTTGTGGAACTCTGTTGCCTTGACCTTGGACCGGACTGGACCTTTGCTGATTGCTGCCTGCCCTGACCTTAGACTGACTGATGCTGATTTCTAGACTCTGCTTTGCTGGTGCTTCAACTACAGGAAGGTTTGTGGCTGGCCTTGCTGTTTGCAGCTCACCCTTTCCATCCCTAGCAGCTGTGGGAACTGAGGCTGGCTGTAGTTGAGGACAGAATAAGTCTTGGCCATAATCTAAGCTGCTACAGGATGGCGGAGGGAGCCTTAATCAAAGAGCTCTTGGAGCAGAATCAAAAGCTAGTTGCTCAAGTTGCAATGCTTACACAGGCGGTCTCAGAACTCCAGGCAAATCCTCAGCCGCCTGCACCCCCCCAGCCCAGGCCCAGGGTTAAATGCCTGACTGCCCTGCCTGAAAAATTTTCTGGGGACCGAACTTTGTTGGATGGCTTCTTGGCTAGCTGCCAGCTGCATTTTCAATTCAGGGAGGCAGATTTCCCTAGTGACTCTCATAAGGTGGCTTTTGTCATTGGACTGTTGGCTGGTCCCACTCTTAAATGGGCAACGCCCTACCTGAATGCCCAGAGCCCAGTGCTGGCTGACTGGCAAGCCTTTGAATGTGAGTTTAAAGAGACGTGGGGGGACCCTGTGAAGACTGAGACTGCGGGACACAGGCTTTTGTCCCTGAAACAAGGCCAGGGCTCAGTAGCGGACTACTCCGTGGCCTTTCGCCTCCTCACACAGGATGTGAATTGGGGAGACAGTGCCTTGCAGACTGCGTTTCGGCATGGTCTGTCAGCGGCCATTCTGGATGAGCTGGCCCGCTCGGAACCACCACAGACCTTGTCAGCCTTGATTGGCCAGGCCATCCGCCTGGACTGCCGCTTGACAGCCCGAAGGGAGGCTCGACACGCTGGCCTTCCGTCTCCTTCTAAGTCAGTGCCGTCCTCTCTTGCGGTTGTTCCTGAGGCTGCTGCTCCTGGGACATCAGTGGAGCCAATGCAGTTGGGAGGAGCTCGGCCACGGCTGTCAGGGACGGAGAAGGAGCGGAGGAGACGGGAGGGCCTGTGCTTGTATTGCGGTCTCTCTGGACACTTTGCAAGGGCTTGTTCTGCCAAGGGATGGCGAGCCAAGCCGGCGGGAAATGATGCAGCCCAGGTGTAGAGCGGGTGGGGCACCTGGGGACTGCTTGGAAACCCACCTCTGCTATCTCGGTCTCGCGGAGGGACCCCTTGCTGGTCACTGCCAACCTGAGGCTGCCATCCATGGAACTGTTGCCGGTGGGGGCTATGTTGGATTCGGGGGCCTCCAACTGCTTCATGGACTTGGGGTTTGCGCAACATCATGGGATCCCAATGGAGGCGTTGCTCGAGCCCCGGACAGTGGAGACCATTGATGGACAGCTTCTCCGGTCGGGCCCCGTGACGCACCAGACTCCAGTACTTCACCTGGAGATCCAAGGACATGTTGAGGAGCTGCGGTTTTTGCTGGCCACGGTTCCTCACTTCCCGCTAGTGCTGGGCATGTCGTGGCTCTCACAGCATGATCCGCATATTTCCTGGTCCCGGTGGGAGGTGCTCTTTGGTTCGGAGTACTGCCAGGAGCACTGTTGGCCAGAAAGGATCCCAGCTGCAGTGGTGGCGGGGGCTCAGGACAATACCATGATGTTGCCGGAGAAGTACCGGGACTTTGCAGATGTCTTTGACAAAAAGGAGGCGGACCGGCTTCCCCCGCACCGGCCCTATGATTGTGCCATTGATCTGGTGCCAGGAGCCCCTATTCCGGCGGGGCATCTCTACTCTCTCTCGGAGCCTGAGCTGGCGGCTCTGAGGGAGTTTTTGGAGAAGAATCTGCAGCGGGGCTTCATTCGTCCTTCTAAGTCTCCTGCGGGAGCACCGGTACTTTTTGTCCGCAAGAAGTCGGGGGAGTTGCGCCTCTACAATGACTATCGAGCCCTGAACAAGATCACTGTCCGGAACCGCTACCCCTTGCCGTTGATTCCGGAATTGCTGGAGCGGCTCCGCCACGCCAAGGTCTTCACCAAATTGGATCTTCGTGGGGCTTACAACTTGGTGAGGATCCGGGCTGGGGATGAGTGGAAGACGGCCTTCCAGACTCGTTATGGGCATTATGAGTACACAGTCATGCCCTTTGGATTCTGTAATGCCCCCGCCGTCTTCCAGCATTTTGTCAATGACGTGTTCTGGGACTATTTGGATCAGTTCGTCATCATGTATCTAGATGACTTCCTGATTTACTCCCCAACTCAGGAGGCCCATGATGCCCATGTGCGTGCTGTGCTCCAGCGCCTGAGGGACCACCGCTTGTATGCCAAGCTGGAAAAGTGTGCCTTTGATCTCAGGGAGGTGGACTTTCTGGGGTACACTGTTTTGGCACAGGGCGTGGCCATGGATCCTGCCAAGATCGAGGCGGTGCTGTCTTGGCAGCCCCCTCGCAACAGGAAGGATGTGCAGCGGTTCCTGGGATTCGCCAACTTCTATCGGAAGTTCATCAAGGACTATGCGGACCTCACGAGCCCTATCTCCCAACTGTTGCGGGGGAAGGGCCGGTTCCAGTGGACGGCGGCGGCACAGTCTTCATTCGAGGCCCTGAAGATGCGCTTCACGTCAGCCCCGATTTTGCAGTACCCGGATCCTCGCATGCCCTTTGTGGTGGAAGCTGATGCTTCGGATGTGGCCATCGGGGTGGTGTTGCTCCAGCCCACGGGTCCCCAGGGGCATTTGCTACCATGTGCCTTCTACTCCCGGCAGCTCTCTTCTCCAGAATTCAACTACACCATCTGGAGAAGGAGCTGTTGGCAATCAAGGCAGCATTCGAGACGTGGCGGCATCTATTGGAGGGGGTGGCACACCCAGTGGTGGTCCATACAGACCACAGGAATTTGGAGCATCTGCAGACGGCCAGGAAGCTGTCTCAGAGGCAACAGCGCTTGTCGTCCTTTTTCGCAAGGTTCCAGTTCCAGCTCCAGTATATTCCGCAGTCCCGGAACCGGCAGGCGGATGCTCTCTCCAGAAAGCCGGAATACGCCACGGGACCAGGGCAGGAATTGCGGTCCACCATCCTCTGTCCAGAGAACTTCGCGGCTGCTCCAAGGGAGGCGGTGCTGGTGGAACAGATCCGTGACCTTCAGCGCCAGGATCCACTGGTGGCGCAGCATTCGGAGGATGGAGAGGCCTCGCCGTTCACCGTCTGCAATGGTCTCCTCTTCCACCGGGGCCGCCTGCATGTGCCAGCAGGTCCGTGTCGGGAGGCAGTCTTGCGGCTGTGCCACGACTCCAAGCCGGCAGGACACTTTGGCTTCTGCAAAACTCTGCACCTCCTCACCCGGGAGTTTTGGTGGCCTCGAGTTCGGGCGGAGGTGGCCAAGTATGTGGACACGTGCCCAGTGTGCCATCGGGCGAAGGACCATCCAGGTCGGCCGGCGGGGTTGCTGATGCCACTGCCAACGCCATCGGGTCCCTGGAAGGTGGTGTCCATGGACTTTATCACGGACTTGCCCCCCTCTGCTGGCTGCACCACCATTTGGGTCATGGTGGATCTGTTTTCCAAGATGGCACACTTTGTGCCATGCGCAGGTCTTCCCACGGCCAAGGAGACGGCTCGGATGTTTATCCACCACATTTTCCAGCTCCATGGCCTGCCGGAGGGGGTGGTGTCTGACTGCGGCAGCCAGTTCACCGCCCGGTTCTGGACCAGTTTGCTCCGGCTCTTGGATGTCACGCCCCACCTGTCTTCGGCTCACCATCCTGAGTCAGACGGTCAGACAGAGAGGACCAACGGCACCCTGGAGCAGTACCTTCGCTGCTATGTGAGCTACTGCCAGGACAACTGGGTGGATTTGCTCCCGTTGGCGGAGTTTGCTTATAACAATGCCATGCATGCCTCAACCCTGCAGGCACCTTTCTTTGCCACGGGAGGCTTTCATCCGCGTGGTTTCCCGGCAGTGGTGTCCAGTTCGGACATTCCTGCAGTGGACCAGTGGCTTCAGGAGCTCCGGGCAGCACAGTCGCTGCTGCAAGAGCAGTTGGAGTTGGCCAAGGAGGCTTACAAGAGGGGCGCAGACCGGCACCGTCAGGAGGGGCCTCCGTTGCAAGTAGGGGACTCAGTCTGGCTCTCTACGCGTCACCTGCCCCTGCAGCGGCCTTGTCGGAAGTTGGACGCACGGTTTGTGGGGCCCTACAAGATTGTGGCCCGGGTGAATCCAGTGGCGTTCCGGCTCTAACTGCCTGCGACATGGCGGATTCATCCGGTATTCCACCGCTCCTTGTTAATTCCAGCCTCGGAGGTTCGGCCTGATGCTGGCCTGATGCGTCCGCCAGAGCTGGTTTTGGTGGATGGGGAGCAGGAGTTCGAGGTGGCCCAGATATTGGACTCTCGTCGCCGGCGGGGGCGCCTCCAGTACCTGGTGGACTGGGTTGGCTATGGGCCAGAGGAGCGCTCCTGGGTGGACGCTGTGGATGTCCATGCTCCATGTTTGGTTCGGGCTTTCCACCGCCACTGTCCAGACAGGCCATGTTCCCCGCCACCGGAGGGGGACCGTTATGAGGGGGGGAATGATGTCATGGTCAGCCCTGAGGAGGACTCAGAGGATGAGGAGGAGGATGGGTCTCCTCCAGAGAAGGAAGAGATGCAGGCTCCACCTGGTTCTCATTCTGCTCTCCCAGCCCCAGAGCAGGAAGAGATACAGGCTCCACCTGGCTCTCATTCTGCTCTTTCTGAGCCAAGCCCGGTTCTCCCAGCCCCAGAGCAGCCAGGTCCTAGTGCTCCTTCCTTGGAGGCTCAGCTGCCTAGTGGGGAGAAGGAGGAGGATACAGCAGAGCCAGTGCCTTCCTTTAGGCAGAGGAGAGCTGAGAGTGCTGGCAGTCGCAGGTCCAGGAGACTAGCTGAAAAGCAAGCCTCAGCTGGCACTGAGGTAGGATTTGACTATTTAAACAGTTGCAAGAGGCTTCCTCAGTGCCAAGACTTATTGTAGTTTCCTTGGGAGACTATGGTCAGTGTGGCTCCTTGTTTCCTGCTGTGTGCCTCTCGCTCTTGCCTTGTGGAACTCTGTTGCCTTGACCTTGGACCGGACTGGACCTTTGCTGATTGCTGCCTGCCCTGACCTTAGACTGACTGATGCTGATTTCTGGACTCTGCTTTGCTGGTGTTTCAACTACAGGAAGGTTTGTGGCTGGCCTTGCTGTTTGCAGCTCACCCTTTCCATCCCTAGCAGCTGTGGGAACTGAGGCTGGCTGTAGTTGAGGACACCTTCTCAGTCTAACAGCAGAGATTATGAGATTTCTGCCTGCGTGGCACAACTGGGCAAAACTGTTCAGGCTTGTGTGGTGCTTTGCAATTCAACTTGCACAGAAGGATCTACAGGCTACAGCCACGAGCTCAATCGCAAGCTCTTCGGGCACCAGTAGCACCAAAGTGTTGCTTCCTCTAGTGACATTTGATCCTCAGGTGGCGGATGCTACACCGGGTCCATCAGTGGTTTTGGTAGTGGAGGCTGGGCACCCCATTATTGCCAATGCATGGGATCTCTTGAAAAGAGTCCTGGGTGTGGAGGCGCAGGGTGCGGCTTCCCTTATGTCCAAGCAACCTACTTTGGCTGATTTATATAACCTCTTACGAGGGGTGGTTCTTCCATGTGGTGTAATGGAGCAGACACCTGGTGAACAGAGAGGTGATCAAGCTGCTGCTGCCTCTGCTGTGTTTGACACCCGAGCTGTTGCGGGGCCACACTTTGGGGGACCAGTGCGGTCAGTTGGCAAAGCTTCCCAGCAAGCTTCTGTTTCAGGTTTGTCTCCTAATATTGCACATGCTAAGTGGCCTACCTCAGTATGGGCTCCATTTGGCCAGGTGGGTCAGGGTGTGGCTTTGGAATGGCCCAACCCTGTGATTTTGGATGCACCATTGCATGCGCCTGCAATTTTACAGGTCCCTGACACTCGGGCGCAAGGTGGTCAGCCTATGGCTGTAGCTAACAACTCCTCTGTGTTCTCTTTCAAGTGCTCCTTTGTTATCTGGAGTGGTTGGGAACGTGGAATCTACACCTTACACTGGAATGTCTACACCCCTTGGTTCACTCCTTCCCCTTTCCACTAAAGAAAGGATTTGGAAGGGTGAATATATTGACTTGTTTATTCTTACTTTTAGGGATCATGGTAAAAGATGGGATTGTTTTTAGTTTGCCAAAAGAGTTTCAGGCACTCAAACGCCCTAAGCTAGAGCGCAACTTTGTTAATTGGATTATGGGCTTCAGTATTTGCAGAGGTGTCATAGAAGAAAAAGAGCCACTCAGATCCCCTGATTTTTCCTAAATATCAGGAGATTATGATAAAAGCGTACACTAACTGCCATCACAATTCAAGGGGTGCAGTATGGCTCCAATATGATGAGCAGTTTAGGATGAGAGCGGCACAGGATCACTCTTTGTCTTGGAGGCTTGTTCAGTCTGAGCTTTGGGCTGATGTTATGGTGGGGTGTGTGTGACAATGGATTTGTCCCGATGGTTACCATGCCAAGAGGGCCGAATACGAGGCCTGCCACTGGAGAAAGAAGGCAATTTGGCTTATGCTGGGACTTTAATGCTGGCAAGTGTAAAAGACAACCCTGCAGGTTTGACCACAAATGTAACACCTGTGGGGGTGGCCACCCTGGAACTTCCTGTGGTAGAGGCAAAAGAACAGGAGTGGGTACTGCCTCCCAGCCAGCTTCGCCTAAGGGAAAAGGTCCCGTCACAAATTAAGTTAGACACTATGGTAGCGTGGCTAAAGGTTTACCCTAATAAGGAGGCTGCTATTTATTTATTTCAAGGTTTTTCTTTAGGCTTTCGTATTCCTTATACAGGCCCTAGGATTCATCGTTATTCACCCAATGCTCGTTTTGTGAGGGAGTTGCTGAGCGTTGTGAGGGGGAAATTAGCTAAGGAAATAGCTGCAGGAAGGATTTCGGGACCGCATGATCAGTTACCCATCCCCACGCTTTGCTTATCTCCTTTGGGTGTAGTTCCTAAAAAAGCCCCTGGGGAATTTAGGTTGATTCATAATTTATCATACCCAAAGGGTGACTGGGTGAACGATGCTATTGATCCTGGACTTACCTCTGTTAAGTATACATCGTTCAACTCAGCAGTTAAGATGATTAGGAATTTGGGCATGGGAGCCTTTTTAGCTAAGTGTGATATTAAGTCTGCATTTAATTTTTTTTTAAAAAAAATTTCACATATTTTGTCATTCGTTCTGTGTCTATATTCTCTTTTGCAAACAGTCCTTTAAAGTATTTATGAAATACTTTCTTCAATTGTGCTTGTTCTGTATATATCTTTTCGCCATCTTTAATTTTCCAGATCACACTTTTTTTCCGAGAGTTTTTCAATTTTCATGCAAGCCATCTTCCAGGTTTATTTGCCGATTCAAAATATTTCTGTTTAGTATACTTCATTTTCTTTTCCATTTCCTCAATCAATAATATTGAAATTTGTTTTTGTAGTGTCTGGATTTCCAATCTTAGCTTTTTTTCATAAGGTTTTTCTTTTAACATTAATTCTTTCTTCTTTATTTCTGTAATTAAAAAATCCATTTTTGATTCCTTCCTTTTCTTTCGTTCTGAACCTTTTTGAATAAAAAAGCCTCTCATTACAGCTTTTGAAGCATCCCAAACTATTTGTGCTTTAACCTCTTTATTCAAGTTTTCTTGAAAAAAATAAGATAGGTTTTTCTCCGCTTGCATTTTAATTTGTTCATCTTTCAACAGTGATTCATTTAGTTTCCAATTAAAAGAAATATATAAGAAACAAGAAACCAGGATAATAGTTAATGGAGAAAAAAACCGCAGTGTGTGAAATTCATAAAGGAACAAGACAAGGATGTCCACTTTCACCACTATTGTTTATATTATCATTGGAGGTACTTCTGGACAAGATTAGATTAAAGGAAGAAATAAAAGGAATAAGAATAAACAGATTTCAGTACAAAGTACGAGCATATGCGGACGATCTAGTAATAACGTTAACAGACCCACTGGAGAGCATACAACCAATGATAGAAACAATTAAAGAATATGGAAAATGTGCAGGATTTAAAATTAATGAAAGAAAAACGAATATGCTAGTATTGAACATGGACAAAGAAGAGAAAGAACAACTTAAACAAATATCACAATTTGAAATAAAGGATAAGATAAAATATCTAGGTATATATTTAACAAAAAGAAATGCAGACTTATTTAAAAATAATTATGAAAGAGTATGGCGAGAAATACGAGAGGACCTGCAAAGATGGACAAAAATGAATTTGACATGGACTGGCAGAATTTCAGTTGTTAAAATGAGTCTTACACCCAAAATGACATTTTTATTCCAATCACTACCAATAATAGTCAATGACAAGCCATTTAAAGAATGGGAAAAAGAGATTGCGGCATTTATTTGGAACAAAAAAAAGGCAAGAATAAAAATGAAGATACTGCAGGACGATAAAGATAGAGGAGGGATGAATATCCCAAACCTCAAACTTTATTTCTATGCTTCATGTTTGGACTGGGCAAAAGAATGGGTACTGATAAATGACAACAGACTATTGCAATTAGAAGGAATGGACTTAGCATATGGATGGCACGCATATTTAATGTATGACAAAATCAAAGTAAACAAGGAATTTAATAATCACCCAATAAGAAAAGCAGTTTTGCGAGTATGGCAAAAGTACCAGAAAATATTTATTAAAAAGATTCCACAATGGACGTCGGTAAATGAAGCTTTTTATAGAAGGGAAAAAATGAAAGGTGATGACTGGGTTGCATACAAGGACTTATTAATATGGGAAAAAGATACACCAAAGATGAAAAGTATGGAACAATTGCTAGAAGAAGGCTTTAAATGTAATTGGTTTTTATATAGACAAATTATGGAAAGATTTAAAATGGACATGAAAATAAATCAGATAGAGAAAGAAGAATCTGAATTTGAGAAAGTAATGTTAGAAACCCCACAACATTTGGTTTCAAAATTATATAAAATGCTTTTGAAGATTGAAATGGAAGAGGAATCCGTAAAGGAATACATGATAAAGTGGGCACAAGATGTGGGAAGACCTATAATGTTTGACGAATGGGAAAAAAATTGGAGGAAAAGAATAAGATATACACTAAGATATGATGTAAGAGAGAGTTATTACAAGATGCAATACAGATGGTACTTGACACCAGAAAAGATAACTAAGATTTATAAAAACAGTAAGAAAGAATGTTGGACATGTTCTAAATCAATTGGTACATACTTACATATGTCGTGGGAGTGCGAAAGGTCGAAAAGATTTTGGTCACAGATACATACAGAAATAGAAAAGATTTTAAAAATTAAGATGTGCAAACAACCTGAAGTGTACTTATTGGGGATGATAAATGATGAGATTGAAAGAAAATTTGGTAAGATAATATTCTATATGTTATATGCTGCTAAGACTGTAATTGCAAAAAAGTGGAAGAGTAAGGACGCTTTGAACATAGAGGACTGGCAAATTAAACTATATGACGTTATGGAAATGGATATATTGACAATTTTATTGAAAAAAGATAAAAGTGGTGAACCTGGGAAAGAATGGACACCGATTATAGAATATTTTAAAGAACTTTGGGGAGAAAACAGTGTGGTTGTGTGGAAATGAAAAGGGGTTATTAAATAATCAGATATTGATATTGATGATAATGGTTGTGTTAAGAGGGGAAAAGCGGCGCTGTTGAAAAAAAAATTAATAGGTAGAGTGAATTAAAATATATGGTATGTAACGGTTAAGGATGATGAAAAATAATAATGTAAAAATAGGTGCAAAACAGAAAAGGAATTGGAAATCAAATTACAATACATAAAGGAGATATAAGAAAGTTAAAAATAATATGTATAATGTATTCAAAGTAAAGGAGGGGAAGTCATATTTTATGCTTTTTTGTTGTTGTTGTTGTTGTGAAATGTATGTATGTATGTATGAATATGTAAGTTGTTTGTTTATTATTGTTTTTGTTTACGTGTTATATGTGTTTTAATAAATAATAAAAGTTAAAAAAAAGTCTGCATTGAATAATAATAATAATTAATAATAATTTTTATTTCTAGCCCACCCCTCTGCTCGGCAATCGGGGCTGGTTACAGCATAATTAAAACACAAAGAAGTTAAAACATCTTACATCCCAATTCCTAACCCTCCCACCCCTTAAAACTGAATTAAACCAATGAATAATTAAAATACATTATATAATTAAAATCAAACAGTTTGTGGGCAGCATACATCAGTCATTGGGGGGGTTCAAAGCAGGTAGCTGGACTCCTCTTGCCGGGAGGCTATTCCGGGAAGGCCTGCTGGAAGAGATCCATCTTTACTGCTTTCTTAAAAGCAGCAAGAGTGGTAATAAGACGGATCTCGTCCAGCAGGCCATTCCAAAGTCTGGGAGCGGTCGCAGAGAAGGCCCTCTGGGAGGTCTGTGATAACATGGTCTTCATGGGCTGCAGCAGGTTCCTCCCAGAGGACCTAAGGGCATGCGGGAGGTCATACGGGAAGAGGCGGTCCCTGAGATAAGATGGACCCAAGCCATGTAGAGCTTTAAAACCAACACCTTGTACTGTGCCCGGAAACTAATCGGCAGCCAGTGGAGGGGTTTAAGCACAGGTGTTATATGCTCCCTCCTAGATGTTCCAGTAATTAACCTGGCTGCCATGTTTTGTACCAGTTGCAGTTTCCGGGTTAGGCACAAGGGTAGCCCCATGTAGAGTGCATTGCAGTAATCCAGCCATGAGGTTACCAAAGCATGTACCACAGTTTCCAGCTCCCTCACATCCAGATAAGGGCGCAGTTGGCATATCAGCCGAAGCTGATAACAGGCACTCCTGACCGCTGTATTCACCTGACTAGTCATGTGAAGTGACGAATCTAGAAGTACCCCCAAGCTGCGAACACAGTCCTAGAGGAGAGTGTGATTCTATCCAGGACTGGAGACTGTATTCCCAAATCTGGTTTCGGTCCTGTGACTGTCAGTACCTCCGTTTTGTCTGGATTCAGCATCAATCTGTTTTTCCTCATCCAATCTATTACCACTCTGAGACAGTCATTGAGAGGAGAGATGCCATCTGAAGTCTGAGCCAATGATTTGGTCATGAAGAAGTATATCTGGGTGTCATCAGTGTACTGATGACACCGCGCTCCATGCCTCCAAATGATCTCACCCAGCGGCTTCATATAAATGTTAAATAGCATCGGGGACAGGATGGCGCCCTGAGGGACACCACAATTAAGCTCTCTTTTGGACGAGCAACTGTCCCCGAGCCTCACCCTCTGGGATCTGCCCGAGAGGAAGGAGCTGAACCACTGCAGAGCAGTGCCTCCAATTCCTAACTCTGTCAAGTGATCCAAGAGAATGGAATGATCTATTGTGTCAAAAGCCGCTGAGAGATCCAAGAGCACCAGCAGGGTCACACTACCCCTGTCGATGCCCAGGCGGAGGTCATCGGTCAGAGCAACCATGGCAGTCTCCACTCCATATCCTGTCCTGAAGCCAGTTTGAAATGGATTGAGATAATCGGTTTCATCCAAGACCTCTTTGAGTTGGGAAGCAACTGCACTCTCGATCACCTTGCTTAAAAAAGATAGCAAGGAGACTGGTCTATAGTTTTTTCTATCCAGGGGGTCTAGGGAGGGTTTTTTTCAGGAGTGGCCTAATCGCCGCCTCCTTTAAACAAGATGGTACAGAACCCTCCTTAAAGGACGCATTGATTGTATCCCGGAGGAACACTTTCAGCACGTGTTCCCCCCCCCCGGACGACCAGCCAAAATGGACATGGATCGAGGGGGCAAGTCGTCTTCCTCACCCTTCCAAGGAGCTTGTCCATGTCATCGGTACTCACAGATTGAAAGTGATCCTGTAAATTGCCATCAATGGAGTTGCTGGATACCTTGTCTACGGAATCTGCCAGAACACTGGCGTCCAAGTCAGCTCTTATCTGAGAGATTTTATCTGCAAAGTGGATGTTAAATGCGTCACAGCAGGCCATCGTTGGGTTAAGTAGGGGGTTTGGTGTGGGTGAAACCTTCGTCAGCTCCCCCACCACCCTAAACAGCTCTGCTGGACGAGACTCTGCAGACGCGATACGTGCAGAACGGAAAGATCTCTGTGCTGCACGTAAAGCCTCCGAATAGGAATCAAGGTGTTTCCTATGGCGAGTTCTGTCAGATAAGAGTCGAGTCTTCCGCCATTCATGCTCTAGTCATTGTCCAGCTCACTTCATCCTCCTAAGCTCCTCTGTATACCAGGGCTTATGATTAGAAGCAGCTGGAAAGGACGCTTGGGAGTGATTGTGTCGATAGCCTTGGTGAGATCGGTGTTCCATGTATTCACCAAGGCTTCGACAGAATCCCCGGCGTCACCAACCATTAAACCCTCTAAGGCCTTCTGAAAACCAGTTGGTTCCATTTGCCTTCGAGGGCAGACCATTCTAATGGGTCCACCACCCCTGGGGGGGGGGATAGTGGCTCTTAGCTACACCTTGACCAGGAAATGATCCGTCCATGACAGTGCGGAGGTTTTTATGACCTCCACCCATGGATATTCCTGTTCTGTACTAAAAACTGCATCGAGGGTATGACCAGCACAATGTGTGGGCCCGTCGACCAGTTGGGATAGGCCCATGTTTGTCATGGTATCCATGAACTCCCGAGCTGCTCCAGTTAGATCTTGCAAGCTGGTCTCGAGTGGGATGTTGAAGTCACCCAAAACCAAAAGTCTGGGCAACTCCAACAACTCCTCAGAGACCAGGGCGGTCAGCTCAGTTAGGGAGTCTGTTAGGCTATAGGGTGGTCGGTATACCAACAGAATCCCCAAACTATCCCTGGTTTTCAGGCTAAGGTACATACACCGATGCAGGTTGTTTTCCAGATAGGCTTCCTGGTCAAGGTTAAGTTGTTTCTGTGAACCAAGGCCACACCGCCCTCCCAACCACTTTCCCTTATCTGCTCACTGACCATTTATCCAGCTGGGAGAGCCTGCGCCCAAGTCGCAGCACTGGCATCTCCCAGCCAGGTCTTGGTAAAGCATGCCAGGTCGGCTGCCTCATCCAGTAACAAGTCATGAATGATGTGGGTCTTATTCTTGACTGACCTGGCATTGCAAAGGAGCAGAGTAAGGGCCTGTGGAATGGAAGGTGCGCTCTCCAAGTTATCCTGGGCAACAGAGTGAACTGAAGAAAGGATAGATAGTAAGCATCTACCCCTTCTTCTTTTGTAACATTTTTTCACTCTGTTGCCGCCATACCTTCCCCTCACCCACACAACCTTATTTAGACTCCTTCCTGTACACCCAGATGATTTTGACTTAGTTGGTTTTCAGTTTGAGGGAACATATTTCTTTGACAAAGCCATGCCAATGGGATGCTTGATTTCTTGTTCAGCTTTTGAGACATTCAGTACCTTTCTCCATTGGTGTGCAGTTAAGCAGACTGGTAATAGAGCCATAGCGCATTATTTAGATGATTTTTTTAATTGCTGGGAATCCCAATTCTTCACAGTGTAAGGATTCCTTAGCTCAATTTCAGGAATTAATCAATGAGATAGGTGTGCCCTTAGCAGAAGAAAAGACCAAGGAACCACAAACTTGACTTACCTTTTTGGGTATTGAGATTGACACCATAGCTGGAATTTCTCGTTTACTAGAAACTAGTGGCTATGAGGCAGCAAGTTAGGGCCATGTTAGGGAAACAAAAAGCTAACTGCATGAATTTCAATCACTTACAGGTCTTTTGAATTTTGCCTGTAGGGTTGTAGTTCCGGGACGAGCATTCTGTGCGAGGTTGTATAGGACTACTGCAGGAATAGTAGCCCAGCATCATCACATTAGAATCACAAGGGGCATTTGTGAGGATTTGAAGGTTTGGGACTCCTTTTTGGAGCAATTCAATGGCATATCATTTTGGAGATCTGAAATGCTGCTGAGGGCAGACTTTCAGGTGCATTCTGATACTGTTGGTGCCCATGGCTTCGGTGTTTATTGGAATGGCCAATAAATGGGCTGCAGAGTCATGGCCTTCTGCATGGGTCAAAAGTGGTCTGACTAGAGACCTTATGTTTTTGGAACCGTTTCCTATAGTGGTGGCTGTGCACTTGTAGACAAGCCAGTTTGCTAACAGGACCATTTGGTTTTGGTATGACAACCAGGTGGTCGTGAATGTGGTAAATCCTCAGTCCTCCTAGTCTCCTAAAGTTATGGGTTTGGTAAGGGCGATGGTGATTTAATGCTTGAACTATAATGGGTTATTTAAAGTTCAACAAGTTCCTGGTGTGCTTAACCCTTTGGCAGATGCCCTTTTTCGTTTTCAGCTCTCCAGGTTCCAGTAGCTGGCTCCCGAGGAGTTGCCACACCTGTTGGAGGTACCGGTGTTGCTCTGGAGCTTTGGAGATTAGAAGTTCATAGGGCAATTTTTAACTCCATTGCCCCGTCTACACTCAAGTCCTATCAAACAGCTTTGAATTCATTTAATCAATTCTTACAGGAAATTGGGGAGGATCAAAAGTGGCCAATTGAAGTTGACTTGGTCCTTCATTTTATAGTTTATCTAAAGTACGCAGGACTGTCACCTGTCACTATCAGGAGCAGGTTGGCTGCCCTGGCATTTTACTCTAGGGCAAAGGGCTGTTTTGATCTGACTACAGACTCTTTAGGGTCAAAAGAGCGGTGGAGGGTTGGTCCAGAGAATCCCCTGTCACAAAAGACTCTCGATGGCCGATAACTGGTCCTATCCTGGCTAAGTTATGGGAACAATTAGCCCATACATGTTATTCACCTGGGGAAGAGGCTTTATTTAAAGCTGTATTTGCTATAGCCCTTTTTGCTGCTTTAAGAATCAGTGAAATTGTGCCTGGATCCCGTAATGATAAATCTGGCAGGGCTCTATCAATGTCTGATATTATTTTAACAGAACAGGGGATTCAAATCCACCTGAGGTGCTCTAAGACTGATCAGTTAGCAAAGGGTCAGTCTATTTTCTTGGCTACAGCGCCACAAGGTCAAATTTGCCCAGTGATAGTGATGATTAACTACTTTAACATTAGGTCTAATTTAGTTGGCTACTTGTTTATTCACTTGTCTGGTTTGCCTTTAACGCAATTTCAATTTAGGGCTGTTTTAAAGGAGACTGTAAGGAGGGCTGAGTTGCCTCAGGAATGTTTCTCCTCGTTCTCCTTTCGTATTGGAGCAGCAACAGCTGCGGCCGCTCATGGTTTGAGTGAAGCCGATATTTGCAAAATTGGCAGGTGGCGTTCACGTGAATTTAAGTCCTATGTCAGGCAATCAGGTAACCAGACTCCTGATAAGCCATGTTAACTTGTTTTATTTTGTTTCAGCTGGCTTTTACTGCAGCAATATATGGATCGTAGGCCACAGCCTGGTCTTCTGGGTGGAATGCCATCTTCTGGAGAAACACGGTGACAATACGTTGGGCCTTTTGCACATTGGACTCATTGAGTGGTTCGGACAAAGGGGCATGATGTGGGGATCTCTTCTTCCTCTTATTATGGAGTTGGCACATTCATGCTCACAACCCCAGGTTTTGGTGGTACACCTGGGGGAAAATGATTTAGTTCAGATTCCGTGCTGGCTAAACAGATAGTCAAGGACATGCAAGAAGTCTAAAAGATTTTATCGGGTGCTGTGATCCTTTGGACCAAACTTTTGCCAAGGCATTGCTGGCCTGGAGCACAGAAGGACGTGGCAATTAATAATGCCCAGCACTGGCTTAACCGTTATGTAGCTAAGCAGCTCTCTAAAATGCGCATCTTTTTAGTTGAGCATGGTTTTAAACTTGACCGGCTGCAGCTGTACAGGGGGGATGGGGTCCACCTCTCTCCAGAGGGATCGGAGATGTATGTCACAGCACTCTCTGACCAAATTGTCTGCGGAGGGGGGGGAGGGGATGCCTAGCTAGGCTGGCCCCCTCTTGTGGAGAGTAATGTCCCGCACCCCACAGGAAAATTAATCTGGCTATTTAAATTAATTGAGGTAAAATTGGCTTTAGACAAATTTAAAGGAAATGACATATGCAGTTAAATGCATGACGTCATATGACGTAATATGATGTCATTTCTGGAGAGGAGGGGTTTGTAAATTTGTTGATATTATTGTTTACTTATTTTGTCATGTGCAGTAAAGGACCACCCATGGGGGGGGGGGTTTACACCTTCACCTACACACGTGACAAATTTATTAATGTTTATTGGTTTTGTAAATAGACCCTGTACAGTTAAATAAAAGTTGTGGCCTGTTTAAACCCAAAAAGAGGAGTCTCGTGTCCTTTGTGCCAGTGCAAAAGTCTATCTGTTCATAATATAAGAGACATAGCTAGGTGCTACTTGTCAGTGTGTGGATGATGGGTGTTGCAGTGATGCTCTTTGGCACCCGGCAGAATCTGCAGGACAAGCTGGCTGCTGTGATCCACAGCCACTTTGTATCTCTTACATCAACTGGCTCAGCTTCTCTTCTTCAGGATCCTGTCTTCCTCAGTCAAGAAGACACATTGTAAAGTCCAAAAGCATAGTTTATTAATGCATATAAAAGAAAAATAAGATAGCTAAGTAAAATCCATTGTGATGAACTTGTCCAGTTCAGCCATGACATCTTTAACAATCCCAAAAGCTTAGGATCTCAACTCGTTGCAGTTAAAACCACTGCTGCCAGGCAGGCTCACGCACTCACATCTTGAACAATAACATTCTGAACAAAGGCTTCTCTAGGCCCTTCCCATACTCCACCTTAACCTTATGCTAATTGGATAATGCCTGTATGATGTATATTAACCCAGCCTCTTGCTGTCCATCATCCACCACGTAACTATTTTCCCAGTCTAACAATTATTTATCTTTTTGATATCACTTGCTACCCATAACAAAGTCTGTGTCCATGAGTTCTACCTTTGGGAAAGTATATGTTTATGTCAGTGTAACCATCTGGTGTTAGATTTACTTTGTTTCTCTAGATGTTGTTCTCATGAGGAAAATTCCACACACACATATCTCTGCATTTCACCTTTGACTGCATAACCCATCCATATTCTAACACTCTGATCTGCACTTTATATCTTTTCCATACATACGTATTGCAGAACAGATGATTTGTGATGATAGCCAGATTAGCTGTTAGCCTAGATGATTTTAAATGTAAATGTAAAAGGAGCTTCAACAGGCAATTCATGCAGGAAAGGTCTATCAATAGTTACATGACTACCACCTAGTTATGACAGCTAAAGAGAACATCCACTTCAGAAACAGTATGTCTGAAAATAACATATGATGGGTGGAAGGTAATTGTGGCTGATTTGTGACAGATTGATCATTAGGCACTGATGAAAGCAAAAATATGCTCAGAATTAGTGTAGGTGGTAGTTTGATGTAACGGCAGTGAGATGTCCTGAATAACACACAGGCTTAAGCTGCTGCCACACTGCAGAATTAATGCAGTTTGACCCTGTTTTAACTCTCATGGCTCCACCCTATGGAATTCTGAGAAGTATAGTTTGTTGTGGCACCAGAACTCTCTGGCAGAGAAAGCTAAATATCTTACAAAATTATAAATCCAAAATTCATAGCATTGAGCTATGGTTGTTAAAGTGGTGCAAAATTGCATTAATTCTGCAGTGTAGATACAACCTTAGACAGTGCTGAGAAAGAAGCAGTGCTCATACTCTAACACGTGAAAAGATGCTCACAAATATTACCCAGTATGCTGGGGGCACCAGATCCTATCTTTTCTTGAAAGCTAAGCAGGGTCAGTCTGGTTAGTACTTGGATGGGAGGCCACCAGGTAAAACCAGGTGCTGTGGACTATATTTCAGAGAAGGGCAATGGTGAAGCACCTCTGAATATTTCTTGCCAAGAAAATCTTATGAAATATGGGGGATCGCATACAGAGAGAGAGAGTCAGAAAAGGAAATGTTATGGCCATTGATTTAATTCTAGTTATAGGCAATGGCAAACCTCCTCTGAACAAATCTTGCCAAGAAAATCCCATGATAGGTTAGTCATAGGGTCATCAGAAGTCAGAAACAACTTGAAGGCATGACTTGAACAATAACAAAATAGTCAAAGGAAGGCATGAAGCTTCGAGTTTAAGTCCAATCAGAAAACATATAAATTGGTCCAAGCCAAATTGGCATGTTTTTCAATTCTTCAGACCAAAGTGAGGTCAGAATCAAATCTGGTGATTGGTGTGCATGGCTACCTGCAACTCTGCCCTTAACTAGTATGTGATGTTCTTGGGAAGAATAATTAGTTTCAAATTGAGGCTTTGGCTGGCATACTAAATAGCTTCATAGGAAGTGCCTCTGAACATTTCAGTAATGATGCTTAGGTAGTGTTACTTCATTTTTATGAACAGCTTTCAGGTCAATGGTGAATCCATCGTGCGGTTTAACCTAAACTTTAAAGAAAGCATCCAGTAGGGTTCATCATCTTGGATTTCTTTTTTAAAGTTCAGATGAAAACACAGAGGAGATTCATAGTCCCACTGACATGGAAGGCACCAGCTGTCATTGTTTCATTTATTTTGAACATATGCCACATTTTCATGTTTACAGTTTGTGACTTCACCAAATCCACAATTGTACCTTCCTAGCAAAGGTTTTTGTGATCCATCTTGGGACTGAATCAGAAAGTTCTTCTGAGGCTGCATCCACACTGCATAAATAATCCAGGTTGACATTACTTTAACTGCCCTGGCTTAATGCTATGGAATTTGGGGAATTGTAGTTTTGTGAGACAATTAGCCTTCTCTGTCAGAGAGCTCTGATGCCACAACAAACTACAATTCCCAGAATTCTATAGCATTGAGTCAGGGCAGTTTAAATGGTGTCAAACTGGATTATTTCTGCAGTGTGGATAAAGCTCTAGTCACTGGAAATTAAATTGGAATTTATTTCTCACCTAAATATATTATGGAGACAATACTGGCAGAAAAATGATTCTGTCAAATGCAGCAAACAAGAAGTCTTCAGATAGTCACAGTTGTTTTTCCTGCTCTTCTTCAGATCTGAAATTCTTTGCAAAAACTTTTTAGTACTATTCAGTACATCCATCATCCATTCTTTACTAGAGAAGACCCAGATGGATGGGTGTCTGATTGTTTATAGTATCCAAAAGATGCAGCACTCAGCTCTTAATTACCTGTAATGTGGTACAGTTGGCTTGTATCTGTCGTACTTTTCTGGAGATTAATGAAAAGCAAATAAGAGTTGCACTGTCTTCTTCTTCTTCTTCTTCTTCTTCTTCTTCTTCTTCTTCTTCAAACCCAGAAAAACCTGGCAGGAGATGTAGCAGTGGATTCTGAATAACTCTGAAGCCTACTAAAGGTTTCTGCCACTTTTTTTGGTATTTTTGCTATAATTTTTTATGAGGAAGGAATATGTTATCTGATCACTCACAGAAATACTCCCTGCCCCATTTTCCTGTTTTATGCAACTTTCCCAAAATGAGATTTGGATACAAGCAACATGAACAAACATTGCCCACTAAATGTTAAAACCCTACCTGGAATCCCATAATCTTTTATCCCAGTTTATTCCGTTCAAGGTAATTAAGCAACAAAAAGAGTCTCACAGTAGCCAAATGCATTCCTATCTCCATTCCTGCAGCCTTCAAGTTTCCTTTCTTCAAAGTGAAAGCATTTCTTCCCCATCTAAGAGGTGGTCATAGGAGACATTGCTTGAGAACAAGACTCAGGAGCTCTGCCTAATAAAGAATGCAAAGTTTGTTTAATGTTCAGCTCAAGAATTTAAATTGCCTTGGAATGTTATGATGTAGATAGTTTTTAATTTAATCTCTCTCCCACAATGATTTTTAATTCAAAATAGAGACATTTTTCTCTGCCCCCACCAAGAATGCTGCCCCACCAAAGGAAATTTTCCTTCAGTTCTCATATTTCTATCATGGGAAAGAGTGAGAATTGAAAATTGTTCATACCTGGAACTCTTATGTTTGCTTTGTTGACACACACACCCATGCTAAATTTACCTGTTTTTTTTTCCCTTTGGATACCTAAACTCTGTTTCTAAATGGTCGAGTGAAATTTAGTTACTATTCCAAAGTTATTCCAATGTAGAAGTTTGGAGATTGGCAGAAAATTTCATTTAAAGGTAAAGGAAAATTTCAGTTAGAAAGGCAGAACTTTTTTATTTGGGAGTCAATGCCTTCATTTTGTCCCTCCTGTATCTACACTTCTGAACATAGGGGCAAGTACCAGTAGACTCATCTTCATCTCTTGGAGGGCACAATTGGATCCTGTATTACTGGATATTTAGTAAACTGAAATTTGTAAGGCAAGGCAACAGAACTGATTTCCAGATCTATCTCTTTTGATCCTGGAAAAACCTTGTAGTAGAAATCGAACATTCTTCATATGTTCTAGGGCAGGTATAAACACATACACATACACATACACATAAACACACACACACAAACACCAATTTCACACAAAACTAGTCTGGGAGACCAAGGGTGGTTTGGCTTTCTACTCATTTCCAAAAAGGGAAAATGAAGAAAGGAAGAAAAGAAAAGAAAGGGAAAGGAAGGAAGGAAGGAAGGAAGGAAGGAAGGAAGGAAGGAAATGTATTTTAAGAACAACGATACAGATCTGCTTAAAAATTTATTATGCTATTTTTTTATGTAGATGTGCATTTATTTGTATAGAGGCATATCAATTATATATATATATATATATATATATATATATATATATATATATAATGCATTTCACCATTCTGATAAAGACAATGACCAGGTGGCCATTCACACTACAGAATTATGGTGCTATTATTCCTATTTAACTATCATGGTTCTGTCCCATGGAATCCTGAGATGGGCAATTTATGGAGAGAAATTTAGAATTCTCAGCCAAAGTGTCCTGGAAAGCCAGGGGATGGGCTGATAGCCAAGGCAAGGGAAAGTCCCAAACAAACTCCTAATTACCAATCCAAGGGGCAGCCAGCAAAGAGTCAAACACGGTTCGTAGGTTGAGGGTTTCAGAGTAGCTGAGAGACAAGGCAGTCCAAGGTCCAGGGATGCAGAAGTCTGAGAGTAGTCACCGATCCAAAGGTCAAGGATACTGGGAGTCTAAGATAGTCAAGAGTCCAGAGTTCAAAGCAAGGAACAAGGAGAGACAGAGGCTTTCACAAGGAAGCTCAGATAACCTCTGGCACCGAGGCAGCATTTCCACACTTGCTTAAATCCCCAAGCTGCCAGAGCTCAGCTGAGGCTTATCACCTTGATTACCTCGGCATTTTTCATAAAGTCTCTTTGAGCGCCGGTGGCCCGCCCTTTCAGCTCAATGTTGACTGAAGGTAGACACAGTCCCTTGATCCTCCTCCATGTCTGATGGCTCTGTTCTCAGAAGGCTTGGCTGCAGAGCCTCTTGAGAAGCCACAGGCTCCTCTGGAGGCTCTGCTAGCAAGGCAGAGCTGCAAGGGCCGAGCTGGGGCTCCTCCGTTTCAGACTCAGGACCTGGAGGAAGTTCTGACTCGTCCTCCTCATCCTCCTCATCTTTGTCCAGGCAGGGTATTACACAAAGTACTCCAGTTTCTTACCAAACCCCAAATCCCAAGATTCCATAGAATGGAACCATTGCAGTAAAAGTCAAATAACAACACTACAACTGTGATTTGTACATCTGCCTTGGTTATTATCTAGTGCTAACTATTGATAGGCTGTATGAAAAATGAGCTGGAAGATAATGTAATGAGGAGATAGATGGCACGTTTCATCTATACTCATCCTGAAGAACCTAAACAGTTAATCTTCACAAGTGTTTAGCAAGTATTGTTAGTTACTGGAAGTCTGAAAAATTAGAGAGGAATACTTTTCTTCTCCAACTTTAGTTGGTATAAACATCTGTACTTGAGGAGATGTCCAGGTTGAATAGAATTTGGAACATGACCTTCAAAGACAAGTGTGATGGATGACCTGTCATAAGGTCATCCTGTCTAGACACACAGGCCCACTAATTAGGACAGAAGTGTAAAATCACATGTAGACCAAGAGACTTCGCAAGTATAAATAAGACTCAATGGGTTATGCTCAGTGAACCTCAGCACAGACCTTGTACTGTGGTGGTTGTCTATACCTGTGGGCTATTAGGATAAAATCTCTACTGCTCTACTAGGGTTCCCAGCAGCTGAACACAGATTGTGAGACTGTCCAACTGCTTTTTCTGCATCCTTCCCATATATTCTTTTCTATGCAGGTTTGCAATAAAGCTTTAAACCTTTACCACAGGTGTGGTTACTACTGATGATTGTATTGGAAACAGGGGCCTCTTTGCTAACAGCCTTTTAAACAGCCTTTTCTTTGTAAAAATTAGGGCACATGACCACCCTATGAGTCATTCAGAATGATACCAAATTTATTTCTTCTCTCTCTCTCTCCTTCCCTCTTTGTTGCCTTGTCATGTTGTGCAGTGAAGTACTACAAAACTCAGAACAAATGCCCAGATTAAAGATGGTTTTCTTTAAATTTATGATCCAATCATGTTGCTGTTCTTTGGATCCATTTTCTAGACCAGGGATGAGGAGCTTGCATAGGGAAACCTTTGTTAGCCCCAGCTAGCATAGTCAATGCTAATGGATGACTGGAGTTGAATTCTAATTTCCTTCCTGTTCTAGGTAATTGTTTATAATATAGATAAATACATCTCAAAGGGTAAAGAAAAATGTACAGTGTTCTTCTATTGGGTTTAGAGTTCTTAGTTAGCTCTAGAGATCTATGAATGAAGCTATACATTGCTGACTGACCTGGCAATGATGTGTGTACATTTTCTATCTACTCCCATGTGACTGTTGCATAGTATGGCTAAAGATATATAGTCCCCTTTTCACCAGAATGGACAGTATAGTTTGCAATTGTGAACAAGATAACAAATTTGTTTTCTATTTCTCATTTCTCCCAGGGGAAAGTAATATGGTCAAAATTCACATTTGATGCCATAATTTCCTGGCCACTCACCACCTTTTAGAACCCTGACAGGTGAACCCTATTGGTTTCATTCATATGAATGAAGCCAATAGCCTATCAGCCTAGCCAGGACTAATGGCTCACATTCAAATGCTAAGTGCTTGATAGAACCTGAGAACAAGCCAGTTATTCACTATGAAGTTTCAGATAAAATTGTCAGTGCATCACATAATGAAAGTGTTATCTAGTGAAGGAATCACATCCACTGTTTAAATTAGCTATTTTTAATATAAAAGTTCTAAATTATTAACTTTTCCCTACAAAATGTTATTTGATGGCAAAAAGTAATATCCGTGTGCAATACCATTAAGTGATTCTTATGAACAAAGCAGTTTAAATATGACAGAGCATAATAATTACTCTGTCAGAAATACACAATTCCATGTTCACAAAGCTGTCTAGATCACTGGATTTCACTTTCAGAGACTATTCATCAGGTTGGTGAGATTTATTTTGCCTCTAATTATGTGGGGAAGATGCTCGAAACAATTCGAGAGAGTGAAGCAATACATGGGAAAGCTTACTGTTGATCTCAATAAGAATTTATGAAGTAGGCAGTGGTATCACAGGAAACAAAACATTAACTGAATCCCATGTAATAAGCTCACACAACAAACTATGGGCCTTGTGGCAGACAACAATTAACTGATACATACCACAAATAAAGATGAGAATAATTTTATTCAGTTTGTACATTCAAGCAAATAGTTGTAATTCATATTCCTCCTTTCCTTCCTGAAGACCTCCTTGATATATTTGTTTTGGTAGGCATTTGAAGACTAATCACTCAAGGGGAATGACCCTTTTCACAATGTGTTATATTGCCTATATGTTGTTTTTTAATTGTTGCATTTTGAACTGGTTTTAATTTTATTAATAGTTAAATTAAACTTTTGTATGAGGTGATTTTGTTATTAATGTATGATTTAACTGTTTTTAGCTGCTTTGAATCGCAAACTAGTTGGTGGGGGAAGGCAGGATATAAACAGACAAACTAACTACAACCACCATCACTACCACACTAAAATGTAGATCAGAATAATTTTTTTTCATTGGATTGCACAGATCTACAAAAATTGTGGTGTGGTCTACCCTTCAAAATTTTCTACAGTGATCCAAATAATGAGGAAAGCTTCATCTATTTGAGAAGTTTATGCATAAAAATTGCACACATGAAAGAAACATATTAGAGAAAATTGCATATGAAATGAATCTAGAAATTCTTCCTTTTAAAAAAAAGAATGGAGATTAGACAAAAAAGGCTTCTGAATGAATATGTGTAAAACTGGAACATTCAAAATTCATGTGTGTCTAACCATATCTCCATTCACCCGGTTGTCTTGTTGGGGTCCCCCCCCCCCATGAAAAGCTCTTGAAAGCTGGGAAAGGAGAGAAAAACTCAAGGTTGTGGCTTCCTGGAGTTCAGCAGTATTTAGACTCACATTTATGTTTTGGACAGTGGACTATAACTACCACCAGAAAAAAAACAAACTATTTAAGTCCTTTGATTACTAGTTGAAAATCCTTAACAAATTATTCTAACTACTTTTTAGTGCATTAAAGACATTTTAAATTCCTTCTTTTGCACTATTAATGCTGGGTTTTTAAAAAGCTTTCCCCTATAGCACAGTAGTAAAAGTCATTTATTTGTAAATGTCTTAGAAACAACCGTTGGAGATTTTTAATCTCCTGTAAAGGAATAGGAGATAACACACATTCCTGTGAGGTGCTGGAACATAGTTGACAGCATATACATCCTAAGATGAACATGTGGTATCAATAGGAGTTAAACTATGCTAAAGATGGGAATACATTTGTCACCAGCACTGCTTGCTGAATTTCAAATTAGGGTTTTATTTATGTATGCCTCTGAATCTGAATAAAAATGTAGGGGCAGAGAATATTCAAAACATTTTCAACAGAGACATGGAAAGAGTCACAAGTTTGGATGCTCTTAGGTTTCACGTCTACCATATGACAAAATATGGCTGAAAGCACAAATCAATTACATTCCTAAGATTAAACCTTCTCATGCCTTCCTGAGTAAAACTAGGGTGAATTAAAGACAGCTTGTGAGGCAGTTCATGAGTCAGTGATGAGCACATTAAATGAGCAACTAGGAAACAGATCTAGAGGACTCTGCAGCATGTTTTAAAGTGTCTGGGAAGCAGCAAAGAGCTTGCAAGTATACAGGCATGCCTTATTGCCACCCACCACTGATGATCAATATAAAGATGAGGATCTTTAGTAACCAGTGTTTTTATCAATTATGCATCACATTGGGATCCCAGATAATAAATAAATGCATTGACTGAAGAAATAAATACATACACTTTTAAAAGCACAAATTGCAAGACTTAAGAGCTAAACAAAACATCTTCATGCATGTCTTCTCTTCTATGAGTTATCCATGGTGGGTGAACCTGGCCAAAGTAGCCTACAGCATCAGAATCAGTCCTTGGGGTGAAACACACATGCAAAATAAAGCAGTTTCCAGCCACATTGAAAGTGGGGCTTTTAGATGAACACCTTGAAAATGGCTGGAAACCAGATTGAAGCCATACTCTGGAGTTAAAAAAAATCCACGAAAGTCTGGCTCAAGGTGGAAAGTATGCATTTTCGTGCCTGCATATAAATGCCCTGTCATGAGTGTGGGGCTGTGGCAAAGCACAGAAATGAAAGTGCAACAACTCCAATGTATGTAATTCCAACATTCAAAAACTAGACAGTCCAACAGGGGGGTATGGGGGGGGGGCTCCATAATTGTGCTTTGCCAATGTATCATTCACATACCAATGCACTGATGCCCTGTACAGGCAGACCATCACATGTGTGAATGTATGGCCAATCAAAGGGGACGCTGTACAATAGGATGACATCTAGGCAGACTTGGGGAGCACTTGGAAGTCACAGGCGGTGTGTTCATGCAATGGTGTGCATATACGGTGGTGAGACAACAGAAACAAAATACCCAGTGGTGCAGCTTGACACTGTGCCATTCAGTTGGGTCACGTGTATTCAGCCTGCCTTGGGAGTAGCCCATGTGAGCAGCAACAGGCTTTAGACCCACTTTTGAAAAAAGCAGAATCGAGCCACTTTTTCCTGCCCATCTGCTCTGGCCCCTTGTCAGCTTACAACTGCCATTGTACATTTTCCATTGTGCTTCAGATGTAACAGTGCTCCAGAACGTTGAGGGGATTTTTAAATGATAGTTCCAAACTATTATATGTTGGGCCCAGAATGGGCATCAGTTTGGTTCTAGGCCCTGAAAGCATGCTGAGACCACAGGAATTGGCAAAAGATGCCATGTGTTGCTGAAATCTCTATGGGATGGATTGGTGTAGCCTGGTGGTTTGGGGAACCCCAAGGAAATGGGTTGGAAAATTTTGTTTGAGAGAGAAAATGAGAGATGGATACAATGTTTTTCCCAAGGAAATAGGAATTAAAGCCCTTATCATCTTGAGTTGTCAGAGATGGGCAATCTCCTGTAGCTAAGGGGATATTTTTTCCCCTTCAAGGAGAATTGGCATGTTCACACACACCAAGATTCAGTATCTTTGCATCTTTAGAGAAACCAGAATGTACAGGAAGACCACTTCAAAGTCTTGGGGGGTGGGGGAGGACAACATTAGAGATACATACACAAAGACTGATCAAGCCCTGTTCCTTTCTTTAGAGAAGATTTGCTAGTTCTGGGGACTTTCAGAGTATTCATTCCCTTTTCAAAGCTGATTTTTCCCCTATGGGGGCATATTCAGGAGGTGCTCAGGGACCACATGCAGACCACAGGCTATTGATTCCAACCCCTAATTAAGTTTTGAGGAGAGATCTAAGGACAGATTCTTTATCATTTATATTGTATATGATCTTCATTTTTTTTTCCTTCAGGGTTTTAGGGTTTCACAAGCTAGAACTTGGTATTTGTTTTGGGCTGTAAGCAAAAAGATTCAGGAAGACCAGAATGCTTTGAGATTGATTTGTTGACTTAGAAGGGAGAGATACATTTCTGGAGAAACTGTTGCACATTTCTTCAAGAAACTCCTGTAGTCCTTTGTTGGAACATGGATCACAGAGACAGAAACACACGCACACAGAGAGCCACACATCTACTTGTAGATTATATTTGTTGATTTTTAAAATGTTTTTGGTTGTCTGTTATGAAATACAAAGCCTTGTGAAGTTTGTAACTGTATTCACAACATTCATTTTTAAAGCATTTTATTATAAATAATAGCCTCTTAGAATACAAATGCAACACACTGCCACTGGACCTGCCTTTATTCATTTCCTAGGAAGTAGGATAGTGGAGTGTACTCTATATGAGGCCAACTCTCTGCTTTTGAGAGCTACTGCCAGAATGGAAAGACATCAGTATGACTTTATGATGGCTGAACTTTGCCATATGATGTCACACAGGTTCTGTTAGATATGCCCTTGGTCCCAGTGTCTTGACCTCCTTCCCAGTTGAAAGAGAGCACATTTAAAGACTATTGATAGTTGTGAGAGACACAGTTCTAAAAAGATATTTCTATATGATAGCTTCAATGGTATAATGACCAAGAGACTGGGGGCTTGTCTACATTGTCAGAAACCTCATACTTACCCCGTAGCTGCAGCACTGTTTCCCAGTCCAGACTGACTCTGATAGCACCAGCTCACTGGGCAAGATCAGAGTAATCCAGAAGAAAAGAATGGCCCTATGACAATTATGTGTCCAATAGTGTGGAGTATTCTGTGTCCTTGCCACCAGTCTTGATATTCCAGGCAAATACTGGGTAAAAAACCATTTCTTTTTTTCTAGATTTTTGGGGGAAAGCCCTGCATTGCCTGCAAATCATAAGAAACATTGTGTATCCAGGTCACTGCTGCTATGAGGTGAGTACAATGTTTGTAACCATTGTAGACATTTCTGAGATATAATCTGAAAAGCTTGCAATCTTCCCTTTGTCATGGACTCTCTATCCCTCTCAGCTTCACCTACCTATCTGTAAAGTAAGTAGATAATAATATTTATCACCTTGAAGAATTTTGTTAAGATATAATAATATATATGAAGTGAAATTTACATGCTAGGGATATTTTTAAGAGAATGCATCTTATACAGCAATTTATTTGAATATAACAACAGTATGTTTGACAAAAAATAAGCAACAGGATATCAAATCCTTCTGGAACATTTTTTTTACTCCTCTTAAACTACAGATCATCTGCTGTATTTAAGACACAGCTACCAGTACTCTCACTTAAACATATCAGACACCTGGCATAAACACATCAATCAAAAATCTAATTTCACTTTAAAGTGATTTCTTTCAAAATTCATACTATGTAGGGTTAAAAAGAGTTTGTATTAATCTATTTCTTGCTGAGTAAATGTGCCCAAGAACAGAGTGCATGTGTCACATCAGCATTTACAAAATCCTGTCAAATCGATCCCATGGAGCATCTGTGACTCAGAGCTGCTAATAACTTGATGGCAGAACTCACCTTTCTTGAACTGAATGGTTTCATTTCTGGCTTCCTCAGATCATGAAATTGCACCCAATTGTCTTAAAAATAGCATGCTAGAGATGTGTACATCAGCCCCCATACCATTTTTAAGTTAATGGCTCATCACACTGTAGGCTCATAAGCAGTTACAAAAATGGGTAATTTTTATCAGAAAGTAATTCCCATTGCAGTACTTATTGGACAAGCTTCGTTTATTAGCAACACATGCTTTGTTTAGTTTTCTGTGCTTTTTATACTACATGACAATTGGGTAAGGAAAAAAAAACATGAGTCATTGCAACATAATAGTACTGTGGAGAGGGGGAGATGCCTAAATCCAATTACTAGTCCAAATGAATCAGTGAGAACTTGATAAATCAACATTTAAGTAAGTACCATTGGTTTAATGGGTCTCCTCTACTTGGAAATACAAAGTGGATTTAGACCAGGGGTAGGCAACCTTTCCCCTTTAAGGGCCGAGGGACTTCAGCTCCCAGAATCCCAGGAGCTATTAGCCAACATGGGACTATTGGCCAACATGGCTGAGGCTTCTGGGAGCTGAAGTCCCTTAGCCCTTAAAGGAGAAAGGTTGCCTACCCCTGATTTAGACTATGGCTTTGGTTGTGTCTGCATGGGCCAAGTAGCATGCCCTTCCATCATCCTCACAGGGGTCAGTCCAGACAACACAGGGCCCAATCCTTAATTCTGGTGCAAACTCTTCTCATGATGTACAGTACCCAAGCTACATTGTTGTTCTTGTTGTGTGCCTTCAAGTTGTTTCTGAGTTATGATGACCCTAAGACAACTGGGGTTTTCTTGGCAAGATTTGTTCAGAAGAAGTTTGCCATTGCCTTCCCCTGAGGCTGAGAGCATGTGACTTGCACAAGGTCACCTGATGGGTTTCATGGCTGATTATACTCCCTTAAAATGGATTTTAAAATCTCACCTTTTGTTCCAGATCATCTCAGGAAATCCAGAGCCCAGCTGAGGGATGCCTGGAACCTGTTCACACATATGTCCAGCTGTGCCACCCACTGCTACAGATGCTGGTGAAAGTCACTCCCTCTGAGATCAGAATGAGGCACCCAGCCACATGCTCAATACTGTGCACCTTGTTTTCAGCCTCAGAGAGAGTGTCTCACACCAACAGGGGTAGCATAACAGGTGAACAGTTGCCTGGCATCTTCGGTGCCAAGGTAATGTGGGGGATACAGGGCATCTTGGAGGCTAGAACATTCTAGGGGAACAGGAACTTCTCTCTCTTAATTATGTAGTAGCTGACTTTCTTTCTTATAAAATAATAAGCATTCACCAAGAAGCTTTCTAGCATCTTTTCGGTGCAAACTTATCAGGTGCCAACAAAGACTACATTTGTATAGAGAGAATAGTGAGTAAAATGAATTGAGAGCTTAACCTCGAAACACAGTAGCTGTAATTATTTGAGGCAAGGGAGACATTCCTATAGCCAAGGTTGGGGAACCTCTGGTCTTCCAGACATTTCAGATTTCAAATCTTAGTAGCCCAAGGGGAATAGTAAAGGATTATGGGATTTCTAGTCCAAAACCTTTGCAGGGTCAAAAGTTCCACAGTCCTAATATAGGCAACACACAAGGGAGTATCATAAAGTTTTAATTATCACCTTTAAAACTTTGACAGAAAGTTTGTTTTGATTTGTAGTTAACTTATCTCTATGTAGTCAACATCTAGATTTACATATTTTTCCCAGCATTTCTTGACCCTCCAAATACCATTATTGTAGAAATCTGCAGACTGCACCTTAAACCACTCTTCCACTTCATGAATGACATCATTTCTGTTGTCAAATCGGAGACCCCACGATGGATTTTTCATTTCTGGGAACAAGAAAGTCACTTGGTGTAAGGTTGGGAGAATAAGGCAGATGCTGCAAGATCTCAAAGCCACATGCCCTTGCTTTGTTAACTGCAACTTGAGATGAGTGAGCTGATGCATTGTCAGCTAGGAGATGAATGCCTCTGGAGAGCATACCACGGTGTTTCTTTTTTTACTGCATCTCGCAACTTCTCCAGAAGATTGCTGTAATATGTGCCAATAATGGTTTGTCCCTTTGCAAGGTAATCTGTGAGAATGACTCCACAACAGTCCCAAAAAACTGAGAACATGACCTTGCCTGCTGACTTTTACACCTTTGCCTTTTTGGGAGGAGCGGAATTGGCATGCTTCTACTCCATGCTGATGGTTTTGGTCTCTGGATCATACTGATAGATTCAAGATTCATCCATGGTTACCAAACAACTAAAAAAAAATCTTCATCCTGTTCCAACAGCATCAACATCTGTCTTGAAAGGTCACACAATGTTTGTTTCTGGAAAGGATTTAGCAAATGTGGAACCCAGTGTGCAGACATTTTAGACTTTTGCAGTTCATCATAAATAATTTTCCATAACTGAGACCAGTTTGGTCTCATTCATTCATGATCATTTGGATAGTTGTTTGTCTGTCTTCCAGGATTAAACACTCTTCACTGTAACCACATCATCCATCAATAATGTTCTTCCAGGTCTTGACTCATCTGTGAGGGACATGTGACCAGTTTGGAAATTCCTTTTCCACCTCACAATAGTGTCATAACATGGGCAATCATTTCTATAAACTACCATCATCTCATCATGAATTTGCTGGGCACTATTACCCTTCAAATGCAGGAACTTTCTCACACTGCGAACCTCAGTCTTCTCCATCTTACACTTTAGTCACTCCTGGCACAACCTGTAACAAAAATAAAGGACACAAAGACCTGATTTTCTCCACATCATGCACTTAGGGACCAATGATGACACTGACCAAATTTCATCAATATACCATAGTAACTTCCTGGTGATAATTATTACTTTACAATACTTCCTCATAGATATAGGTCTATTTATAGATGTAAAAATGGAAGTCTGAGAGAAGCTCAGAAGTATATCATGTGTATATCATGTGCCCATCTGAGTATTAATTTTCCAATCCTGAGATCTTTTTAATCCCATTCAAGAGAAGTCCGGAATAAATAATCATTCTGGCTCTAGGCCACTGAGAGAATGGTCATATGTATGCATATGTGATCCTTCAGGTTCAGTTCAGGGACACTGGCTCTTTAGACCTTGAGGATTTTGCTGAGTTTGAATTTGACATGAGTCAACAGTGTGATGCAGCAGCTAAAAAGGCCAATGCAATTTTAGGCTGCATCAATAGAAGTATAGTGTCTAGATCAAGAGAAGTAATAGTGCCACTCTATTCTGCTTTGGTCAGGCCTCACCTGGAATACTGTGTCCAGTTCTGGACACCACAATTCAAAAAGGATGTGGAGAAACTGGAGCGTGTCCAAAGGAGGGCAACTAAAATGGTGAAGGGTCTGGAAACCAAGCCCTATGAGGAACGACTTAAGGAGCTGGGAATGTTTAGCCTGGAGAAGAAAAGGTTAAGAGGTGATATGATAGCCTTGTTTAAATATTTGAAGGGATGTTATATTGAGGGGGGAACAAGCTTGTTTTCTGCTGCTCCAGAGACTAGGATCCGGAACAATGGGTGCAAGGTCCAAGAAAAGAGATTCCACTTTAATATTAGGAGAAACTTCCTGACAGTAAGGGCTGTTCGACAGTGGAACACACTCCCTCAGTGTGTGGTGGAATCTCCTTCCTTGGAGGTCTTTAAGCAGAGGCTGGATGGCCATCTGTCGGGGATGCTTTGATTGGGAGTTCCTGCATGGCAGGGGGTTGGACTGGATGGCCCTTGTGGTCTCTTCCAACTCTATAATTCTATGATTCTATGATTCTATGATTCTATTTGGCAGTAACTGTTGTGGTTATTATTTTCCGTCTTTTTGTTTTAACTGTTCAAGGAACTATGGTTTTTCAACACATTTACATACTGTTGCTAGGTGAAATAAGGGACAGGGCTCCTGTACTTTTAATGGTTGTATAAAAGAGAGCCTTTCATCAGCTGTTGACTGCATGATAAGCAACATCTTCTGAAATTCCCTCATCTGGAATTTCCATGGTGTGCATTTTCATTTTCTTATTTGATTTTCTCTTCTGTTTAACATGTTCTTTTAATGGTCTTCCATGTTTATTCAAAAAGTCTGGAAACAAGCAAGTACCATGTACTTTGGATAATTCACTACCATTTTGAGCTGTATGGCAAAGTGGTTAATCTAAGTTCCAAATTTATCTCTTCAGTGGAACAAACACATGATCCAACTGCTACTCCCAGTTAGGGGAGACACACTGAAGCCATGGGATTCACACAAGAATTGATTTATAATCCAGCAACTGAGTCAATGAATCTACTTGTATTGGGACTAGCAATTGAATTTATACCATGGATTCTACATAACTGAAGCTACTATTCTATGTTATAAGTACTGGCAACCATCCATATAGAATGATAGAATTTCTAGAGTACAGTATAGCTATAAGAAGAGCAAAAATGAGATGTTGCCCCCCCAAAATAAGAATGCTTCCCCCTCCAAATGATAAGTTTAATCACTCTCCAAATTTCTAGCCTTGCAGTAATTTTAGTAAAGATTTTAGAAATAGAATTTATGCATATTAAAAAAAAGAGCAGGTAAATTTACCAAGAGAATTTGAATATAGTAAAATTCAAAAGTAAAGCTGTTCCTATTCAGTTTTGCACCATTCTTTTTAATCACCTTGTATAAGAGGTGTGAACATTTTTCAATATCTCCCTCTCTGAAATTATAGAATTTTGGGGACCAAATTAACAACACTGGTGGTGCAGTGGTTAAATGTCTGTCCTGCAGCCACTCACTCATAGACCACAAGGTTGTGAGTTCAATACTAGCCAGGGCTCAGGCTAGACTCAGGCCTGCATCCTTCTGAGGTTGCTAAAATGAGTGCCCAACTGTTCGGGACTTACAGTTGTAAACCGCTTAGACATCCCATAGCACATTATTAAGCGGTATATAAAAGAAGCTGCTTTGCTTTGCTTTGAGGGACAGAATTCTTATCTGGGAAGATAATTCTTATCTAGGAAGTCAATGCCCTTCTGTTGTGCCTTCCCATCCTGCAACTACATGTCTGTAGAGTCATATAATGTTAGAGGAAATAAAGAGGACATGATTAGAGAACATAGATTAGGCACCTCCACGATTTGAATTAGGCCTATGAGCCACAGGTTTCTTTCCTTCATCTGTGCCTCACCACTTGCCTAGGGTACTTGGAAGCCAGAACTATTGTATCCATAAGACTACTAGAACAAAACATTAGGAGTTCTTGAAAGGACATAAAATGGAAGGATGCCCCATTTTCATGTATTTCCAATATCTTCAGAAATGTGACAAAGAGTAGAACATTTTAGAACTTGTTCATTAAGAGTAATTTGCCTCCTAATTAATTAGTTTATTTTAATAGATAAAATTAGATTTGGGAGCAGAGCTCCAACCAAGCTAAGCTAAACACAAGGGACCTATTGTTGTAAGAGCTTAAAATACTTTCATATTTTCTCAAATCACAAGAAGGCTTATTCATAGAGCCAAAAACAAAAAAACAAACAAAAAAAAAACCCCAAAAAACCCCCCAAAAACCCAATTGGCTGCAATATGACTAATTAATTCATAATAGATGGTTGGAGCAGCAGATCAATATGTTCCTTCAAACTCTCTTCTTTTACAGTAATATGGATAATACCTAGTTAATGCATGGCGCTTTTTAATTGCTTGCAAAGCAAACTGCTAGAACTATTATCTGGTGATGTCATTGCTTAATTAGTTCATATCAGTTAACACTTCTCAAATATCTCAGGGTCATGCACTTGAATCCGTCAACAAATACTACAAGAAGAAATGCATGATTATAAGAATCATAATGACTTTGTGGCCAAATATTTTGGGATGTATTTATAATCACTGCCAATTGGAAGGAATCACAGTTTTCTTTCACTCATATTCTGAAACCAGAAATTGCACCATTAACTGCAGTGGAATGAGACACCCAGATCAATGGGAGCAATACAGTGGCTATAAGGTAGCTGGGTTTTCCTTTGTTAGATCTGCCAATCAGTGTGACAGATTTGAAGTGAACAAGTCCTCACCATTTAAACCTGTTTCTTTGCCTCCTTCCTAATCACAGCAATCAATAAGAGATCTGACTTATAGGAGGAGAATGAGAATGGCTGGCTAATCAAGAATTACTTTGTCTTGAACAGGCTTTTCTGCATTACTGTCACCAGTGATAAGCCAGTTTTATAGTTAATGTTATAAGAATGTGTTGGTCACAGAAACAAAAGAGACTTTACAACTGAAGGATATTTTTACATGGTTGATAGAAACTGGAAAATATCTCTTCTCTATTGTTGTGAGATAATTTCTTGTCAAGTAATAATATGTTTGAAATGCAAAAGAAATCCAAAGAGGTTTGGCAAGAGGAAGCAGTCACACCAGAGAACCTTCATTGCAATGCATTTCAGAGTTCAACTTATATGGATTAACTCATTGTTGCTTTGCAGTATAATTTTCTGTGTGTTACTTTAACTGAAGAAAATAAGATATACAGCATTTAAAACAAATATATAAAGTAAACTTAAGGGACTCCAAAATTGATTACTTTATTACAGCAACATACAGTTGGCCTTCTATTTTTGCGGGGGATCTATTCCAGACCCCCTGCAAAAATGGAGACTTGCCAATATTCAAGCCCTATAGGCTTGAATGAGGTGCGCTCCCGCGAGTGCGCACCCCATTGATTTCAATGGAGGTCGCCCCTCCACGAATATGCAAAACTGCAGATTTCAAGTCTGTGAGAACGGAGGGGTGACTGTATATGTTATGATGAAAGTAGCAGCCATGGAGACAACATCAATGGGGATTGGGGTGGCTCTTAGATCTCACTGGACTCAGTGGCCCAGCAATGACAGTGGAAGAGGAATGGTGGCACTGTGGCAATGTAGTGTGATATTGTCCTATGTATTTTAAATTAATATGTTTAATTGTTTTGTGTGTTTTAATCTATGTTGTATCCCATTTTGAGCCTTGAGGAGAGGCAGGTAAGAAATAAAAATTCATTATTATTGTTATTAAACTTGAATGGAGGGATGGTCAGCTTGTAGCCCTCTATATGTCGTTAGATTGAAATTCTGAAATTCAAATCAGTCTTACTCTGCATAGTCATATAGATGATGGCAGTTCCAGTCCAGCAACATATGAAGGGCCTCTAGTTGTACACAATTTAGAGAAATTCCATCTTCTGAATTATGGGCCTCCTATGTGGATGGCCAAATATGGACGTTATCACACGGGGAGTTGCGGGGAGAAAGTGGAAATAAACCGGACGAGTGGAAGACTTTAATTTATGGGATTCGAATGAAAACCTGATCTTTTCAAATCCTCAAAAATCCCGAAAATGAAAAGATCAGGTTTTCGTTCGAATTAACCCTCTTTTAAATTCGAATTTAGTTATCAGATGAGGCGGAACAGGACAAATCCTGTAAATTAAAGACTTCCGCTCGTGCCCGTTTATTTCCACTTTCTCGCCGCGACTCCCCGTGTGATAACGTCCTATATAATGGATCTTGCATTGTTTCAGGTATCTTAAGAGTGCTTTGGGGGTATTTGGAGTAAAATAGAGGGATCTGTAAGGAAACGCTACTTGCTTTCTGTCCTGATTGTATTGCTCTGAGCGTGGTCATTCACTACACATGTTCAGAATGTTTCCCCTTGGTTTTAAGGCCAAGCAGACCAAAAATAGAGAATTGGTGTGGTGCACAGGGAAGTTCCCAAATCCACAGAAGGCTATGTGGACAGGAGTCTATACACTCCAACAATCTAGTTGCCTATGATGAAGTAGAAGTTTGATTGAGAAGTAACAAGATCTTATTTATATGTATATAGGTATCTAGCAATAATTACTAAAATACAGAACAGTATTACTATATATTTTTTTAAAAAAAATAACATTCAGCAGATCTGTGTTCCATAAGTTCTTTGCAGGGCTTATGGTTATGCAATGTTCTGGTCTTGTTGCTTTGGAGAAAAATGGGAACAGCAGCTTTTAGTTACAGATACAAATTAGGGTTTTTTGAATTGCTTTAGGGAAATTCACAATCTGGTAAGGATTTCCCATAGAAATGCAATTTCACTTTGGCTTGCCTAGGTGTCAATCATCATCATCATCAAGGAAAAATATAAAATTATTGAAGTGTACATTTGAATCTCGCTTGTTCTCATGCTTAGAAAGGACATATGTTACTGTATCAAAACATAAACAGATGGTTTTGTTCCCAAAATTGTCAGAAGTGGTTCCAGTGTTTTCTGTTTGTAGGTTTGACCAAAAATATAAGCCTTTGTATTTTTGGCAAGCAATATTTTTAAGCATATTGAAGGTGTGTAATACAGCAGGGATTGTTGATATCATGCCTTTTATTGTTCTTCTCTCCTCTCTTTAACATTTAGTCATGCTTATAATTATGTTTTATCCCATGGCTTCTTACATTACCCCCTCATGCAATTTGCATCCCACTCCCACCCAAAGGGTTAGGATGGGATGCATAGTTTGCCCACACCACAGGGAGATAAGATAAGATGTTGGGGGCGTGGCCAGAGCCAATTTATGGCCTGCTGTCCCCAGCTTCTTCTTTTCAATTTTACAATCAACCTACCCTCCATACTTGTGCAGTATGATGTTAACTTGGTTGCTTTGGAGTTGGGTAGGAATTTTCCCCCTTTCCAAGGGCTTTGTCACCTACACCATACTGTTTTCAGATGGACCTTGGCACATTGGCTTGGGTGGTGTCTAAATAGGTTGATTCAGCATGATTTGAAAGAAATTTGGATTTCAGTGAGTGCCTAGGACACCGTTTGAGTGGTAAGGAGGTCTACGGAACCACTATTTGGGCCTTGGGATCTGGGAGGTAGGGAAAGAGCCACCCCTTGGGACTGCATGGAGGATAAGCCCCCTCTTTAATTCTTGGGCATTGGGAGAGGGACTTTCATGTTAGTCTTCCTGATGTGGGCTGGCTAACAAATAACCCAGCTTTTGGGTTACCGTTGGAGCTCAGGTGCTATTGCCCAGGGGAGGCTGCGGAGGTGGTCTCAGAGATAGACCACCAGCTGCAGCTGCTCCCATCCTTGGCTATTTCCCCACCTGGTTAGCAGTTCTGTTAAGAAATTAATAAATAGGTCAATTTAATAAATGGCCCTGTTTGAACCCACTTTCCATTGCCTTGTCTTGTTATTCCTGGGGTGAGTGGGCAAATGTGATTTATAATTTTCTTCTGCAAATTCAAGCTGCCAATTTACAATCTATTATTAGGATCTTCCAATTTAAGATTTCTTTCATTAGTTCTTAGATAACTGTACTATTCTAACTTTTGTTGGTTTTTCATTTAATTGTTGGGCCCATCCAGCTGTGGATGTTCATGGTCACATATCAAATTCATTGTGTGCACATTCCTAACTCAATTCACAGCTGTGTTACACTGTGTATGTCATGGATTGATCTCTTGAAAGAGAGAATGCATACCATAAAATTTAACAAAGGTGCAGTCACAGTCACTGGTTTTGATGACAAGTATTGTATAAATACTAAAGCAAAGCTTGTGATGAAATATAACTAGAAGACTCCATCTTTATTTCGACTCCATCTTTATTTCCTCCAGTTTGTTCTCTTCATGTTTCTTTTACCTCTCACATGATTCACTCTTCTGTGCCATGTGTATTCTCTCAGTATTAAAAAATAGGTTTGTTAGTTCTACTTTTGCCTTGCTATTATTTATTGTTTTTGTTTGCCATCAATTCTACTTTGACATAGGATGGCCCTACAAACGAGAGACCTTGAAGTGGTGAGAGACCTTGAAGTAATCAACAGCCTAATTCAGGTTGTGCAAATTCAGAGTCATGACTTCTATGACTGAATAAATCCATCTGTAGTGGGTTCTTTACGTAATGCTTTGCATTTTACTGAACATATTGTATTTTCCTATCTACCATGTCAACTCATGATATAGCCAAAGCACTACATGACTTTGTTTAGTCATCTTTGCCTCCAGATAAATTTCAATCCTGACTTGCCCTGGGACCCATTCATTTGCCTTTTTAGCAGCCCATGGTATCCATAGAACTGTTCTCCATCACCACATTTCAAATGAGTTGATTCTCTTCCTATCACTTTTCTTCTGCCCATCTTTCATACCCTTACATAGAAATCAGAAACACTATAGCATGGATGATTCTGATTTTGGTATTTAATGATATACATTCGTTCTTGATGACCTTATTTAGTTCATAGCTTCCCTTCAAAATCTTATCTTGATTTCTTGACTATGGCCTAATCTGCACTGCAGAAATAATGCAGTTTGACACTACAGTTGCCCCTCGTAATTTGTGAGAGATCTGTTCTGGACCCCCCTGCGAAAATGGCAGCTTGCTACTATTTGAGCCTCATTGAAACTAAGGGTGTGCATAGCCATTTTACATATAGACATTGTCCCTCCTCATGAAGAGCGAGACTGCAGACTCAAAGTCCACAAATGGGGAGGGACAACTGTACTTTAACTGCCTTGGCTCAATGCTACAGAACTCTGGGATTTGTAGTATGTTGTGGCACAAGAGCTGTCTGACAGATAAGGTAAAATATCTCATAAAACTACAAATCCCATGATTCCATAGCATTGAACCATAGCAGTTAAAGCAATGTCAAACTGAGTTATTTCTCCAGTTCAGATTAGACCTAAAATCACTAACAAACAAGATGTTTAAAATGGAAGCTGAGAGTGCCATGTTAGATACCAAGAAAAAGTTTGGAAAATTCTACTGCTAAATCTAAATTATGATTCACATGGGTGGGAGACTGCCTAAACACTACTGATGTAAACTAGCCAGAGCTCCTTAGTGGAATAGTCAGCTATAAATATAATAAATGAATAAATAAATGACCTCAAGCAAGTCATCTACTATCTCTCCTAGGTCTTTCTTGATCATAAAATTCAAGAAGAATAGGATTAATATTTTAATAGGCAAGAGATTGAAGGACATTAGTAACAAGCTACAAGCTGGCAGGCAGTGTCTTGTTAGGATCTGTGTCAAAGGATTAGCCAAGGGAGATAATTTCCCCCATAGCTTGTTCCTTAGGAGTAAAAAGGTTAACACTAATATATTCAAAATGAATATGCAGGGTATCATTGAAGTAACATTGGACAGATTCATTTCATACTGAAGGAAGACAGTATGTGAACTGTTAGTCTTTTCTGCTCACAATTTGAAGATTGCCATAATCTTTGCCTGCTCAGTTGATCTGAAGAGCCCTTACAGTCTCTGATATGCAAGAGAGCAAGAAATTTTAACAACCATCCAGAAGCTGCATTCTCCTTTCTTCACACTATTGCTCACATGAAGGCATTTTTCACACTATATTTTGGAAGCTGCTAAGGATACTAGTTTACCTATGAATTTGCATTATGAAGATGGGTAGAATGGATCAAGACAGACTGAATGTTGGTCTATGTCAAGCACCATGGGCCTGGTTATTCACAATTCTCCTTTTACATTGCAGAAGGAGCAGATTTAAATAACAAAACTAAATATTCAGTGTAACTGGGGCATTGGTTAGAATATAGCTGCAAGAGAGCAACATGAAAGTGTTACTCTTAAATAAAAATCCTCCTTTCCAAATGACATTTTCTTTCTTTCAGTATCTAGCTTTCTCACATTTCAGAAAGCGAGATTATGAACATAGTTTTTTGTGGGTTTTTCGGGCTGTGTGGCCATGTTCTAGAAGAGTTTCTTTCTGATGTTTCACCAGCATCTGTGGCTGGCATCTTCAGAGAATTTCCCACAAAAAAAACTATGGATGCCGGCCATGAAAGCCTATGACTTCACATTGGAGATTATGAACACTAGCCATACCTAGCACTCATATTTGCTGTGTTTGTATTCCCTTGATCACTCTGCCTGCCCCTTTTCTTTGCATTCCTAGACTGTATTTCAAATGCTGAAGTGAAGATTTAAGCTATTGTACTGCTAGAAATTTGGTGTTTGAAGAAAAAAATCATTTGGGAGTAGAATTCTTTTGTGGGTGGGGGAATGCCGTTCGCAAAGCTACATCTGTGGTCATGACTCAAATATATGAATATGAATGCTTTAAAACAACATCACTTGGAATTCAAATCTATATTTTAACCAGATTGTTTTCTTTTCAAATTTGGATCAATAATTTGCCCATAGTTAGTGAAAGTGAAATGAGTTTAAATGGTTTGGAATTGCTTCCTCAGGTTTGTTTCACCTGTTTACCTAATATACTACTGTTGGCTTTGATCACTTGTCACATTACTTATTGTGCTTAGGGCAAACACTTTTCTGTGGGAGTCAAGTTTCTTTGAGTTTGCTGCTGTTTAATCCTATGCACCAAGGTTCAGCTTCTAGCAAGGGCCAGCTGAATTACAACCTTTGCTTTTTAATTAGAAATTCAAACAATCTTGCAAAGGGTTATTACCATGAAGTAGGAATTTCACCCAAGAAAATATCCAAACTCTTTCTCCTTCTCTGACTGCTTCAACAATAGTCAAACCTTTGTTGTCATATCACTCACTTTGCCAAAGCAAGGAGAGTCTATCATTACCCTGCTGCTCCAGCATATGACATCATAATTACACCTCTGAAAAAAAAAGACCTAGATTTACATTTCTTTCTAGTCCCATGCTACTATGTCACTGTATATAAATTATATATAATTAAATATTGTGGAGATAAGGCAGATTTGAGCAGGCAGAGAGAAGCCCTGGCAACATCCAACCAGGCTGGGTCAAGCGCCAGCCAAAGAGATTTAGGAGTAGCTATAAATAGAGCAGGAGAGAGGATAGAAAGGGGCATTTGTTGATGTTGGTGTTCTTAGTGGGTTAGGGACAGAATTCAAAGGGATAGTTACTGTTTTAGTGAACCTGAGGGGTTGAAAAGCCTGAGAGGCTAGGTACTACTGCAGAGAAAGGCAGTTAAAAGTCCAAAAAGCCCAAGAGAGGACTAAAAGTGTCCTGGGGAAAGTGCAGTGGAAACCCTAACCCTAACCCTAAAAGTGTCCTGGGGAAAGTGTAATGTTAGTCTCTGAGAATAGTAGTTAGTGAAAAGGGAAATACAATCAGTTAATAAACGTGTAAGAAACAAGAGTATAATAAAGATTTTGAATGGTTTTGGATGAAGTCTCAAAGTCAAAATGATTGACAACTAGTTTCCTCTTGGCAGCAACAGCAAGCACCATCCTAAGACTCTCTGCTGTGGCTATTGGTGAGAACGTCCTATTGTAGTTCTCAAACCACTCCTGTGAGTACCCTTTGGCTACCAACCTGGCTCTGCACTCATAGTCCCACCAGGTATGTCCTTCTTCCTGTAGACCCACCTGCAGCCAATCACTTTCTGCCCTGCAGGTCTGTCAACCACCTCAAATACTTTCCTGTCCACCAATGCACCAAATTCCTGGTCCATGGCCACATTCCACTTTTCCTGCTCACTAGCTGGGTACCTGAGCATGTCCTCATAACTATCAGGCTCCTCTACCACAACAGTACAGGCTTGTGCCTCCTGCACAAAAATATGTCTGGTGGTCTCCTGACTCAGTGTTCTTCGTGGAATGATGACCTTGGTTCTGCCATGCTCATCCTCAGAGTCACTATTGCTCCAGATGTCATTTCTCTGAACTGGTTCCTGTTTTGGTGTCTGTGTTTGTGTGTGTATGTCCAGAGAAGTGCTAGGCTGATGTGAAGTGCTGGGTTCCTCCTTCACATCTCTGGATGCATCCACCCCTCCATTTCTGATGTCTGTACCAGTGTTGCCCACCTTTACAAAAATCATGGTTGGCATGGATCTTCTCCCATCCAGCATATGTTTCAAGTCTTGCACTCCTTGAGTACAGGACTCTGTTACCACCCAATAAGAATCTATAGCTGTTCCCCTCATAGCCCATGAACCTTAACCTCTGGCCTTTTGGTTCATTCTTCCTTTGGAACTGAGGAGGAATCAGTACTGAGGCAAATTGCCCCCAAACCCTCAAGTATTTGAGAGTGGGTGCTTTACTATACAACAGGAAATATGGTGTTTGCTGGATAGTACTATATCAGGAGTAGGCAACCTTTCCCCTTTAAGGGCCGAGGGACTTCAGCTCCCAGAATCCCAGGAGCTATTGGCCAACATGGAACTATTGGCCAACATGGCTGAGGCTTCTGGGAGCTGAAGTCCCTCGGCCCTTAAAGGGCAAAGGTTGCATAAGCCTGTACTATACCATATCCTGTTGATCGTATGACATGTAACCTTTGTGACTTCTGCCCACAAATTTGGTGGTGCCCCAGCATCTTCCAGCATGCAATCCCTCAATTGATTGATCATGCCAATTCTCCTCTCAGCCAAACCATCCTCATCTGGGCAAGCTGGATTGGTGATTTTGTGCTGTATTCCTTCTGCCTAAACCACTGCTGCAGACCCTCAGCAAGGAACTCCCTGCCCTTGTCAGTCACAAAAGTGCCCACCTTGTAGGGAAATTCCCTCTCAGTGGCATTAACCCACTTTTTGACCTGGTCAGCAGCTTCACCCTTGGTTTTTAACAAGGCCACATAGAAATACTGGGTGTGTTGGTCCACTATGAGCAGAGTAAACCTGTTTCCTCACATGCTCTTGACCTGGTGTGATCCTGACAAGTCAGCATGCACTGCCTGAAAAAGCCTCTGGGTGGTGCACTTGCTCACTTTGGGAACTGGGTAAGCCAGGTGTAGGCAACCTTTCCCCTTTAAGGGCTGAAGGACTTCAGCTCCCAGAAGCCTCAGCCATGTTGGCCAATAGTCCCATGTTGGCCAATAGCTCCTGGGATTCTGGGAGCTGAAGTCCCTCGGCCCTTAAAGGGGAAAGCTTGCCTACCCCTGGGATAAGCTTTGACTTTCACCCTTTTGCACACTGCACAGTCAATGCAGCTGTTGCAATTCTCCACCTTGAACTCTGGGCAAACCTTCTCCAGGTTTCTCAAACCTTTGAAACTTGTGTGCCCCATTACTCTCTGAAAATAGTGTGCACAATTTTCATGTAAATGTTTGTTTGCAACACTGCCACACTGGACCTGTGTCACCATGTGGTATACCTGATTTTTCTTTACAGTGTTACCACACACTGCCCCCTCCTTGGAGACTACTCCCTCATCCCCCTTAAAATGGACTTCAAACCCATCATTTGTCAGGGATGCCACACTCACAAGGGAATTCTGCAGTCTAGGCGTACACGAAACATTATCAATTTTTCCCCCAGCCCTGGGATGAATACAGATCCTTTAAACTCCATTTTACCTGATTCACCTTCAGCAAATACTACTGTATCTACAGATGCTGGTTTTGGGTTCTGTAGTCTCCCCTTATCTGGTACCATGTGGTGAGAACAACCACTGTCCAAAATCCAGACAGTGTCTCCCTTATTCACACTCACAGCACCCTCCACAGCAGAAACAACCCCCCTCCCTTCCTGGGGCTTTTTCTTCCGTGAGGACCGTCCCTTCTCTGCTGCAAAGATTCTTGAACAGTCTTTCTTGAAATGTCCACTCTCCCCATAGGAAAAGCACTGCTTGGTCCTGCAGATGGCAGCACTCCTCTCCTGGGACATCTCAATTGGTTGACTCTTGCTTGCTTTCCCAGCTTCCGTAGATCTCGCCTCAAAGTCACATCTCTGGACCTCCTCCAGGATTCTTGAAGCAACAAGCTCAGTCCTCAGATCTGCCTCAGCGACTCCCTGTAGGCTGTACATCAAAAAGTCCCACTCACTGGTCAAGCTGCTCAGGAGTATGAAGACCTTTTGAGACTCCTCCATCTAGATGTCTTTGCTGTTGCATTCTGCAAACTAGCCTTGTATTCTTTCCAGATGAGTCGTTACAGAAGTTCTCTCCTGAAACTTATAGCCATATAGTTTTCTACAAAAAAGCATCTTAGATAAGGCTCCTTCGGGCTGATGAATGTGTTCCAAGGCATGCCACACATCAAAAGCTGTCTGCTTCTCCCTGATGTGATTCAGCTGGGTTTCATCTATGGCTAGAACGATTGTTGCCCTTGCCTTGCAATCATCTTCAATCTGATAGTCTGTTGGATCTGGTTGGTTTTGCATGATGTCCCACAAGTCCTGTTTGATCAATAAAGCTTGCATATAGATTTTTCAAGAGGCATAGTTTGAATCATTCCGCCTCTGAAATCTAATGGCTGTTTTCATTTTAATTTTGCTCTGGGTCAATGACAGTCAGATGCAGATGGACTTCTGGTTAAACTGCCAACAGCCCAATCAAGCAGCCAATACACATGGAAGCTTGATAAGCCTTCCTCAGCTCACAGGTAAACACTGACGGTGAGAAAACACACTTAACTAACTCAATTCCAGAACTTGGTCTTTGCCCTCTGTGAATTCAGCAGCACCACTGGCAACTCTGGAACTCTCACAACCACTAGCATACACACATGCCCAGTAGATGGACATAGGCAGGAACACCCAAAAGCTGGTCTTCTGTGAAGAGTCTGCTCCAGACAGCACAGGAAAAAACCTCCCACATGCAGTTGCTGCTTTCAGCTTGGAGAAAAGAATAGCTTCACAGTGAGGCTTCTGTCAGAGAGGGCTTTAATCTTTGTTGCAAATATTTACAAAGATATACACAGAGTATCAGACATCCATCTTGAATACTCACAGCTATACAGAGTAACAAAGTGCTCCATCAACCACCAACCACAACTAACCAACAACAGAGATTCTGACTCTCTTTCATATATAGGTGGTTCTCTTGAGAACATGTGATAGCCATGCACTAAGGAAACCTTGCTGGTTTCATTCCCAATGCCTGTTGCATCAGAACTATTGCATCAGTCCTCCCACGGACTGTTACTTTTGCTCCAGTTCCTTTCAGTGGCCACATCCACGTCATTTTCCAGACCAGGGTGCCACATGGTCTTGACAAAGTATATGGATAAGAAACCACAAATGTAGCAGAGCTTAACAAACAAAGTATGCCAAAATGTGTCAACTGTGAACAACATCCCACACAAGTGATACTGTATTTAAGTGAACTTGCAAATAAATGTATAATGTTGTCTCAGTAAATGACTCTTTGGAGCATGCTACGAACACTGAGGAAAATATTTTATTAGTAAGTCCCTTGAGTAATTTGGGGGAATCGTAGGTCTTCATCATGGAAGGGTGACTACTGTGGCACAAGGTGACCTAGGAGTAAAAGGTGTTTTAAAAAAGGAAAATAAAGAGGTTTTGGGCAGTGCCATGTTGTTGCCCATCACAAATTGGTGGCAGCGGTGGGATAAAACAACAAGAACATTGTGCTGCCATCTGAGAAAAGCTTTAAGGTGACTGTCATTGTCACAAATATGTTATAATTATATAACATATAAAATTCATCCATAAGACAGCAAACCTATTGTCACTATCATGTGTGTTATTACAATTAATTAAGTTAGAAAATCCATAATAAATAATTCAGGTCTGCATCCTTAAGTTTTTCTGCCTTTTCACTCTCCCACTGCTTAGCCAAAGCATTACATTGCACTGTAATGTTTTGCGTTGATCTGCTAATATTAATGGTTGAAAATGTTGAAATGACAATATTGCTATCTAATGGGCTTATCTACCATCCTATTAAACTTCTATCTGTTGTTGTTGTTGTTGCTCTTGTTCTTGTTCTTGTTATGTATCTCTAGGTTGACTCAAACATGTTAACCTTTTCCTAGAGTTTTCTTGGTAAGATTTATTTAGAGGCGATCTGCCATTGCCTTCATTTTAGGCTGAGATAGTGTGTGTTACAAGACTTTCCTTATATGGTTGAAGTTACCTTTTACCTCTTCACAGAAGGCCCCTCATCTATGACACCTGCTCTGCTTTCACCCTTTTAGCACTCTCCATAAGTTTAGAAGGGCTAAGGTCCCAAGAATTTTCCACTTATTAAATCAATATGTAAGGTAGCACGTTTGCCTTTGTTTAGACTAGAGTGTACAGATTTCACTCAGACAGACATCAGTTGTGAAAAATAAATAGTAGTTGTATTAAATAACACAAAGCAAGTAAGTATCATAGCTGGTTACTTCAATTTAGTGTGGTTATATTAACGTACACTTGCAAGCTTATCATAAGGCCTTTACAGACCTGCCTAAAGGGGTGGCACAGAGCTGCCCCTGGGAGCAGCAGATCAGGGCTGTGGCAACCACACAGCATGACCCTGATCCTCCCTTTTGCCGTCCCCAAGAGAGTGGCAAAATTCCACTCCTTTTAGGGGTGGCAAAAGGCCGCCCTAAGAGCTGGCACAGCAGCTGTTCCGCACCCTTTTGGCACAGCATGTATACATGCTGTGCCAGGAGGGTGTCCTGATGCCACGCCCCATGCAGATGGGCATGCAGCATCAGGACAGCATTGGGGCTGAGTTGGGGTGGCCAGCGTGTGGCCACCCCACCCCATCTCCATCCCCAGGCCAACCCTTTAGGTCGGTCTGCATAGCCCCACAGTCTCCTCTGGACTAACTGAAATGAATTCCCTCTCCAATCAGAATCCTTATCTGATATTTACTGAGACCTTTTGTCTCTTTCTCCAGCTCTCTACTGGTTTGTCAGAAGCTGCCTTTTCCAAAAGCCTCAGCAACCACACCACTGGCCCAAGGATGTGGTGAAATTGGACGGAGCAACCACACTGGGGGGGAGTGAATGCAGCTTTTCTGAAGCTGTATTCATGTCCCCCAACTGCACCACTAGCCCCAAGGATGTTGTGAAGGAGGATGGAACAACTGCATGGGGCAGCAGCAAGTGCGGTCTTGAGCTGCAGCGCTGGTTTAATTTTTTCTCACTCCGTCAGGCACATGTGCACGAGCACAGGAAATAAGAAGTACTCACTGCCATGTTAATAGCTATGTTGGCATTGCTGTGCACCTGCGCACTGTGAGAGGCAACATCATCATGGATATCACATTGCCTATATGACCTGCACTGGCAATCACCCTCCAATGTATGGGCAGAGGAGCCAGTACAATGATGCTCCCACTGACCAGGGCAACACCTGCATCATGGATGATAGTGATGACACAGAGGAAACAGAAGAGACAGCTGCTAGAGTAGGTGCCATAGTCATTCCACAGTGTACTGGCACCGCTGCCCTCCTGATGCCAGTGGGGAGATGCCTGCACTACTGTGGATGTACTCCAGAAGCACTGATTGGTGGGATGGGTTTGTCACATCCATCTGATCTGATGAGCAATGGAGGACATTCTTCTGAATGCCCTGTGCCCTCTTCCATATGCTAGTGGAAATACTGCATCCTGAACTGCAGAGGACAGACACTCTCATGAAGAAAGCCATCCTGGTGGAGAAGAGGGTTGCCATGGCCCTCTGGGCACTCGCTCACAAAGGGAGCTACAAGCAGACTGGGCAGCAATTTAAGGTTGGTGCTACCACTGTGGGAGAAGTGTTGGTGCATTTGCCCTGGCCATGGAGAAGCTATTGCTCTCATGGAACATGGACCTAGGGGATGCCTATCAGGTAAGGAAAGTCACATACCCTTTTCCCTTATCCTCAGCATCCCTGAGCACCTGCACCAATTACATCATTATTTGGTGTACATTCTGTCATTATGTGTGTACAAAGGGAATGACCAGGAGTACCCTCCCAGCATTCTTGACAGAGTTATTAATCCCCTGCTTCCCCCCCCCTCCACCTTCTTGTAACTGCAGAGGTCAGACACTCTCATGAGGAAAGCCATCCTGGTGGAGAAGCGGGTTGTCATGGCCATGTGGCCATCTGATCATAGGCAGCTTTGCTGACCTCAGCTTCCCCCAAGTAGTGGGCACCATAGATGGGTGCCACTGTCACACTGTGCCACCCTTGGGGCAGAGGAATGAGTTTGTCAACTGAAAGGACACCTACTCCATCATCCTCCAGGAACATGTGACCACACAGGATGCTTCCTGGATGTGGAACTGGGGTGGGTGAGGTCAACCCATGATTCCAGGGTGGCAAGGAACACCATCATTTTTGAGACCATGAAAGCTGGCATCTATGTTGTAGGGAACCTCACCATCACCCTGAGGGACCAACATATTGGCCCCCTTCTGCTCTCTGACAGTGCCCACCCCATTCAGGAGTGGCTCATGAAGCCCTACCAGGGCACCACCAATGCCAAGCAGAAACTATTCAACAAGAAGCTGAATTGTGCCAGGAATGTGGTGGAGAGGGCATTCGGGAAGCTGAAGGCTCAATGGAGGTGCCTCACTGCCCCACTTGTTGTGGCAGAGCAGAACGTCATCCCCATCATCACCTCATGTATTATCCTCCATAACCTCTGTAAAACCAATGGCAGGATGCTGGATGAGGGACTGCCCTACAGGCACCACTTTGTGCTGCTCACCCTGGGAGACCCATGGTGGACAAATGACATTGTGAAACAGAGAGAAGGGGAGGCTGTGAGAGAGGCCCTGGCAGACTTCTTTGTTACCAGGAGAATATGAAGCAGCTCCTGTCCTCCATCTGTGATCCTAGGACACTAGTGTACTGTGACATAATAAGCAACTAAATAAACATTTCCTATTATCCACAGTCTGTGTATGGCTATCATTCATGCTCTTATGCAGTCATTTCTAACCATATGCCTCAGGGATACACACACACTAACAAAAGGGCATGGAGGGATCACCCAGCACCAATTTTCCTGGCCACTGACAGATACAGTGCATCAACAACCAACTGATTCTCTGACAATGTATCCAGTCCCTAAAATTCATCCTTCCCTAATGGCACATTTCATAGTTGCAATTGTTAGCCCAGAAAGCAACCATTGGGTGCCCAATTCAAACTTCTCCTGTGAGGGTCTCTATTGGCTAGGAATCAGGTAAGGCCAATTACCCTCAGGCACAACTGCATATAAATGCCCTTGCGGCTCTCTGCAGCCCTCCAGGATGAAGCGGCCAGAAGGAGAGTACCCGTCTGGATCGCTTACTGGTCCAACCAGGAGGTGGGCATTCTCCTTGATGCCCTCACCAAGGAAGCAACTGCAACTAGGGTGTTGACCAGCACCAATTGCCCTAACTGGGGGTATTTCCACTAGGCCTTCCTTCCCGTTCATTGCCAGGACTTCAAGAGGACCTTCAAGTAGTGCCAGACCAAGTTTAAGGCACTGAAGGGGGTCTTTTTTGAAGCACTGGAGGACTATGGGGAGCACCTCCCCCCCCCTCCGGTTAGAAAGCAGCCACACTTTTATAACCAGCTGCATGACCTCTGGGTGAGGGCAGGCTGCCCATGGTGAGAGGATTGCCATCCCCTAGGTAAGTGTCGGGTCCTTGCCATGTTCCCTGATGCCCATTCCTACCCCCTATCACCCATGCCTATGCTGCCCCTCCCTCCCTTTTCACATGCATTGACGCTAATGGTGTCCCTCCTGTCCCCAACTACAGATATGCAATGACAGCAGCACCAGGGAGAGAGAGGACCCAGCCAGCTCCCTCTCCTCCTTTGCCTTGGAGCCTGAGGGCCAGGAAGAGGGAGCCCCTGCCATTCACCGGCAGCCACCGGAGCCTCCCATTGCAGAAGGTAGATCCTGAAGGGGAGGGGTGATGGCTGCATGAGTACAGCCTCCATGGCATTCCTGTACTTCCCCTGCCCCCCACCACTCCCCATAGCAGCTGGGTAACTAATTTCTACCCCTTTCATAGCAGGTGCTGCTGAGAAAGAACCTAGGCTAAGCTGTCATCCAGCAGGCCAAAAAGGGGATGGGGCTCTCAGTGCCACCCTCTTGACTCGCCTCCTGGAAGCTCAGGAACAGGATCAGCAATGAGGTAAGAGTGGCAGAGAAACAGGGAGAGGGAGTGGGGGGACCCAGAAACCCTGACTATGGCATTGGGTGATAAGGTGCACAGCTATCTCATAAACACCCTTTTCTCTTTTGTTTCCCCTTGCACATCACTGGATGGAGGAGCTGATGGCTGCCATGGAGGACAACATGAAAAAGTTGCAAGACACCATGGCAACCATCCTGGAACACCTTGGGCCCCTCCAACCCTAAGTTCCCATCTCCCCTCCCCGATGCACCTCCCCCTCTCTTCCCCCCTTGTAAACAGTTGGTCTTTTTATGAATAATGTTTGATTTAAAAAAAAAATCTGATGTTTTACACACAGGTGTGCAGGTTCAATGCAAGATCACCGCAAGGAATCAATGAGTTGGCCATGGGGTGGGGAGAGGGTAATAAGGGATGGGTTAGCCTTGGGAAGGGAGATGTTGGGAAGACAATGGTGGTGACTGCCTTGTTACTAGTGCTGGCTGCTAGATCCCTTTCCCCCTCTACTTGCCCTCTGCCTTTGGGCACCTCGACATCTCACTTGGGGGGGTGATAGGGCTGTGGCACTGCCAGCTCACTGAAGAGGCTGACAGATTCATCTACAGGACATTGCTCAAGGATCTGCATCTCCATAGCAACCCCCTCCTTCAGAGCTAGGGGGCTAGCCCTCCTTCTTCAGCCCTGCTCCACAGCCCCCACCTGCTGGAGTGTGGGAGTAACCCTCCTTCTTGTGCCCTGCTTCACACCACCCCCTCTGCCACTAATGCCACCCTGGGCTACCTTCATGATTTCCACAAGATCGCCCAGCAGACCAGTCTTCACTTCCAGGGTGACACTGAGCCGCTCCTGCTGCTGGACTGATCTCTCTTGCTGCTAGAGAGATCTCTCTTGCAACTCCCTTTGCTGCTTTTCTGCCAGCCTCCAGTGCTCTGCCTCCCTCTCCCTGTGCTGGTGGGCATGGTCCCCCTGTTCCAGGAGTCCCCTCATGTGGTCTGAGCTGCAATCCATGAGCCAATCCATGTAGGGTTGCCATAATTCTCTTCCACAAAACCAGGATAAAATGTGGGACAAAATGTAGGACAAATGCAGGACATTCAAGAAAAACAGAGGACACGACCAACTAAAAATCAAAAACATTAATAAAATAAAAAAACCACTAATATAAATTCCTCAGTGGAAGGTAAAAGCAACCCCCTCCCCCCCCGAAGAAACTTGCCAAGGAAATTGCCGTAAGTTGGAAACAACTTGAAGGCAAACAATGTGTAACTGGTTGACTGGTTGAACCCAAACGGTGCTCAACAATGGCTACTTTTCATCCTGGAGAGAAGTGACTAGTGGGGTGCCACAGGGTTCTGCCCTGGGCCTAGTACTATTCAACATCTTTATAAATGACTTGGAAGAAAGAATAGGGGGCATACTTATCAAATTTGCAGACGACACCAAATTAGGAAGAATAGCTAATACCCCAAAGGACAGGATGAAAATTCAAAATGACCTTAATAGATTAGAAAGCTGGGCCAAAACTAACAAAATGAATTTCAACATGGAGAAATGTAAGATACTGCACCTAGGGAGGAAAAATGAAATGCATAGATATAGAATGGAGGATACCTGGCTTAACACGATTACATGTGAAAGGGATTTAGAAGTCCTAGTAGACTACATGTTGAACATTAGTCAACAGTGTGATGCAGCAGCTAAAAAGGCCAAAGTGATTTTAGTCTGCATTAATAGAAGTATAGTGACTAGATCAAAGGAAGTAATAATGCCACTGTATTCTGCTCTGGTCAGGTCCCAACTGGAATACTGTGTCTAGTTCTGGGCACCACAATTCAAATAGGATGTTGAGAAACTGGAGCATGTCCAAAGGAGGGTGACTAAAATGGTGAAGGGTCTAGAAACCATGCCCTATGAGGAACGACTTCGGGAACTGGGTATGTTTAGCCTGGAGAAGAGGCAGTTAAGAGGTGATATGATAGCCCTGTTTAAGTATTTGAAAGGGTGTCATATTGAGGAGCTTGTTTTCTGCTGCTCCAGAGAACAGGACCCGGAGCAATGGATGCAAGCTACAGGAAAAGAGATTCCACCTGAACATTAGAAGGCACTTCCTGACAGTAAGGGCTGATCGACAGTGGATTACTCTCCCTCGGAGAGTGGTAGACTCTGTTTCTTGAGAGGTTTTTAAACAGAGGCTGCATGGCCATCTATTAGGTATGCTTTGATTGAGAGTTGAATGGCAGGGGCTGGACTGGATGGCCCTTGTGCTCTCTTCCAACTCTATGATTCATAATACCCACCCTCTGCCTCAGGAGCTCCTCTGTCTCGGCTTTTCTCTGGCACAAGGAAGGACCTCAAGGAAGGAAGGGCTACTGCGTAGAGCTGGTGGAAACTTCCATCCCAGTGGCAGGCAGAGTCCAGGACACACCCAGCCTTCTGGTGGTCGGTTCCCCACCCTCCCCAGCCTCCCTCCTTCAGAAAGAAGGCTTCCAGGGCCCACCTGCAGCCCAAGAATCTTGCCTGCCCTAGGACAGCAGTTTTAGAACCCACAACCTGCTGGCCTGAATTTGCAAGGCAGAGAGGAAATTGAAATAGCCAAATAGTTCTCGTATCTTGAATCAAACGTTGAAGAGAATGAAGGCTGTGACTCAGAGATCAAAGGAGAGTAGGAATGGGAAGGTCTTCCCCAGCCTGGCCAACACCTACAGTGTGACAGACGGGGCCCACTGCTGCCATGGCTACTGAAGGAAATGCCATGCTGGCCCCCAAGGCCTCTTCCAGCAAAGAAGGTGGTGGCGGTGGCAGCCATTGAGATGAGAGGTGTGGCTGGTGTGTTTGGAGGGATGAGGCCTTCCCTCACAGCAGCCTCAGCTGGTGAGCTGGGCCTCAGCTGCAGGTTCTCTCTTGGCCTCCTCTGTGGGCAGCATCTCTTCCTCCTCTTCCTCCCACCAGTTTATCGGGCATATTTTGTGAATCTCCAGTCCAACTGGAGGTTGACAAAATGTGGCCTGGACAAAGCAGGAATATAGGATTGGAGGGTCAAAAAATGCCCAGCTAGGCTGGGACATTTTGCAGACCCTCCAATCCAGGATTGTATTGGTTTTCTGGGATATATGGCAACCCTAGATCCATGGCACTAGCGGTTGTTACAGCTGCTGAGCAACACACCCTTTTCTTTTGGATCTCATCCAGGTGGGCCGTAGATGTCATTGCGGCTCTGGGGTTACCTGTTTCTTGTTATATGAGACATAGCACAGGGCACAATTTGAACACAAAACATGTCCTGCAAGGATCAGGGGGGAGGGGAGAGGTAAGGGCAAGGAGGGGTGTGTAGAAAAACTGGAGATATGCAGCTAGTGCTCATGCAAGGGACATGGTCAACATGACACACATACAAACATTACTCCAGGAGCCCCCCAAAGCATGCCAGGATGCAAAAATGATGTGCAGTTCTTATGAATACTTGCACACATTCACAGATGACATCACAAAAAAGCCATGCAAACTGCCGTGCCTATTGGGTCCAAGCATACCTGCAACGGCATGCATTTATTGTTATTATAGGGAATGGCTGTACCATGTGTGGCTTTGACCTGATCATCAGCTGGGTGAATTGTCCAGGACCTGTCCCCTCTTTGCCCTCACTGTCATCACTGGACACCTTACTAGTTTGTGGGAGACGTAAGCAGTCACGGCAGTTACTGGTTGTGGAAGATGTAGAGGTCCCCTCCACAACACAGAATGTTGGTCTCATGGCAGAGATGTCCACAGCTCTCTGACTGCAAGATGTCTCATCCAAGTCAGGGGGTCATCTTGGTCATCTTCATAACAAGGGGTGATGCCCTATGCCCACCCTGGTGCCAAGTTCCCCCCCTGTCCCCTGCATCCCTTCCCAGGGGCCCTGGTGCATCTTACCTTGAGAGAGCATCAAAAGCTCCTGGGAGCATTCTGTCTTGGAGGTGTCCTCCACAGCTTCAACTCTGGCTGGCTGGCCAACTGGAACCCTGGCAACTTCACCACTAGTACATAATCTGCTGGGTCGTATGTTGTCATCCTTGGCAATGACAAGGTAAATTGGTACATTGGCACTGGAATGTGCGTGGGGGTCCAGCTTAGAAGTAAAAGTGACAATTATCACTTTCTCCTGCTGGAACATCCAGCAGCAACACTTTAAGTGTCCCACAGTTGCTAAGGCACATGCATAAAACATGGGTGATGGATTGGCATATACAGGCACACCTGTAGCAGATCATCCACACCAGGAAGTATCGGTCACTTTAAATTGAAGCCTGCTTCATGCAACACAAGCTGTGGAACCGTGTTTCATTTTCCGCCACACCTGTGGCAGTGTGTCCACACCAGAGAGCATAAAGCACTTTAAATTGAAGCCTGCATTTACATGGGCATTTTAAATGTCAGGTGTCTCTTTTATGCTGAACTGGTGTCGGTGCATTCAGACAACCCTGCGAAGGTGTGCACCTTTTGGGAAGAAGTGGGAAAAAGCTGTTTCTGTTTGCAATGGCTTTTCTTCACATAAGGCATCCAGAGGGTGCTTTCCTGCCAGCTTCAAGGTGTGTGTCATCTAAATGACAAGGTAAATTCAAACCTCTTTTTGCCCATCTTTTTAGCCCCTAGGACAGCTTGTTGAGAAACCACCAGTATCAGAGTTCTTGGTTCCAGCATGAAAACAAGACAAGACCCTGTGCAAACAATCACTTTACCCTTTGTGAAGCAAAACTGGAAGCAGACAGTCTAATATTAAAAGAAACAAATGAGTGACCCAATATTACTAATTTTATTTAACTCTGATCATGTGCACAAAAAGTGCTCTCACAATTTGCACAAAAATCACTCATAAATAGGAAAGCTCTCATCAAGAGCACCGAAGTATCTCATGTGTGAGAAAGAGACAAATGAGGACTGACACCCAAACGTTCTCATTGCTCTTATTTAAGAAATCAGATTCAGATTGGGTTTGGCTTTTTTTTTAAATTACATCATGCTTTTTAAAAGCTGTAAGAAGCACATCATACTTTTAAACCCTATTCCTCCCTTTTCAAAATTGATCACATTAGGAAAGACAAAGAAAAAAACCTGGAGAACTCTCCAAAAAATCGACAGAAGAAACCAGGGGCATGCCTCAAAGTGCTCAATTGATGGATGTTTTTACTGGTAAAAAAAAAAGTCCAATGAATTTCACTCTATGTTCTCAGATGTCTTCTGCAGGGGCTATTTGAAATTTAACATTTCTGGAGCTGGAGCTCTCACACAATTTACTAGACAAAAAAGAAACCAATAGTAAATGCTGTAAGGGTTTCAGCTTCAGAAATTTCTAATGTTAAATTGCAAATTGCCTCCAAAGAAGCCTCTGAGAACACATATACGCTAAAACAGATTAGGCTTTTCTACTAATAAAAACATCCATCAATTGAATACCTTGAGACATATCCCTTGCTTACTCTGTGCACTTTAGTAAAGACTCACTATCCAAACTGTTAGGTGCAACTGTTGGTATTATTACTTATAAAGCACCTAAAATATAGACACTGCATAAAAATAATAAAAAAGACCCACTTGGCAGGCCCTACCTTCAAGTCTTACAAGCTAATCAAACAAAAAGCAGGAAGGTAAGAATTCAAGACACAAAAGAAGCCTAGAAGAAAAATATTGAATGGCAACAGCCCAAATAAACAGATGCAGTCTAAGCAGGCTCCGTAAATACAAATGTCTGATTCATTACCATGTGTCCTGGTCTATAAATGTGTCAAAATATACATTTATGTTTGAATTACATGTGTAGAACTCTATAGCCAAAATTCACATCACTACAGCAAGAATTAGGGCAGCCAGGTAGGGAAAGGGATAAAAGAAAAATAGGACAGAATTTAGTGTCCACAACTATGTTTTTATTACAAAAATAGAATAAGTAACATTCAAATGGAACCAGCAGTTGTTTAGTTAAAACCAGGGGTCGGCAACCTACAGCCCGCTGACCCCTGCCGCCGCCTGCCACTGCCGCCGCTAGTTTTGGCCACCGCGTGATGGCAGCACGTGCGGGGGGGTTGCACGTGGTGGCGGGGGTCACGCGCGCGTGTGAGTGCATGCACCGCCATTCCCCCCCTAGCCCGCTGGAAGGGACGACTTTGGGGGACCGGCCCCTGGCTCAAAAAGGCTGCCTACCCCAGTTAAAACTAAAGTTGAAAAATAAGGTAGGGTAGAACCAGAGTATATCTACAATAGACAGTTACAGCACTTTGATACCTTTTGAATTGCCATTTTTCCGGCCTATGAAATCCTGGGATTTGTAATCTGGGGAGGAATTCTTCAAACTCTTTATTAGACTGCCATAGTGTTGTGAAGAACTCTAATGCTGTAGTTTAGGGAAGTGCACAGCTATTACTTATCCTAAAGTGAAGTGTGCCCAGATGGGGGTATGTATCACAAAAAAGGGGTGTATGTATCACAAAAAATGAAGATAGATTTGTATGACTTTGCATGTTTGTTTATTTATTTAAGCTATTTCTAAATTGCCTTTCCTCTTAATGAGTTCTCAATGTAATTTTAAAAATCCAAATTTATAAAGGCCATAAAATGCAACAATTACATCAAATGTAATCAAAACATTACAATAAAACTAGAGAAGTTTCCAAAATTGTCAGTTGAAGAAAATGAGCTCTTGGTTAGTTCATAGCGGAGGAGATAGTCCCAGAGACCATCCTGGCTCAAATCATTTGAGGCTTTAAATATAAAAATAATAGATAAGAACCATATGGAGACTGACTAGGTGACCTTGGTCAAGTGTCACTGTAAACCAGAACATGAACACTTTTAGAAATAATTGCTGTAATCTAAATAGCAATACAATAATTTCACTACAGTAGTAGAAACTATGACCAAGTGATTTATGTCCTTGTTCAGACTGCTATCTAGGAACTATTGATGAGTGACACTACTCAGCCAGCATAGTGCATAGCGCCAGTGTGGTATAATGGTTTGAGTGTTGAATTTCAACTCTGGAGACCAGTATCTGAATCCCTGCTTAGCCATGGAAATCCGCTGGGTGATCTTGGGCAAGTCCATGCTCTCAGCCTCAGGGGAAAACAATGGTAAATCTCTCTGAACAAATCTTGCCAAGAAAACCTTATGATAGTATTGCTTTAGGGTTGCCGTAAGTCAGAAATGACTTGAAGGCACACAGCAACAATAACTTTGATGGGTAACTTCATGACCCCTTCCCTTTTTATAACTTTTTTAATGAGCTTCATCAGAACAAAATAATAAATGTAGACTATCCTACAACAAGCTTTTAAACAGAGGGATAATCTGTACAACACATGATTACACTTGATTTGCCTGTTGTAACTAAGCATAAATTCACACTGCCCAATTATTGCAGTTTGATACACTTTAATTGCCATGGGTCAATCCTATGAAATTCAGAGACTTGTAGTTTGTAGTCTTTAGTGTATTCCCCTCAATGAAAACACTAGAAATTACTGATAGGAAATTCTAAGTACCTCACAAAACTATAAATCCCAAAATTTCTTAGGACTGAGTCATGGCAAAGCATGATAATTATATAGTTCAGATTTGAGATGTAATTCTTCACTAAATTTCTTCTTGAAAATAGAAACTGGTAATTTCTGCAATTTTCTTCCTGCTGTAAGAAAGTTTTCAAAACCCACACAGTTTTTGAAGACTATTTGTAATTCAGGACTTGCTCTGTGCAAAAATCCCATTTGGTTGTTTTGCACAGAACATGTGCAGGAAACAATCTTTTCTGCATGGGCAATATTTCAACACAGAAATATTAGTTCCTGTGCAGAAAATTACGGCTTTTTTTCCCTACAGAAAACGCAGAGGGGATTTCTTCTCTATAATTCCACACATGGTTGATTTGCATAGATTTTCTGCAAAGAAAAGCACTTTCTCTGTGTAGGCATTAGTAGTGCTGCTTTGAAACATGATTTTCCACACAGGAAAAATCTGTTTCCTGTGCTGAAAATGCCTATTTATGTAGAAAACAACTATGTGCAAATTTTGCATGGAACAAGTCCAAAATGACAAAGAATCTCATCAGTCTAGGATTCTTCTCATCAGTTTCTCAACACTCAAAAAACATATTTTTCAACAAAATTTTGAATGTTTTTCAAAAATATTATTTCCATTTTTAGTGTGAATACATCCATGACCTTCTTCCCAATTTATTAGCATCTTCCTGGTACTATTGCAAATGCTCTGGAAGTGTGCAGTAGACAAACAAACAATACTCCTGCCATTTTGGTTGATTCTACTCAGGCCATCTGCCACCAGTTATGCTTGTGGCACAGTGGTTAAATGCCTGTACTGCAGCCACTCACTCATAAACCACAAGGTTGCGAGTTCAATACCAGCCAGGGCTGAGGCTCGACCTGCATCCTTCCGAGGTCGCTAAAATGAGTACCCAACTGTTGGGGGGCAATCAGCTCACAGTTGTAAACTGCTTAGACACCCCATAGCATGGTATGAAGCGGTATATAAATGAAGCTGCTTTGCTTTGCTTTGCTTTGTACTGAGCACTGAGGAGTACGTTTTATGAAACTAGTCCTAAATGAAGGCCAGAGACCGTTAGTGATTATCTCAAATGACCTCACGTTGCATCCTCATGTTGGCCAAGATAGGAGTCTGGCATGCCTGATGCTTCTGACAAAACCTATTTGCCTGATGCAGTCTGCTATCAGGGACCCTTGCCTCTTCCATAACCTTCACAGCAGGGGCAAGAAGTGAATGAATGCCAGAAGTCCTCAATATAATGTTACAGGTGCATCTACAAAATGTATTAGTGAAAGCAAGTATCCAAGATGTAATTAAACAATAGTTGACCATCTTTCATAGAATAGAGTTGGAAGAGACCACAAAGGCCATCCAGTCCAACCCCCTGCCATACAGGAACTCACAATCAAAGCACCCCCTACAGATAGTCATCTAGCTTCTGTTTAAAGAACTCCAAAGGAGGAGACTTTGTATTGCTATGTACAAAAGTATTGTCAGCTTCACTTCCAGTAGTTCCCAAGTGAGTTTTTAAACCTTCACTCTATAACTTTAAATCTAGGAAAATCAGGGAGGGGGGATTTTTCAGGAAGCCTTCATAAGCAGAAGTTAGATTTTTTTGACAGGAGGGAGGGTAAAGAACACACAACAAATAGGGAGTGCAGCCACACTACACAGTTATAGCACTTTGATTCCACTGTAACTACCATGACTCCATCTTATTAAATCCTGGGATTTATATCTGCTGAGGAACGTAGAATTCTCTAGCACCTTTCTTTAAGCTACATCATTACAGCTCTTTTGTAGCAACGAATCCTTAGAGGAATTTTATTATTAGCTCAAATATGCGAGAGTAGGCTTGCTACAACAGCCCAATGAGACCGCTCTCCCGGTGTTTATACCAAGAGACCAGAGAATCCCAAGAAATGGAGCTGAGACAGATATTGGTTAACCACTAGATGTCTAATTTATTAAAATAGGGGAAAACTCACTCACAGAGCATGCACTCACACACACACACAAGGCTCAGGAAGATCAAGGTTGGAGTTTGGAACAGAAATGCAGGTGTTACTAAGGGTGATGCTTACCAAAATGTAGACCTCCTCTGGGAAGCGAATGGGATGCGAGATGATGGAAGACAAGTCTAGCTCCGCAGCCTGGGGTTTGAGCAGACTTGCTGGTAACTAACTTCAGAGGTCAGAGTGACGTGGAGTCGTTTAGACCAAGAAGGTAGCACACTGACTAACCAGAATCTGGGGTAGATATAGGGCAAAACGGGCCCTGGGGGCGGAAGGCGATAATTGCGATGATGGCACCCTGCTGTATAGGGTGTCATTGTATTTGGTGGTCTTGAGTAAGTGATACAATGCCTCTTCCTATGGGTGGGAGGGTGCCAGACTGGATGACACAATGTAAGCCTTACACCTTGGATGACTGAGGGTGCTTGTGACAGAGTTGCACAATACATCCCTTGATGGTTTGGATGATCTCATCATGTAAAGTCCCATTTGCAACTCTCCTGACTATCTGGAGGAAATGCATTCCTTAAGAATTAAGGGTGGGCTACCCATGCCATGGGTGCAGAGGGCTTTTGGCCTCTTGACTCTACCGCCAGGGTTCATCTGGAGGTCATTTGGGAATTTAGCAAGGGATCCAAGGGTGGCATATGGAGTTATTAATATTTTTGGATATGAAGGGCATTATGGGTAACACTTTGGTAGAGAATTCCATAGAATGGAGCCTGGACAATCAAAGGGGTATCAAACTGATATAATTGTGTGGCATGTACACATCCAGAATCTGATTTAGCAAATAATTCAGCAGTAAAACAGCATGTAACTTATATTGGTGTAGCTCCTACTGCTTCTATTTTTTCCTGTTATTTAATCAATTAATCCAGCATGCATATGAACTGTATAAATCAGAGAACAGGCTCTATGGTGCCACAGTTCTATAATTTCTTCATATCTTTCCATTTCTGCTTACACAGAAGTAAACAAGGAGAATATGAATGCGCTAGCTCTGAGCCTTGATTATTGCTCTTGCAACTGCTGAGTTCACCTTGCAGCCTTCTCCTGAGATATCAGTTGTTGGCATTGAGTTCTCAGGGGGAACTGGGCCTCCACTGCCATTTCTGTGAATCTGTTTGGTCTCTTTCCACTCAGTCTTGAATGCTCAGGAGCCTGAAAATTCCCTGTACTCTGGCAGAGCCTTACACTTCACTTACAGGCAAGACCTTGCACAGGTTTCCTACAGATTTTTCTCTTTCCTACTAATTGTCTTTTAATGTCTTTCTTCAGTCTCCCTAGTTTTCACTTCTTCCCTCATTTGAGAAAAGAGAAAAACAATGTTGGAAAAGCAGGGGGGCAGGCCTTCACTGTAGATTGATGCCATGTCAGTAAAGTAGTCTTGAAAGCAGTAGGTGAATCTCTCTAGCTGACACAAAGACTGCTTGCCTCTGCAACTCCACTCCAGGTTTACCTCCAGAACTCCACTCCAGAACTCCACTCCTTCCATCCTCTTGGTGATTTCTCTCTCTCTCTCTCTCTCTCTCTCTCTCTCTCAGCAGTAATCCTCATAATAGGTGCTATTTTATAAATTACAAGTCTATCAGAAGGCTGAACTAATAGCTATGTTTCAAAGTGAAGTCTGTCGATCAAATATCTCCTATGAAAAAGAGGAAGCTATCTACACTCAAGGAAGAGAATTGACGATGCAGAATGGATGAATAGATACATGAAAATAGAGATCGATTTTCTGAAAGGGACCAAGCATTGGTACCTATACAAAGCAGAGCAATTAGCTACTTCATCACTGTACACAGGAGTTATGCCATGATGCACTCATGTCCTTTATTATTTTAAGTGCAAAATCTGGCAGTCCAAGTGGATACCACCAGGAAAACTTTACTTACTACAAAGCACTAATCTGAGACCATAGGCACTCATGTTTCTTCATCCTTCATCATTTGTCTTTATCTTCCTGTCCCACATGCCAGATTTTATCTCTCATTCAGATAAAGTAAACTTCAGAGGAAAATGAGCCATTTTTCTCTCTCTGACATAACATTTTCATTAATTTTAATAAAATAGGTAGGCATTCTTGCCTGAATATATTTCCGTAATAGATACATTTTAAAGAAAATAGCCTGGAATATTTTCAGGTTTAATTAGTTGATACTGGAGTGCCTCATAAGTAGTGTATTTCTGCAAAATAATAACCATAGCTATAATTTTTAAATGTAGGATTATAATATACCACATTTCTGAAAGATTCTATGCCTTCCTTGAGAAGGAAAAATTCAGCATTGAAAACTTTATCTTGCCAACACAATACATCAACTGGAAAAGCTTTTTGTTGCGCCAAAGCCAGAGAAATAGGACCCATAACAGGGTGGGAGCAAAGAAGAGACCTTCATTACAACTTGATAAAGAAGGTTGGCTTTTATCACCCACATTGAGAATATCTTTTTTGCTTGTGATTCATGTGGCATTCTGCCATTTGTAAAGCCTTGGAGCCCAACTTCATGAAGGTAGAGTGTCCTATTTCGTCTTTCCAGCTTGCAACCACCTCCTCCCTCAAACCTTTCTGGGCAGTTATTGAGGAGGGGGGCTCCTGAAAAATGTAGGGTGTGAATGGAGGGAAGCAACCTATTCAAATGTTGAACTATGAAAGAAAAACTAGGCTCTTTGAGCATTCAGTAAAAGGACAGTTCAGGGAATCTAAAGGGATCAAGGGCACAAAAACTGTTTCTGGAGTGCATGCAACCTCAAGACTTCACTTTGCCCATCCCTAATCTAGATGATGTTTGCATGACTGCCAATTTTAAATGCCAAGAACTTTGCCTTCAGTGACAACACCTTGTGATCTGTAACTGATAAGGACAAATTAAACCACTGTTGCCTTCCTCTACATAGTTTCCTCTTTCTAACCACTAACACATTGAAGAATTCTGACTAGGGTATGAATAAAAGGAATGGAAAGACCGGCTCTTTCCCAAGGGAATAGTTTTATGTCTAAAAACATTTTTAAAAAAGCAAGATAGATGCCAGGTTTTTTTCATACTTGTCTTGATACCTCACAACTCCTACAGCTGAGATAAGTCTAAAATGCAGGTGGGAAACCACTGTGGTAGCCTCCATTTTGTTTTTGTTTTAAACAGCCTGAACAGCAATGGTGTAAAGAAACTCACACTATGTGAAGAGGCTCAGAATGAGAATGTGAACTGTTTTAAGCTGTGGTGATCACAACAGGCACTAAGGAAATTATAGGGTTTCCATAAAAGCAGAGCAGATAGTTACATTTTAAAGTTAATTCTGATAGGTTGTGTTTTAATGACAGAAACTGCCATTTACCCAAAAGGTGATGCCTAGGAAAGGGAATGGATGCATAGATATAGAGAACTACAGACTGACCTTACTAAAGGGACCATAGGGACTTTTCTTTCTCATTTTTGCCAAAGGGACCAATATACAAACCACAACAACTAGCAAGTCTAACAGTACCATGTATAAAATTATTCTGCAATGCAAGCTTGCTTCCTATCTGTATTCTAGCCTCAGGTGACCTGGACTCCACCACCAAAAGCATAGCAAATGAAGCACAGAACACTCAAAACTTACTTGATACTGTTGTCTCTCCTTCTCACTTGAGCACTCTTCCCCTTCACCCTCTCTTCCCTCTTTGTCTCAATCAACTTCCTCTTTGGCACCATCAGCAATCAGAACTGTGCTGCCGAACTGTTATGGTTTTTAATGTGCACATTGATTAGATTCACTAGGAGGAACTCGGCTTTTTAATCACATCTTCCTCTCCGATTTAAGAGCAGGAATTATACACACACAAGCCTGTGCTCCAAGTGGAATCTTATTAGAGGAGATATAATTTGTCCCAGGTGACTTTTCAAAATGAATTCTGGGTTGGCAGCCAATACGAGTATAGGCCACTTCAGTGATGAGAGCAAAATCTCTCCCAAACTGCAGCCTCTCTCATCACAGGCCCCAAAAGATGAAGTCAAAGATAGAATATTGTACAGTATATTCTCCTATGCTGGCATAAGCCTATCTGTCAAAACAAGCAGGCTGAAAAATGACACCTGGGAATTAAGCTGGAATTACAAGGGTTTTTCTGATAGATACTGGTGCACTGTCTATGAATAAATTTCAAGCATGTAGCCTGTCCTAGATGCTGGGTGACCATCTGTTGCAGGTGATTTAATTGTGTATGTCTGCATGGTAGAGGGTTGGACTTCATGGCCCTTGAGGTCTCTTCCACAGGGTTGGAAGAGCCTCAAGGGCCATGAAATCCAGCCCTCTACCATGCAGGCATACACAATCAAATCACCTGCAACAGATGGTCATCCAGCATCTATTTTAAAACCTCCAAAGAAGGAGACTTCACCATGCTCCAAGGCAGAGTATTCCATGGTCAAACAGCTCTTACTGTCATGAAGCTCTTCCTATTTTTGAGATGGAATCTCTTTTCCTGTAATTTGTAATCCTTTAGTCTCTATCCATTGCTCTGTGTCCTATTCTCTGGAGCTTCAGAAAACAAACTTGCTCCATCTTCAGTATGACATCTCTTCAAACTGTGCTATCTTGTCACCTCAGCCTTCTCTTCTCCAGGCTAAGCATATCCAGCTTACTAAAGGCCTAAGCAGACTGCCAGAAATAGTGCACATTAAATTGAGGCACTGCCCTGGCTCAGTGCTAGGGAGTCATGGGAATTGCATTTTTTTCTGAGACATTGAGCCTTCTCTGTCAGAGAGCTCTGGTGCCACAATAAATTACAGTTCCCATGACTCCCTAGCACTGAGCCAGGGCAGTGCCTCAATTTAATGTGCACCATTTCTGGCAGTCTGCTTAGGCCCTATGTTGCTCCTTATAAAACATGGTTTACAGAACTTTCACCCCCTCTGGACATGCTCCAGCTTGTCAACATCCTTTTTGAATTGTAGTGCCTTTTCCTTTTTCAACTCTGGCTATTGCTTCCCTCATTTACCAGCTCTAAATGTCTCCTATTTTCCCAGCTGCAAACCATCAGCTATCAATTCTCCATTGTAAAAAATCCTGGCCAGAACTTCTTAACCTGTTCTTAACCTCTGTCAGGTGGTCATTCTTATCTCCCAGCCAACTTTAAGAAAGAAAAGAAAAGAAAAAGAAAAAGGTTCGGCTAATGCAAACTGGATTTAACAATCTTCCTAGTATGTTTGTAAACAAGGAAAGCTTCTGCTTCTAATAATTTTTCAAATTATCAGTTTGATTCTTCCACCCAGAACTACAACCATGTTATGCCCAATATGTTGGTGCATGTGGGACCTGAAGTGCCACAGGACACTCTGGAAGTGGTGCAGGATGAAGAAATTCCCCTTCCACCAAAAAGTCTCACACAACAGCTGAGTTCCCTCTAAGAGGCTTGCAGTATTTACAATATCTTAGGGCCTTTGCAGACTGCCAGAAATAGTGCACATTAAATTGAGGCACTGCCCTGGCTCAGTGCTAGGGAGTCATGGGAATTGTATTTTTTTCTGGGACATTGAGCCTTCTCTGTCAGAGAGCTCTGGTGCCACAATAAATTACAGTTCCCATGATTCCCTAGCACTGAGCCAGGGCAGTGTCTCAATTTAATGTGCACTATTTCTGGCAGTCTGCAAAGGCCCTTAAACTATCTGACAAAATGCTTTGCTCCCATCTGACAACAACTGTCAGCCACGGAATTCTTTATCACCTACAGCCCAAATTCTATTGGCTGTTGCCAGCTTACTCCTGATTGGCTATTGCTAGCTGGGCATAATTCTGCCTACTCTCCACAAACCCAAACAATGTGCAGTAGCAGAACTTCCCTTATATACACACTCTCTAAGAGTTTAGTTCAACTTCCAACTGGTATGTCGCACAGTTTCCTGTCACATGAGTATCATGACTGTGCATTATTGAAGCAATATGATTCTGCTTCCTGCTGAAGTTTCATCATCTTCCTGTGACTCAGCACCCCTTAATTTCACACAATCATCATGGCACCTGTTGACCTTTAGTTACCTTTTCACCTTTATACTCCATTGCTGCATCTGGGACATTTTCTTCTCCTGATACGACTTTATCCTGACACAATATATAATAGCAAAGCCAGACCTCTGGGCAATGTGTGCACATAATAACTTACTCAGAGGTTATACAAAAAATATAAATACCAGAAAGCATACACCAATACAGAAAGATAGTATTTGTTCACAAAGTGTGTTTAGGATTTGAACCAAAACAAGTGTAGGAGAATAAGTGATAATTTGCCACTTACAACAGCCTAAAGGCCCACTCAGTATAAAAACAACAACAACCCAAATGTTGCACAGAGAAATTGAATTTCTTGGGAACATTATAAAAAAGAAAAACATCTGCTGGAGGCACTTGGTGTTTAACCAAGTGGGAGGATAAAGTGAGTTAATATGTGAGAAATAGATATCCTAGCTAATGAGACAGATCATTTGGGTAAATGGAACTGTCATTGCTAGATGGAAGACATTAGACTAGGTTGTTTCCCTCCATCAGTCTGTTTCAATAATTAAAGAAAAAACAGATGCAACCTTAATCTCTATGGTATCAGTGAGTACACAGTAGTGATGTAGACATGAGTTAAAAGATTCAGAGGACATTATCACACGGGGGCCAGTTTCGTGGTTAAAGAGATAATAAAGTGGAAATAAAGCATCCTGAAAATAAAGCGAAAATAGTGCTCAATTGTGCAAAAGCATTTTTCATGTACTTAGAATAAAAATGGAATTAAGTGAAAAGCGAAAAAAGACATTTTAAACTTTCATACTCAAGTGAAAAAACCTGTAAATGTACTAGAAATGGGCGTGTTTTGTTTTGCTTTCGGGTGACCAGACTCCTCCTTTTCCAGGCCGGGTCCTGCATTTCATTCAACTTTCTCTCCTCTCCAGGAGGAAATGTCAAACTGTCCTCCATTTGGATCAGGAGTAAGAAGCATGATTTTCTATTTCTGTTATGTGTGTTTGTGTTTTTAAAAAGCTTTTCTTGAGTCCTGTCTTCCTGGACAGTCTTCCTTTGGGGTTAGGACCTCTTGTCCCCCTGATGCGGATGGAGAAGAGGGCAGCATCCCTCCTCCTGTGGGCAAACCTCTTGCCGAAGGAATAAGCCTGCCGCCTCTTCAGTTGTGAGGATGTCTGTGGGGTTGTCCGTTTTGCCTTGGAGCGCAGCCACTTGCTACCCTAGGGCCTCTTGCTCTGGGATGGGCTGAGAAGCAAGGTGCCCCAAATTGGGGTCTGACTCACTGGAGAGGTCCCCCTTTCTCCAGCTTTGTGGTGTGCCTTCAAGTCGCTTCCGACTTAGAGAGACCCTAAAGCGGTGAACCTTTTCTGGGGTTTTCTTGGCAAGTTGCTTCAGAAGGGATTTGCCATTGCCATCCCCTGAGGCTGAGAGAGTGTGACCCACGCAAGGTCACCCAGTGGGTTTCATGGCTGAGCAGGGATTCTATCCCACTTCCCCCCCAAAATAGGGACAAAGAGCAGCTTACAAATTAAAACAACCCCCACCCAATCCTATCTATGGTGGGTTGTTGGCATGGGAAACCTTTTCCCTTCCTCAGCCTCCCCCTCATCTTTTCAACTCTTCAGTCACTCTTTAGCTTGAGGGAAATGCGTCTGTTTGCTCAACTACCAGACAGGAAATTTTAGAAAGAGAAAAGCGTAGAAGCTCATGTCTGCCTGGCATGTTATCACCCAAGCAAACCAGGAAATAAAAGCAGCCCCAGAGAACCATGGGAAAACTGGGGAAAAGCTTTAAAGGAGATTTGTTTGTGCGAATTTGAATTTCACACTAAATGCGCAATTACTTTAAAAGCGCAAATGCATTTCCTCTAAACTCCTGAAAATAAAAAGATCACGGATAACACCACTTTGTGACCACTCTAATGTCAGTTTCTGTGTGACATCGTGTGAAATCGTTAGGCATAAGTGCGCTTTTGGGGGGGATTTGTGTGGGATAACCTATAGATTTCCCCCGTGTGATAACGTCCAGAGTCAAGTTGGACTCAAGTCACTTCAGTGACTCAACTGGGATAATGTTGCACTGACTCAATTTGACTTGCAACTTGTATACTTTTATTCTTGCTAGCCTACTTTCATCCAAAAATGTTACAGAACGGAAAATAGTTTTCCTCCTTTGAACAATGCTTCCATCTCACTGGTTTTTGCCTACTGGTCATGTGACAGAAGTGGTACTTTACATTTGCTGTACAGGAGGAGCCTTGTAAATGATACTTCTGGCTCAGCTCCATTGCCTTCCACTCTGAGAAACTTTGCTTTACACTATGGGAATGAGTCTTTCCTGTTGTTTTTAGACAAAGCTTTAGAAATTTCCTCTGATGTGCAGTGAAGACAGGCTTCTGAGTAGCCTAAGCCCTTACCTCAAGCCCAGAACATGGAAAATGTTTCTCAGGACGTTTTCACACTGGGCTTAAGACAGAAGCAATCCTACCTCACTCCGGCCCCATGCCGGCTCCTTTGCCAGTGTGTTCAAACGACGTCGCAGTGCCATCCCCGGTATCCAGTGCCATCCCCGGCATCATTCCGGGTCCTTTCTCCGTGTGTTCAAATGACGTCGCAGCAAGCCCTGCCCCATCCTGTCCCATCTCCAGCATCAGCCCCGTTCTTTGCAATTCCTCTTTTTAAAAGGAATTGCATCTGCCATGGCCAGAATCATACCGGAATGATGCTGCTGTCATCGATCTGAAGCTGCAGGATCCATTCTGGTATGATTCTTTCATTGCTTCCATGCGGCTTTAGACCCCAAGTGTGAAAACGTCCTTAGAGTGGAACAGCAAACATATTAGGCAATTGGCTTGAGGCAGGGGTTGAGGACTACTCAGCAGCCTGTCCCTGCTACAAATTGGAGAAGCCTTCTAAAAGTTCTTCTATCTCAAGCCTGTTGCCTAACGTGTTTGATGTTCCCCTCCGAAAAATGCACCCTATACTATGGGGAGTGAGTCATGCCTCCTGCTCCTAGGGAAAGCTTTAGAATGCTCCTCTGATGTTTAGTGGTGATAGGCTGCTGAGCAGACCTCATTTTTTAAAAAAATGCAATTTTAATAAATTGCCTATGATTATTTTTTGAATCTAATTTTTGCACATCTTCTTGATTTTCTACTTTTTGAAATTCCACCCCCCCCCCACACACACACCCTCCTTTTTTCTGTTAAAGTTTGCTCCCAGACTGAGACTTGACTTGAAAGTATCTTGCAAGGATTTGAGGCTCAGCTTGAGACATGATGGTAGAAACTTGAGACCTGGAATAAAATATTTTAATACATCACCAGTAAGAACAAATCAAGCCTGAACTCTCCCTGGAAACCATTGAGGCTGTTGTACTTTGCCCACACCATGAGAAGGGATGGCTCATTTAAAAAGACAATATGTTGGAGATGGTAGAGGGCTGTAGAAAGGGAGGAAGACCATGCACCAGATGCCCAGAGGAAGAAAAGTAGTTTTAGAAATCTGGCCTTGGAGTCTGTTGCCTGAGAGATCTTTTATAGACAGCAAACTTTCTCTTGTAATCCCTAGTCTTGCCATGGACATTTGTTGATTTTATAAGATAGGTCATTTAGGATTTACTTAAGGCAATAGAAATGGCATGGCCCACCTCTAGACAAGCTCCAAGCTCCAGCTTTCATTTGGTATAGTATGGGAACATTGCATCCATTAATACACTGGAGAAATTACAAAAGTAAATACCATGGATGTTGGGAACAATGTTCCTTTAAGACAGTGTAAAATAGTTTGTATGGCTGTAAATAAGTAACACCAGGTTTCAACCCTTAGTCATCACCACTGTATATAAGTGCTCTAAAACCCAGGGCAAGTATGGGTTGAAGATTGTGGATTGTTGGAGAGAGTGGGTTGGAGTTGGTGGTTGTTGAAGTGGATTGCATAGCAGACAGTGAATGCTGATAAGAGTCAAGGGAGGGTTTGTAAATACCTTGTATATACTGGAACTACAGATAAAAGAGCCTCCAAGGACTTTGGAAGAAAACTGTCATTTAAGGTTGGACAGTGCATTGCCAAATACTGTAAACTGAGCTGGTGCTTCTGCACTCTGCTGTTAATAGCTACTGTTGAGGATAATTATCTCAGGGGGAATACAGACCGGCCAAAAGGATTGGCCTGGGATTGTAGTCGGGGTGTGGCAACTGCACACCAGCTGCCCCAACTCTGCTCTGATGCCGCCATCATGCCAGCTGCCCACCTCATGGTGGGCAACATCAGGGTTCTCCCTTGGTGCAGTGTTCAGACACGCTGTGCCAATGGAGCATAGAAAAGTCACCACCACTGCAGCAAGGACAGCTTTTTGCTGCTCCAAAAAGGAGCAACATTTGCCAGCTCTTTGTGGAGCACCAAACTGTCAGAATGGAGCCATAGCTTGTGGTTGCCATGGCCCCGATCCAAGATGCTACCCCTTAGGGCAGGGGTCCCCGGACTTTTTGATCCAGGGGCCGGTTCGCTGGCCCCCAGATCTTCCAGGGGGGCAGAGGCGCGTGTGCATGCGCATGACTCCAGATGCCATTTTGTGTTCCAAAATGGCGCCCAAGTTGTGTGCATGCGCGTGATGCCAGACGCCATTGTGTGTTCCAAAATGGCGCCCGGAGTTGTGCGCGTGCACGTGCAATGCCACGCGCATGCACACAACTCTGGACACTATTTTGGAAGACAAAATGGCATCCGGCAGCGGGCATGAGCGGCAGGAATGCCCAGGGGCCAGTAGGAAGGCCTCAACGGGCTGGGTCCAGCCCACGGGTCGTAGTTTGGGGACCCCTGCCTTAGGGGAATTCTGTATAGTCCCTCAGACAGTGCTGAAAATTGGCATCCCTGGTGGGCCTAGTTTTTGTTTTTTTGTTACTGTACATCAGCAGGACATAGAAGAGAACCAACATGGAGGCATACACAGAATCTCACCTTTAAATTTGGAGTAATTCTGTGGGTTTTTATTATCACAAGACTTCAGATTACTGTTCTGCACTGTAGGCCCAGGACTGATGCACATGTTATGATAAAGGTTAGGACACAAGGTCTAGGATTTAGCGGCGGGAGGATAAATTGTGGTTGAAATAAGGTCACTGTTTGAATATGTAGTACTGTAGTCATTATACAACCACAAATTATCTGCGGGGATCTCATTTGTTAAACTTGACTTGTCCAGTTGCCTGTAGATGCATTTACTGTCTGCTACTGCTGGCAGTCAAGGATCCACATTTGATTGACAAGTGGCTAACATTAAGCTATCTGAGATACTGAAGGAGCTGGACTATATATTTGTGAGAGAGCTCATTAGAGGAAAATGTTTCCACTCGGGTGCCTTCCTGGATTTGGCTGGCCATCTTTGCTCACTTGTTCACAGTTCAAGGGATTGCCAAGATTTCTGTAGTTAGCTATTAAAATATTTAAACATAGAGTAAAGCCTGATAGGAAATGCAATCCATTTTGCTGAACAATCCTTTAAGCAGAAGCGTGAAACCATGACAGTTCAAGAAGAGCAATTTGCAACACTTAACTACTTCATTCTCATTTCCCAAATCCCTGCTATCCAAAGCCTTAAAAGGCCAAGAGCATCAGTTTGTATAATTGAACTTTTTGCCACAGGGGACCTAGTCAAACCCTAACAGTAGAGACAGCATCATTTCCAAATGAAACACCTTTGAGCATGCAATGAAACTGGGGAACAGAGGCTTGGGGATATTCAGGACAATGCATGAAACTGTCTGCAACAGCACAAGTGCTGTGTGTGGATGAATGGATAGCATAAGGTGAAAATGGGCAGAAGAGGCTCTCCAATTTTACATGATTCTGTTGTTGTAAGGCACATTACTGCTTGTACAAGGAGTATGGTCCCAGAGTTTTCAGCCATAGAAAAAAGGAATGGAGAAAAAAATAGTTTATTGTAAAACCCATCACAGTGCAAGGCTGAAATCCCATGTATATTCATAGGAGAGTAAGCCTCACTGAACAAAATAGGATTTGCTTCTGCGTAGGTTGACTAGATGGAAAGCAGGACAACTTTAACAGCTGTGTTCTGCTGAAAGTATATCTTCTGTGCAGAATCCTGTCATATTTGTTGATGCTGATCAAGTCCAAGGACTGTTGAACATTTAAATCTTCTCTCCAGACAGTTTTTATTTCAGTATCCCACATACCTGTAAATATGTGATCAGATAAGATCAATTTATTGAATTAGTCTACTGATTAAACAATTACAGATAATAAAGCAATAAAATTATAAATACTATAAAACAGTTACAATAAAACATTACCTGATCTGGTGTCATCTATAAATACATGTGCTTTATAAACAGAATAAAGGTTTGAGTTTTTGGTTTTTAAAGCAAAAGCAAAGCAAAGCAGCTTCATTTATATGGGATGTCTAAGTGGTTTACAACCGTAAGCTCATTGCCCCCCAACAGTTGGGTACTCATTTTAGTGACCTCGGAAGGATGCAGGCCTGAGTCTAGCCTGAGCCCTGGCTAGTATTGAACTCGCAACCTTGTGGTCTATGAGTGAGTGGCTGCAGTACAGGCATTTAACCACTGCACCACCAGGGCTCCTTTTAGCCCATGTAAGTCAGTGGCTGGGGTGAGGAGGATATTTATAGTTTAAATCTATATCAGGACCATGCATGCTTACTCAAGAGATAACAGAGTGCTTTGAAAATGCGCACTAAAGTCTGCTCAAATGAAAAAGTACTTACCTGCTGATGGTAGGATGGTGCGGGCAATTCTAGCCTCCCTGAGGAAGGGAGTTCCAGAGCCTAGGGATAGACATTGAGAAGTCACTGTCACTTAATGGTAGCATGATGCTTCCTCATACCTATCACCCAGTCAGTGGAAACAGTGTGTTAGGCTCCAGCAAAGATGATAAGACTGTATAGCATCAGATGTCATCTGATGACTGCATGAGTACTATGCTTTGTGCATGTGCCATCTCTTCTTCCCCCATGATGATATGTTTCCTGTTTTGTACTGGTGACTGCTACCAGGCAGCCAGAGAACAATGTATGTGCCTTATGGCTAGGTCCAGGTGGTTTTGGGACTTGGGCGGCAGGGTCTTCCCAGCCTTTCACTCCATGCTGGGATACAACATGCCTAAATATATTTGAACAACTGAAAGATGCTTGCAACTGAAAACTAAAACTGAGATAAGAATTGCTTTGAGGAAAATTTTAGGTGGCAGACTAGTTTCAGCTCCAGTTTATTGTAGACAAGAATAAGAAGGTGATTTTTTTTGTAACATTAGTGAGTCTATATATTAACATTCAGTATTAAAAACATGTAAGAAAATGATTGTCCAGAAAGAGTGAAATGTATAGTAGTTCAAAGCCAAGAATGGGGAATTTATGATCCTCTGAACTTGAACTCCCATCTGGTCTAGCCAACATAGCCAGTGGTGAGGTTTCATGAGACCTGCAACCCAAAACCAAATTGGGGGGGGGGGGGCAATACATTCCCCAACCATGTTCTAAGCTAAATGCAAATGTAACACTCTAAAAATAAAACTGTGGAGGCAATGAGTAAACAAAGTGACCCAAACAATCCCAATTGCAAGAGAAGAAATAATGTTCCAGAATGCATGTTACCTTGCATAGCCACAGACTTCATATGGATCAGAAATCTAAACTGCCAAGTGACATCTCTCATATGCTGAAGTTTCTTACCTACATTTAGTCAAATACAGAATACTTTGTAAATGCAATTCATGTAGCAGACTGAAACACTGATAACCTCCAAGCAATTCTTTGAAGTAGGAAATACAGTCAGATATTAGAATCTTTGTCTGCTGGTGGAGAAATATAGTCTACCACCCAAGAACTTAACTATGGGCCTTTGCAGACTGCCAGAAATAGTGCAAATTGAGTCCACTTTAAGGGTTAGGGTTAGGGAATCATGGGAACTGTATTTTATTGTGGCACCAGAGCTCTTTGACAGAGAAGGCTCAATGTCTCAGAAAAAAAAAATCCACGACTCCTTAGCACTAACCCTAACCCTTAAAGTGGACTCAATTTGCATTATTTCTGGCAGTCTGCAAAGGTCCTATAGCTAGTAAATCCCCTGCAGTGCACAAAAAGTAAATCCCCATCTCCATACTTTGCTTGAATGAAATATGAAAGTTAATTGCTGCCTTCTAGTTTGGTGACACTGTCCTCAGACACCTGGGCTAGTGCTTGCTTGCTTGATCTCTTTCTCCTCAAAAGATGATGAATCAGGGAACTGCTGGAGGGCTTTCTTTCACCTTCATTCTACACACAGATCATTACCTCACCTTTAGAATTAGTCAACAAGTACAAGCAATGAGGGAGTTATGGTTGTATTTTCCTGAAATTATTGAATCATCCAATAATTCTGTACTTCTTATTGGCTACATCTGCAGAGCAGAAATAAACCAATTTGACCCCACTTTAATTGTAATGGGTCCATCCTATGAATTCTGGGAATTGTAGTTTGTTGCTTCATCAGAGCTCTCTAAAAGAGAAGATTAAATGTCTCACAAAACTACAGTTCCCAGAATTCCATAGCTTAAGCCAAGGAAGTTAAAGTAGTGTCACACTGGATTATTTCTGCAGTGTGGAGGCAGCCTAACTCTCCAAACTATTAGATTTTACAAGCTATGATGCATCAGGAAATGGAGTTCCAACTGGATGGAGCCTGAAGTCAAGGACAGATGGTGCTGAGAGATCCTCTGGTGAGTTGAAGTTATGTTGCTGAATCTCAGTGAGGGCTCCTTGTTTGAATTCTAGGGACCCAGATTTCAGATTAATGTTGGGTTTGAGGTTATTAGCAAAATTGGAATGATGAGCAAAGTTTGAACATAATTTGTGTAATCTGACATACACATTAACAAAAGGCAAGGAGGCAGCTTCCTGACTCATGTGATGCGACTATCATATATCTACAAATATGTTGGGTTGCATGACATGAGAAACTGTATTTATACTTTCTGAAATGGATACCAAATCTTCCCAAACTGTCCTAGCTAGATGCAAAGGGATTCTGTAGCACCCTTGAGACTATCTTAGTGAAAGATAGTGTAGCATAAGCCTGCTCAAATGCATGTATGCATCTGAGGAAGTAGACCAAGGCTATAAAAGCTTATGCTACAACTTCTTTCACTCAGTCTCAAAAGTGCTACAAGATTCCTTTGCAAACTGATATTCCAGACTAACATAGCTATGGGGGGATGCAGACAGGCAGCCCTGGCCCACCCTGGGAAGCAGAAGATTGGGGCCACTGGTAGCACACCCAGCAGCCCCTATTCTCCCATTTGCTGCCTCTTAAAAGAGCGGCAAAATGCCACTCCTATTAGAGGCGGCAAAAGGCCACCTGAAGAGCTGCCGCACGGCTCTTCTCTGGCCCCTCCAGCATAGCGCGTGAGGACGCTATGCGTGGAGGACGTCCTGATGCCACACGCAGTACGTAAGGGCACATGACATCAGGACGTCTTTGGGGAGGGGTTGGGGCAGCTGGCGTGTGGCTGCCCCTCTCCTTCCCTGCCTCCAACACGCTGCAAAGGGCCCGTGTGCAGAGGCCCTATGTCGCTGAATTCTGTTCTAGCTAGAAGTAGGGACAGAAAGAAATTTGGCCACTATTTGTTTCCCAGATGAAAACCCATTTGGGAACAATAATATAGTGGCAAGAATTTTGCAGTTTTCAGACAGTACTCACACATCCTGAAGTTTTTCAAGAAATTATTCTGCCCAGAAGTGCATATAAGTTTCTTCCCCTAAAAGAATTGTAGACTTTTGCATCATGCCATGTTCCCCCTCATTACCACACAGCCACATGTGGTTTTGTGCAACATTTCTGTCTTCTGCGCAATCTTGCACACAAAAAATAGCCACATGGCTTTGTTGCACAAAATTACTGTTTTCTGCACAATATTCATTTCATTCATTTTTTTCATTAATTCTTCCATTTTATTTACAATTTCATTTTTTCCTATGTAGAAAATAGCAGTCTTATACTGGAAACACAGCTGGGCTGAGATTCTACATCATATTTTACATTTTGTAATGTTATGAAGCCATAGCTACTTTGCAGAACTGTAATAAAATCCTGCTTTTGAGTTATGAACATGTGCATCTGGAAAGTCCTGATGAGCATCATGAATGTCTGGTGTAGATAAGGTGCTTCCAGTGTGCATCAGGCACTTCTTATATGCATCAGACACTTGCCATATGGATTGAGCAATTCTGATAAGCATTGTGCACTTGTGATGCACACTGGGCAGAAAGATTGAGAGAGAGAGAGAGAGAGAGATTTTCCAAATACAATAAAAGTTACAAATATTCAAAAAGAAAAAAGAAAGAATAAAAGAAAAAAGAAAGTGCAAGTAAGACATAAAAAGATACAACTAATATAGAAAGTTAGAAAAGTAAGTTCCAATTTTCTTTTCAGCAGTTATAAATAAACACAGTGGCATCATTGGATGGCTACAGGCGGTACGAACCATACCAGGTGATACCCCAGAAAAGGGGTAACACCTGGTGAGACCCTCCTCCCACTGAGGCTGAGGGCTGAGTGTACTTTTTGAGGCATCATCGGCAGTCCAGCTCTAATGGGACCAAGTCAGTGGTGAGGCAGTGGAGGGTCAAGCTTGCCCCTCATGGCTTCATCACCAGCCCAGCTCCCTCCCCAGGGTGGGAGCTGAGGCAGTGGCCAAAACTGATATTGACTGAAGTAAGAACAACATTCTGGGTAAGATATTCATTTTTATCAATGATATTTTCCCCAGGAATGGCAAATTTAATTTCTCTCACTTTCTCATGCTCTTTTATTCCATATCTTAAAGATAGATATTCAAAGCAACATACCGTTCATGTTTGTCATAGTGATAGCTAGATATTTAACCATCTTTTCAATTTTAAAACCTGCATTTTCATCCAGTTCAATTTAATATTCCCTTCTAATAATAATAATAATAATAATAATAATAAATTTTATTTTTAACCCGCCCCTCTGCATCGCAATCGGGGCGGCTTACAACAATTAAAAAATACAATAGTTAAAAGACAATCCAATATCCCAATCCCTCCACCCACATCCCTCCCACACCCCTTAAGACAAAATTAAACTTGAAAATTTTATAAAAACAAATAAATGCATAACAATATTTTTAGTCAACATCATTGTCTTTTGTTTATTAATCTTAAATCTGACCAGATCAGATCACCAAATTCTTTTAATTTTTCCACTAATATTTCCATACAATCTAAAGGATTTTTCAATTCTATCCCCAATTTATCAGCAAATATCCTTAATTTATAAGATTCTTGTTTTAAAAAATTACTGCTGAAATACTGTCATCTTGTCTTATATTTCTATTCAAAACCTCCAGAGCCCAAATAAACAGTAGAAGAGATAATGGGCACCTTTGTCTTGTTTCTTTCTGAAACTTACAGTATTTTGTTAATTCACCATTAACAATTACTTGCACTTTCTGCAAGCATAAATTATTCTGACCCATTTGATAAAATTATAAAATTATTAAAATCCTAAAATTAGGAAAGGGGACGGGGGGGGGAATGGCTCCATTGTATTTGCAATTACTTGCAATTACTTGCAATTACTTGCAATTACTGGGGGGTGGTGAGCAGACTGACTGAGGCTCAGTGAGACAAGTAATTGTAAAAACAATGGAGTGCATATACTGTCAATTTTTTTTTTACAATTGCATGCATCCCGGAGGAGAGTCCTCCATGACACATGGATTCAGGCATCCCAGGGGAAAATTCTGGCCATGGCACCCATGACTCCATCCCATATTTTCTTGAATGTGTTGCCGGTTGCGTCACCAATGACGCCTAGAGGATTGACAGGCATTTGAAGCGGCACAAACTAGTGGGAATGACAATCGTCCCAAAAAAGAAGTAAAGAAAGAAAAGACCCACTTCCATAGTAGGAACAATGCATCAACTGGAATCAATTCACCAACCCAGAGCAAAAGCGAATCACAAACTGGGTTAAATATAAGTGGGAATGACCCCCTAGTTTTGCTCCCCCACCATCCCCAGTTCATTTATCTTATTACTGACCTCTGGAAACAGTGTTTTTGAAGTTAGTAATAGTAAGTTTAGAAAAGAGGGAAGGTTCAGACTTTCCTCTTAACAAGTCTTTTAACAGCACTAAAGTAAGAACTGAATCAGTAGGCAGAACATCCCAAAGATGACCTGCCTTTCGAAGCTGTCATTAGAGGATGGTGAGGGTTCTAGAATCTAGGATGAGATAATATGCATGTGACTGCATACAAAAAGTTAAGAATTTTGAATTGGTGTGATTCAATAATCACTGTTTTGCTGAAGATACTACTGCTGAAATTGTAATAACCTGCTTTGGAATATGAATTTGTTCAGCTTAGAATGCCGGACAGGTCATAAATTGAGTAAAATTATCCATATAAAGTCTTTTCACAGAACAAGATTCTGCCCATTTGCTTTCAGAATGGCCAGCCCTACCATTAGGCAAAGTGAGGTGACTGCTTTGGGCAGCAGATTCTAGTACAAAATATGACTCTACTACAATAGCACAGAGAAAACATACTGCAATGACTGCTGCTACTACTACCACCAGCAGCAGCAGAAATAGTGAGGAGTACTAGTGGGATTTATCCCTTTCAAATATGAAAATAACTATTACTAGTACTGCTAATGTTGCTGCTGCTGCTTCCGCTGACACCACCACCACCACCACTACTACTCCCCCTTCTCCCCCTCCTCCTTCCCCTAATTATTTATATCCAACATTTTTCTCACTGCTAGGACTCAAGGAAACTTACAAAAGTTAGATTAAAATTCACATCACTAAAGTATACAGAAGTTAAAATAAAATATCAATAGAATTAAAATCACTTCAAAACTATAAGATGGAAACCTGTTGGGCAGTTAGGAATATGTAACCTAAAGTTGCTCACTTATGACTGTTTTGTATTCACAGTTCCTACATAGCCCCTAGTTTAGAGGATAGATATGCCCATAAAAGACTTCCCACAACAATCCCCATATACTAGCCAGCAGCCACTGTGATCAATGGGGTCTGTTCCCCAGTCAGTTGGGAAGCAGCTGGCTGACAGTTCACCATTCTTCACTTGAATGATCTCTGGAACAAGAAGGAACTGCAACAGGGACCCCTCTTCTGCCTGTTCATCAGAAATTGTTCATGGGAGGGGGTGGGAATGTCAGTCAGCTGCTTCCTGAAATACAATGGAACAGATATTCATTGACATTCATAGTGACTGCTGTCTGGTAAGTGGGGATTGGTGTACCTTCTCACCATGGCAGCCATTTGTCATGCTCATTGTGATTCACACTGGGCATTTCTGTTGTGCAGTGCACACTTCTCTTATGCTTCATCACATCCTAGTCAGTGTCCAGATGCACATCAGGAGTGCTCTGATGTTCATCAGAGCCCATTGCACATTGAGGCCAACACACATCAGTTACTCTGCTGGCTACCATTGTGTAATGGATGCCCATACATGTAACTTCATGGCAGCATAAACTCTTTCCATGACAGCCACTTCTCTTAATTGTTTCTCATAAGCATTTCATTGGCTTTTTATTTTCTTACCAAGAAGCAAAGCCCTCTCTTGTTCTCAAGTATGCTTGTTATGGTAGGGCAACTGAGTTTCCAAGATGCTGCTTTCAGTACCTTCACTGTGCACAAGCACAAACATTACAAGACAGGAAAGAACTCTTAGAAACAGATGAACAGTGAAGGCAATTCAGGCCATTTCTTTGAGGCTGAGTCAGTCTGGAAAGTATGTAAAATGCAAATGGAAGTTTACAGCTGCTTGACTATTAAGGTAGAAAAGAAGAAAGGGATAGGATAGATTTGTTATATTCTCCAAAGAAGAATATTCAGATAATTCTGAGATGAGGTAAGGACCATTTGCCCATTATCAGTATTTGCACTTAAGCTTACTTAATGCCTTTGAAATAGTTATTGGATTTTAACAGAACTCATTTGATACCTATAACATCAAAACTGATTACTTACATTTGTCCATCACAGGTTAGACACAACAGAGAAATGTACATTTTACTTCACTTCATCTGAAAGACAATGGGGTGAAATCAATCACTGACTGACTGTCCATGTTGATTTTAATTATAATAATAACAGAGAATTTGTGGTCATCTGTGTTATCAGCCTGACTCCATGACAGTGAAATCACCTGAAACCTGGCATGGATACTAAGTACCCTCTTGGATTTTCCTCTCAGGATAGATTAATTAATCTCAGCTAATTAAAGGTTGTCCCTAGTCTGCAGTATTATTTTGATCCACTAAGAACCAGACCTTCCTCATTTCAGGAAAGAAAAGGCCTGAAAGGTCTAGGAGAGTCATTTCTCATTAGGGCCTCTGTTGTGTTTCCCTATGCAGGGCTCCCAAATTCTTGAAACAATTCAGATTGGGGATAGGGCTGCAAAGGACTAGTGAGGAGAGTGAGCAAAAGGGAAGGCAGAACAAGCACTGAAACCAGTGAGAATGAAAGTGATGGGGAGAGAAGAGAAACTATGGAGGTTTGTAGGGAAAGAGAAGGAGCACCAGGGAAAGGAACTAAGGAGTTTTCTAAGACATGCAAAGCTGGCATTGATGTTAGTAGGACTTTTAGTTCAATCAGCTTAGTTTAGAATTCAGACTCTGAAAGCAAACACATATTTTTAAAGGAATCAGTCAAATTTCCAGCCCTATATCTTTCTAGCATATTAAGGTGAACTCCATAGATATATGAAACATTCATATATAGCATTGATATCTTAATTACATTAAGAAACTGATTATCATCAAAGCATTCTAATTTTGATTGATGTTATTAATTTAGTTTTAGCAACAAAGTTAAGATGGTTTATTGAACTGATCTCTGCTCTACGTTTTTTGACAAGTAGCAGTCATCTCTCTGAGGAAATATGCATGCTTCTAAGTCAATATATTATATAAACATTTGTCTGAACTATACTTTTCTTCAGATTTGTAGAAATGGACAGCTGACATCTTCTCAGCAAGGATCCAATGAGAAGAGGTTGGCAGCAGCATTAGGCACTGGTCTGGAGACAAATTTCAACCAGAGCTCCATCACCTACCCCCTGGATAAGGGGGAACAATGAATGTGGATACAAGCAACTGTAAGCCCCTCTAAGTCTGTAAACCCTGTTAATAGGGTGAGGGGAGGCCAAGGAACAAGTCATTAAATCTACCTGCTGCTTGCTAGACCTAAAGGACATGAGGGAGCTTATCACATGAGCTCTTAAATCGGCAGCAGCCCAATGGGATGTAGACAGGACCCGGGATGGAGGCGGGAAATAGCACATTGTAATTTGCTGCCAAATCCATTGGGCGACTGCAGCCCAGGTCCCAGCCATGCTCAACTGGCCCTTTTTTGAAAATGAAACCTCCCGACTCTGAAAAATGGCTGGCTGAGCATGGCTGGGACCTGGACTGCAGTTGCCCAGTGGATTCGGCAGTGAACTACAATGTGATAATTCCCACCTCCATCCTAGGTCCCCGCTGCATCCCATTGGGCTGCTGCTGATTTAAAAGCTCATGTGATAAGCTCCTAAATTGCAACTGCACTCCCCTTTTCAGATACTATTCTGTTAATCCTAACATCTGGAAAAAGAATCTTTGAGTCAGTGGTCAATCAATGATCCGGTAAGTCTCCTGCCTTTTGGATTATATGAGAGCTGTTGAGAATTGCTTCTTCAGGAACATTAAGATTATGAATTGAAGCAGAAAGCCTTTTAAAAAGTACATGGGACAAGGGAGAGTATCAAGCCTTTTAAATGGACAAAGATACAGGGCTTGTTTACATGGGTTATTTACTCTGAATGCCCCCTCCCCAACCCTGAATCAGACATGGACAATCTTCATGACATATGCACCCAATTCAGGGTTTCCTGAATGTAAAAACCTTACCTTTTGCTCCAGGTTTTCAGCTCTCTCCACAGCGACTATGAGTAACCATCTGGCTCCTGTGTTGTAGGTGCAGGTCACTCTCAGATAAGAACAACAGGCTGGGTACCTGTTGTGAGTTCAGCAATATTGACAGGTGACAAATGGGGATCACATGGGAAAGCAGTGACCTGTCATCACTGGAGAGAGAGCAAAGGTGATGGGGAATTTAGGTGGAATTCGGGTCCAGAATACACTAGACACTGGTATTCTAGCCAGTGAAGGCAAGCCCACAGAAACCTGAAATGATGAGAATAATTCTTTGGGATTTGGAAGCTTGGTTGTTTTTGCATACACTTTACAATTAAATTTGGATAAAATAAAATAAAAGAAGACTGGTTTGTTTGGTGAAAGTAAGCCATATTTTGGCTGAGAGTTGAAACATGAGAAGTTAAACATTTGACTGCTACTATAACATTGTAAATGAGTTGCTGCTGTAGAGGTACTTGGCTGAAAGAGTTAACTCTTCATAGGTCAGGACTTTAAGTGGAAGAAAATACAGTCACTCAGTGAAGTAAGAAAGCGTAGATTTGGATGCTGATTTGAAAAGAAAGGATTTTGCTGAAAAGTTGTTTTAAAAAGTATAAGACACCATTATTTATGATATGACTGAAGGCAGGAATTTGCTGAAAGCAGAGGAACCATGGGGATCTCATAGGAAAGCTGAGGATAGAGAAGGTGAATTGGAGTTCCAGCAGGAGTTTTCTTGCCAAAGTGGGAAGACAATGGAGACTCAGAAAGGATTTCAGAGGATCCACTTAGGGAGATTGTTGGGTGTACTGTTGAAGCAAAATATAGGAAACAATCTCCATATGCTACAAGATGGTCAACTGTTCTTTTTAATAGCCTTATGCATTTTGGCCTAAATAGAAGCAGATCTTCAGGGGCTAAAAATATGAATATAAATCTATTATTAAGATTAGAAATAATAAAACAACACTAAATAAAGCTTATTCCATAAAACATATAAATTGCATTATTTTCCATATCAAAAACATACATTCCACTCCCTAGAATTGTTGACAACACTCTCCAAAGAGCCAGACCATGAAACATTTGCAAGTCAGAGTCTACTGGTGTTTTTGTTATTTATACACAATCCAGATAGTCATTACAAGGCAGAACCAATAATATGTGCTGAAGTCAGTCACAAGAACAGCTTATGCAACCTATCAGAACAATTACTCAGCTAGTTATAATATTATGGCACTGATTGCATAGGCAGGATACCATAGGCCAACCCAACAGATCTGGCCCATTCCCATTACTGGTTGGACACAATGATGGATGGGTATTCAGATGCATGCATGCTGCCATGCCATGAAGCCACCACCACCACAGCCCCTTGCCTGCCACCACTGTTGCCTGTGAAGACACCCTCCCCCCACATAACTTGTAAGGGTGGAAACAAGGTGCTCAGCTTCAGTCACATGGCCAGATGCCCACTTCTGACATCATGGGTTGTGACTGGGGTCCTCAGTCAATGGCAGGGGTGGTGGTATATAAGGGGGCTCTGCAACCATCCAGTTTGCTGGCTGTCAAACTAAGCCTTTTGAGTGGCCTTCTGAGATTTTTCGGCCTTCTGAGAAACTCCACCCACAAATGGTTTTTTTAGACTAGGCTAAGGGCCAGTTGGGCTGTGGTCAGGCCAGATCTGCTGGATCAGCAGCCAGACTGCCCAATCCTGGCCAAGGGCTGTTGGCCTGTGTCATCTAAACAGGATGACACCAAGTTGGGGAAGTGGGGGAACAGGCCTTATGGCCCATGCATACAGCCCCTTAGTTGCAACTATTCCATAATGTTTTTATATTAAGAATTTACAATCCTTGATTAGATTCCATAGATTAGATAGATTTCATCAGGTGCCTTTGTGACTGACTTCAGCACAAATCATTGGTTCTGCCTTGTAATGAACAGTATTAACAAACTTTATTAATAATCTTTAATGAATTTATAGAAATAGTAGGTGGTTTTTTAAGCAGGGAATATATGATTTTGGAGTTTATTAATAATTATATTTTACTGAAAGGAAGATGATAATTGATGGTATGTAAGAAGTAATGAAAGTTCTTTATTTATTGGCATTGTGATGGCTGCTGTCAAGAAGATTGGAAGTCACTATTGTCTCTTCTCTCTTTTTTTTTGAATGCATTTTTCTTCTTTGTCTGTTTTCTGATTCTTCTTAATGTTAAGTGTTGAATTTTATGTATTAGATAACATTTTTAAAATAACTGTACATTGCCAGATTATGGTATCATCATCATCATCATCATCATCATCATCATCATCATCATAAAATTTATTTATATCCTGCCTCTCTGCAATAAATGTGGCTTCATCCCATAAACAATCACTTTTGGAGTAATCTGACCCTACACATTTTGCTTTTATTTTATTTATTTTTTTGCAAGTTTGAATGGAATGAGTATAACATAGAACAGGGGTAGGCAACTTTTTCCTACCTGGGGCCGGTCCGCTGGTCCCAAGGTCTTCCGCGGGCAGAGGGAGGGGGAATGGTGCCGTGCGCACATACTCGCTCGCACAAGCGCAATACGCCAGAAGTACTGCGCATGCGCATGCATGCTCGCTCGCGCATGTGCAGTACTTCCGGCATACTGCACATGTGCGAGTGAGTCACGGCCACCATTTTGTTTTCCAAAATGGCTCCATGACTCATTTGTGCATGCGCCGGAGTACTGCGCATGAGCAAACGAGTCGCAGCTGCCATTTTGGAAAACAAAATGGTGGCCACGACTCATTTGCACATGTGCAGTACTCTGGCCCATGAGCAAATGAGTCATGGTACAATTTTGGAAAACAAAATGGCAGCTGCGACTCACGTGGCGGTGGCTGGGGCGGCTGCAGGACTGGGCTGGGGCTGGTCCAATGGCCTCGGGGGAGTGGATCTGGCCCTGGGCCGTAGGTTGCCGACTCCTGACATAGAACAATAAAATTGTTAAAGCTCTATGTTTCTTTGTTTAATGGTTGTGTCTTTATTCCCAGCAAAGTTGTTTGCAAAACCTGACTTTATCACCTTTTAATTTCAGATATTTATTTTAGGAGAAATGATTATGTCATTTATTAAAGGAGTATCCATGATAATTTCAATATCTAATTATCCCTTTTTATGTCTGTTTTATATGTTATGATTATACTTGATACTATTCCAGGTAATGACCGGAATGTATTATAGTTGTCAAGTGCAAAACTATTTTAAAAAATAGAGCTATCCTGTAAAGCACAGAAGTGAATGATTTAAAGCAGTGCTACTCTTAAGTGGTGGCCCATGGATTCATGCCAGTCCATGAACCATCATCTGCCAACCCCTGGAGAATTTCCAGGAAAGAATGAAATAATTGTAGACAATGAGCACAAATATTATATTGGTCCCTGCCACTTTGGAAAAAAAATGCTAGTCACCCATATCAGATAGCATAAATTATTTAAAGAACATACTGTGGTTTTAGAACACCCTTTCTTTTCTCTTTTGTTCTGCTGTGATCCCCCACTGGTTTGCTGCAGAGCCTAAAATATATGACTAAATTGAATTTTAAGAAGATCCAGTGTGGTGTACAAGTTTCAGTATTGCACTATGGCTCCAGAAAACCAAGTACGCCAGGAGGCCAGGTTTTGATGCCTCACTCAGCTGGAACTCCAAGGAACCAAATCCTTGCTCATGCAGACAAACCTACTGAGTGGCCTTGGGTGAGCCTCTCTCTCTCAGTCTTAAAGGGAGGCAATGGAAAACCTTCTCTGAATAAAGAAAACTCTTTGGTAGGGTTGCCATAGGTTGAAGTCAACTTGAAGGCATATAACAAACAACAACAAGAACAACAACAAAAATTACTGGAAGCTTTGGTTCAAAGCAAAATGGAGAGAGAGAGAGAGAGAGAGCCCCTGTACAGACTGGCCACAATGGCTAGCCTGGAGCTGGAGTCGGGGCGTGGCCATGGCACCTGCCCAAACAGACGCTGCTTCCTTGGTGCAGCATTTAGACACGCTGTGCCAAAGGAGCGCAGAAAAGCTGCCACCGCCATGGCAAGGGCGGCTTTTTGCTGCTCCAAAAAGGGAGTGCATATGAAGTGAATTCAACATGTGCAGGAAACTTACACTGGTACAGACACCAAAGATCAGTTTTCACTGTGAAGTTCTATGCAAGCTGCAAATGTTGTAACGAAAAAACCTCCCACACAGGGAGCTGTCCACAAGACACAAAACAGCTGAACTCTCTCTTGTCTCAGGAAGAGGTTCTTTATTCTTCTGTTACAGACTAACAAAGTGCTCTGCCAGTATCTCTATATACAATCACCCACACATGGGTATCCAACTCACCCATTTATATAGAGTATCCCTTTCTGGGATATTAGTCCAGCCCACTCCTGGGATGTCACCTAGTTTCTAGTCACCTGACTGATGTGACTCTGCAGAATTGAAGGTTTCTGACTCAACCCTCTGCCTAGTGTTGCATCAGCCCCCTGTGACTCAGGACTGTTGAATCATCATGGTTCCCAACTGTACCAAGATAACTCTCTCACCTTTGTCCCAGTTTCTTTGTCCTAGTCCCATCTATGGCATTTTCTCTTAAGAATGCATTTTTCTCTGACATGGCATTTGCCAGCTCTTTTTGGAGTGGCAAACTGCTGGATCGGGGCCACGGTGTGCAGTTGCTGTGGCCCCGATCCAGCGCTCCTAGGGGTGGCATGGAGCTGCCCCTTATGGGCTGTCTGTAGAGCCATAGAGGGAGCTTAGAAAAGGAAGGACTTCTTCACATAATTAATTGTCAAACTATGGAAGATGTAATCATGACTTTCCAATTAGATGTCTTTAAAGGGGTGAAATGGACAAATTCATGAAGGATAAAGCTTCTAGTCATAATGTTTATAGATTATCACAAGTATCAGGGGCTGTATGTCTTTGGTATGAGTTGTTGAGAAACATAATAGGAGGGTGCTATTGCACCTATTTTAGTTTCTGTTTCTGGCCTTCCCATAAGTAGCTGGCTGGCCACTGTGAGAATACAGTGATAAACAAGGCCTTTGCACTGATCCTATGGGGCTATTTTTATGTTATCAATTAGCACTTTTTAGGGGAAATATTAGTTGCATCTCCCAGAATTGGTTTCTACTCTGGCTGGGAGATTCTGAAACATTTCCTCCTCCTAGCTCTGTTCTTAATGTGTATTTTTCCATAATGATTTGCTGAAATAAAATGAAAACCTAAATCTCTAAGTTGATAAAGTGGCATCTGGTGATAATATTTCACAAGACAGGTTGGGCTTACAGTACAAAATGCCCCTAGACACATACAAATTTCTGGTTCAATTCTGATATTTTGTTACATGAAAGAGCATGTTAAACTGCTATCTCCAATGAGTGGTTTGACATTCTGGGAATTCTGGCAGAGAGGTATCCCTGCATGGGCATCAGTGGTGTCATAAATGGCTCTGATGGTGAGAAACAGGAAGAAGTGAGCAGGTAGAGCTGGGCACTTGCTGCATTTACACACCAATTCCTGAGAGAGAAGTGAACACACAGCTCACACTTCCCAGAAGATGCCAGCTCAGGTAAGAGCCACATGATTTAAAGGTGGACTCTGTTCTGTCATTGGAACCAAGACAGTATGCAAAGGATGGCTTGTAACAGTATTAAAGAACCAGGTTAATTTCAGTAGAACTGGTCTTTGCCAAAAGTGACATGCCAGTTTGTCTGGCATAATTTTGCCAGTAGAGCATTCTGTTCTGCCAAAACTCAATAAAAACCTGGGTATGGAAAGGCCTTCTCTGATGTGGCATGCCACATATAGAATACTCATCTTTTAGAGACCCATCTGATGCCAACACTGGTGTCACTGCAGTATCAAGTCACAGCATGACTTTTTATTAAAGCCTTCAATGCCTAATTGATTTTATATAGTTTGTATATGTGCTATGGTTTATATTATTTTAAATTGATTTAACTGGTTTAAAGTATTAAATGGTTTAATATGCTTTTTGTTTTTTAAAATTTATTCTTATTATTTTCTAATGCTCTAAAATGATTTTATTGCATACCACCCTGAGATCCTTGGATATAGGGCAGGATATAATTATTTTAATAAAAATATATAAGTGAATGACCAAACTTGTATAGCAGAGATAATTTAATTTGTGCAGAAAAGTTTGCAATTAAAATATCTATTAACCATTGATACTCATGGACAGACCTTAGACCAATTTTCTTATATGGGTCTAACCTACCACACATAGTTGTTCTGAACAGAAAATCACATCCAACAAATGTGACACTGAGATCCTCTAAAGTAAAGCAAGAAACAAAACATACTACATTATTTTTTTAAAAAAAACAAAAACAAAACTATGCTGCCCAGTAAGTAGATATTGGGGTAGTACAGCAACAACCACTGTAACTATGGTGGTTAGTGAATTCTGACTTATGTCTGAAATGAAACAACATTGTCATACATGCATCATACCTAGCATTTCAATAAATAAAGCTAGAATTGTGATGTTACAACCTTAAGATCAAATCTCTGTGGTTCAAAAGATCTATTAAGAGCACTTGTACCACTTATAGGGATTCCTATAGTTGTGCAAAGAAGCAGAGAAGGAAAGGAAGAAGGTTGTGAGTGGAATTATGGGAAGAGCAGAGCTGGGAAACTACAGCTATAGAAGAAACAAATATGGTCATCTGACTGGACTATGTCAATCCCAAAGAAAGCCCATGTAGCTGGCCAGAGCTAGAGACCAGAATGATAAAGACAAAGGAGATTATTGCACATCTTAAAAACTCATCTTACCTCTCCCGAATTGAAATCTAGTTTGAGCTGCATCCAGGTCTATCACATGGCTTTTCTCACCAAATCTGCCAGCGGAGTACAGCCCAGGTCCCAAAACATGCTCCAGCAGACATGTTTCAAAGTCGGGAGTTTTCTGGCTTTGAAAAATGGTCACCAAAACACATTTTGGGCTCCGGGCCCCATCCAAGCTTTACTGCTGGTGGATTTGGCAACAAAAGCCATGCGATGGGACCTGGATGCAGCCCGAATTAGACCTCAGTTCAGGAGAGGTAAGATGAGTTTTTAATATCTTCACAGTTATGCCACCTCAAATTTACAAGTAGTGATGATAAAAAGCTCCTTCACAGAGCTCAGTGAGAGTGTCTCAATGGCTATTCAGAAACCCCCATCAGTGAAGGTGCAACATTTTAGTTCTTCTGCCCCATTATTTTTTGTACTTCTGTACTGAACTTGTCAAGAGGAATGGCAATTAATGCTGACTCTTGTGGTGCTTAGTGGGATATGGACACTTTCCTGTTTATGGCTGATGAGAAGTGCAGCTCTCTACCCATTGACAGCTCAACAGCTGTCACAGAATGATAACATGCAAGTGATCTCCTGCAGGCTCAGTGTGGATATGAATCAGGAAGCACAGGAACAGAATGCTCCAAGCAGTTTTAGACATCTGATCCTCCGAAAAGTAAAGGCTGTTAAGAACTGTCAGCTGTTCTTGTCTAATGGTTCATACTGGCATGAAATGGGAAAGTTGGTGAAGGTGTGTCCCCAGATCTCTTCATCAAGTATGCACAAAAGCCACAAGTCAAAATAGCCAGTGTACAACACTGCAGCACTAAGGAAGAATGAAGCATGCATTCAAAGACATAACAAAATACTGTTAACTCATTCATGCAATATGGGGTTGAGAGGAAAACAATTCCAGTTCTGTAGGAGCATATTGTTAATGGAGTGCCATTGTCTGAAATCAAGGAAACAAAAGCCAAATTAGACATGTGATGTGAAGGGTTATAAACAGTTATAAAGAGAACTAACCAGAGTCCTATCTGGGTGACATGTTGATTGTGACCAGGAATCTTTAATCTCCTACATTTTCACCACTTGTGACAGAACCTGGCATTGGAGCATGGAGTGTGACGCAACTACATACAAAAGACTAAGGACTTCTTTTTCACCCCACAAGAGCCTTGATGTAGCCAAAACCACCTCAAAAATTGTGGTTTTGCTTCCTTCATGACCCTCAATCTCTCTCTAAGCCTGCCAAAAATAGGCCAGAACCAAAACTGATTCCAAAAGAACGTAACAGGCTGTACAGGAACAAAAACTGACCCCAGTTTCCATCTCTCGATTAGATCATCTTTTTGAGTTTTTCAGCTTGATGTAATATAATTGGATTTGACACTGCTGACAAAATGCTTTGGAGGAAAATTCTCCTATTCATGTCAGTGAGGACGTCCCTACTAATCCAAAGAGCATATTCAGAAAAGAAATGTTGCATTATGACAGGAAAGGAAAAGGGTTAAATTCTCACCCCCATGCCTGCTGTGAGCCCAAAAGTAATCACAAACACATAGCTGTACCTTCTGTTTGTACTTTTGTTAAAAAGCAGACAACCCCACATATTAAATGTACACACCTTTACCATCTACTTTGGTTTTCAGTAGCTTCTACATTACTAGCAAGCAGCAAAATGCTACCACAGTAATGAAAGCATCCAATCACCAGTGCATACTTAGCCAGGGTGTAGCTATTGTCATCCAATTTTGTGAAGTGTGAAAGTTACCAGTGTGTGAAACACATTTTTTTAATGACATGTGTGTCTGCCCCATTGCATCAGTAGTTATTCTGCTGCAGCACCAGAGACTTGACAGAACAAGTGTTATTCAGCTCAGAGAACTGATTTAGCAATGCAATTTCTTTCAAGATCAAAACTCAAGGATATACCATCAGGATCCTGGAAGATTTTGGTAAGTCATAAATAAATAATAAAGGACAATCTAAAGGCACAAGTGACATGTGAGATTAGAAATTGAACTCAAAATATGTTTTAGATGCCTTAAAAACAAAAGAAAGATATCCAAATTGTCATCTAATTAGACTTTTATTGGCTTGGAGTATTGTATATTATTTGATATTCAGCTGTCCTCTTTCTCTATTCCTGTCTTCCTTTTAAAGATTATACATGATGGTTTCCTGATCAAACTTTTGGAATGTCCATCCTTCTTTGCTGAAGAAAAACAAGTACATTTGTCTGTCTCCCCATTTACATGCTTGTATGATCCAGAAGTACTACCTACCATCATCACTATCAGAAGGGGAACCTCCACAGCTAGAAAAGGATCATGGGACAACTTTACTTTCTTCAAGTTTATAACCAGACATAACCAGATTCTCATAGAAGCAAAAATAAGACAAAACTTTTCTCCTGGCACCATCTTTCTACAGCTATGAGAAGGATTAATGGGCTATGAGAAAGAATAGCTAGGAAGGGCTAGAGGGACAGTGAGGAGGATCTTGGTTCTGATATATGAGTTGATCTTCAGCATCATGTAATCTGAACTGATGGAGCTTACTGAAAGGTACAAAGGGGAAATTGGTAAGAAGAGGTCGCAGCAGGGGTCAAAGAGGAAAGGGGGTATAAGACACCATCTGGATCTGGGGAAGAATACATTTTGAAGTGTTTGACATTTTGTGAGGATGGAGCCTCACCAATTCAACAGCTCCAGACCCACTGATCGATGTGTGATATTTCAGTCTTGATGTGCTCCAGTCTCTTCAATGAGCAGATCCCAGTGTTACACTGACTCTAATGATTAGTGGGTGCATTTATGTACCAAAGTAGCTATTTTCTAAAAATTTCAGGGTACTCTTAGCAAATCAAGGTCAAATTCACCTTCACCTGTAATGGAAATTTGAATGTTAACTCTCTGTGAAATTTACCTTCATAACAGCTTTACCAGCTTTGACTTGTCATTGTTGTTTTTTCATGTGTTTTTTTTTTTTTTGCTTGCCTTTCAATATTGAACCTCAAAAACAAACACAGCATAACTTGCTTGTTATCATTTTTCTAACATAAAGCAGGTATCCCCTGACCAATATTTAATCAGCTATGTGCGATACCTAATGCTTGCACTGAAGTATAAATCACAAAGAGCAAAATGATTTCATCAAAGCAGGATAACACCAAGTTAATAATAACATGGAACCCAGATCACAAAGGACAAATAAGCCTCTTTCTGAATGATGAATTCAAAGCAGCTTCAATTAGAATTCACATACTGTCAAGTTTGGAGAATTTGTCAAATTCAGTGTGCACAATGGATATTCAATTTAGGAGTCCTTTTCATTCCCTACTACTGCAGAAGCAGATATTTCACCCCAATGATAAGTCCTTCAGTGCTCAAGTCACAATTCCTGAGACAATTTCCCCCTCAGAACCCAGGGCTTTTATGTTGAACCTGGAAAGCTACGTGAGGAGAGTAAAAGGGGGCATTGTGGAGAGGAACCAAGGCTTTTTCACCTGCCTCCTCATATCTGTACAATCCTGACCTCAGGGGTTGCCTTTCCTGTTTTCAGAATCTAAATGACACCTCAGCTGTAATCCCGAGTGTAGTGCAAGATCGGCTTGGAAAGCCTATCCACATAAAGTATTGTTGAAGAAATAAGAACTGGCAGCCTCATTCATTCTAAATAATTCTAAAACATAGAATTACATTCTTTGTCTGTATTCCAGATTGAATTTAATAATTCTTTCACTACAGCCTGCATAAACTGGGGGAGGGAGGAGAGACAGCAAAAGGGTGGTTTTATTTTATTTGCTTTTTCACCACTAATAAGCAGCAAACAAGTTTTCAAACTGAGTTTTGCCTGCTGCAAATCAGTAAAGTGCTACAATACTGTGTCGTGGCTGACCTTCTCTGTAGATTTAAGAGACAAAGATGGAAAGGAGCATGAAAGGAACATAGGCATAGCATGTCTCAAAAACATTTATTTTACACTTGAATTTGCTTTCCTTAAGAGCAATGCACTGTTTAGGAAGAGAAACACTCTTCAAATGTTAGACTCCTCCAATATGGCTGCAGAGCAGCAGGATATTACAAATCAAAGTCAAGAAGTCCTTCACTGCTGTGCAGCCTTTCAGCACGAAGAGTATCATAACACAATCTGAGCACCTTTTACACATAAGAGGTCACTATGCTTGGAAGCATTATTGGGGGGGGGGCATGCTAGCTAGAGAGTTCTGGTAGTTGCAGTCCAAATAAGCAGACTCCTGTCTCCATTATGTGAATAAGGATGCCTCTATGTTGTACAGGTAAAGAGAAGTTGGTGAAAGAGAAATGTCTGGGGCAGGACCCAAATTCTACTTTGTGGAGGTTTTTGGAGGCTACATTCCAGTAGTCATTGGAGCTGAGGACATGGTGCAGGGCATGGGGAATAGGCATGGCCAATGTAGAACAGGTAGAAACAAATGTGGGCATTTTTCCATAGAGCATGCAAAGCAAAGAACAATTCTATGTATGCCTACTCAGGAGTAAGCCCTGAGCAACAGTTTTCTGGCCTGCAAACCACAGCTCTATTCCATGTAGGGTATTCAAGAGCAAGGTCCAAATCCAATTGTTACTGCAAGTTGGAGTACTTCATTTGAATCAATGGACCTTTGGTAAAATCAACATGTATGTAATTGGGATTAGCCATGCCATTTAATCCCATATACTTAAATATTGTGAATTTAAATATCCTCTTAACTCCAGTCACTAGTCTTTGACTATAGTTTTAAAAGCTTGCAGTCTGCGTGGGAATTCCACAAGGTTAGGAGTACAGGATTTGGATGTCAGTTTATGAGTGGAAAGAATCCAGAAATCAACGTTATACTTGTCAAATGATCAGGAAAACAAAACAGTTTTGAACTGTTCTTGCTGTTACAACTCCTTCCGCAAAATTGAGCAAGCAAAACTTTCACAGCATGGAGATTAATAGCACAAGATATAACGTAGTTTCCATGAGGCTTATTCTAAAATAGGATTGGAGCTTGCTTGCGTTAATCTTCTTAATCTTTGCAGCCCAAGTACATAAGAGAAGGAAAAACATTAAAAGAATTGGAAAACCTAGTCAGGAAGAATGTTTGAGCTGAGATGACTGAAAGGTCTAGTATTATACAGCACAATTCCACATATATTTATTCAGAAGTGAGTAATTAATGCATTTCAATTTGTTATTATGTTGTTTTTAATTCTGGAATGTTGTTTTTTATATTTATTGTATTGTAATTATAATTGACTGTTTTCTACATCTCCATATAATGTTGTTTGTTTATAAAGCACATTTAAGCTTAATGGGGCTAATTCCCAAGTATGTGTGGATAAGATTATAGCCCCATAACTTTTTATGATTCCTATGATATAATATTTGCTTATTTTATTTGCAAAAATGATTATTTACACAGTGATCTTTTTAAGGACAAAAATAGATATTTTATCCCCAAATAGAAACAAAAAGTAACATAAATTATGCCAAAAAATTCTTTTAAAAGTGAACAAGTGATGACGGGATATAAATAAGGAGGAAACATAAAAATCAACAATATAAAAAAATAAAATATCCAAACTAGAAAGTGAGCTAGGGAGGTAGCAGGTCCCCTAGATTTTAAAAGTATGCTAATGGAGGAAAGGAAAATACCAAAAAACTAGAAAAAATAATTCTTTGCATCTGTCTTTACTGCAAAAGATGTACTGCACATACATATGCCTGAACTGACATATTCTGGACAGGAGTTAGAAGCACTCTGATAAATGCTATTGACAAGAGATGAAATTCTGGCCTTTATTGATAAATTAAATATTAACAAAACACTGTGGCCAGATGGCATCCACACCAAAGTTCTCAAAGAACTCAAATGTGAAACTGTGTTCTTTGGTCTTCTCATAAATATCTGTAGTTTGCTTTAAGATAGGCCTACATAACAGAGGCTTGGAAAGTGTATGTAAAGTGATATGTGCTGGAGGGGCAAAATGTATCCACATTTAACACAAGAGTCTGAGCTGACAATAAATAACTAGGAAATATATCTTGGGATTATGGTGACACAGATAAATTATTCCCCTGGTATGTGGCAGCTAGGAAAATGTCAGATGCCATAACCTGCCAATAGCTTAATGAATTTGATAGACAAATTGATGGTCTCCCCACCTAGAAATGCAAGATTTGTCTGTTTATTATTGCAATTTCTTGTTGGTACATACAAGTAATTGACACAATTATTATATATTTAAATTATTGCATTTATTTCATTTGTATGCCACCTATCTCCCAGAGTGGGACCCAGGATAGTTTACAGAAAGAATAAATGAAAAACCTAACAATAAAAAGTCACATAAAGCCAGCTAAAATCATTTAAATGACATGCAAAGTTTAAAAACAAATCAAGCACACACTCCAATAAGAAGCCTCCCTGCTTACATATTAAAAGTCTGCTTTTAAAAAAAGGTCTTTGTTGCTTGGCAAAAATAAAGCAGGGAAAGCAAGCCAGTCTAGCCTCTTGAAAAAGGGAGTTCCAGAGGGTGGGAGCTGCCACTGAGAAGGCACTCCCTTGTGTCTCTTCTGTTATATACATATATATATTGCCTTAGTTCTTGCTGGGCTTTACCCCTTCTTTTCAGATATACAATGGAAAGGATTCTGGTTTTTGCCTTTCACAGGTGACCTAAACTGCCAATATCTTAATGAATTTGATAGATAAATCTATGATCTCCCCATATTTGACATAATTTGTGCTGTTCTGTCTGCTCCATCTGAGAAATATCTTGGACTGTGAAAAGTACAGAAAAAAGGAAATCAACATGATCAAGGGGGTGGAACAAATCCCCTTGAAAGGGTCATCTTAGTTTGGAATAAAATAGAAGCAAAGGAGAAGATGATAGAGGGGGTTCAAACTGTACATTGCCTGCACCCTGCACAGGGATTGTTAAAAAAAAAAAAAGCTCAAAGCAGAGCTGAACCCCTCTTTCATGTCGCACTCAAAATGGAATCCAGTGTGGAGACTATTTTCTTGTTTTGTGAATGCAGTGTTAGAGGTGAAATATGGACTAAAGTTTTAATGTCACAGACCAACTTTCTCCCTGACTCCACCCCCCCCCCTACACACACCAGTCTCTAAATTTCATGGATCATTATTCCTAAGTACAGGAAAAAGATCTGATGTGTGTATGTGATAAAAACTGTAAAATTAGCATCATTTTGTTTCTTTTTCTGGGAGCTTCAGATCAGACAAAGGGAAGACCTTCATAGACAGATTGTGGAATTTAATACCACAACATGTAATAGTGTCTCTATACCATCAGATGCCTCTAAAGGAGTAATTAGACAAATGCATAGAGAATATCAACTAGTGATGATACTGGCTACAGCGTCCTAAGTTCAACACTAGAAGTATAGCATATCTCTGAATGACAGGTGCCAAACACAGTAAGAGAGAGCTATTTTTTCTTTCCTGCTTGTAGGCTTCACTTAAACATCTGGTTGACCTCTTTGGGAAGCAGGATATTAAGCACAATTAGCCTTTGGTTCCATCCACCAAGACTCTTCTTCTATTCTTCTTCAAGGGAATAGCACTAAAACTGCCAATAACTGCATTGCTGTTGTTAAAGTACAGGCTTTGGTGCCATTGGACAATTGACACTGAGCCTCAAGTATTGTGCCACTATTTTCTTCACAAATTAACTCAACCCTTTATGTCTAAACTAATATTAGTGTTTGAAAAAGAGTAGAAAGAAAGGGGTGGAAAAAAGAGGGGGAAATCTACATTACTGTGGTGATTCATAACAACTCCTAACTCCACAGGAGATGTAATATATTCTCAATTTGTGTTGCTGAAAATTCTTCTTGCATCTGCATCTCCTGGACTATTAATAAAATCCTAATTGTGCACCCTGGGTGGGAAGCTCTTAATCATCACAGTGATCTTAATTAGGATTGATTTGTAGTCCAGCTGAGAGTTCTTCCTTTGCCACAGGAGATACCTATTTGCAAAGGAATGTGGCATAAATCTAAAGGGGTTTTAAATGAGGGCTTTTTCCCATTTCACTTACTACTCAATATCCTCATAATTGGAGAAGTGATGAGGCCTGAGAGCAATAGTTATAATTACAAGACATCAGGTGAGAAGGAAGTTTCATGCTAGTTGCTCTTTTCCTTTTAAAGAAGAGTTGGGTTTTACTTTCCATTCATGTCTTCCTCCTTTCCTAGCATGTTCTCACTGACCCAGTCAGCCATTAGTGATTAGAACTCTACCTTTTCAATATAACACTGAATTGCTAAGGAGTCTTTTATAAGGAAGCCCATTCATCAAGGTACAATATGAACTCAACATTTTGCAGAAATCTGTAGTGTAGCCTTCTCTTTCCTTCTTGTGGGTATTATTCCTGTGCATACAATTATGTTTCTCTCAGGGTTACCATTAGTTTCTCAAAGGGCTAAAATTTAGCTTCTCACAGGTGGAAAAAAAGTACAAGACATCTGCTTTGTATAAGTTCAAAGTAAACTGGATTCTGTTTAAATGGCATTACAGTTGCCCCTACATTTTCATGGACTTAAAATCCACATCTCTCACCTGTTTGCCAGTGGGAAATAGAGGGGGGATAAAATGGGTCGCAGGCAGGCACATGCTCCCATTCAAGCCTATGGGGCTTCAATATTTGCAATATTCCATTTTCACAGGGGGGTCCGTGAAAATGGAGGGGCGACTGTATTTTGATATAGATAGAAATGTCAATTGTACAATGATACACTACATCAGGATTTTCTCTGTTGTAAAGAGCAACTCCTTGTGCAAACTATAATATCTAGTTAATATTTTTGGTACTGTCTTGCTGAAGAATTGCTTTCTGAATTCATAACCTAACCTCAAATTTCAATGGACAAAGAAAGGGGGAAGAAAAAGAAATATGGCAGCACCTTTAAAACTAAAAAGTCTTTATTTTGCATGAGCTTTCATGGATATAAAACCACTTCTTTGGATGCAATGCAGAGTGAAGAAGTGGGTTTATATCCTTAAAAGTGGATTCAAAAATAAAATCCAGTTAAGTCTTAGGACGTTATCACACGTGGGCCAGTTTCGTTGTTAAAGAGATAATAAAGTGGAAATGAAGCATCCCAAAAAGAAAGCGAAAACAGAGCTTAATTGTGCAAAAGCTTTTCACACGTAATTACAGTAATAACGGAATTAAGTTAAAAACGAAAAAAAGACGTTTTTAACTTGCATACACAAGTGAAAAGAACCTGTACATGTACTGGAAAAGGGTGTGTTTCCTGACCAGACTCCTCCTTTTCCAGGGCAGGTCCTGCATTTCCCAGGAGGAAGTGTCAGACTGTCCTCCATTTGGGATCATGTCCTCCTGCACAGTCCTAACCCCCTTCCGTTGGGCTTAGGACCTCTCAAGAGAGCAGAGGAGGAGGAGGAGGCTGGAAAGGCAAGGCAAGCTGAGGCAAGGGAGGGATTGTGATGGCTCACCCTCCTTTTTCTCTCTCTCCTTTCCTGGCATTGGAGGCTGTCAGCTGCTGGGGAGATGGGCAAGGAGGGTAGGATCACAGGCAGAGCTGGCAGGGAAGGAGGAGGAGGAGGAGGAGGAAGGAAGGAAGGAAGGAAGGAAGGAAGGAAGGAAGGGCTGGGTGTTCCCTGGGGAGAGCCAGAGCCTTGGATGATGCCCAGGAGAGGGGGAAACTGGAGGTAGCTCCCATGCCCCCCCCCATAAGCCTTTCCCCTTTGTAGGACCTGCAGGGCAGAATGTCATGGTGAGATGGATCTCCAAGTTGCTCCACAAACACACCCCACACTTGCACCCACATCCACCCACATCTGCTGCGAAGGAAGCCTTTTTTCCCCTCCTTTTCCCTCCATCCCAAATGCCAAACTTCCCCTCCGTCCCAAACTTCCCTCTCCTGGGCTGCCTTCCTTTCCCTTCCCTGCATGGCACTGAGGAGGAGCCCAGTGCCCTGGAGGCCCCTCCTCCTCCTCCTCTTGGCCCTCCTCCAGGTTTTAAAAGAGAATTGTCCATGTGTATTTGCTTTTCAGATTAAAGTAAATGCGCAATTACTGTAATTTCGCAAATACATTTCCTCTAAGCTCCCGAAATTAAAAAGATCTCGGATAATACCACTTTCTGTCCACTTTCTGTGCAACATCGTGTGAAATCGTCAGGCGCAAGTGCGGGTTTTTTTTGGGATTTGTGTGGGATAACCTACAGATTCCCCCCGTGTGATAACGTCCTTAAATATGATGCCATGTATCTGTTTCTTTCTTCCCCTTCTTTCTATACTTCTTTGAAAACTACCTCAAATTTCAATGTGTCTATGTCATGTCTTGGTTTGCAACAAGTCTTCACATGAGTCTAGGGCTCAATGATTTGTCTTACTGGTAAATAAGAGTAACTGATTTGTTTCACATGACACCTGGTTTTCCATAGAAGACAAAACTCAACTCACTATACTTAGTGGCTTCTGTGGTCTTTGAAGGGCAAGCTCTAAGGATATTCTTCATATCACCCATCACAGATATTTCTCATGTGATGGAGCTAGAGAACTTAAAAGGTGAAAGCAAGTGTTATAGATGTTGCATGGCAATTTTGAAAGATCACCAGCTTTATGATATTACCCATCTTTTGATTGTGTACCTATTGTCAGTGTGTGGATGATGGGTGTTGCAGTGATGCCCTTTGGCACCCAGCAGAATCTGCAGGACAAGCTGGCTGCTGTGATCCACAGCCACTTTGTAACTCTTACCATCAACTGTCTCAGCTTCCCTTCTTCAGGACCCTTACTTCCTCAGTCAAGAAGACACATTGTAAAGTCCAAAAGCATAGTTTATTAATGCATATAAAAGCAAAATAAGATAACTAAGTAAAATCCATTGTGATGAACTAATCCAGTTCAGCCATGAAAGATTACATCTTTAACAATCCCAAAAGCATAGGATCTCAACTTGTTGCAGTTTGAAACCACTGCTACCAGCCAGTCACACACGCGTGCTCACATCTTGAAATATAAACATTCTAGACAAAGGCTTCTCTAGGCCCTTCCCATACTCCACCTTCTAGGTGTTAACCTTATGTTGATTGGATAATGTTTGTATGATGTATATTAACCCAGCCTCTTGCTGTCCATCATCCACCACGTGGCTATTTTCTCAAGCCTAACGATGTTCAAGCCTTTCTCATAACAAAGTCTGTGTCTATGAGTTGTACCTTTGGGAAAATACATGTTTATGTCTGCGTAGCCATCTGGTGTTAGATTCACTTTGTTTCTCTAGATGTTGTTCTCATGAGGAAAATTCCACACACACATCTCTATATTTCACCTTTGACTGTATAACCCATCCATATTCTAACACCTATGACATTTAGCTTAACAGTGCAGATGTTATCAGTGGTTAAAAGAGGGAAGATTGTAATGCTTTATCCCCCTCTAATGGTGACTCGTAGGTATTCATGTATATTCCATATGGCCATACCTTGTAGTGGATGAAAGTAGACCTGGAGGTAGATTTTGGTTTGCTCAGATAACATATTTAAAAATAAAGCACCTATCCCTCATGAATATGAAGCTTGAAAATGTGTAGGTAGAGACTGTACTTAACATATAAGGGAAGGAAATCTGGTTGCTCTCCTGTATTATATCATTGGCAATTATAATGTTGGAAATTTAGTAGGCATTGAATAAATTATTCCATTCTTCCATCAAAAGGAATGTATTAATTTTATTATGATGGAATCTTTAGAGGTGAGCTAGATTTAATTTTTATTTTACTTTAAACAGGTCCTGTGGCATGACATACTCCAATAGTCTTTAAGGTGAATAAGAAAAAGAGTATTTAGCACAGGGTTCCATTACTTACAGTGACATTGTAGTGAATATATTGTTGAATTGACCACCACACTGTTCATGCTAGACCAGCTTTTTAGTTCTTCTAGCATTCAGGATGTAATTTGGTCTCTCTGAATTATCATATCAGATCCCCTTAGCTATTTTCACAGTTATATGTACATTACATTTTTACATTTTTCACATCTGTGTAATGACATCATACCACTCACATTATACATGTTCAAATATCCATCTTTCTTTTAATGGAGAGGACAGCCTTCTCTGTCAGAAGATACCAGCTGCTCTCTTCTTCCATGATAAAATAGCTGCTGATAACCAATGATAGCAGTACAATTTCAACTAAAGATAAAAGAATTGCTGATACCCATCAGAATCTTTAAATGTTTCTAAGAATTGCTGTTCAAACAAAATACGATGATATCCCAAGTTCTATTTTGCACAGACCACATTCACAAGCTCAAAAGAGGATATAGCAGAGATGAGGGTTATTCTTGAAGCTTGGTGCTACACTTTTTCTGTCCTTAAAAAAACCAAGAGTCATTCATACACCTGCCCAGTGTGTGTGAGGGGAGAAGAATGTGGAATTGAACTGAATAGCCATCCTCTATTATGCTAATGTATCCAGTGGCTACACATTCCAGCAATCTTGCAGTTTACTTCCTAGTGCCTACTAGCCAAATTTAGAAGCCAAATTTAGAAGGATCAAACAATTCTAGAACCTGATACAAAACTATTTTCAATTAACTTGTACATCTTGCATTAGTGGAAGGAAGTGTGCAGATGTACATGCACAGGACTACTCCCAATTAGCTAGGTTTCCTACAGACATGGAGTAGCATTACACACACACATTTCTGTGTATGTCAGCTCCTTGTCATACTAATACCAAGCATGTGGTTGGGTTTGTGTGACAAACAGATTCATAAATGAGATATGTGGTTAACAGATCTGATGTTTCTATAGTCTCATGAATTCAAGAAGGCCTTGTCTGCACTGGCCAATAGATCCAGGACCAGTCCAGAACATTATGCTCCACAATTGGCCCTGGATTGGCCATGATTGGATTGAACAAGCCAAACCTAGTGCATCATTGTCTGCAAGGGTCAGCCAGGCCAACACTGCATCAACATATTTAGCCTGACCCCTGTCCTTGGAGCCATCACCACCATGTCCCTACTGGTAGGAACTTCATGGACAGGAGTCCTAGCATGCCTCTACTTTTCCAGAGGCTGGGCTTGCCCATGTAATCAATGAGGGAGACTGGGCAGTGGGCCCCTCAATCACATGGTAAGGGTCTTCAGAAAGTGTTTCTCTGCCCTATCTCTTCTTTGGTAGTATGTGCAAGCCCACCCTGCAGAAAAGTGGTGGTGCATTGGAAGACCTCCCCCTGGTAAAGGGCATGGCAGTGCTGGCTCTGAGGAAGGCTATCCTCTTTCTCCATTCTGCTCAGCACAGAGAAGGGGGATGGCACAGTGTGCAAACAGCTGGCTGGCCTGAATAGGGCACAATCCAGCTGTTCCCATGCCTCAAAACCCTGCACTAAACATGGGTTTGGGGGGAAGCAACAGGGTTTCCTGCAGCTTTGCTAACACCACAGTAGTTAACCAGGGAAACCCACAGTATTTCACAGGAAAACACCAAGCATCATGAAAAAAGAAAGCACTAGTGTTGACTGAGCATTGAATTTGGTGTTTTTTGTTTGTTTGTTTGTTTTTTTGCCTGTGCAGACAAGATCTAAGATGGGGGAGGTGGGGAGGGTGTATCTCTAATTCTGTGTAGCCCTTTAACTATTCTGTTAAGACAAGAGTTCTCTACAAACAGAGAAGGCTAGGCTTATAATGCATTTTAATTCCTTGAATGAAGTATTCAGTGTACTTTCTGTATCTTTACAGCTTGAATGACTATTGGGATTTTTTTAGGACAGAAAAAGATGTGGCACCTAGGTTCAAGAATAACCTTGTCTCTGCTATAGTGAAATTGTGTAGTGAAATTTTGACTTGTAAAACAATTGAGATATATCTCTTTAAACTGTGTTCAGTAATCAGCTGTTGGTGAAACATGACCTAAGTAATTCTCTGGTCTCCTCAAAGTTAATTGAAAATAGTTTTGTATAAGGTTCTAGAATTGTTTGATCCTTCTAAATTTGGCTTCTAAATTTGGCTAGTAGGCACTAGGACAGGGGTAGGCAACCTGCCCCCTTCAAGGGCCAAGGGACTTCAGCTCCCAGAAGCCTCAGCCATGTTGGCCAGTAGTCCGATGTTGGCCAATAGCTCCTGCGATTCTGGGAGCTGAAGTCCCTCAGCCCTTAAAGGGGACAGGTTGCCTACCCCTGCACTAGGAAGTAAAGTTAACCAATGCATTGCAAAGAGCCCTGTCCAGAGTTCCAGCCAGGCAGCCAGCCATGCTTTTCTAGTCCAAGATATTCCAACTGAGCAGTAACTCAGTATTCTGTGTTTGCTGAGCATATCCAGTCCTCATTATGCTATTGTGATTATTTAAATGACTTTTACTGATTGCTTTAAAAAATCTTTGGTAGTTCTGTAATTTTTGGAATAACCTCAGGCAAAAACCTCATCCTTAAATATGGGAGATCACCATTTTGGCTCCATGAGAACCCACATTCAAAGGAATTATTATATTACAATTCTTTTGTGAAAGTCAATTCCTATTTTAGAAACATGAAAATGACAGTTTCAGTTCAATTGGGATATGTGTGCTTAAGCTCTTTATCTTCTGTGGGTTTCAACATGTTATTCTTTGGAATGTGACTAACATATGCATAATCATCATATGTAATATCCACCTTTAAGTCTATGCTTGTGACATAATATTTCTGACAGTTACAAATACCAAAGGTAACTTTTCCAAGTTCTCCCCCTAAGTTCACTTCCCAATGTGGGTCTAATAAGTTAACAACATGGCTTCTCAAAAGCATCAGTGGGAGAGAAGTTGAAAAAGTTACCGTATTTTCCAGCATATAAGATGACTGGGCATATAAGACGATCCCAACTTTTCCAGTTAAAATACAGAGTTTGGGATATACTCGCCGTATAAGACTACCCCTCTTCCAACGCACACCAAATAAAAAATTTAAAAACATCAGATTTTATTTAAATATGGTAATTTTAATTCAAATGCTTATGACATGCAGGTACTTAGCAGGAAAACTGTCACTTATAAACACAACAAATTACAGCTCCCATGTTCCCTAGCATTTATTTCTGCAGTGTGTTTTGCACCTTATTATTTCTGCAGTGTGTTTTGGACTTTACTTTTTTAAAAAATAGTCCAGATTTAAATGCTGCTTTAAAAATTATTTCCATCTCCCAGCTATGAGATGGTTGGGAGGAAATGAGAAAGTGTTGGGCGGAAGGACTGCCAATATACTAGGTGATGCATTCTGGAGTATGTACAATTTGCGGCCAAGTAAGTGACCCTGGGCATGTCACACACTCTCAGCCTCAGAGGATGGTAATGGCAACCCCCATTTGAAGAAACATGCCAAGAAAACCCCATGATAAGGTTGCCTTAGAGTCACCATAAGTCGGAAAGGACTTGAAGACACATAAGAACAACAAAAAAGTCTGTAATTGTTTCATAGGTAGTAAATGGGAATAGGAGCCAGCATGGTGTAGTGGTCTGAGTGCTGGACTACCACTCTGGAGACCTGAGTTTGATTCCCCACTCTGCCATGAAACCCACTTGGTGAACTTGGACAAGTCACACACTCTCAGTCTCAGGGGAAGGCAATGAACGAATTTTGCCAAGAAAACCCCATGATCACCATAATTTAGGAACAATTTGAAGGCAGACAACATACACATATAACCTCCAAGTTAAGGAACTTGGTTCTTTAGATAAATCTTCAAAGGTACACACACTCTCTCTCTCATTGTGCAGAATTATTTGTTAAAGAAGCCATGCCCAAGCAACACATCAACTTTGACTGCATCTGCATTGCATAAATTTATTAAAGCAGTTTGACACTGCCCTGGCTCAAGGCTATGGAATTCTGGGATTTGCAGTTTTGTGAGATATTTAGCCTTTTCTGTCAGAGAGCTCTGGTACCAGAAGGCAAACTGCAGATCCTAGGAGTCCATAGGATGGAGCCATGGCAGTTAAAGTGGTGTCAAACTGCATTATTTATGCAGTGCAGATTCAGGCTGCATCTATACTATAGAACTGGCTTCCTTCTCCTTCTCCCTTCATTCTCATCCTCCTCTCTCCTGGCTCTCTTCTCTTTCTCCCTTTGTCCTCATCATCGTCCTTCTCTCTCCTGGCTCCCTTCTCCTTCTCCCTTCATCCTCCTTCTCCTCCTCCTCTACCTGGCGTATAAGATTACCCCTGACTTTTGAGACCCTTTTCCAGGGTTAAAAAGTCATCTTATACACTGGAAAATACGGTACTTTTTGCAGATGTAACTGTCAGAAATATCATATCACAAGCATAGACTTGGAACACTTTGACTAATAATGGAACATTAGTCAAAAATATGTCTTTCTTATTCATTACAAATACAAGAGTTTCATGGTAAGAGTGTTACAATTTGTAATAAAAACGAGTATTACGGAAGTGAAAGTTCATATTAGAAGTTTGTTATTTCCCTATTCAATTAGCATTATTGATAAGGATGTGGACAGAAAGGATTCAATTAGCATTACCAGTAAGGATGTGGATAGCTGGCCACAATAAGCAAGATGTGTCTTACAGGACACTTCAGCATTGGATAGGGAGATCTTCCAAGCAAGGAGTTTCATTAAAAGTTACCTAGAGGAGATATGGAAAGATTTTTGCTTGGTTGGCTGTTGCTTGATACAATGAATGAAATGCTGGGTTGTAATCCTAAAGGTCCAGGGAGATAGGGAAGATTTCCAAAAACAAACTTACATAGGACTGGAGAAATATGAAAAGCCATCAAGTGCTCAAGTTTGCTGACAAAACAGAATAGGAAGATCAATGTTAGGTGTGGATATTTCCATAACTTTGCCCATTTTCTCATAACCTCTTTGAATGTTACTCATTTTACTTCATTCTTGCTTCTCTTTGTGTGCAAGAGCTAGGTAAAAACTTGGTCTTTATGCTAATTCAGATCATTATCACATCTGTATTGATAGTCAATGATGCTTGATTGCATCTGACAGTGAACAGTCTTGGATAAAACTCCACTGAAGTTCCCAAATGTCTTTTTATTTGATGTCTGTAGACTTTGGATGAGGCCTATGATGTGCTTTATGATTCAGATTCAAAACAGGATTAGTGTTCATGTCAGTTAATAAATATCTTGTAAGCAGTTAAGGTGGCAAGGGGAAATTAAGGGAGGAAATGAAGACAGTGTGAAACTTTCTTTCCCTCAGAGATAGTGAAGTGAAGAATTTGCTTCTTCTCAAATCTAATGTTGAAAATTTTTTGAGACCCTGGAGCAGATAGTATATGATTTGTGTCTGACTTAATGGCAAAAAAATTGAAATTTACTACTTTGGATCTTTATTTACATTCACTAATAGCTTCACTTCTCTTCCAGTTTGTGTATTATCCCATGGCACAAAAAGAAGCTGCAATCATCAGTTTTGTACAGACATCAACATTCATCTGGAATTACAGCTAGAAATTGTAAGATTTTTTTTAAAAAAAAATTGAGTTTAGGTTGTATATTAAGATTCCTGTACTACTCAATCTCATTCTAAGGCTTCTAGTGTGAAAATGTACACCATGGTTTTGATTAATCTGAGGCACAGACACCAAGGACCACATTTTTCCATTATTGTTGTGCTTACCTCGAGTAATGGTATATATTTTGGAATCTGACTTGTATAGAAACATTTGAAGCTATTAACTGAAGTAAGAAATTCCCAACAGTGAAGCAATGGCAGCACAACTGAAATAAATAAATAAATAAATACTGAATACTACACCCAAAGTTCTGCTACCAGAACCTTCAGGATTGTCCTTGACTTGCACTTTTCCTTGTCATGGAAACCAGCTCTGTTTCCACATACACACACACCAATATAGGGTTATTCAAAAAGTATGGTGCAAAAGTACAGTTGTTGTGAACTTACATACCACAACCACCATGACATGAAAAGACAGAGAAACTCACTATGTTTCACATACACTAGAAGTGCTTGATGTGGACCATGTTGGTGACACTGCAGATGTCAAGACGGTAGTTCAGTTCTGCCCAGATTGATGCCAGCATATCTTCAAATATCAGTTCTGAGGAGACCAATCGTTCACCTCCCTGGTCCATTGAATTCTGTTGTTCTGTCAGTAGAATACTACTATTGGATCATGTCCTAAATAGTCAGATGGATTCTCTATGTTACTTAAACCACAGGATTTAGGAGATGGCACTGGAATCATCTTAATAGTTTTGTACACCAGTAGCAGTAATCTATGCAAAGTTCCTAATGATTTAAATAAGAGGAACAATGCATATATTGAACACATTTAGGGTCTTTACAGACTGCCAGAAATAATGCAGCTTGAGGGCACTTTAACTGTCCTGGTTCAGTGCTAAGAAATCATGAAAACTTTAGTTTATTGTGGCACCAGAGCTCTCTGACAGAGAAGGCTCAATATCCCAGAAAAAAATATAATACTCATGATTCCCTAGCACTGAGCCAAGACAGTTAAAGTGATCTCAATCTGCATTATTTTTGACAGTCTGTAAAGGCCCTATGTGTTCACAGAAGAATGTTCCAAGAACTAAAAACAAAGGTCATGTTCCAGTGCTTCAAGCTGTGTTGGGTTTGCTTAGTGTACTTTGATTTAGGAGAACAGTCAGCAATTGATTGTGTTAATTGTTTGGTCTATGCTTGGGGAAATTGTTTGTGTGTGTGTGTGTGTGTTTACATTACCCTTTATCTGCATATCTTCCTTAATATCAAAATTAAGATAATTATACTTTTTTAAAAAACAGGCATGACGCAGGTATAAAATATCAGGGACAATAACTGTGCAATAGCAGCAAGAGAAAATTAGGCCTAGTATCAGTATGTGGCATTCCTGAGCAGCTGCCAGGGCCACAGCTGATCTTTGCCTCCCCCCCACTCTGGGTAGGTAGTTCTGCAAGACACCTGGCTTTTTAATTACCCACAATGCCCCTGAGGCAATGTGGTAAATCACAATGACAGTACCTGCTGCTGCCCTCTGCCAGTAGGCAGCTCATAGGAGATAGAAGGAACCAATGTAGGATGGCACTTTGCCAGGTACCTGAAGCCAGTCCTAGGACAAATGGAGCCTGCTGTCATGTTACATGGCATTTACCTTTTGCTAGCACAGATAGTCATCTCTCCATTCCAGTGGAAATATATTATGAGAAAGCATTCACTCAGTGACATACTCATACAGCAGCACTACTTCTCAAACATTTGTGGCCAGCCGATTAATATATGACAGTTTTATGTTCTCATATGAATTTAGATTGCATACTGTATAGTATTTATAAGGTGCCCAAAGTGTCCTTGGTGCTAGAAAATTCTCTTAAGTATTGAAATGCAAATATGAGTAGAAGCTCTAAGATGCAGTTGAAAAATGAAGGATTCAAGTGAGAATTTTTCACATAAATTCAGCAGAATCCTACATGACCTTTGTGTACTACATAGCACAGTAACTATGGTGTAATGTACTTGATTTGTTGAAACAATGGAATTGAAAAGCCAAGAACAAAAGTTAATATAAATAATCATCTATATCGGCTTGAAAAGTAACAAGATAAAAGTATTCAAGATATACAATGGACAAGAGCAATAATGGCAAACAGAATAATATAAAATAGCAAATATATCAAATAATATAAACTACATTGGAGCAGGGTAACACAAAATATAATGCAAAAGAAAAAAGGCTAAGAGAAAGAGTGAGAGAGAGAGCACAAATGAAAGCTAGTCTTATGAAGGCTCAACAGCTGATTAGTGTAATATGCACAACTGAAAATCATTTCTATCTCAGTAGCTCATCATTAACCCTATAACAACTAAAGTTATAAATCTTGTTCCACTTCCAACAAGATTTTGACCAGACCCTTCCAAACCCCACTTACTAGTAAGCAGGCACTGGGGTATATGGGGATCCCTCCCCTTGTCAATTGAGAAGCTGCTGCCTGATGTTCCCACCCCATCACACGAGCAATCTCTGGAGTAACAGAATAAGTACCCCGATGCAAATTCCCCTTGCTGTAGATCACTCATGTGAGAAGTGGGAACTTAAAGCATCTGAAATTCTTTAGGAAGGCTAAAAACTATTCCATCCTTTACTATAATCCTTGGTTCAGGATCCCTAAAAGTAAGAGAAAATAAATCAATATAGTCTCCCTTTCAAATTCTTTCTTTAGTAGAAAGCGGAAGGTGTGAACCAAGGGGAGTAAACATTCCAGCATAAGGATTGCATTCAGTAGATACATTAACTCCCAATAGCATGGGAGCACTCAAAGGAGATACCCTTGATGCGTCACTAGCTAAAGCTGTAGGCTGACCAGCTTGCACCCTAGAGTCAGGCACCTGTGACAGTTCAGGTGCCACTGCAGGTGCACCCAAAGTTACAGAGATGGGGTGTTCTACCCCCAAACCCTGTCCAACCTGACCACCCGGACCCCATACCAAGGTGGGCCAACTCGCATGCAAAGGATTAGAAGGAGACAAACCTGGCAGTTGAGGCTTGCTGGGAAGCATCACCAACCAACTGGGTAGGTCCCCTGAAGTGTGGCCCCACAACAGTTCGGGTGTCAGGCTGCAATGCAGGATCACTGGCCTGCCCTCTCCTCTCCGCCTCAGAGGTTTGCTCCCTTGTGCCACCACCTGGAAAAACCACTCCTCAGAGGAGGTTATGTAAGTCTGCCACAGTGGGCTGCTCAGAAACAGGGGCAGCAGCACCCTGAATCCCCGCTCCGGGAACCTTTTTTAAGAGTTCCAACACATCGGCTATGGTTGGTTGCCCAACCTCCATAGCTGGAACCATCGTGGGTCCCCATGTTGTATCCATTACCTGGGATTCAGATGCAGGTTGAGGGGGCAGCACTTCTGTGTCGGGAATAGCAGAAGTGCTGGCAGAAGGGCTGGCAGGTGTACCCTGAAGCCCCTTCTGTGCAAGTTGGTTACAGACCATGACACAGGCCTGAACGGTCTTGCCCAATTGTGCGAGTTGGGCAACGATCTCGTCATCCCTGCTGGCCATTTTTGAGGGCCTCTTTTGGGCAGAGTGTCTAGAGCCTGGCGCAGCTGAAGCTGCGCACCTCTTGGATTGGGCCTTGCTGCGGGACATCATTCCCGTGCAAGTGCAAAACACAGGTCCCTGAACCGGTCACCCTCCTTCGGATGACTACCACCAGGCCACAGGCCAATCTTCCCAAGTCTCACACCGAGACACAAACAGCCAGGAAGCGTCACTGTCAACCACCACAAAAGGGGAAAGGTGTCCTTTTTAGGCACCACAAGTGTCCTTTTTAGGCACCCTGACAGAAGACAACACTTGCCTTCAATCACCAAGTACTGGGGAGAGGTGTCGGGCCCAAGCAAAGTACGCCCTTGCCCAAATTATTCTCCCCCGCACGGCAGTGAAATCTCAACCTTACCAGTCCGGAGTACCTGGGGGTGCCACTGGGCCTGGATTCAACCGCAGGGTCCACGCACCCAGCAGAGAACCGCCTGTCGCAGCACCCGCCTCGGCTCGGTATCAACAAGCCGGGGGTTGGAGATGCCGCAGGCTGCCCTCCAAGCCCGAGGCAACTGGCCTGAAGGCCTCACCGGGCCTAATACTGCTGAAAAGCACAGTAGGTCCGGATTGATTACCCCAATCAATAATAAATACGATCAAAAGATCGATGTGCAAAAGTCAAGAGATAGCTAGGCCAAAGCCGAGCAAAATAGCCAAAGAGCAGAGCGGAGCGGAGCAAAGTGACTCGCTCAGTTACAGCTCTAAAATGGCTGCTGCCACATGGCAGCGCAGATCTATATAGCACAAACTCTCACAGGAAATCTTGCGATGTCATAAGCACCGTGAAATTTCCCAGCATGCCTGAAGATAACCAATACCAAACATGACTGGACAAGCACACAGGAATTCAGGCGGGAATTCCGCATGCTTGTCCAACCAGGCGTCTCCAGTCCCAAAATGGCCGATGCAACAAGCCGCCCCTCCCAACGAGTCGGGGTGTGTGTCTTTTTATATATAGTGATGGATTCTTTTTTCAGCCTTTCAACCTTCAAACCTACATTTTGAAGACGTCCTCAAGCTTCTTTTTTGGAATGTTTCACTTGAAAGCCCCATATTGCACTTTCTTGATCTGGGACTCAACCAATTATGCATTATCTCTTACAATTAATTTAATTATCATCACAATTAATTTAATTGATATCATCAGTATCAATTGGCATACCTATTGTGCACAAGAGAAGCTTGACCCAGATTGTATTGCAGCTGTTTTTTTAAAAACTGTCAAGGTAATTAAATTAATACTGGGGTTTTTTGGTTCATGTCTTCTCCAAATTGTGCATTTTTGATCAAAGAAATTCCCTTCAGACTAATCATCTAATTTTTATTTTTTATTTCTGGTTTCTAAAAATTTTATGTCACATACTCAAAGTTGTAGATAAATATGGTATCTATGTGTATGAGGAAAAGAGGGAGATATTCAATAAATGTTGACATTTACCTTTGAGGAACTTTGAGGAACTAGTGGAACATGTTAGAAAACCCTAATGTTTACCAGTAAGTTTCCTTTGGCCAATGGGGAAAATCATTATGTGAATGATTATTAATAGAATGTGAACATTTAATAGAGCATTCTGGGGGGAAAGCATTTAATAGAGCATGCTGAAAAATAAGTCTAATGCTCAACTAGTTTCTTTTATTTGTGAGTTCAGTAGACCACTAAGGGCCTTTGTGCTGTCTTGGAGGCAGGGAAGGGGAGGCGCAGCCACACGTATGCACCATCAAGATGTCCTTCCAGCGCAGCGTCTTGATGTGCTGTGCCGGAAGAGATGCAGAAGAGCTACATGGAGGCTCATGATGCATCCCTTCTGCCGGCTCCAAAAGGACCGGCATTTTAGAGCTCTTTTCAGGGCTGGCAGAAGGGAGGATTGGGAAACAGGCGTGGGGCAGCCTCGGCCCCAATCCTCTGCTTCCCCCCCCCCCCCAGGATTGTCAAGAGAAGCACTTCTCTCTGTCTTGCCACCCTCTCAGGCTGGTTTACTGGGAACAAGAGAGAGGACCTTCTCAGTGGCTGCTGCTCCCAGACTTTGTAACTCCCTCCCTAGAGAGGTCAGGATAGATCCATCCCTGCTCACTTTTTGGTGGCAGGTAAAAACATTTTTGAACCATCAGGCCTTTTCAAACTAATGAGGGTTGCACTTTTAAATACTTTGCAATTCAGATGCTGTAGCCTGTGTATACAGTTGCCCCTCCCTTTTCACAGACTTGAAATCCGCAGTCTCGATTACTCATGGAGGGACAAGCCACATTGGCTAAAATGGTGTATACAACTGTGAGCACATGGCGATTCCAGCCAATGGGGCTTGAATATATGTGAGTTTCCACTTTTGTGTGGGAGGGGTCTGGAATGGATCCCCCACAAAAATGGAGGGGTGACTTTAGTTCTAAATACATTTTAATATTTTTACTGTGAAATGTTTTTAACTTTTTAAATTGTTTAATTGTTTTTTAAACTTTATACTTTTTAAATATTTTTGTATTTTTTGAAGAATTTGTACTGTTTTACATTTATTATTAGCCACCTTCAGTTCCTATATCAAGAGAAAGAGGGAAAATGAATGAATGAATAAATAAATAAATAAATAATTTTTTAAAAAAATTGGGGTTGGCATCTTACTGTCCAAATCAAGGAGGTGGGGTCGGCATCTTACTGTCCAAATCTTGCCAGTTTCAAGTTCTCTCCTTTCCTCCCAGCTATTGTTTCTCTTCATTTGAATCTCATTCCATCAGACTCTTTTTTCCTTTACAACTTCGGGTTGAAGTCATCTATCACCCTCCTTGGTTCTGCTACCCAATTCCTGTCAGACTTTGAGTCTTGGCTGACAATTTTTCTATCAGATGCAGTTCCCACACTGATTTTAGGCAACTTTAACATCCACCTGGATGACCCCAATAATCCTCTAACATCTCACCTTAGCTCTCTTCTAGTTTCTTTTGGCCTTCAACCTCATTCTAATTCTTCAACCTAGATTTAGTCCTTGCTGCCAAGTATGTCATTTCTGACTACTTAGCATCTGATTTCCCATTATCTGATCATCATTTAATTTCTTTTACTCTTACTTATAAATCCCACCTCCTCGTCATACTGCTCAACACTATTTTCACGATCTTCAGTCTATTAACTGTGACCTTCTCAGTCAGTCTTTGGATTCTTCCCTCTCTTCTTTATCTTTTGGGGACTCTGCTGACTCAGCGATGTCTTTATTTAACTCCACTCTTTCTTCAATTCTCAACAGCTTTGCCCCTGTATCTGTTCGTGTGTCTTCCTCTACGAACAGGCCTCAGCCCTGGCTTATTCCCATAGTTAGGTTCCTCCGGTCGTGCTCTCGAGTGGCTGAACGTCTTTGGAAAAAGTCCAGGGAGTGGGCCAACTTTATTCATTATAGGTTTGTTCTTTTATTCTTGTCCATGGCAAAACAGAACTACTTTAAATCGTTGATCTGTGACAATGAGAGGTGCCCACAGCATTTGTTTTCCTGCTTCAACACCTTGCTAAGACCTCCTTCTCCCCCTGTTTCTTCATTATTTTCCCCTACCGACTTTGCTAATTACTTTATCACCAAGATCACTACTATCAGATTGGAAATAGCTCCTTCTAACTTGTCTTCTCCCATTAATCTTCTGGAACCTTCAACTAATCAATTCTCTGTGTTTCCTCCGGTTTCTCTGGATGAACTCTCTACCCTCCTGCACTCTTCCAAACCTACAACTTGTTCTCTTGATCCAATCCCCCCCCTTCTCCTAACCTCTATAGCCCCCTCCTTCCTTCCTTTGCTTCTTTCTATCTTTAACCTCTCTCTTTCTACAGGCTCTTTTCCCTCTGACTTCAAACATGCTCTTGTTTCCCCTATCTTGAAAAATCTTCTCTTGACCCCTCTTCTTTGTCCAGCTATCATCCAATCTCTCTTCTTCCCTTTCTTTCTAAGGTTTTGGAACAGGTTGTTTATTCTCGCTGCCATGAGTTTCTCGAAGCCAACTCCATCCTCGATCCCTTTCAGTCTGGTTTCCGCCCATGGCACTCCACTGAGACAGCCCTCACAAAGATCTCTAATGATCTTTTACGGGTCAAGGCAAATAGTCTCTATTCTGTTCTCATCCTCCTCGATTTATCTACAGCATTTGACACCGTGGATCACTGTTTTCTAGTTGATATACTTTCTGACATTGGGTTCTCGAACTCAGTTCTTGACTAGTTTAAATCTTATCTGTCAGATAGATATTTTTCAGTGGTCACGGGTGGTCAGACTTAATCCTCCATTCCCTTATCTATTGGAGTTCCCCAGGGCTCTGTTTTGGGTCCTCTACTGTTCGCTCTTCACACCTTGTCCTTAGGAAAACTTATTAGTTCTTTTGGTTTTTCCGATCATCTGTATGCCGATGACACCCAACTGTATCTTTCCACCCCTGATCTCTCTCAAGAGCTTGAACAGCAAGTTTCATCATGTCTTTCAGCTGTCTCTCTTTGGATGCATCATCGGCGTTTGAAGCTCAACATGTCCAAGATGGAGCTTCTTGTCTTTCCACCTAAGTCCTCCCCTCAACCCTCTTTCTCTGTTTTTGTTGACAACACTTCTATTCATCCAGTCCAGGAAGCCCACAGCCTCAGTTTCATTTTCAACTCCTCTCTGTCTTTTATTCCCCATAACCAGGCCACAGCCAAAGCCTGCAGATTTTTCCTTTATAACATTGCCAAAATCTGTCCCTTTCTTTCGGCCTCCACTGCCAAGACTCTGGTCCACACTTTTGTGGTCTCCCGGTTAGATTATTGCAATCTCCTTCTAGCTGGGCTTCCCCTCTCTCATCTTCGCCCTTTAATTTCTGTTCAACATTCAGCCGCTCACATCATTACTTCCGCTCACTGCTTTGATCATGTTTCCCTCTTGTTATCTTCTCTTCACTGGTTCCCCTTTCCCTTCCATATCCAATATAAGCTTCGGTTGTTAACTTTCAAAGCCCTGCATGAGCTAGCCCCTCTTTACTTATCTGAACTTCTTTCTCCTTACACTAGCATCTGTACCCTCCATTCTAGTACTCAAGGCCTGTTGTCCCAACCTAGGATCTCCACTGCTCCATCACGGATTCACCCCTTCTCGCTTGCCGCCCCTCACTCCTGGAACCTTCTTCCCCCTCAAACAGGGTCATTACTTCTCTGTCTACTGTTAAATCTGAGTTAAAGACCACCTTGTTCAGGGAGGCATTCCCAGACACTGTTTGATTTACATATACTTTTCTGTCATTTGGGTAGACAGTGGATGTTGTTAATTAATTGTTATATTGTTTTTTGTTTTAATTGACTTTTATTATTTACCTATTGTTTGTATTAGATTGTACACTGTACGTTGTGGCAGGTTTTTATTCTATTTTATGTTGATTTTCTCTTTGTACAGTGCTGTGTATATAGACAGCGCTTTAGAAATAAATAAATAATAATAGTAATAGTAATAGTAAATAAATAAATATTTTCAATAATATTTGCATTTATTTGTTAGAATCATAGAATCATAGAGTTGGAGGAGACCACAAGGGCCATCCAGTCCAACCACCTGCTATGCAGGAACTCAAAATCAAAGCATCCCCGACAGATGGCCATCCAGCCTCTGTTTAAAGACCTCCAAAATAGGAGACTCCACCACTCTCCAAGGCAGTGTGTTCTACTGTATAACAGCTCTTACTGTTAGGAAGTTCCTTCTAATGTTGAAATGGAAGCTTTTTTTCCTGTAGCTTACATCAGTTGTTCTGGGTCCTATTCTCTGGAGCAATAGAAAACAAGCTTGCTTCATCCTCATTATGACACCACTTCAAATATTTAAACAGGGCTATCATATCACCTCTCAGCCTTCTCTTCTCCAGGCTAAACATACCCAGCTCCCTAAGTCGATCCTCATAGGGCATGGTTTCCAGACCCTTCACGATTTTAGTTGCCTTCCTTTGGACAGTCTGCAGTTTCTCAACATCCTTTCTGAATTGTGGTGCCCAATTCTCTCTGTTCAATCTTCCACACAATTCTTTCTGATAGACTTGTATGGTTCAATGGTTGCATTGGCTTGGTATGTATGTGTGCACCTTTGCATATTTCCAAATGAAACTATTTCTATTTACTGGAAACTGGATTCTCTGCAGTTCTGGTATACATAGGTGAAAAGATCTCTAAAGTTATCATCCTCTCACAAGCCACCTTTTGAGCTATAATTTGCCCAAAATTTCAAGGAGACCCTGATACTACTGGGGGAACCTCAAACCCCCCCCCACCTTTTAGGGTAACAGTGTCCATTGAGAACCAAGGATTTTCCCTCAGCTGGTAGTAGGCTTCACAACCATAGCCTTTCCTTGCCATCAAAACAGACATGTCCAACATTGAATGATGAAAATAATCAGAGATTTGGGACACATTTAAATGCCATACAATGATAACCTAATGACATAAGAGTCAATGCTAGTATAAACAGAGCTATATGACTAAAACATTCTATAGTTGCATTATTATTTCTGACCACAGATTAAGGCCAATGCAAATACATTCACATTATTTCTGTGTGAGAAAATAATAGAAGATTATTCTCCTGCAAACAAATGTAGGCTGTTTCCTTGGCAGATACAAGAGCTTCATTTGGTAGAGAAAATGGAAAGGAAAACTCATGGGACTAAAGGAAGAGATGAGGTTACTCAACAATGACTCCAAATCCACAATGTGTATTTCACACTGATCCTATCAGACATTGTTCAGATACAGACATGCTGTCTTTCCTCTTGAAGTGCCTTTAGAACAGGTTAAGACCTGTAGTTTATTTTCCACAAGAAGTGTATTTCTTATGCCTTCTATAAACTGGAGATTGATAGACCAGGTTTCCACTCAGAGAGAGCTGGAGAGCAATAGAATTCTCTGGAAAATCTACTAAGTTCAAAATCAATTTGGCACTAAGAAGTAGATAGAAGTGGTGAAACTGATATGACTTTGTCTAGTTATGACATGCTGCCTCCTGCAGATTGTGGGCAGGGTGTATTTGCTTTGCCCTTCCAGTTAGCAGAGAGCACATGATTTTCTATGGTTGAGAATATAAAAGTATAGGTGGCTTGTGTGCTCAAAAGTATCAGAACTGTATCATTTAAATTGTCTAATTTTGGCTGAGCTGTCTGCTTTTTAAAATTGTTTGTGTACACTACCATGTAAAGGTAATGTACACCACCATGTACAAACCTTTTTTAACCTTTTTACACCACCATGTACATTAATGATATTATCACTATCATTACCACTATCATTTTCATCATCATCATCATCATCATCATCATCATCATCTTCATCATCATCGAGTGTAAATACCTGTAATTCTCTTCTGGTCTAACCAGGCATTATGTCTTTATTATTTGCTACAGTGTGCCCTTGGTATCAGCTGGCTTCCCAGCCATGGATTCAAGCATCCGTAGACTGCCATATCTCATATTATCCAATGATGGCACATGCATGCAAGCACACATACATCTCTGTCCATTAGATAATATGGGACTTGAGCTTCTGCCTTTTTTCCCATCCATGGGGAGGGAGGTCAGAATCGAACCCCTATGGATGGGAAGAACACACTGTATATTTTATTTTATTTTTTATGCCACCTTTCTCCTGGAGTTGGATCCAAGGCAGCTCACATATCCCCATATTGATCCCTTCATTTTTAGAACTGCTTTAATATACCCTCCACCAGCTGGAAAAATGGGAGGACAGAAGATTAACTGTAAGTATTCCTGCCACATTGAGACAGTTGGAGGATATGCTTTATTATTGCTTCTGAGGATCTTTAGGCAATTGATAAGGACTGACAATGATCATGCATTAATTGGTTGTTGCAGAATTCAGTTTTGGCCCTGTTTTGATCAGTTATTCCTCCACACAAATAAGACTTTTCCCAGTTGTTCTAGTTTTTAGACCTTATGCACTTAATCCAGGAAGGCTTCACCTGACATTGTTTTCCCCTTCATATGTACCCTTTCTTCTGTCACAGCCTGCTTCAACCTTCCATTCATTCTTCATCCACAGTTAAGTATTTATCCTCTTAAATTCATCCTTTCTCTGATCATGTTGTGAAAATGAAGCCTAAGGCTGAGTTGTATGAATGGATGGATTAAAAACAAATTTACTTGAATGAACACAGGACAACATCTCTCTCTTCACTTACTCTGCATAATCAGAGTTGAGGAGTTCCTTAGCAATTTGATCTCCTCATAGTGACATCATAAGATATTTTAATTAGATATCACAAGCCAACTAGATGGGAACTGACAATGGGATTCTGGACTGGTTGATGGTTTTAACTTTAGTGTAAAAAAAACAGTAATTGGATTGGGATATCCAAAAATGGATTGATAGATGGAGAGCTTTGGCTGGAGACACAACAAGGGGTAGGCAGAGAGATTAGCTTACTGCTTTAAGTGCGAAGAGATCCTTTGTCTCAGGTTTCAAAAAGAAATGTGGATTACTTGGAAGAAGGAATACTTTAGATTTGATGGTTTTGTGTACCTGAATGTCCACATGCCACAGGGGAAATTATCTCTTTTTTTCCTGGGAACCTGACCTTAAAGGTTATCAATCTCTCAAAAACATGCTATCTCCCAATGTGGCATAAAAACAATATAAGGACCCCAAAATAAAGTGTAGGGTATGCAGAGGTTCTGATTAACAGAACTCCCTTCAGTTAAAAAGTTTTTTAGGTGCTAACCTAATACTGAACATAGCTACTTTTAACTTTAGAAAGGTGGAAAGATGTCCTAATGGTACCAATTTATATCACAGAGAGGTCAAAATAGATGGATAAGAGAAGAGGAGATTTTAGGTCATTAAACTATTTAACTTCCACTCTCTCTGACACATTTTTAAAAATTCTTTAGTGTTAACCATTGTTGCACATTTTTTTCACTAGCACGTAGAACTTATTATTGGGGCAGAGGCTGAGGTAAAGGTCTTCTCTGTACGTTCTGCAGCATACATGGTCAAGGTCATGGTAATGGCAGCATTAGTATAGCCCTTGGTCTTTGTGCAAGGGTTAAACTCACTTCAATGTCTTACATAAAATTGATAATTTTGTTTTGGGGATTTCCAAATAAGTAAAAACTATATTGGGAGTTAGATTACTTAATCATTTCTTTTATAATACTGTAGTGTATACTGTAATCCTATAGACACTTACCTATGAGTAAGAACAATTGAATTCAGTCCATTTGTCAAATATGCAGAGAACTTTTCTTGGAAAGTATACACATGTAAAATAAATAGGTTAGACGTCCATAAGAAGCACTTCATCCTCTTTATTCCAACCACTGATGTAACCTGCCTTCCTTGAGATGGAAGGACAATAGTTTATGTGCTATGCAATATTTGCTCAAAGTTTGCCTTTTAGAGTAGTTTATTCTGTGTTTCCATATTGAACCTTACTTTCCTTTCTCCTGTTTATTTGTACAGGTTATGCCACATGGTAGACTCATGCCACAGCATACATGAGCAGGATTTTTATGTCACCCACTTAGAGCCACACTATTTCAGATTACATAGTACATATTCCCATTTTGCATGATGGTGTTCATTAGAGCTAGCACATTGGTCTTTTGTTGTGACAGCACCGAATTCTAATGGCACAAGTTATTTTGACATTAGCAGTGAACTAATGCAGTGACATAGAATCAATACATTGTTATCTTAAACTAAAGTCTACGTTCATTCCAATTGTAGAAGCAGTGCTGGCTCTTCCATATGAAGAGTGAGGTACTTCCCTTAGGTGTGAAACACTAGCAGTGCTAACTCACTCCCCATTGCTGGGAGGCCTTTCCCACTGCATTTAAGAACTTCCACGGGAGGCTAGGCTGGCCTCTTCACTGCTGGCCTTTCACTGGCAGGGGAAGACATTTTTATTTAAGCAAGCCTTTTAAAATCCTGCAGGCTTGGTTTCATTGGGGGATAGAGGGTTAGTTTTAGATTATTATTTTTTTAACTCTATTTTAAATTTTATATTTGTAATTTTTATATTTTTTACAGTTTGAATTTTAATTGTTTTTACAGTACTATTTTAATTGTTGTTTTAATGTGTTTTATATATGTTGTTAGCCACCTTGGCTCCCACGTTGGGAGAAAGGGATAAAAATAAATAAATAAATAAATAAATAAATAAATAAATAAATTCCCATACTGATCCTCCCTATCTCCACTTACTGGTCAATAGCCGCTGCAATCTATGGGGACCTGTTCCCCTGTCAATCAAGAAGCAGCTGACGCCTTCCCACAAGAGATCTCCAGCGTAACAGGCAAAAGCAGAGTCCCTGACACAATTACCCCTCATCCTAGAAATTGCTCACTTGTGGGGGGTGGGGAGACCATCAGCCAGTTGCTTCCTGAATGAGAGGGAAGCAGACCCCTATTGATCACAACAGCTGTTGTTCAGGAAGTGGAGATTTTCATGGTCCCTGTAGAACCACTAAAGTAGGGGCTATGTAAGGATAAACACACACACACGGACGCATCGGGAGGGGCCTTCTGTTGCGTCGGCCCCATAAAAGGGCATTGACGCATGATTGGCTGAGCAGTCCGGAAGGCCCGCCCTTGCCGGACTGCTTAGCCAATCAAAAGACAGTCTTGCTCCCTGGTCACGCGAGAGTTCAAATCTTGTGTGGCTAGGAGCGAGATTTCAGGGGGCTATTTAGCCCCACACTGCCATGTGTTGGCAGCCATTTTAGAATCACAGATGAGCAAGGCGCTCGTCTGCTCGTGTTGGGCTCCAGGGCTTTTCGGGCCTTTGAGTGGCCTAGCCCTTGGCACAAAGGAGCCAGAGGATGCGGTTTGGCGGAACCAAGCCGCGGGGCACTATTTCGCCGAAAGCCCCGGAGTGTGGCCTTGGAATCCAGGCCGTGGCTCGTTCCAGACCGCATTGGGAGTGGTGGTATAACCCTCCTCAGGGGAGCCGGAGGACGGGTAGTAGAGGTGGAGTGGAGCGCGGCGATTAAAAAAACAGGCGCGGCTCCTCCGCTTGGATTGAGGCCTAGACGTGGCCTTGAGCTGCTGCGGGCCTGAGGCTGAAGAGTGGTGGTGGCCTAAGGGGCCTATTGGGACCGATGGTGCCCCAGGTGACCTATTGTGAGGCCTTGGGGTGGTGCTAATCAGTGCAGGTTGATTAAAAAAACCACCAGGAGGGACAGGCCCTGAGGGAACGGATGGCCCTGGGGTACAGGGTCCGTCCCCCCCCCCCCCCATGGGAGGTATTAATACAATCAGAGGTTGGAGGTGGCTGGTATTAACACCCCTGCCGAACCCCCTCACCTCTTTCCCTTCACTAACGCACCCCACCCCCCCACCCCATCCACTTAATTTAATAATTACAGGTATTGCTGGCCAGTTCAGTCAACAGGCCTTATTAGTGTGGTGTGGGATGTTGATAACCCCTTTTGGCGGTCTGGGATAAGGGCCTCCTCTGGTTTGGGTGGACAGCCTTTAATTAAGGCGGCATTACATTGTTGGGGCATGTGCCATTGTTTTTGCTCTGTTGTTCAAGTTAGCCAATTGGGAATGGGTTTATAATGTAAAAAGGTTGATATAAAATTAATGAACTATTAATAACTAAATACAGTAAATGTATGCAGTAGTGGGAGGTTGATATATATAGGCGATTAGGGAGTTTGTGGCCTGTTTTGGTCGGTTTGGGCTAATTAAAGCAGGCTCAGACGAGTGTTATTGGTGTGTACTTACCCATATTACTTTAAATAAATAAATAAATAAATAAATAAATATTGACACACAGGTATAGCCTTAATAGGAACACTATATCCTGTATTTAACTAGTATAAATTGGCATTATAGTAATTTGAGCAAACATACCACGAAGTAACGCCCAGTCCAAATGATGTGCGGCCTCGGCTGGCCCTAAAGCTGGCCAGTTAGCACCTAAGCAGGCTACTAATACTCAAAATAGGGAGGATGACATTACTATACATTTGGCACAGATAGGTCGCACAATGCAGGCATGTGCAGCAGTCTGTGAGCAGTTAGCTCAACATCATCTGCAGAAGAATAGCTTAGGGTCTCAAGTTACTACTTCTCCAACTGTAGACCGAGCTATAAGCATACAGCAGAGTCCAGTACAGCCGGCTATTGAGCATTCACCTTCTGTAACAGACATGGCACGTAGTTCCCCAGGTACATCAGCTATGGAGGTTGGGCATCCAACTGTAGCTGATGTAATGGAGCTTTTGAAGAAAGTTCCTGGTGTGGGACAACAGGGTGCAGCTGCTCCTGTATTAAATCAACCTACTTTGGCTGATCTTTTTAACTTTGTTCAAAAAGTGGTTGTTTCAGGTCAGAGCAATGCGCCGACTCCTGAGACTGCGGAGGCTTACAACAGAGATATGCCAAGTGCTTCGGTGAGGCAACACAACACCCGAGCAGCTACTGCGATGCTCTCGGTGGGAGCTCTGCAAGCATCGGCTGATGCTTCAAGTCAAGTGATGAGCTCAGGTTTGTCTCACACTTCCAATATGCAAGCAATATGGCCTTCATCAGTATGGGCTCCAGGTGGACAGACAGGGTTGAGCTCCGGAATTGAGCGCCCTACGTCTAGAGCAGTGGCAGCACCTGTGACAAATACTGGGTTTGCTCAGGGTTTGGACTCTGGGGTGCGAGAGGACACAAATGTGAATAACATGGTAGGTGATCTCAGGGGAATGGCGGTGGTGGGAGCATTGGGCATTTCTGGGGCAGATAGGATGGTTGACTGCAATCCATATCCAGGAATGTCCACTCCTCTTGGGTCGCACCTTCTTTTGGCTACTAAGGAGAGAATATGGAAAGGTGAGTATATTGATTTATTTTCGTTCACCTTCCGTGATCCTGAGCCGAGGATCATGGTTAAGGATGGGGTGGTTTTTGCCCTTCCAAAAGAATTTCAGTCACACAAACGCCCTAAGCTAGAAATAAATTTTGTGAATTGGATCATGGGCTTTAAAATATACAGGGGTGTTATTGAGGAGAAAGACCCTTCTAGATCTCCGGAATTCTCCAAATATCAGGAGATAATGATCAAGACATATACAAATTGCCATTTTAATTCTAGGGGGTTGGCTTGGCTTCAATACGATGAACAATTCAGGATGAGAGTGGCATTAGACCACTTGTTATCCTGGTGTCACGTGCAGTCCGAATTGTGGGCAGACATTATGGTAGGGGCCTCCCCTTCGAGCCGATGTGACAATGGGTTTGTACCTATGGACACTCAGCTGAGAGAGCAAAATACGAGGCCTGGCACGGGGGAAAGAAAACAATTTGGACTGTGCTGGACTTCAATGCAAGTAAGTGCAGGAGACAGCCCTGCAGGTTTGACCATAAATGTAATACTTGCAGAGGAAATCACCCAGGGTCATCATGCCTTAAAGGTAAGAAAGCAGGAGGAGGGGCCCCCTCACAGCAGTCATCAACCGGGGGAAAGAGCACCAACACCAATTAAGTTGGACGTGTTGGCTGCTTGGTTGTGGATATACCCAAAAAGGGATGCCGCAAGTATTTGTTTGAGGGTTTCTCACAAGGTTTTCGCATTCCTTATGCGGGTTTTAGGGTGCACCGTTATGCACCTAATGCACGCTCAGTCAGGGATTTGCCAGGGATTGTGAAGGACAAGCTGGCTAAGGAAATAGCAGCAGGTAGGATTTCAGGCCCCTGTGATCAATTGCCAATGCCAACTTTGCGACTGTCGCACCTTGGTGTCATCCCTAAGAAGGCACCAGGGGAATACAGATTAATCCACAACCTATCTTACTGTAGAGGCAAATCAGTAAATGACGCTATTGACCCTCAGTTAGCGTCAGTTAAATATACCTCATTCGATTCAGCAGTAAAAATGGTTAAAACATTGGGTAAAGGAGCTCTATTGGCAAAATGTGACATTAAATCTGCTTTTAGATTACTACCAGTTCACCCAGAAGACTTTGATCTCTTGGGTTTTCAATTTGAAGGGAAGTATTACTTTGATAAAGCTATGCCAATGGGGTGTTCCATTTCTTGCTCGGCATTTGAGACATTCAGCACTTTTTTGCATTGGTGTGCACTAAGAAGTCTGGCAATCAAGCAATTACCCATTACCTTGATGATTTCTTATTTGCTGGGGCCCCTGGGATGACTGGTTGTGTAGATACATTGTTGGCATTCCAAGGACTAATGAAGGACATGGGGGTGTCTTTGGCTGAGGAAAAGACGGAGGATCCTGACACCTGTCTTACTTTCCTTGGAATTGAGTTGGATGCTATGGAAGGTATATCGTGCCTCCCATCAGATATGCTCGCTTCTATGATATTACAGTTCAGGATGATGAGAAACAAATCTAAGTTCACGCTATGAGAATTTCAATCCCTGACAGGTTTATTAAACTTTGCTTGCAAGATGATAGTGCCAGGGCGGGCATTTTGTTCACGTTTGTATAATGCCACCAAGGGTGTGAAAGCCCCCCATCACCACATCCGAATTACTTCTGGGATAACGAAGGATTTAAGGATCTGGGAGTCATTTTTAGAACAATTTAATGGTGTTTCCTTTTGGAGATCTGAAATGCTCCTAAGGTCAGACTTTCAGGTACACTCCGATGCTTCAGGGGCTCACGGTTTGGGGGTATATTTTAATAGGCAGTGGGCAGCTGAGAGATGGCTGCATTCTTGGGTAGATAAAGGGTGGACAAGGGATCTCACCTTTTTAGAACTTTTTCCTATTGTGGTTGCGGTTCATTTATGGACTGAACAATTTACAAACAAAACAGTGTGGTTTTGGTGTGATAACCAAGCCGTAGTCCACATAGTGAACTCCCAGACTTCTAAATCCACTAGGGTAATGACACTGGTTAGGGAAATGGTGGCTCAATGTTTGAAGTTTAATGTTTTGTTCCAAGCTCAACACGTTCCTGGTTTACTAAATCCGTTGGCGGACGCCCTTTCACGTTTTCAGTTTTTTAGGTTCCAGCAACTGGTGCCAGAGGCAGCAGCCCAACCATTGGAGGTACCGAAACATCTTTGGAGCCTTGGAGAATAGAAATCGACAAGGTGATTTTCCAGTCTGTCATTCCATCGACATGCAAGTCATATCAGCTCGTGTTGCAGGCGTTTAGATGTTTCTTGTTAACTGTCGGGGAGGTGGAGGTCTGGCCATTGAAGGTGGAGGTTATCCTCCATTTTGCAGTACATCTTAGGCAATCAGGTTTATCGCCAGTCACCATCAGAGGCAGAATAGCAGCACTGTCATTTTATTCCAGAGCTGGAGGTTTTAACGACCCGACAGTTGATTTTAGAGTTCATAGGGCTTTGGAAGGATGGGCTAGAGAGTCTGTAATGTTACGGGATAACCGGTTGCCAATAACAGGTCCTATCCTGATTAGGATTTGGTAAAACCTCCCGTCTACATGTTTCACACCCGAAGAGGTAATATTATTCAGAGCAGTATTTTCGCTGGCATTTTTTGCGGCCTTGAGAATAAGCGAAATTATTCCGAGTTCCCATAATGACAAATCTGGCCGGGCTCTGTCATTCTCGGATATCCATATTTCTGAACAGGGGTTACAAATGACTATTAGGAGGTCAAAGACCGATCAACTGGGGAAGGGACAATCAGTATTTTTGGCTAGGGCACCTGATGGCCATATTTGCCCAGTGTTGGCATTATCTGATTACCTCAGAATAAGTCCAGGGGTAACAGGATATTTATTTTTACATCTATCCGGCCTTCCGTTGACGCAGTTTCAATTTAGGGCCGTGTTGCGAGAGGTTTTGAGACATGCTGGTTTGCCAGCGGCTCAATTTTCTTCTCATTCTTTCAGAATTGGGGCAGCAACAGCAGCGGCAATACATGGTTTAAGTGATACTGCAATTCGTAAGATCGGTCGCTGGCACTCTAGAGCGTTTAAATCTTATGTTCGCACCTAAGATAAACTGTATTGCTAACATTCTGATATGTTCCAACTATATTTTAGCAGAACTGAATGGTGGAGATGTATGGATTCTTGGCCACAGCTTGGTCTTTTGGGCCGAGCTGCACATCATTGAGCATCGATGGGATCTTACCATGGGATTGAGAGATGCCGGAACTGTAAGGTGATGCGGTCATAGAGGAATGCTATGGGGAGCTCTACTACCTAGAATTATTGAATTGCTGGTGTCTTTCACACATCCCAAGATATTGATAATTCATTTAGGAGAAAATGATCTGGCAAAACTGACTTCTTTAAAGTTAGCTGAAAGAATTGTTAATGACATGCAAGAAGTTAAGCGAAGGATGCCAAATACTGTGCTCATGTGGGCAAAGTTGCTGCCTCGGATATCTTGGTATGGTGCTCGGAGTGATGCGGCCATCAACGGAGCTCGACGTTGGCTGAACAGATCTGTGGCCAAGACTTTGGGGGGATTGGGAGTTGTTATTGTGGAGCATGAAGGAATTCAGGTTACATTGCCACATTTGTACAGGGGGGATGGCGTACATCTCTCCCCAGAGGGGAATGACATATACTTGACTTCCTTGGAGTCATACATTAAAAGAACTATTTTTTTGGGGGGAGGGGATGCCAAGCTAGGTTGGCCCCCTCCTGTGGTGGGCAGGGACCTCCTCCCCCCTCAGAGAATGATTATGTTAATTGGAAAATACTAATTGGGTTAATAAAAAAAAATCTAAATTTGGTATATGTCATTAGGTTAACAAAATTGGTATGATGTCATTTTAACCTTGGATGATGTCATAATGTTATGATGTCATAAGAACCCTTATGGCATCATATCCGGTTGGGGGAGGAATTAGTTATTGTTGTTATATATTGCATAAACTGATGGACTTGATGTATGATGTGTTAGAAGCAATTAATCAATACCGTGTAGCAGAAACACAGATAAAGACCAAAACAGAGATCTTCGGAAAGGAGCCTTTATTTCTGAGTAACGCGCGGGCTCTGGGTGGAAGTGTTTGTTCCAAATACCAAGAGCCCTGAGTGACAGATCTTGAACACTTTTATAGACAGTTAATTGGCTTTGTGTCATATGCAGAAACATCATTCTCCCACCTCATTCGTGCACTTCTGCAATGTTGTTTACATCTTTGGAAATCAGTTACCAAACAGTTCTGGGCAGAGTCCACCAAGAAGGCCTTATCAGGACATCCTGGTCAGAACAATGCTATCAGCTGAACACTGTCTTTTCAGCACAGCTTGTTCAGAGTTCACTAACAGCAATCCTAACAGTAACTAATAAAAATTTTCTTTTCTTTTCTTTTCTTTTTTTTTGGTAACTAATAAAAATTTTCTAAAAAGCCATTTCATTCTGCTTCAAGCGCTTGCGCTTAACCACACAAACGCATGTGTCAAGAACAAATTCTTGTTTACGAAAACTGTTATTTAAATGTTTAATTGATTGATATCAAGACCCTGTACAAAAATAAAAGTTGTGGCCAATGTTTTACCCAAAATAATTGCGTTTGATGTCCTTTGTGCCAATGCAAAGACACCCCCCCTGACGCATCGGGAGGGGCCTTCTGTTGCGTCGGCCCCATAAAAGGGCATCAACACGTGATTGGCTGAGCAGTCCAGAAGGCCCGCCCTTGGATGGACTTGATGCATGACGTGTTAGAAGCAATTAATCAATAGCGCTTGCACTTAACCACACGAACGCATGCGTCAAGAACAAATTCTTGTTTACAAACTGTTATTTAAATGTTTAATTCAGGGGTAGGCAACCTTTCCCCTTTAAGGGCCAAGGGACTTCAGCTCCCAGAATCCCAGGAGCTATTTGCCAGCATGGGACTATTGGCCAACATGGCTGAGGCTTCTGGGAGCTGAAGTCCCTCGGCCCTTAAAGGGGAAAGGTTGCCTACCCCTGGTTTAATTGATTGATATCAAGACCCTGTACAAAAATAAAAGTTTTAGCCAATGTTTTACCCAAAATAATCGCTTTCGATGTCCTTTGTGCCGATGCAACATGAATATGAGCAGTAATGACTGCATAATTCTAGGTTATGCACTCATAACAACCCAGCAGGATTGCATCCATTTCTTTTTACTTATGAAGCATATTTTTGCTCCCACAAAGCATGTTTCCTAAGAAGGAATACATGCATTTGCACAAATGTAGTATTTTTATGTGAATTGCATAAATTTGCTGTTGTCTGAACTTTTAAAAAATGCTTCTTTTAATAGAGAACATGTTTTCTGCTCTAAAAGGAATATTTTTGCATAGAAATAGCTTTGTTTTGCTCAAAATATAGTTCAGACTGCACAAAATATGGCTTTTTGTATATAAAAAATGCATTATCCCTCACATGTATTTTCTGCACACAAACAATTTTTTCAGAACAAAATACATACTGTTCAAAAATCACACAGAAACTCTTGTATTCTGGTGGTGTAGGAGGAAAATTGCTAAAATTATTCATTCTTGCATGCAAGGGGACGAGTTTGTGTCCCAATGAGGCACCTAGTACCATTTCTGAGAATAAATAAGTTTTATTGTCTAGATACCTTGAATGAGTTACCAACTTCTGGTCTGAAAACATATTCTCCATTCACTGGTGTAGAAAAGAAGGAAAAAGGAAGTATGGCCAGACATGTTAGGACATAGAAGAGGATGCAGTGTGACAGAGATTTGGGATTCTGGGATTTGTGGTTTGTCATGGCACCAGACCTCTCTGACAGAGAAGGCTAAATATTTCACAAAACTACAAACTCCAGAATTCCATAGCACTGAGCCATAATAGTGTCAATCTGCATTATTTCTGCAGTGCATATTACATCAGAATAACATGAAGAATAAATGAAAATCACTGTGATGGCTTGAGATTTACCATATCTTAATTTTATCCTTTTTTTTCCTGTGCAACACTTCTTGCCTTTCATCACTTGCACTTTAGAAATCAAATCATTGATAATGCAATAAAAATACAATTGGCGAGCATCCAACAAATGGTTGCATATGTCCTTTTTATTTTATTTTTATTTTTATTTTTTTGAGGAGAGAGTAATTGCACAGATTGTTATTCTCTTCCATCCTCTGTAGCAAAGAAGGCCACCCCCCTCCAACTCACCTTTTAGCTGCTGCAGCCTCTCTTGACTGTTCCCTAGCTGGGGGAGCACAATAAGTATAATGATGCTATAGCCAGATGCAGAATGACTATCTGATAGAGACTATTGAATCTCACTGAATCATGCCGCTGGTCTTTATCAGGCTACAGGAATTTAGCCAGATGCTCCTCCAATCCTCCTGCTCTTTACCAACCAGGGGGCAAGGGGGTGCACTGGCTAAACAGTGAGTTGAGGAAGAATTGAAGAAAGGGGCAATGTAATACCATCTGCTGAATTTTTACACTACACTCTGCCAATCAGGGTCATGGGCATTACACACACACACACACACACACACACACACATCAAAAAAGAATTAAATGAAAGTGACATCTGTTTTCAGGTATTACTACAGGGAATCATGCATTCCTCCAAATATTGTTGAACTGCCATACCTAGCATTACTTACCATTGGCTATGCTGTCTAGGGCTGGTGAGACTTGTGGCTCAACAATATCTGGAGAACCACATGAGTCCTACCCCATCTATCTGTATAACCCAATACCCATCTACTCAGATGTATGGAATTAAATTCAGTGAGGCTTACTCTCAGGTGAGTTTTCATGGGATTGCAACCTACAATTCCTTGTTGTTGTTGTTTTGCCCTTATGTACCAATGTGAAAAGAAAGATAGAGCAAAACACAAAATATCAAGCAATCACATTTATTTCATATATCATAAACTGAGCTTCTGTTTGAAGGCCGAGACAATATCAGCAAGCTATTTCTCCAAGTGTTTTCCTTTATTACTGAAATGGACTGGTAATATTATGAATCTCAGTTCTTATTTACATGGTTGGTTGCCTGTTTGAGCAAACTATTGACCATCTGCACAAGAATTCTGCCAGGCAGTAGACTGACCTAAAACATGCAATGATGATCATACAGTAGTAATAGCAAAGCAACAGCAAAACAAAACCTGAGGAAGACAATTGGGGGGAAATCAAGTAAATTATTTAATAACTTTATCTCCACTCATGTCTAGCTTTTGTTGGTGGTAGTTTACAGAGAGGTGAAAGAAACGTATGACTTCTTGTGTTTTTATGTAATCCAAGCACTTTTATGCACATTTTGTTTTCTCATTTACATAAGGGAGTGAGGTAAAGCACAGAAAACTCTGACACATGATTTCTCAAGCTATTGATTCCAGATTTATTTTTCTTTTCTAATCAAATTTGCATTTCCTAGTAAACCCCCTTCTAATTGCACTGAGAAACCTGGTCCAATTCGATTGTCTCACTGTGGTCAGGTTTGACTTATCAAGAAACAGGTGTGATTATATGAAATTGTGAATGCAGTACTATCCTCAGTTGAAAATTGAGTATCCAGGCTCAGAATTGAATCCAGGAGTATATCCAAGCTCTGAAGCTATCTTTTCAGAACAATGTGACACACAGAGAGGGGGGGGTATCTGAAGGTCAGGGAGGGTCAGGAAGGAGGAGGAACAGGTGTGTGCCTCTTCTTCCTCCTCCTCACCCTCCATGTGCTGGGGAAAATGGCTTAGCATGCCGTCTCTAGCACGTGTGCCATAGGTTCACCATCATTGGGTTAGTGCATGAGTAGTTTGTGATAGTTTAAGATTTTTGGGGGGAAACAAATTATCTCAAAAATTAAATGATTTACCTATGTTCCTCCAAGTTCTGTTGCTACAACTCCTGCTACTGTTCCAGACATCCAATAAGCGAATAAGCCTCTATAATTCTTTTTGGGTTTAAGCAAAGAGGTACAAAACATCTGTAACCTTTTTAAGTCAATAAAGGAAATCCTGATGTTGACATACAGTTTTATGTCAATAAGAATGACCTTAAGCACTATGATAAGCTCTTCACCCAGTTTTAAGATAACCATTGCTCAGACTGAGATTTTCACTAGGCAGGGCCAATTTTACGCCATACAGAATCCTTAGTAATGCCTTTTTGCACTAATATTACTTGTCAGTCGTAATTCCCATATACCATTGAATGTCATGCTAATAGTTGTGACATAAACAACCAGCAAAATTTCAATTAATCCTTCAAATTACAATATCACAACCACAAGCTACATGTATTTACATATACATAGTGAATATTTGGTTAAAATGTGATGTTTCAAAGAATGTTTTTTTATTTTTTTTATTTTATTAATATACACACAAATAAATATTACAACTTATCATTAAGATACATTTATATGAAAATAATACTTTCATAGTTCTTCGAAAGTAATCATGTCTCCATTATTATTACTTTTACTTATCTCTATTTAACCATTCTTTTGTTACCATATCTCCTACTTTCCCCCTCCAAAATCATCACATACTAATTAAAATAAAACTTTTAGCCATAAATTATCTAAATAACACCCATAATTCTTCAATATACAACTTAATAACCTCTGTTTTAGTTCTGCTTTGTATTGCTTTGCCTTTTAATTCCATAATTCTTCTAAATATTTTTCTAACGGAGACCATTCTTCATCCAATTCTTCAGAATCTTTATTATTCAGTATCCTCGTCAGATGATCCATTTCTTTCATCTCAGTTAATTTCAAAAGCCATTCATCTAAAGTCGGCAATTCCAAAGAATGTTTTTAAAAATTAAAAAAATTTAAAAAAATTAATTTAAATTTGAAATTTTAATTTTTGAGGGGCCTCTCCTTTCAACTTCCACTGAGTTTCACCCCATTCCCACCATCTCTTAAAGGGAAACAGATGGATGTCACAGCCCATCTCTGCCAAAAGGTAGGTGTATGAGGAACAGTGGTGTCACCCCCCTTAAGATTGTAACCTGGTGTGATCTATACACTCCACATCCTCTAGTGATGCCACTGTCACTAGGCTGCTCTTATTTTACACATAACAAAGAATGTGTTAGGTTTTTGCACGTGCTGTGAATGTGAAATGCAATTTTTTGCAATTTTGTCCTAGGATGTCTTTCTCTATTTTTCTTTTACAGAATGTATACCCTGAAATGTGGAAAGAAATCATGGAGGTCATTTGAGGAAGAAAGGGAAAGATATGATAACCTAAACAGCAGCAATGTGACAACCACCCAGGAAAGTAACAGACAGTGAGCAGTATAACTGTTAAATTGTCTATTTCTCTGAAATAGTTCTGAGAATAAGAGAATTGCTGGGTCTGCATTTGAAATACTATCTGATTGTTTTTCATACAGAGACAGACAGATACTGTACAAAAGAATTATATTGTTGATGGGAAAGTATAAGAAGAGTCTGGCTTATTTATACATGAACATTTTTATTTCATGCATCATTCCTGAGTGTGTCTTTTTTGAAAACCTTATTCATCCCCTTTCAGTGGGTAGCTGGGTGAAAATGGGGTCTTCTAAAATTCAAATACCTCCTTCCTTTTCTTGCAAGCTCACAACCAGGAGCAATAGAGAGGAGTAAAACTACAGACCCCATTTTTCACCTTCATTCTGGAAAGGTTTTTGGTCTTGTAACATAGTTTAAATTTACCAACTTAAAATGAGTTCATGTTTAAGGGGCATTCCCTTTTCAATGTAATTAAAGTAATACATATGTATCTATTTGTCCTGTTAGTGTAATCATTTAAATTATTAGCACCTTGTCATTATCCCATTATGATATGTAAATAATTGATACAAATAACATGGTAGAAAGCAAAAGAGTATATTGTTACATCAAAGGACCAAACTAGGGCTGAATCGGCACTGCAGAAATCATACTGTTTGACACTGCTTTAACTGCCATGGTTCAATATTATGGAATTCTGGGATTTCCAGTTTTATGAAGTATTTAATCTTCTATGGGACTATGCAGATGGGCAAAAAAGGGTGCTTTGCGGGTGACTGAAAGGCATGGTCTTTAGATGGCTCACGCCTAAAGGTCACCAGGAAAGTGCCCTCTACCTGAGAAAGGGTGCTCGAAAAAGGAGCCGCTTTTTTCTGCTTCTTCTTAAAAAGTGCACACCTTCGGAGGTGCATCTGTGTACAGCGATGGAGGGGTAACAGAAAAAGGGCACTCAAGAGTTAAAACGCCCTTGTAAATGCACCAGCACACGTGCGCCACATTCTGAGTCTCCCATTAAGAGCATGTGCCCTGTGAAAAAAGGTTCAATTTAAAGCATCCTAATGGCCCAGGTGTGGGTGCACTGCCACAGGTGTGCCTGCATAAGAACCCTAGCCATAACCCTAATTTTTACAGTGCGCATGCACCAGAGCAGGAAGGTAAAACTGTTGCAGCTGGATGTATCCCTGTGAAAATGATAAAAGGAAACTTTCTCTTTTAAACTGGACCCCCACGCACATTCCAGCACCATTTTCACAGTGGACCTTTGTAGCTGTGGACCTCTATAGCTGTGCACCTTCGGTGCTTGTCTTGTACAGCAGGCAGAATAGCACATCCACCCACAAGCGGCGAGCCAAAAACAGGAAGAGGGACATTGTGGTCCCATGCGGAGATGGCTGACCTCATAGCTGTGTGGTCACAGCCACATATTCTGGAGAAATTGAGAAATTCATTTTTGAATGCTGATACATTTAAGGAGTTGGCAGAAGGCATGAGGACTAAGGGCCACCAACACACTTGGGAGGAGTGTTGTCAGAAGACCAAAAACCTCAGGGCAGATTACAAGAAGTTTAGGGATCACAAGGCCAAAAGTGGACGGGGTCCTTCCACCATGCTCTTCCACAAAGAACTCCATGATTTCCTCGCCTAGGACGGTAGCATACAGCCTAGCAAAATATGTACCAGCAGTGAAGTTGTGAGGGTCCCAGTCGGCCAGCCAGCCAGAGCAGAAACTGCGGAGGACATCTCCGAGAGAGAATGCACCCAGGACCTTTTGATGCCCTCTCAACATAAGATGTGCCAGGGGCCCTGGGAAGGGGTGCAGGGGACAGCATTAGGGTGACCAGAGGGCAGAGATTTTGGGGATTTGTAACCTGAGTTTAAATGTCCAGATGTGAAAGTGACAAAAGATACTACAGGTCACTTTACAGCTTGCTAGCTGGGAAAGTTGTTTGGAGCTGGGACTCAAAACAACTGAACAGTGTCCAAGGTCAGGATGTGCCAGAGAGCATGTAGACTATGATGAAACATTATGTCATCATGTTTGGGGGACAACAATTCAAGTGACACAAGAAGAAGTCACAGGAAGAGGCTGGACTTAGAGGCTGCATGACAAGTGCCTATAAAAAAAACGAGACCACAGCATGTGGGTTGCTGGTGGTGCGTGTATATAGTTTTGTACATATTGCAACTAAAGAATAAAAGTGCCTCTTTGGAGTTAAACCTGTCTTCAGTCTGTTTCATCAGAAGCAGGGAGGATATATTCCAAAGCAGCCAGACAGCTCCAAGGTCGCCTGGTGTTTCTCTCTGCAAAGTAAATAATAATAATAATAATAATAATAATAATAATAATAAATTTATTTATACCCCCCCTCTGTTAAAACAATTGGGGTGGCTTACAACAATTAAAATACATCAGTACAATCAAAAAACCCCAACACCCCACTTTCCCCCATAAAAGTATATTAAACCAATATACATTAAAACCAAGTAAATCAACTAACATACAATAATAAGTAAAAATAAATAGACAGAAATCAGACAGCGGCAATCCAAAAAACAAACAAACAAACAAAAACCCAGCAAGGGTATAACTCCTAAGGCCAGGATTAATCAGGAAAGATCTGCCAAAAGAGATGTGTCTTTACTGCCATTTTGAAACTACTCAGGCATGTAATCTGACAGATCTCGTCCAGCAGGCCATTCCATAATCTTTGGGCGATTACCGAAAATGCCCTCTGGGAGGTTGCAGACAACCTGGATTTTTGTGGCTGAAGCAAATTCCTTCCAGAGAACCAGAGTGCGTGGAGAGGATTATATGGGAGGAAGCGGTTCCGAAGATAAATTGGACCCAAGCCATTTAGGGCTTTAAAGGTGATAACTTCCAAAGATTTTGTCTGTACACTCATTGCTTGACAGAGATGACCCCATCCCTTGTCATTTAGATGACCAGGAGGAACACCCTGACTCATATGAGACATCTGCAGTCAGAGGGCTATGGACATCTCCATCATGAGACCACCGTCCCATGCCTCTACATCATCCACGAGCAGGCCACCATCTCGTAGTCCAGAATCAGTAGCCAATGTGACCGCTCAGCTGTCCCACAGACCAGTACAGCGGTAAGCGAGGATGACAGTGAGGGCAAGGAGTGGGCAGGTCCTGGAGAATTCACCCAGCTGATCCATCAGGTCCAGGCTGCACACGGTAAAGCCATTCCCTGTTATGACAATAAATGCATTCTGTCACATGTACGCCTGCACTCAAAAAAGCATAGCAGTTTGTATGGCTTGTGTGACTTTTTTGCGTTGGTGCACAGGTTTTTAGAATCCCTGGATCCAGCTTTTGCACCCTGGCATGCTTGGGGGGGAATGTGGAGGAACATTTGTCTGTGTGTCCTGTTGACCATGTCCCTCGCATGACCACCAGCTGCATGTATCCAGTGTGTCTACACCAGGGGCAGGCAACCTTTCCCCTTTAAGGGCCAAGGGACTTCAGCTCCCAGAAGCCTCAGCCATGTTGGCCAATAGTCCCATGTTGACCAATAGCTCCTGGGATTCTGGGAGCTGAAGTCCCTCGGCCCTTAAAAGGGAAAGGTTGCCTACCCCTGGTCTACACAAACCTCCCTGGCATGTACCTCTCCCCTCCACCCCCAATCTCTGCGGGACATGTTTTGTGGATAAACTGTGCCCTGTGCCATATATGTCCCATAGAACAAGAAGTAGGACGAGAGAGAGGAGGAGGAGGAAACAGCTAATTCCAGAGCTGCAGTGCCACCAGCAGCCCACCTGGCTGAGATCAAAGGGAAAAAAAGTGTGTCTCTCAGCAGCTGCAGCAACTAGTATTGCCCTGCATCAGTTCGTGGAATGCAGCACAAACCAAATGGACAGATTCCTGGAACAGGAGGAATGGCTTGGGGAAAGTTCCTATCATCTTGTTGAACGCTCCTATCAGCAGAGCACTGGAGGGAGTTCCAACAGAGATCTGTCCAGCAGCTGGAGCGTGTCACCCATTAGCACCAGCATGTCACTGGACGTTTTCACACTTGGGGTCTAAAGCCGCATGGAAGCAATGAAAGAATCATACCAGAATGGATCCTGCAGCTTCAGATCGGTGACAGCAACATCATTCCGGTATGATTCTGGCCGCGGCAGATGCAATTCCTTTTAAAAAGAGGAATTGCAAAGAACGGGGCTGATGCCGGGGATGGGACAGGATGGGGTGGGGTGGGGCGGGGCTTGCTGCGACGTCGTTTGAACACGCGGAGAAAGGACCCGGAATGATGCCGGGGATGGCACTGGATGCCAGGGATGGCACTGCGACGTCGTTTGAACACACTGGCAAAGGAGCAGACATGGGGCCGGAGTGAGGTAGGATTGCTTCTGCCTTAAGCCCAGTGTGAAAACGTCCACTGACTCCCTAGAAGTGCAGATTAGTCTGCTGAGCCAGCTTGTGGATGCCATAACTGAGCCAGCTTGTGGATGCCATTGGTGGCAGAGGGGACAGTGTGGAGGAGCATGGAAGAGTGAGGGGAATCCCCCAGGCCCTGCAGGAGGGGGCTGTTGGGCTGGGCAGAGGAAGGAGGGAGAGCTCTCCACCCGTGCAGGAGGGGGCTGTTGAGCTGGGAAGAGGAAGGAGGGAGCTCTCCAACCATGCAGGAGGGAGTTGCTATGGAGGTGGAGATCAATGAGCAACTCCCCATTGACAAGTCTGCCAGCCTCTTCAGCAGCCATGTGGCAGTGCCACAGCCCTCTTGCCGCCCACAAAGGCAGAGATCAAGTAGAGGGGGAAGGGGATGTTGTGACAATGGCCACTAAGTAACAAGGCAGACACCACCAACTATCCCACACTATGCCCACCTCACTCATTCCTACTCCACACTATGCCCACCTCACTCATGCTCATCACTGGTTCTCAGTGGTGATCCTGCATTGAACATACACACCTGTGTACAAAACATCACAAGGTTAAGAAATAGAAAGTTTATTCATAAAATACAGCTTTTACCGGACCTGCATATGTGAAGCATGATTTTTTTAAAATAATTTTTTCCACATATAAACAATAATGTTTTGAACTATTTACAAATAGGGGAAGGGGAAAGGACTATTTACAAATGGGGGAGTATGTACAACTGGAGGGAAGAAGGGGAAGGAGAAGAGGGAAGTATGCATAAGGGGAAGGGGAGGGGAAGGCGCTTAAGGGATGGGGGGGCAGACCAAGCCAGTCCAGGATGGCTGCCACTGTGTCCACAAGCTGTCGGACTTGGTCTTCTATGGCAGCCATCCTATACTCCAGCCGTCAATCTGCAAGGGGAAAGAAAAGAAAAAAATGTGGTTAGGAAGTTGCTTTGCTCCCTATCACCCAATGCCATAGCCAGGGTTCCTGGGTGCCCCCCCTCCGTCCCCCCATTTCCCTGCCACTCTTACTTCGCTGATGGTCCTGGTCCTGGCTTCCTTGCAGGCAGGCCAGGAAGGCAGCATCAAGGCTCCTGCCCTTCTCCTCCTGGCAGGCGGTGGCTTTGGCCAGGCTTCTCCTCCTCAGGACCTCCTGTGAAAGTGAAAAAGTGAAATTTCAGAAAGTGCCATGGAAAGTAGGGGGGAGGGGAGGGACAGGAATGGCATAGAGGCTGCAGTCATGCAGCCATCACCCCTCCTCTTGGGGACCTACCATGTGGCATGGGAGGCTGTTGTGTCTGCAGAGGGATGCCACGGTCTCCCTCTGCCTGGGCCTCCCTGCTAGGTGCAACTTCACACTCTGAGGAGGAAGACAAGGGGGAACTCAGCCAGAAGCCTCAGCCATGTTGGCCAATAGTCCCATGTTGGCCAATAGCTCTTGGGATTCTGGGAGCTGAAGTCCCTCGGCCTTTAAAGAGGAAAGGTTGCCTACCCCTGACCTAGAAGACAGAAAGCCTGATTGGTCTCATTTATGTATTCTACAGGTATGTGCTTTAGGGCCTTTGCAGACTGCCAGAATTTTTTTTTTTTCTGAGACATTAAGCCTTCTCTGTCTGAGAGCTCTGGTGACACAATAAACTACAGTTCCCATGATTCCCTAGCACTGAGTCAGGGCAATTAAAGTGGACTCAATTTGCACTATTTCTGGAAGTCTGCAAAGGCCCTTAGTCTCTTAGCCAGAATAGTTGCCATAACTTTATAATCTGTGTTCAAAAGAGATATTGGCCTATAATTCGAAATATGTTTTTCATCTCTTCCTTCTTTAGGAATCAATGCAGTATTTGTGTTCTTCCATGTTTCCAGGATTCTGTTTTTGTTTTTTAATATCATTTAAAGTCCTTTTTAATGGTATTTTTATCACCTCTTGGAATTTTTTTATAGTACCATGCTGTAAATCTGTCTGGCCCTGGAGCTTTGTTTACTTTTAACTTCTTTATTGCCTCCATGATCTCTTCGTGGTGAAAGCTGCATTTGGAATTATCTGATGTTTCTCTTCAGTATGTTGAATTTCTTGTTTATCCAAATATTCCCTTATTTTTTCCAAGTCTGTATCATCTTTGCTGTATAAAATTGTTTAAAGTTTCAGGAATGCCTTTTCTATGTCCTCTTGTTTATTGACTAATTTCCCTTCTTCCTTAATACCTGTTATTATTTTCTTTTTCTTTTTGTAGTCTGTTTGCAAGCCACTTCCCCATTTTATTTACATTTTCAAATCGTTGTTGTTTAATATATTTCATTTTCTTTTCAATATCTATTGTTAGTGTCTTATTCAATTGCAATTTAAGACATTTCAGATGCTTATTTTTCCTGTCATTTGTGGGATCTTAATTTGGTTCAGTTTCTACTATTAAGATCTCTCTTTCCAGCTTCTCTAAGGGCCTTTGCAGACTGCTAGAAATACTGCAAATTGAGTCCACTTTAACTGTCCTGGCTCAGTGCTAGGGAATCATGGGAATTGTATTTTTTTTCTGAGACATTGAGACTTCTCTGTCAGAGAGCTCTAGTGCCACAATAAACTACAGTTCCCATGATTCCCTAGCAATGAGTCAGGGCAGTTAAAGTGGACTTAATTTGCACTATTTCTGGCAGTCTGCAAAGGCCCTAAATTCTGCTTATGTTTATACTTTAATTCTGTTCCTCTTTGGATTAGAACTCCTCTCATGTAGGCCTTGCTTGCATCCCAAACTGTCTTCATGGCAACATCTTCTATTATTTTATCCACAAAGAGGTTCTTCATTTTCATTTTTGCTTGTTTAAGAAATTCCTTATCATTTAATAGAGATTCACTTACTCTCCAATTGAATTGTTTCTGTCCTAATTCTATTGTAAGAAGGATAGGATTGTGGTCAGAAGCCAATTTTGGTAAAATCTCAATTTTCCTAATTTTTGGTAGAAGGGAATTAGAAACTAAGCACATGTCTATTCAGAAAAGGACACAGGCAATTTTCCTTGATTCTTCTTGATTTTTTTTATTTATTTTTTTTGCTTGATGCCCTGTTTTTGTTAGGTTCAACAACCCCATTCCTGTCTCCCAAAGTGATAATATTCTCATAGTCCATTTTCCAGATCTCCTCATTAACTTTCTTGAATTTTTTTTTTTTTTTTTTTGCTTTCCAATGGTGCATAGATACCTAATATTAGATATTTCACATCATTAATTTTGATTTCAATGCCAATATGGTGGCCTGCTTTATCTCTGCATATCTCTATTGCTGTGTATTTATTCTGAATGTAGATAACCACTGCACCTTTTCTTTTAACATTTGCTGCAGTAAAAAAAATTGGCCTAGTTTTCAGTTGTTTAGATACTTCAAGTCTTTTTCTTTTATTTTCATTTCTTGTAAATATCCTATAGCTGATTTCTTCTTAATCAGACAATGGAAAACTTTACTTCTCTTATATTTCAAATATATATTGCTTTTACATTCCAAAATCCAATTTTCAATACTATAGCTTATATTTCAATTTAATATATTGATATATTTATTAAGTTTAAATTGATTAATTTCCTTCTGCTGCTGCTTCTTCTCCAGTTTTTTTAATTGTCCCCTTCTCACTTCTGGATTCTTGGTTCTCTTGATCTGTGTCTTCTCTTTCTTCTTCCTCTTTGTTTTTGTCTGTTTCTTCTGTCTTCAGTGCAGCCCTTGTTTGCATTCTTCTTCCCTCATGTTCTTCCTTTTCCTTTTCTGTTTTAAATTTTCTCAAAAGTCCTTTGCTTTCTGTATTGAGTTGATTCTATAATGTCTTTGTTTATATATAAAGGACACTCTCTCCACTCTTTCCCATGAATAAGTTATTTTTCTTCTAATCAGTTCTTGAATCAAGAATTCATATTCTTCTTTTCTTTTAATCACCTCAGTTGTTATGTCCTTGTAAATTCTAACGATACTTCCATCTATTATCAAATCTTCCCAATAGCTTTATTGTAATATCTGCTCTCTCAATTTGGCTCTTGTAAATATTATCACTACATCCCAGGCAGTCTTTTTTTTCTCTTGCAATCACTGAGTTCACTCTGAAGATTTTGTCTATTTCAGTCTCTGTCTCTTCCTCAGAAATCTCTACAAAACCAGCCAATGTCAAAATAACATTTCTACAAAATTCCTCTTTAGGCTCTTCCAGCACACCTCTGATTTTAAGACATTTCTCCCTATATCTGATTTCTTGCAGTAAAATTCTGTTCCCATCTCTTATCTGTGTTTTCTGAAAGTCTTTAGTAGTTCCATGTAGCTCCTCTTTCCCTTTTAATTCCCCAGTATCCATCTGAAACTCTTCAATATCCTTTGTGATCTTATCTAGTTTTTTACCAAAAGCCCCTAGTTCTTTTTGCATATCCTCCTTAGCTTTTTTTCTGGATGTCTTTAGTTCTTGTTTCATCTCCCTTCTCATCTCTTCTTTGAATTTTTTGAATTCCTTGAGAAAAATTGAGGTAGGGTCCTTAGGAGCTTCTATTGCACCATGTCTCTGTGATGTTGCTGAAGTTGTTGTTTTCCTAAATCCAGTTGCCATTTCCCCTTTCTCCAATTTTTTCTTATTAATTACTTTATTAAAATCCAACCCAAAATCAACTTAATTTGCACTGTTTTGGAGCAGCAAGTCCAATACAATGTCATTTCAATTCTTCCACTCAATCTTAATTGTTTCTAACAGATATATATAATTCCTTTAGTTCCTTATCAGTCAATGATTTACTCCAAAGGACCAAATGAATCAATCAATAATTTAATTGTCTAGATCAATTACCTAATACCTAAAGTGATTCTCAATTTTTTTACCATACTTAATTAATTAATATAATTCATATATATTGTTATAATTCATTAATTGATATCTTATATAATCAATTCTTAAATTTCTTAGATTCAATTCTTGTTTCAACTCATATCAAATTCTCAAATAGTACCAAATATATTCAATAAGTAGGTTAAGAGGAAATATATCTCCAAAAATTTTAAAATAAACAGTAAAGAAATTTTGTTTGATTTATAACAGTAATCACCAACTAATTGCAAGGTTAATTTTATCAAATCTTAAGTCAACATTTCTTTAAAGTCAGAGTACTTGAACTGGAACTATTTTACAATGAAATGTCAAATAGAAATTAACTTTCTTTCTTGTCTTCTTCCTTCCTCATGTCCTCTTTCCCTCCCCTGTCCTCTTTCCATCAACACTTTCCCTCTCCTGTACTATTCAAACAAAACCAGGGTCAATTTCCTCAATCATAGCTCACCATCTCATTGTCTTGTCTCCAGTCCTCCTTCCATCACTTTTTTTCTTTGCCAATACAGATTATCATAGCCAGGACAAACGACCCCTTTCTCCTCTCTCAATTTGTAGTCTTCTCCCCAGTCTTCCTTCTGACACAAATCTTTCTCTTTCCCTTTTCAACTGCAATAATAATTTTTCTTTCTACTGTAGTCTCCTCCCCAGTCCTCTTTCTGTCATAAAACTTTCTCTCCAACAATAAAAGTATATCCACTTCTATCTTTCTCTGGTCATTCTGTCTGGCTTGTCCTTTCATTTCACTTTTCCTCTCCTCTTTCTTCTTTGCTTTTAACACTCTCTCTTTCACTTTCTCCCTCCTCTCTTACATTCCACTCTCCTCAATATTTTTAGCTCTTATTTTAGTTAATTTTCTTTCTCCCACTCCCTCCTTCTCCAGGCAATCTCCTTCCCAAAGTGATGTTCTGTTGATTTTATTGGTGTGGTGTGCTTGAAATCCAGCAGAGCTAGGGAAATTTCTTCCTCCATCAGCCTTCTCATGCTGAAAGCATGCAGACAAATCAGGTAGGTCCAAAGATCTAAAATAGAGCTTTATTGTTCCATAAGATAAAAATAAGCAAAGAAAAATATACAGTCCACCATAGGATCACATCATGCTGATATGGTAAAACAGAAGAGTTACAGATCCATCTTTCCAGATCCAGAAGTTACATTGTAAAAGCAATATAAGCATATTATAATCCAGAAATTAACTCCATGGTTAAATCCATTGCGAACACACACACAAACAGGAATGCAAGAAATATAAATAATTATAGACAAAGGGATTTCTCGGCCCTGCCCTTACTCCACCTTCTGGGTGTTAACCTTATGCTGATTGGATGTTATGTGTATGATGTATTTTAACCCAGCCCCTTGCTGTCCATCATCCACCCATGTGACTCCTTTCTCATGATCTAATGATGTTTTGAATTTCACTATCTGCTTTTGCTGTTTTCCTAGCTAGAAACTTCTGATGTTGTGACTTCTCTGTCCATCTGGACTGAGTTGCCTTTGTTTGCCTAGATGTTGTTCCCATGAGGAAAATTCCACACACACATCTCTACATTTTACCTTTGACTGTATAAGCCATCCATATTCTAACATCTTGGATCTTAAGTCCCCTTCTACAACCACCATGCTTCAGTCTGCCATTGTCCTTTGTCTCTTGTCTTTTGTTTTTGCCTTTCACCAAGTCAGCCACTTTCACATTCCAGCTTACTTTCCCTCACCTTCCCCCATCTTCTCTTTTACTTTCTCTCATTTATTTCTACCTTCTTTATTACTTTCCAAGCTCTTGCCTTCAGATCATTTATTTAACCGGCTTTCTTTTTATTTTACTTAACGTTCCCTCAAACCGCCCCCGTTCCTCCCTTTTCCAGGGGGAAAGTCTGCTTAACTTCAAAAGAAAGTTGTGTCGCAAGTTGTATTATAGGTATTTTGCTTGTTCTCTGTGACTCGATATACTGTCCAAAGCAAAGTGAAAGTGACCTCAACAAGAAATCTAAACTAAATAGTCCTCTAATATTCCAATTTAAAAAGAAAATGGCAGGCTGGGCTCAGTGTCATTTTGGCTGCCATTACAGGACAGGCTGCTCTGTGGCTCTTCTACTATTGGCTTGAAGATCATGTTCCCTAACGTGTCCATGAAATCCTTACCAGCTGTAGATCAGAGCCCCATTCAAGCCCCCTTTTCCCCACTCTTCTAGTGCTGTGTATTTGTAAGTAAATCTGCAAAGGATTGTAGCCTTTGGTTGTTATTTCTAAAGGCCACTTCATAGTTTGCAATAAACTATGATCCACTTCAGCAGGAATGGGGAACATGTAGTCCTCCAAATGTTGTTGGATGGCAAGTCCCATCAGACTAGCCAGCATAGGAAATGATGAGTGATGAGGTGAGTTGCAGTTCAGCAACATTCTGAGGGCCACAAATTCTCAGACCTGCAGTACAAAACTCTGCACATTTCAAGCAACTGAGAAGAATTGGGTTATGCATGCCTACCTTTGGGTTGGATCATGGTCATTATTTGTATGATATACCTGTAATGTGAGTTTATTAGATTACATAGTGTCTGATGTGAATTCTCCAAGTACACAGAAGGAAGGTAAAACTAATTTTGGCTCACGGTCACCTGCACATATTTGACACTGCATGACAACTGAACAGACAGTGAGATTCATAGAATATGGAATTTAGTTCATTTGGATTGTGCATGTAATTGAAAATAAGCAAGAAAACTCCATCTTTTATCTTAAAAAGAGATCTAATTTAAGTCAAAACCTCAGAAAGAAAAGTAACAATAGGAAAGTTTTGTTGTTGTTTTTTGAAGAAGAAGAAGAAGAAGAAGAAGAAGAAGAAGAAGAAGAAGAAGAAGAAAGTGGAAATTCCCCTGCTCTCAATTCTTTTCAGGTTATGAAATGAAACAATCATCAAAGTTTGTATTACTTTTCTCTTCATAAAATCTCACTTCTTATAAGTTAGTTCAGTCCAAGCTGCTAAATCCTTCTGGTTTCATTTGCTATTGCTAATTATTTTTACCACTTGGTAATCTTTCAAAAAGTATGAAAATGCCTGCTGCCTGTGTATTACATTCACAGTAATGCTCTTCATGTGCAGCTAATGTGCAACAAATTATCCCAACATGGATAGTGAATATCACAACCATAAAATCAGTTCATCTGTGATATTTTTTATTATGAAATCTAATGACTTCTTGCATGCAGACAAAAATATAAAAATACCAGTGCAATTTACTGCATTCATTGCAAAGAGAATGAAAGGAAAATACTAGTAGTGAGTTGAATTTTCATAATAAGATAACAAAGCAAAACAAACAAAGTATCTGAGCATGTTTGTTTTAGCAATCCTCACTTTAACACTACAAAAAAGAATCTACTGAGAGTGAAATGAGTTTTCAATATTATGATGTCATCATTAAAATTACTACAAAAATGCTATAGTTTATATTTACAGTAGGAAATAATTCTACAGTCCAGAAGAATATGGAAAGTAAAGCTATTTGACGGTTAGTATATTTTCAAAAGCTAAAATAAGTAATAAAGGAGAAATTTACTACAACCTTGGATGATTGTGTAATGAGAGGTATTTAGCATTTATTCTTATTTCTTTAAAAATTCACATATAGGTTGCATTGCTCACATACCAGTTTTATTCTTTATGCTGGAAGGTGATACAGGTGATGATATGAATCAAGAATGTGCTCCATTTGTTTTAGATACCATTAATTGATATTTATCTAGCTTCTGCCACCACAAAAACTAAGAACCTATACTTTACAAAGAAATAATAAAATCTAAAGTATGAAATATTCTCAGAGGTACAAACAGAAATTAATCAAAACACATACTCAAGCCTTCCTATTAAAAACCAACTCACATAAATAAATTCTGCATTGTCTCTAGAAAATGCTCAAGTTCTGACAAACTGCCAGAGGAAGAGAATTGAAAAGACAGGAGGGCTAGGGGGAAAGAACCTAGACATAAAAAAATCTAGCCGGTGTCCAGGCTTAACTCACATCCCAAATGGCAAAAGAACTATGTGGATGCTGGGACAAGTTCTGCTTTGATCTTGGAAATGTTTGCAAATTGATTCCACTTTAACTGCCCTGACTCAGTGTTAGGGAATCATGGAAACTATAGTTTATTGTGGCACCAGAGCTCTCTGACAGAGAAGTCTCAATGTCTCAGGAAAAAAAATATAGTTCCCATGATTCCCTAGCACTGAGCCAGGGCAGTTAAAGTGGACTCAACTATAGTTTATTGTGGCACCAGAGCTCTCTGACAGAGAAGTCTCAATGTCTCAGGAAAAAAAATATAGTTCCCATGATTCCCTAGCACTGAGCCAGGGCAGTTAAAGTGGACTCAATTTGCACTATTTCTGGCATTCTGCAAAGGCATTTAGTTGGACTACAGCTGGCATAATTGTCCATGGGCACTGAAGGATTGTTAGAGTTGTAGTCCAAAAAAGTACTCTTCCCCAAGCTCTGCAGTCCCTGCTTACTGTGTCACAAAAGGCAATGACAGAAACAGTTTTCGGTAGACGTCCTTAGGAAGACTCTTATTGGTCCTCAGAAAGGTTGTAACTACATAGTGTAGTTTTTGGTGTTCTTCTTCCTCTAAACTAGCCAGTTCCAATGACAAATTTGGGGACAAATTTGGGGTGACAAATTTGTTTCAAATCTTAATTACGAGATCAAGAGGCCTGATTTTTTCTCCAAAATGTTGTGAACATGTTTGTTGTCAACTGTCATCAAGTCGAATTCAATTTATGGTGACCCTATGAATGAGAAGTCCCTGCACTTCTATATTATTATTATTATTATTATTAACTGAAATAAAGAAGTTGGCAGCATGAGCTTTCCTAGACTAAAGTCTACTTCCTCAGATTCATTTAGGGCCTCTGCAGGCCGGCCTGAAGGCAGAGATGGGGAAAGGCAGCTGCATGCCAGACGCCCCAACCCCAGCCCAACGACGTCCTTTCAGGGGCGGCAAAAGGGAGAACTGGGGCTGCGGCATACAGTAGCTGCAGCCCCGATCCATGCCTAGCAGGGGTGGCCCAGAGCCACCCGTCTGCAGCCCCCTTTAGTCTCAAGAGGTTCCCCAAGATTTGGCAGCATGAGCTTTCCTAGACTAAAGCCTACTTCCTCAGATTCATTTAGTCTCAGAGGTGCACCAAGATCTCTATATCTTGAATTTTATCATATTTGTTGTGTGTGCCTTCAAGTCATTCCAGGAGAGGAGGAGCTACATTTCAATCTTCTGTCCAGGAAGAATGTCAAAGTCTCCTCCATTTTGGGCATGACTAAGAAGCATGAATTTATATTAATTTTTTTAAATTTATTAATGTTTTTGGCTTTTAGTTGGTTGTGTCCTCCATTTCTCTTGAATGTCCTGCATTTTGTCCCAGTTTTGTGGAAGAGAATTATGGCAACCCTACATTCAGTGGCTACCAATATCACTGCTGTGGCATTAGATCTGTCTGGGTTGCAGTCCCAGCATTGGGTAGTCATATGGTGTCAGTTTCCTCCTGTCCCTCACTCCTTCTCCCCCACTATTCCCAAGCAGCCTGTTTTCTTTCATTCTTTTTTTTTAAAAAAAACCTTTCATTTCTTTTTTCTCTCCCCCCCCCCAAAAAAAAACTGCATAGTTATGATGCCTAAATTGTGTAAAAAAGAGATAGAAAAATGAAAATATGACAGGCATGCTGGTAAAACAATATGGCAGGAAGGCAGGGTTAAGGAGCATGCTGAGAAAGAGAGTCCCAGACAGGCAATGGCTGCTACTATTGTGATTGCGATAGTGACTGTCTCTAAACCAGTATGTATGTGTTTCCCTTCATTAACGTGATTGTGGTAAGAATTGGGGCTCATGTGATAATCTTCTATATTTGTTGACAGATTTTAGTTAGAACTAGAGTAGATTCTGTCTTTGTAGCTTGAAGCAGCTCTATTTGTATGCCGTTTGTTCCTGGTAATTTATTTCTCTTAAGTGCCCTGAATTCAGCTTCCACTTCATTTTCTAAAATTGTAGAATCTTCAAATCTAAAACCTTCAAATGGTTCTTCCTTTAATGCATCTGTCATCCTTTAATCTCTTTTACATAGTTATTCTTTGTATTATTTCTGTTGTCTTTCGTACACATGTAATGTGTTCTCCCGCTGGTCATATAGCATCTGCACTTTTCCTTTGCTTTTTCTGATCTTGTAGTCTTTCTTTTTTGTTGTCATCTTCTATTGCTCTGCATTGGTTATAATAGTAGTTCTTTGTGTCTGCACACAAGTCATTGAACAGTTGCATTCAGAGTTCTGACCCTATTTCTGTCTTCTTTCACTAGCCTCCTTTTAGAAATTTTCCTGCAATCCTTAACTCTACTCTGTTTCCTACTTTTGCATTCCAATGGCCTATAACTAACAAGAAACCTGTTTTGGAGTGTGATTAGTTTCTTTTTGGACTTCAGCCTAGCAGCTTTCACTTTCTTCCCCTTCTGCCTCTGTAGTTGAAACATAAACTTGGATTGATGGGTTTCCCCTAGTCTTATTTTCCTTGCTTTTGCTACATATCTCCTCACTATTAATGTTACTCCATTTCTTCTTAGATTTTCATTTCCTGAGTAAATCACTGTGTAATTATCTGACTTAAAATGTCCCATTCCTGTCCACTCTAGCTCACTCACCCCAAATATTACAATGATTATATGTTCCATTTCTAGTTTTACTGTGGGCCTCTGCAGATGGGCGGCCGTGGGCCACCCCAAGAAGCTGCAGATTGGGACTGAAGCTGCCCCATGCCTCAGGCCCAATCCACTCCTTTTCTGGCCCTGGAAGGAGCACTAAAATAGTGCTCCTTCTGCAAGGCACGGAAAGGGCACCGCAAGAGGTGCTGCACTCCTCTTCAGCTTCTCTTCAGGCTCAGCGTGTCTGGACGCTGAGCCAGAAGGATGTCATCAGAGCACCCACCGTGTGGAATGGTGGGCACTCCAATGACGTTCTTGGGAAGGGGTTGGGGCGCCCGGCATGAGGCTGCCCCTCCCCTTCCTGGGATTGAAGACGGTGCTTTTTGCCCTCTGCATCCCTCCTATGTCTAGCTTCCCCTGATTCAAGCTTCTCACATTCCATGCTCCTATAATATTTGCAGCTTCACACTTCCTTTTCACTTCTGAGCACACAACAGTTGAACATCCTCTTGGCTTCAATCCAGTTACAGCATTAGCCACAGCACTACTTGTACTCTGTTCTTCTCCTGTAGCTCACCAAGTCCCTTCTGACCTGGGAGTTTCATCTTTTGGCACTATCTTTTGTTTCATTTTGGATTGTCTCATGATAGAGTTTTTATGGTAAAAGACATTTTAAAGGACCATGCCTCCTTCTGCACAATTCTAACAACTATTAGCTATGGTGCCACTGCCATTGTCTCTGAGAGATCCTCTGCCAGTGTCACTGCTCACTATTGCTGCTGCCCAGTAGTTGTTTGGCACATTTCATCTGGATCCCAGCAAAAGTCTGTCTGATGTGGGAGACCCTAGCAGCAGCATGTCCTTTTCCTTCACAGGAGAAAACAATTCCACTACCATAGAAAGGTTGTGCCATGGTGAATGTGAGTGTGGATGTTTGCCTTCAAGTTGCCTGTCAACTTATGGTGACCCCATGCATTTCATAGCATTTTCTTAGTCAAGAAATATTCAGAAGTGGTTTTGCCAGTTCTTTCCTGTAGTATCTAGTGTTCATTGCCTATAGTAGCTGATATTCATTGGTGTTCTTCCATCAAGTACTAAGCAGAGTAGACCCTGTTCAGTTTCCAAAATGAGATGGGATATATAGTTGATCATAATAAAGGTATTCCCTGGATTTTCAGTCTTTGTCTTATAAATCCACCCAGGTTATTTTGTTATATGAGCAATTAGCCATTTTCTACAATCATATTTTGCAGATTGGAGAGAAAATACTTCAAAAGAGCTTAGTGGTTAATCAAAATAACAATTAGGCTGTGGGTATAATGTTGGGGAGTGGGGGAGAGAGACACATTTATTTAAAACTTGTCCAGACAGTTACTCTACTTATACTGCATTCTAATTAAAGAAGCATATTCTTTCAACTCATATAAACTCCTTGGCACTGTAGCTTCCAGCCTCGACCATTTCAATACAGCTATCAATTCTGAGCCATCTCTGCCCCACCTTTTCCCCCACCCTTTTGATTTCTACCTCTCTTCCTTGTCTTACTACTTCTCTTATGTACACCATAGTTGGGAGAAAAACACTCTAATACTGACCATAAAACATGTGAAAATCTATTGGCCTTCTGATTGGTTAACACATAGCCTATCAAAGGGGCAGTAGATTTTTGCTAAGGTTGTGGTTCCTATATTAATAAGGTTTCTTCTTCCACCCCTACTGCATTAGCTTTTACTGGATTGGTTCATTGTGCCTTCTATGAACTTGCATCTCATGGTAAGAACACCTCTAATAACCCTGTATATCTCATCAATTTTGGAGGGAAATAATCAATACTGCATCAATTGTCAATAAGATGATACATCAGAGCCAGGTTTGTTTCGCATTTATGTATTTTCATATAGAAAGCACCACAATTACCTCTTTTCCCCTCAGTACTCTATACCACTATCAAATCTTATAATTTTAAATGCCACTTCTTAAATTGGGGACCACTTGATAGTCCTTTCTAACTGTAATATATGGTGATGAGGGAAAAGTTGTTATATTTTGAGGCATCAGTTTCACCTTGCATGTCCTCCTCTATATGCTATCAAGTGACCCTCCTTCACATTAGAGATTTTGAAAGATTGCTTTTTAAAGGCACTAATTGAACAAAGCTGACTTTCAAAACACAGAAATTGCCGGGAGAACAAGGAAAAAAGAAATGCAAAGAGCAGTGAAGCAGAACGAGAGTCTGAATATCAAAAGCAAGATTTGAACAATCACTTTCTGGCTGCAATTACCTTCATCCCCTACGGTGACTAAGTGACCTGTCAAGGTGTCAAGGAAACTAAGGATGCAAGAAAATCCCACTTCCATACCAAAAGCCTTCTTAGTCATGAGCATTTCCTCTGGTTTAATTAATGGAATGTACAAAGTAGTTGGCTAAGCAAGGAATCAGGTGCTTACCAACACAGAAAGACAGATGGGTGGGCAAAAGTATCAACAGATAGTTTGCAAGATGGTCGCCCTCAGGTAAGAGAGGACATTAGTCACCACCTGTATTCTCATTTTCCCACTTAGCTGGTCATGCATGGACTGTTTTCTCATTCACCTCCATTCACCCTTCAGCTTTATCATTCTTCATCTTTTTATCTCCTATGTGGGATGTCAAAGACACTGTATACTTGTGATAAAGACTAGTGTACAAGGATAAAAGAAAATTTTAAGTCAGTTTTTTAAACAATTTTCCCCAAAATTCACAAAATGTGTATGTGACAGACAGCAAAACTGTAAGATTTACCCATCCATACTGGAAAGGATGGGTAGCAAATATGCCAACTCTATATTTTAATACAAACTTAATTTATAGTACATGAACTACTATGCAAATCAGAACACAATTATCCCACAGTTTTTACACTTCTCTAATTGTTGCAATCCAATTCTTCAAACAAAATTGTATTTCTCAGTGGTGAGTGCATTCAATATGAAGAATTGTATATGAAGCAGCAGCTTTGTGGGGGGAAAAAGCATTAAAATACATGTGAAAATGGATATGCATTTCCATGCAGACTTCAGACACTAATGTGGAAATGAAACAACAAACATGGTTGTTGTTGTTGTTGTTGTCATTACCGTCATATGCCTTCATGTCTTTTCGAACTTATGGTGTCTCTAAGGCAAACCTATCATGTGGTTTTCTTGCTCTTGCCTTCCTCTGAGGCTGAGTAGGTTTCCATGGCTGAATTCAAATGCTGGTCTCAAGAGTCAAAGTTCAATGCTCAAACCACTGCATCAAGCTGGCTTTCATACTTGGGGGGGGGTGGAAACCCCACAAATATTATAAAAAGAAATATATGTGTCCATGTTTAATGTGAGATCTGAAATCATTCAGTGCCTTTCTTATTTTATGAAAGACAGCTTAGGACCAGGCTGTCTGATATACTGTATCTCCCTATACAACATCCTCGGGAAAGGCTCTTCTCTCTTGCCCTCTCATGGTTGGGATGTGAAATAGGGCCTTCCCAGTGACTGCCCCTAAGCTCAGCAACTCCCTTCCTAGAGTGGCTAGATTGGTTGCCTCCTTGCAGATGTTCCACTGACAGGTAAAGCCTTTTATTCCAACATGCTTTTGAGAACTAAAGATTGTTAAATAAAGGGTTTTTAGGAGAATGCTGTGCTGTACTATTTTTATTGTTTTAACTATCCTGTTCTTTTAAACTTATTTTTCTAATTTTTACATATATGTTTTAAATTGTTTTCAATATTAGTTTTTGTGGGTTTTTCAGGCTGTGTGGCCATGTTCTAGAAGAGTTTCTTTCTGACGTTTCACCAGCATCTGTGGCTAGCATCTTCAGAGAGAAAAAATTCAATATGTTTGAATTTCATACTTGGGGGGTATGTTTTCAATATTGTTGGTAGTTTAATTCCATGTTAATGTCTATCTTTTGAATGTTTCAAGTATATTGTATTTTAATTTGAAAACTACTTTGAGTCTCACTTTTGTGGACATGAGAAGATATATGTTCAGCGCCACCACTATCACCATCTTCAACGTCCTTAGGTCCAAAATACACTGCCGAAATAATCCAGTTTGAGACCGCTTTAACTGCCCTGGCTCAGTGCTAGGGAATTTTAGTTTATTGTGTCATCAGAACTCTCTGACAGAGAAGGCTTAATGTCTCACAAAACTACACTTCCCAGAATTCCCTAGCATTGAGCCAGAGCAGTTAAAGTGGCCTCAGTTTATTTCTGCAGTGTGTTTTGGACCTTAAAAATAAGTTTCAATGCCATTCTTTTGATATTGTTTGTTATCTTTATTTATATGCTAATTCTTCCCAAAGGACTGGGAGTCAAGGTGGCTTACAAATACAACACAGCTAATATGCCTATCTTATATACAACCACTAGAGTTGTTCTTGGTGGATAACATGTCTTTATCCACAAATCCAGCCTTGACCAGGCGTTTCCCCCATCCTACAGAATCTTAGTTGAAGAAAAGTTCCTACAAGACTGTTTAAAATATATCCCTCTATCTTTAACTGTGTCAGTTAAAAGCAAGCAACCTTTGGTACTTGACCTTTCATGACATGTTCCATATGGGGATGAGCTCTGGATTGCAACACATTCAATCTGTATTCTGCCATTGGAGACAAATCTCCAGCTGTAGCAGTGGCATCCAAGATCAACTGAATGCCAGTTTGACGTCTTGATAGTTTTGTTGTACAATTTGTGAATATACACAGCACAAAATAAGCCTCAAGACTTGCCCTGTCTTGGACCCATCTGACACTGTCATGCGTTGGAGCAAGATAAATGAACAATTAGCCAGAATTAGCATAAATTAGTAGATTTTTGCTGATGGCAAGCTTATTTTCTTACATAGGTCAGTCCGTGTTATGGTCAAAGGCCATAAACTGCCAATTACTTAATTGCACAAATTAACCCTTGTAAACTAAGGATCATGTGTTCTGTTTCTTTGACTTGTGTTTCTCCTTTTACATAAACTCATGCTGTCCCTTTTTACCTAAATGGCATGGGCCAATAACAATAAATAAACTGTAAATTCTAGGCTTTACTATTTTCATTTGCCTTTAATAATAATAATAATAATGAAAAAATTATTTATATCCTGCCCTTTGGTAACCCAATCAGGGCGGCTTACAACAGTAAAACATATACAAATCCGATCCCACAAACTCCTCCCCCCCTTAAAACAGTATTAAATCAATAAAGATTAAACAATTAAAAACAGACAAGTACAATTCAATAAACTACACACAAGCAATATATAAACACAGCGGCCATGATCCTACCATCCTTAGATGGGGCCACGTAAGGATCAATGGGGTGGGCATATCCGAGGCCGGGGAGTATTTTTAATCTGGAAAGGCCTGCCGAAAGAGATCCATCTTGACAGCCCTTTTAAAGCTGTCCAACGATGTCAGCTGACAGATCTCGTCCGGCAGGCCGTTCCAGAGTTTGGGGGCGACAACAGAAAAAGCCCTCTGGGAGGTAGCCGCAAGCCTCGATTTTAGAGGCTGCAGCAGATTCCTCCCAGGGGACCAGAGAGCGCGGGGAGGATTATATGGGAGGAGGCGGTCCCTGAGATAGCTTGGACCCAAGCCATTTAGGGCTTTAAAGGTAATAACCAACACCTTGTACCGGGCCCGGAAGCTGATAGGCAGCCAGTGGAGGGACCTCAAAAACGGAGTAATGTGGTCCCTCCTTTACTGGAAACAAGAGGAAGAACTCTCATATGTGTATATGAATGCTATGTTAACTACCACTACTTTTTGATTCGTATTCTGCCATCTTGTCAATGTCAGTTATTGAAGAAGTATTGACAAAACAGCTTCTCAAGTCAAAAATCCTTCAAGGTAACATATTTATAAGTTCTTCAGGCTATATGCCACTTTGAGAGACAATTATTACAGATTCGTTACCATATGCTTATTATATGTTGATTAAAATATTTCACACATTTGAAAAATAAATCTGCAACATATTCTCATGTTGAAATGTCAGCTTCAAAATATGCCAAAAGTTTCACTCATAATGGATATGTTTAATTAAAGTGACATTTTACATATATTCACATTGACATTCAAATTCTGAAGAGCCCTGATGAATTCAGTGTATTTTTCTATGTTGCTGGTTTTGTTATTATTGTTATTATCGATATGTGATCTTGGCATAAAACATGTCCTCTATAAGAAAAATAATGGTTTCAACACAAAAAGAAAAAGAGCCTGGGTGGATTAGATAAATTTAGGAAGCTTGCAGGAAGAACACAAACAGGGTGTGAAGACAATTCATAGTGCTGAAGTTCAAACATCTCAAATGTAGTGGGCCAAGATTAAAAAGACAGATTTCTACAGCCATTGTAGGGCCTTTTTTTTTTTACAAAGTAGTATAAAATGATAAGATAATGCTTCAATGATCCTGCATAAGAGGTGGGAAAAAGTATAGTCTGTGGGTCTGTTTTAAAGACTCTGGACTCCCACATGAATCCCAAAGCCCCAGACCCCATTTTTTTAAAAAAAATCATCTACAATAATGGTTCAAAATCAATTTAAAACCACATAAACTGTCACAAAAACATAACTGTCTCGATACCTATCCCCCATCCCTACTGTCCCCCTGCTCAAAAAATTCAAAAACTAGTTTCATCTTAGCCAGTCCCAAGAAACGGAGATAACCTCATTTCCAGTCACACTAGAAGTCATCATGCAGCCTCCAAAGGGGATGCAATACCTCTTTCTGTACAGAGATATAAATACTGCATAAAGACTGGTAAATAGATTGTAAGTTCTGTCACTGCAATTCAGTTTCCAAGTCACTTGCCTCTCTCATAAGTCTGATTCACAAGCTAACTTATATAGCTTTGCAAAGCCCAAAGGTTGTCTTGCATCTTTAAAGTAAGATTAAATGTAAGTAACCATAAAGCTAATTAAAGAGCAGCTCCTAGTTAGTGGACAGAGAAGAGCTGTAACACAAGGTGTTCCCTCCTATTGATCCTCAGATTGCAAAAGCACCAGAAAGAGAATGGGCTGTGTTTATTATTGCCCCAAACAACCTCTAGATTGTGTATGTTTATGTGAGAAATTTTGGCATATTCCTCCCATACAGGTGAGTAAGAAAATGAAGGAAAAACACTGTAAAATGTTTGAATAAAAGAGGTATATTCCAGCATTATTATTTCAATACAATTTTATTTTATTTGCAAAATTACAGCATGCTCAGCAGCTTGGTTCCAATACAAGAAAGTGATTCAAAGAAGCAACAGCTTATGAAGAAGGGTTCATATCCGAAACGTACCAGTGGAATAAAATAAAATTTTGTTGTAAACCACAGCTTAACAAACAAACAAACAATTTTATTGAAATAATAACAACAGAGTATACCTCTTTTCTTCAAGCATATGCCTTCCAGACCATTTTAGAAGAAGCTTTTTCCCCCCCCACAGGAATGTATCTAGAAGACAACTAGATTACTTCCTGTTGGAAAAAAAAGGTCTCTTCTATGACCTGAAATGGCTCAGAGAGGGTCAAATACATGGCATAATCACTCCCTTAGAAGACACTGGGGCACATTTGTGGTAGACAAAAAAACCTGGGAGGAGTAGCAAGGTCTTATGGCCTCCCATGATTCCCTGGAGGAACCAATGTTGTCCTTAAACCCCCTAGTGTTGCCATCACTATTCTAGCTAGAACATCTTTCTCTACAGCCATACATTATTTCTTCCCCTTCCTTCAAGAAGAAGCAGTTAACCTGGTCATGTGACTTCATTCTTTTCTTTTCTTTTATGTATAGTTTTTATTGACAAAATCACAATTTTATATATATATATATATATATATATATATATATATATACACACACACACACACACACAGATATACACATATTCAGCTGATATCCACAAATCTAAACAATTCCATTATCTATGTATTACAATATTTTCACAGAATCATAGAGTTGGAAGAGACCACAAGGGCCATCCAGTCCAACCCCCTGCCATGCAGGAACTCCCAATTAAAGCATCCCCGACAGATGGCCATCCAGCCTCTGCTTGAAGACCTCCAAGGAAGGATACTCCACTACACTCTGAGGGAGTGTGTTCCACTGTTGAACAGCCCTTACTGTCAGGAAGTTCCTCCTAATGTTAAGGTGGAATCTCTTTTCCGCGAGCTTACATCCACTGAGTGTATTTACCTGACCCTGAAGGCCAGAGACAGTCTGGGGATTCTGTTGGTGTACAGGCCACCCCGTGCGCTAACACTCCCTGGCCGAGCTGACACAACTGGTCTCGGAACTACTGTTGGAGTCCCCTAGGCTTCTTGTCCTGGGGGACCTCAACATCCCTTTCGAGGCCAGTGATGTTCCAACAGGTGCAGCCCGGGAGTTCATGACTACCATGGCAGTCATGGGCCTGTCTCAATTAGTCTCAGGGCCTACACATTGTGCTGGTAATACCCTCGATGTGATCTTTAGTACGGATATGGAGGTTCCGTGGGTAGAGATTTTAAACATCTCTCCCCTGTCATGGACGGACCATTTCCTGGTTGAGGCTCAGATCAAGGCTTCTACCTTAAGCCCCCCCGGGGGTGGCGGACCTATTAGGATGGTCCACCCTCGAAGGCTGATGGAACCCAAAAGGTTCCAAGAAGCCCTAGAGGGGCATATGACTGGCACTGACGGCGATTCTGTTGATGCCCTAACTAACATCTGGGATATTAATCTCTCTAGGGCTATACACAGTATCGCTCCCAAGCGTCCTTTCCGGCCTGCTTCCAATAAACATCCCTGGTATACGGAAGACCTCAGGGAACGGAAGCGGGTCGTGCAACGACTAGAGCGCAACTGGCGGAAACATCAGCGCTTAGCCGACAGGACACTCCTACGCTCTCATTTAAGAGCCTACGGGGTGGCAATAGATGTAGCAAAGAACTCTTTCTTTGCTACACGTATTGCGTCCGCAGAATCGCATCCAGCAGAGCTGTTCAGGGTAGTGAAGGAGCTGACACAACTGTCCCCCTCCCTGAGCTCTATTCTAGAACCATCTAAAGCCTGCTGTGACACATTTAACAACTTCTTTGCGGATAAAATCTCTCGGATAAGTGCTGATCTTGATGCCAGTATTTCTACAGTTCCCATAAGAGAGGTGTCCAGAGCGTCCGTGGCCCCTGTTTTACTGGATCACTTTGAGTTTGTTAGTACTGAGGAAGTGGACAGGATCCTTCGAAGTGTTAGGAGGACGACTTGCTCCCTTGATCCCTGTCTCTCATGGTTGGCAGCTCAGGGGGGAGATGCGGTGCTAGCTATGCTGCACCGGATCATTAATACATCTCTAAGTGAGGGCCAATTTCCATCTCAATTGAAAGTAGCAGTGGTTAAACCCCTGCTAAAAAAGCCCTCCTTAGACCCCCTGATCCATAATAATTATCGGCCCATCTCGCTGCTACCTTTTTTGGGGAAGGTGATCGAGAGAGCAGTCACCTTCCAGCTTCAATCGATCCTGGATGACACCGATTTTCTGGACCCATTTCAAACCGGCTTCCGGGCGGGCTATGGAGTTGAGACTGCCATGGTCGCCTTAGTTGATGATCTCCGTCTGAGCACGGACAGGGGAAGCGTGTCCCTGTTAGTGCTCTTGGACATCTCGGCTGCTTTCGATACCATCGACCATGGTATCCTTCTGGACCGCCTGAGGGAGTTGGGCATCGGAGGCACTGCTCTGCAGTGGTTCCGGTCCTACCTCTCGGACAGGTTCCAGATGGTGGAGCTGGGGGACTGTCACTCTGATAAGAGGGCCCTTACATCTGGTGTCCCTCAGGGAGCGATTCTGTCCCCTATGCTATTTAATATTTACATGAAACCGCTGGGAGAGATCATCCGGAGATGCGGGGCGCAGTGTTATCAGTACGCTGATGACACCCAAATAATTTTCTCCGTATCTCCGACTGATGTAGTAACTAAGGATGGCATCTCTCCTCTTGATGCCTGCTTGGAGTCGCTAATGGGCTGGATGAGGGAAAACAAACTCAGTGTGAATCCAGGGAAAACGGAAGTACTGGTGGTAGGTTCCCCGGCTCCGGGTAGTGAGATCTGTCATCCGGTCCTGAACGGGGTCACGCTCCCCTTGAAGGACTCGGTGTGCAGCTTGGGAGTGCTCCTTGACTCGTCGCTCCAGCTGACTTCTCAGGTGGACGCGACGGTCAGGAGCGCTTGTTATCAGCTTTGGCTGATACGCCAGCTGCGTCCCTATCTGGACCGTAAGGACCTTGAAACTGTTGTACATGCACTGGTAACCTCTCGATTGGACTTCTGCAATGCGCTCTACATGGGGCAACCCTTGTACCAATCCCGGAAGCTACAATTGGTGCAGAATATGGCAGCCAGGGTGGTCGCCGGTAAGTCCAGGTTTGACCACATAACACCTATTTTGAAAGACCTTCATTGGCTGCCCATCCACTTCCGGGCTCAATACAAGGTGTTGGTTTTGACCTATAAAGCCCTAAATGGCTTGGGCCCAGGGTACTTGGAGGACCGCCTCTCTCCGTACAATCCGCCCCGTACACTCAGAACATCAGGGACTAAATTGTTAGAGGTCCCAAAATCACATCTAGTCAGGACCTCTCAGAGGGCTTTTACCATCGTAGCCCCCACAATTTGGAATAGGCTTCCGGCCGAACTTCGCTCCACCGCGTCATTGGTCTCTTTTAAAAAGAACCTAAAAACATATTTGTTTCAGCAAGCATTCCCACCCTAGATGTAAAAACTCTTGTCTGTTGCCCCTGTGTATGACCCTGGACTTGATATTGATCTTCCTTGTCCTACCCCTAACTGTCGTGATTTACCTCTGCTCCCCGTTGATTTTTCTAACTTGTTTTTTAACTTGTATTGTATTTTTGGACTGTTTTATTCAATGTTGTAAGCTGCTTTGATCAGTTTTCTGGAAAGGCGGGGTATAAATAAAACTTTTATTATTATATTATTTATTATTTATTGTTTCGTGTCCTAGTCTCTGGAGCAGCAGAAAACAAGCTTGTTCCCTTCTCAATATGACATCCCTTCAAATATTTAAACATGGCTATCATATCACCTCTTAACCTTCTCTTCTCCAGGCTAAACATCCCCAGTTCCCTAAGTTGTTCCTCATAGGGCTTGGTTTCCAGACCCTTCATAGTTGCCCTCCTTTGGACATGCTCCAGTTTCTCCACATCCTTTTTGAATTGTGGTGCCCAGAACTGGACACAGTATTCCAGGTGAGGCCTGACCAAAGCAGAATAGAGTGGCACTATTACTTCTCTTGATCTAGACAATAACTCTTCCTTCTCACTCACATACCTCACATTCTTTTTTTTATATTTTTTTAAATATATATTTTATTAACATATACTATTCAAACATATCTATAAAGTTAACACACCAATTTCTTTTTCAATAATTATATACAAATATTTACAATTGACTTCCAAAGTATCTCCAGTTTGTACTCAACCTTAGTTCAATGTTCACTCATTGTCTTCATATATATGCAATTTTAAATATTGAATCCACTGTGTGTTATAACAATAGCTTTAATTATCGTGATCTTTAATAGTCACTTTTCACCTATTATTTAGTCAGTTTACTAATTTAGGGTAACCCATCAGTCTATATCTCTATTCAATTAAATTTTCTCTTTTACAGTATTGCAGTATCGGAGTCCAGTCTTGTTCAGTACTCTCTACATTTTGTTTATTCAGTCTAGCTGTGAGTATATCCATACTCATCATTTCGATAAGCCTTTTAAACCACTCGCTGGCTGAGGGCACTTCTGCTAGTTTCCATTTTTTTGCTAGTATAATCCGAGCTGAAGTTATCATATACAATAATATCTTCCCATATTTCCTTTCCATTTTTGCTGGGATCTTATTTGTCATGTTCAACAGATATATTTCTGGTATCATGTCATATCTTATTTTAAATATTTCACAGATTACTTTATGAACAGTTGTCCAATACTTCCTGACTTTGTCACAGTTCCACCATACATGTAACCAACACCCTGTAGTTTGCTTACACTTCCAACATCTGTTATTACCATTCCTGTAAATTTTTGCTAATTTCGCTGGGGTGAGGTACCAACGTTGCTCCATTTTTAGATAGTTTTCTTTCAAGTCTTGACATTGAGTAAATTTTTGTGTCTTCATTCTTGCCCACTCCCAATTTTCCAAATCAATGTCCCTACCAATATCCTTGGCCCATCTAATCATCGTATCTTTTACTAAGTCATGTTCCAAATCTATTGCTTGTAAAGTCTCATAGTATTTGGAAGTTAGTTTTTTTCCATCTTGCTTAATCACTTTATCCAATTCGGTGTCTGCCTCTTCAAATCCCAGTTTTTTATCATCTGCTTTAAATCTGTCCATTAGCTGTTTATATGGAAACCAATGTAAATTTTTATCCAATTCTTTCAAATTCTCTAAAGGCTTTAATTCATAGCTTCCACTCCTTGTTTTGCTCAAGATGTCTTGATATCTCAACCATTTGGGTACTTCTCGCCATCTTCCAAAAAAGGCTTCTTGTGGTGACACCCATAAAGGTAGTTTTCTGTAGAATTTTTCCTTACAATACAGCCAAATCCTTATCAATGATCTTCTGACATAATGATGCTCAAATTCTTTGTGCACTTTTGTATTATTATACCACATATATGCGTGCCAACCAAATCTCAAATTAAATCCTTCTAAGGCGAGAGTTCTATCATTTTCTAATTTTGCCCAGTCCGTGATCCAAGTTAATGCATTTGCATAATAATAAGTCTTTAAATCTGGTAAGTTACAACCCCCATTTTTCTTCTTATCAATCAGTGTCTTCCACTTTATCCTAGATTTTTTACCTGACCAGATGAATTTTACAAGATCTTTCTTCCATTGTATAAGTGGTTTATCATTTAAAAGCACTGGAATGTTTTGAAACAAAAAGTTCATCTTTGGTAGTATCATCATTTTAATTGTCTCTATTTTTCCCAACAATTATAAATTTAATTTTGTCCATTTATTAAGATCTTCTTTAATTTCTTTCCATAGTCTTTCATAGTTATTTTCAAATAAATCAGGATTCCTCTTTGTAATCCAAATTCCTAAATACTTAATTTTCCTCTCAACTTTGAATCCTGATAAAGACTGTAGTTTAATCTCTTCTTCCTTTGTCATATTCTTTGTAAGCATTACTGTCTTTTCTTTATTTATCTTTATTCCAGAAACTTTTTCAAAGTCCAACAAAATTCCTTGAAATTTCTCTATCAAGCTTAGAGGTTCTTCCATAAATATTACCACATCATCTGCAAAAGCTTTTAACTTGTAATGTTGTCCTTTAATCTTTAGTCCTTTTATATCTATGTCATCTCTTCTTTATAGTTTAGAAATTAATTTTGTAATTTCCTTTCCCCCTTCTGAGATATCTGTTTGCAGCATTTAAAGCTATCACCTTATATATCTTTACATTCCGGAGTCTTCAGTGTTGCCCAGTTTTCTTCTAAAAATTTTAACACTGTCTTCCATTCTTTGTTAAAATTTTCTAATGTTTTGTCTTTGATTTCTCAGTTCCCCACCTCCTATTTGCAACTGCTTCCCATGTACTTGCACTTCCAGTGCATGAATCATCAATCTCCTCTCCCTTAGTCCAGTAAGCTTTCCTTGGGAGCAAGTAAGTGCCTGATTGCATACTGCATCTGATATAACCTAACTGTGATCTCACTTAGGGAGGTAAATTCCTACAAATCAATATATATTGTAACTGCATATGTATTGCAATTCGTAGTTCATATTTCATCCATAACTCCTGCAAAAACTGCAAACATTCTCTCAGTAAATCTTGCCAAGAATCTTGCTGTGGTAGGTTCCCCTTTGATTGAGAAATGACTTGAAGGCATACAGCAACAATATCTCAGCATTGAAGCTCACTGAACACAGCTTTGAGCAAGTCACTATCTCTTAGGGCCTAAATATCCTGAAGGCACCAGATTCTGTCTGATCTTGGAAACCAAGCCTTGGTTACTACTTGGATGGAAGACTACTAATGAATACTGGGTGTTGTAGGCTATATTTCAATGGAGGAAAATGAAAAAAAAAAACTAACTCTGAGTATTACTTGCATCAGAAAACCCTATGAAATTCATGGGGGGTCCATAAGTTGACAGGTTGCTTGAAGAAACACACACACCTATCCATACTACTTGCCACTTTTCTTGATTCTATACATTCATCAAATTACCAAAATGTCAGATCAGACAAAGTCTTGAATGTGTTTTTGGCAGAAGAAACCAACTTGAAAAGATAAATTACCTTAACATTAAGCCTTGAGCAGCACTTGAGCAGGTCAATAATGGCCCATCAAAAAGTCTTTATTGATGCAAAAGAGGTTTGCTTTGGAAGAAATGAGCACTTCTGCAGAAATGTCACTACTATTCACGTTTTCTTTATTTTTGTTTTTAAAAAATCAAAACCTCCTCAAATATGGACAAGACTTTCCTCCCTTTCCTCCAACAACCTTAAAGCTCATTTCAAAAATAGCAGTAAGCAGTAAAATATAAAATCCTCAAATGCCCTTTCAGTTGAAAAAAAAATGCCCCCTTTCACTACTTCTTTACTAAACAGAGTGTGGTTTGGGCAGTATTTCTGGAGTTAATCCATACAGAACAATCCCATGGTATATGTGTGTAAAGATTCATGGTGGGATTAAGACCTGCCAGCTCAGTGCAGCAACAGTGCTACGTACTATTAGTGGGTGGTGGTTTCCCTCCATTGTAATTAATGAGAGAAATTAAATCCAGGGTTTTTGTGGGCTATTGTGGAAGGAATGATAGTAAAACAAGAGGTCTTTGGGAAAGTGATTTGATTGGCATTAGAAAGTTACTGCTCATTTTTGAGAAGGAAATATTTTTCATATGTCAAAAGCTTCTGTTATGAAGCTATCTGTCAAAAAATTGGACCTTAACTTTTAAAGAATGTTAGGGCTTTTGTCAGTCATTTTCATAGGTTAAGTTAGCAACATCTAGATAAGGTCTCCCTCCTCCATCTCAGTATATTGTTAGGAAACAGTATGAGAAAACGTACTAAGAAGTCCCCTCTCCAGTTTTGCTAATCCATTTTCCACCTGACTTGTATTGGGAGAAAGGATCAAGAAAAAGAGGAGGGTTAAAATTCAGCTTCTCCCACAATTCTCAATCCCAGTCACTTTAGATACCATTTCAGCAAGTGGAGAAAAGGGGAATGTGTAGCCCTTCCTCTCTTCTATTGCTCAGCAGTTTTTTAGCCCTCAGTTGAGTAGCATGGAGAAGGTATATCACAAGAAGGTGATACTTAAATGTCATCTTGCTTTTAATAGCTTGAAAGCTTGAAAACAGCTTTGCAAGATAAAAGAGAGATCACAGCAGGCATTAAAGTGATATTTCAGCTGATGGAAAGATGTGTGCATGTGCAGAGGTATATGAAGGAGAGAAGGAGAATGTCCAGTCACTATTGTCTTTGGTCCTGCCCACATCAGGAATGGTCTCCCTAAAGAGCTTTCCCATGAGCAAACGTGGCTCTTAAAACTAATCCTCACTCCTCTCCAAATGAGTCCCTTATGCACAAACATGGCTACATGGGTGGACTTTCTTGCAGGAACATTGAATCATTATACATGCATTGAACTTGCAAAGTCCATACCATGGCAGGAGAAAACTGCAGTGGTGGGTGATGTCACCCAAATTCAAAAATAATTTGTTTGACCTGTAATGTCTAGAAGGTGGAATAACTCACGGACACAGACTTTGTTATGAGAAAGCCTTGATAACAATACGTAAACATTGTTAGGCTTGGGAAAGAAAACCACATGGTAGATGATGGACAGCAAGAGGCTGGGTTAGTATACATCATACAGGCATTATCCAATTAACATAAGGTTAACACCTAGAAGGTGGAGTATGGGAAGGGCCTAGAGAATATTGTGTTTAAGAATAACAATGTTTATTATTCAAGATGTGAGTGCAACAGCAACAAGTTGAGATCCTAAGCTTTTGGGATTGTTAAAGATGTAATCTTTCATGGCTGAACTGGACAAGTTCATCACAATGGATTTTACTTAGTTATATTATTTTTCTTTTATATGCATTAATAAAACTATGCTTTTGGACTTTACAATGTGTCTTCTTGACTGAGGAAGACAGGATCCTGAAGAAGGGAAGCTGAGCCAGTTGATGGTAAAAGTTACAAAGTGGCTGTGGATCACAGCAGCCAGCTTGTCCTGCAGATTCTGCTGGGTGTCAAAGAGCATCACTGCAACACTCATCATCCACACACTGACATAGATATATTCGAAATAGAGCTTCAACACCCTGAAATTCTTTCTCTTAACTTTGTCTAAGTTAAAATCAAAGCTATTTTTTCATCATGCTAATATCTACAACATAATGCAAAGTGCTCAAAATGTTAATGAATGTTCAGGAATTTATTTATTTATTTTAACCCTTTGTACTCAGTGAAGTTGGCTGGTTGATGTTTTCAAAATCAGGATTGAATAACTTATACATCAATGTCTTGGCCCCACTCCTAAGTAATCTATTTGAAAAAGGAATTTGAAAGCATCCTAAAGAATACATTGCTTGTGTCTTGCTTTTATCTGGCAAATTATGGTTGGTTAGGTAGAGCAACTGGTTCCTTCCTGCCCCATCATCCAAATCTGTTGCAATTGAACTAGATTGCACTAAAGCCCTCCGCAGAAATACAATACTTTAAATAAAATTTGCACTATTGGGGAATAATTGTGACCATGTAACCTCTGAGCTTGCTAAGTCTGTGGTCCAGGTGTTGCTGGGCAGCTCTGAGGCCCCTGCACTCCAATCTTAAGAGTTCTTTATCTTTGAAATTGACTAGATAGCCCTTAATACAGAGGATACATTCAAATGAGGACTGTGCTCTGTAAAGTAGGATACATGGCCACTCCTACTTGGGAAATGTCATTTTCCCAGGACACATGACATTAGCCAGGAAGGGAAGGAGGAATTATTTTCCCGCCATGGTTATCATTGCATCAGTGGCAGAAGGTGGAGGTCAGCTCTTTTCCCTCTCTAGGACTGTTGTGTGCCTTCAAGTTGTTTCCTACATATGGCCACCCTAACGCAAACCTATCATAGGGTTTTCTTGGGAAGAGTTGTTCAGAGGAGGTTTGCCACTGCCTTCCCCTGAGGCTGAGAGCATGTAACTTACCCAAGGTCACCCAGTGGGTTTCAGGTCCAAGCAAGGAATCAAACCCTGTAATAATAATAATAATAATAATAATAATAATAATAATAATAATAATTTTTATTTATAACCCACCCCTCTGCGTGGCAATCGGGGCGGGGAACAACAAATTTAAAACAAACAAAGTTAAAATCAATCCCTCATCCCATAATCCCTCACCCTCCCACCCCCTTAAAAAAGAATTAAACACAATCAAATTTAAAAATGCCACATTAATTAAAAATAGATAAGAGCAAAGGATGAAATCAGGGCAACAGATTAAAACATATCTCCCAGCTGAAGTTATTCAGAGAAGGCCTGCCAGAAGAGATCCGTCTTTACTGCTTTCTTGAAGGCAGCAAGAGTAGTGATAAGACGGATCTCATCCAGCAGGCCATTCCAAAGTCTGGGGGCGGTTGCGGAAAAGGCCCTCTGGGAGGTCTGGGACAGCCTAGTTCTTATTGGCTGTAACAGATTCCTCCCAGAGGACCGTAGGGTGCGGGGGGGATCATATGGGGAGAGGCGGTCCCTAAGATAAGATGGACCCAAGCCATGTAGGGCTTTAAAGGTCAAAAACAACACCTTGTACTGTGCCCGGAAACTAATCGGCAGCCAGTGGAGGGATTCAAGCACTGGTGTTATGTGCTCCCTCCGAGATGTTCCCATAATTACCCTGGCTGCCATATTCTGCACTAATTGTAGTTTCCGGGTTAGGCACAAGGGTAGCTCCATGTAGAGTACGTTACAGTAATCCAGACGTGAGGTTACCAGGGCGTGTACCACAGTTTCCAGATCCCTCATGTCCAGAAAAGGGCGCAGTTGGCGTATCAGCCGAAGCTGATAACAGGTACTCCTGACCGCCGAATTCACCTGACTAGTCATGTGAAGCAACGAATCAAGGAGCACCCCCAGACTGCGAACACAGTCCTTAGAGGAGAGTGTGACTCCATCCAGGACTGGAGACTGTATTCCCAAATCTGGTTTCGGGCCCGTCACTGCAAGTACCTCTGTTTTGTCAGGATTCAACTTCAATCTGTTTTTCCTCATCCAACCCATTACCGCTCTGAGACAGTCATTAAGAGGGGAGGCGCCATCTGAAGTCTGAGATGATGATCTGGTCATGGAGAGGTATATCTGGGTGTCATCAGCATACTGAAGACACCGAGCTCCATGCCTCTGGATGATCTCTCCCAGCGGCTTCATATAAATATTGAACAATATCGGGGACAGGATGGCACCCTGCGGGACGCCACAATTAAGCTCGATTTTAGATGAGCAACTGTCCCCGAGCCTCACCCTCTGAGATCTGCCCGAGAGGAAGGAACGGAACCACTGCAAAGCAGTGCCTCCAATTCCTAACTCTCTCAGGCGATCTAAGAGGATGGCATGATCTATAGTGTCAAAAGCCGCTGAGAGATCCAAGAGCACCAACAAGGTCACACTACCCCTGTCGATACTCAAGCGGAGGTCATCGGTCAGAGCAACCATGGCAGTCTCCACTCCATATCCTGTCCTGAAGCCGGTTTGAAATGGGTCGAGATAATCGGTTTCATCCAAGACTGCCTGAAGTTGGGAAGCAACTGCCCTCTCGATCACCTTGCTCAAAAAAGGGAGCAAGGAGACTGGTCTATAGTTGTTTCTGTCCAGGGGGTCCAGGGAAGGCTTTTTCAGGAGTGGCCTAACTGCTGCCTCCTTTAAGCAAGATGGTACATTGCCTTCTCTGAATGACGCGTTGATTGTGTCCTGAAGGAACTCCTTCAACGCATCCCCCCCGGACAACCAGCCAGGATGGACAAGGATCGAGGGGGCAAGTCATCTTTCTCACACTTCCAAGCAGCTTGTCCATGTCATCGGTACTCACAGATTGTAATTGATCCAGTAAAGTGCCATCAACGGAGTTCCTGGATGCCTCATCTACAGATTCTGCCAAAACGATGGCATCTAAGTCTGCTCTTATCCGAGAGATTTTATCTGTAAATTGGATGTTAAAGGCCTCACAGCAGGCTGTTGTCGGGTTAAGTAGGGGGTTCGGCGCAGGGGGAACCTTCGTCAACTCCCCTACCACCCTAAACAGCTCTGCCGGGCAAGACTCTGCAGACGCAATGCATGCAGAACAGAAAGATTTCCGTGCTGCACGCAGAGCCTCCCTATAGGAATCAAGATGCTTCCTAAGGCGAGTTCTGTCGGATAAGAGACGAGTCTTTCGCCATTCGCACTCCAGTCGTTGTCCAGCTCGCTTCATCCTCCTAAGCTCCTCGGTGTACCAGGGCTTACGATTCGAAGCGGGCTGGAAAGGACGCTTGGGAGCGATTGTGTCAATAGCCCTGGTGAGGTTGGTGTTCCAGGTGTCCACCAAGGCTTCGACAGAATCACTGCCGTTACCAACCATTAAACCCTCTAGGGCTTTCTGGAAACCAATTGGTTCCATTAGCCTTCGAGGGCGGACCGTTCTAATAGGTCCGCCACCCCCGGGAGGGTGGATAATAGCCTTTAGTTCTGCCCTGATCAGAAAATGATCCGTCCATGACAGGGCGGAGGTTTCCCTGACCTCCGCCCACAGATATTCCTGCTCCGTACTAAAGACCGCATCGAGTGTATGACCAGCACAATGCGTGGGCCCGTTGACCAACTGGGATAGGCCCATGTTAGTCATGGTATCCATGAACTCCCGAGCCGCGCCAGTTAGGTCTTGCAAGCTGGTTTCGAGTGGGATGTTGAAGTCGCCCAGAACCAAGAGTCTGGACGACTCCAACAGCAACTCAGAAACCAGGGCGGTCAGCTCGGTCAGGGAATCTGTTAAGCAACGGGGTGGCCGGTATACCAACAGAATCCCCAAACTATCCCTGGTCTTCAGGCTGAGGTACATACACTCGATGTGTGTCGTTTTCCGGATAGGCTTCCTGATCAGGGTTAAGATGTTCCTATAGACCAAGGCTATACCACCCCCCGCCCACTTTCCCTCACCTGCTCGATAACTGAGAACCCAGCTGGGAGGGCCTGCGCCCAAGTCGCAGAGCTGGCATCCCCCAGCCAGGTCTCAGTGAAGCATGCCAGGTCAGCTGCCTCATCCACCAGGAGATCGTGAATGATGTGTGTTTTGTTCTTGACCGACCTGGCATTGCAAAGGAGCAGATTAAGGGTCAGTGGAATGGCTGGTATGTTCTCCAAGTTATCCTGGGAAGCAGAGCCAACTGAAGGGGGGATAGATATCAAGCATTGATCCCTCCTTCTTTTGTAACATCTGTTGGTTCTGCTGCCGCCATACCTCCCCCTCCCCCACACCACCTGAATGTCCGCCCCCAGACTATAGTCAGCTACAATATGCGAGGGGGGGAGATGAGTGCCCAGCTGCTTCCAATCCTGATTTCAGCTGCAGCTGTATGGAAGGCCAAGCAATTATAAAGAGGAGATAATTCCTCAAGGCCATCCAGTGGCTAGAGCAAGGCCGACAGCGATGGGGCCAAAAATAGGCCCAGATGTAAAGTCCCGCTGCCCCGGGGGGGAAGGAAAGGCTCGGTGGGGCCTTTGTAGGCCCAGGTGGTCCTGCCCTCCTCCTCCTCCTCGTGCTGCTCGCTACAAGGCCGGGTGTGCAAGGCCAAGCAAGTTGGGGCCAAAGGGGTCCAGATCATGAGTCCCGCTGCCACTGGGGGGGTAAGGAAGGGCTCATTGGGGCCTTTATAGGCCCAGGTGGTCCTGCCCTCCTCCTCCTCCTCGCACCACTCACCGGAGGGCCTGGCAAGGCCGAGGCTCGCTGGGGGCCGAAGGCAGGCCCTGGAGATGGTCCCGCTGCCGCTGGGGGGGTAAGGAAGGGCTTGTTGGGGCCTTTATAGGCCCAGGTGGTCCCGCCCTCCTCCTCCTCCTCGCGCCGCTCACCGGAGGGCCTGGCAAGGCCGAGGCTCGCTGGGGGCCGAAGGCAGGCCCTGGAGATGGTCCCACTGCCGCTCTAGAATCATAGTCCAACACTCAAACTACTACTCCATGCTGAGCTAGTATGGAGTAAATCACAATCAGGAGAGACATCTGAAGCTAAAATGTTTATCTTGGAAGGCAGGAATACATCATGGGCTGGAGATAATAGTAAAAATGTTATAGAGAGAACAAGGCAAATGATGCAAGGGCACAACAGTGTAAGGAACTTTCAACTGAACTAAGTTTTAAATTGGAGATGTATAAGAAATAGAAAATGGGCAAAATCACTAAATCACTAAAGAGGAATTCAAACAAATAGCTAGCACATGTAGGGGTAAAGTCAGGAAAGCCAAAGCACAGGATGAGCTCAGCTTGCTAGAGCAGTTAAGCACAATAAAAAGGGCTTTTTGGGGTATATCCATAGCAAAAGAAAGAAGAAAGAATGGTAGGGCCACTGCGCAGAGAAGATGGAGAAATTCTAACAGGGGACAGAGAAAAGGCAGAACTTCTTAACGCTTTCTTTGCCTCAGTCTTCTCACAAAAGGAAAAGGGTGTTCAACCTGAGGAAAATGGAGCAGAGGACACAATAGGGGAAATGCAGCACAAAATAAGTAAAGAGGAAGTACAGGAATACCTGGTTAACCTAAATGAATTTAAGGACCAGATGAACTACATCCAAGGATATTAAAAGAACTAGAAAATGTAATCTCAGAGCCACTGGCAATAATCTTTGAGAAATCCTGGAGAACAGGAGAAGTCCCAGCAGACTGGAGGATGGCAAACATTGTCTGCATCTTCAAAAAGGGGGGAAAAGAGGATCCCAACAACTATTGCCCAGTTAGTCTGACATCAATACCAGGAAAGATTCTAGAATAGTTCATTAAACAGAGAGTCTGTGAACATTTAGAAGGGAATGCTTTAATCAATAAAGTCAACATGGGTTTCTCAAAAACAAGTCATGCCAAATTAATCTTATCTATTTTTTGATAAAATTACCAGCTTGGTAGATGAAGGGAATGCTGTGGATATAGTATATCTTGATTTCAGTAAGGCTTTTGACCAGGTCCCCCATGATATTCTTGCAAACAAGATAGTTAAATGTGGGCTAGACAATAAAATTGTTAGCTGGATTAGTAATTGTTTGACTGACTGATCCCAAAGGGTGCTCAGCAATGGCTCCTCTTCATTCTGGAAAGAAGTGACCAGTGGGATGCCACAGGGTTCTGTCCTGGGCCCAGTGCTATTCAACATCTTTATCAATGACTTGGATTAAAGAATAGGGGGCATGCTTCTCAAATTTGCAGATGACACCAAATTAGGAGGAATAGCTAATACCCCCAAAGACAGGATGAAAATTCATCAAAATGACCTTAATAGATTAGAAATCTGGGCCAAAGCTAACAAAATGAATTTCAACACAGAGAAATGTAAGGTACTGCACTTAGGGCAAAAAAATGAAATGCATAGATATAAGATGGGGGACACCTGGCTTAACGAGACTACGTGTGAAAGGGATCTAGGAGTCCTAGTGGACCACAATTTGAACATGAATCAACAGTGTGATGCCTCAGCTAAAAAGGCCAATGCAATTTTAGGCTGCATTAGTAGAAGTATAGTATCTAGATCAAGGGAATTAATAGTACTAGTGTATTCTGCTTTGGTAAGGCCCCACCTGGAATACTGTGTCCAGTTCTGGGCACCACAATTCAAAAAGGATGTTGAAAAACTGGAGCGTGTCCAGAGGAGGGCAACTAAAATGGTTAAGGGTCTGGAAACCATGCCCTATGAGGAATGACTTAGGGAACTGGGTATGTCTAGCCTAGAGAATAGACAGTTAAGAGGGGATATGATAGCCCTGTTTAAATATTTGAAGGGTTGTCATATTGAGGAGGGTGCTAGCTTATTTTCTGCTGCCCCAGAGGACCCGAAACAATGGATGCAAGCTTCAGGAAAAGAGGTTCCACCTCAATATTAGGAGGAACTTCCTGACAGTGAGAGCTGTTCGACAGTGGGACACACTCCCTCGGAGTGTGGTGGAGTCTCCTTCTTTGGGGGTCTTTAAACAGAGGCTGGATGGCCATCTGTCAGGGATGCTTTAATTTTGAGTTCCTGCATGACAGGGGGTTGGACTGAATGGCCCTTGTGGGCTCTTCCAACTCTATGATTCTATGATCTTCACAATGAAGGTGACTCTTATGAATTACTTTGAGGTTCATATTCCAAGTCAGGCCATTATGAATGTCAGCAACATTGCTTTTTAAAAGGATCCTTCAAAGCTGGATTTCAAAAACACAACCAAAGGATGTTCAGTATTCAAAAGTCTAAATTTAAATCCTGTAATTTTGCTGGTTATTGTTTCAGCTCACTGCTTTGCCACTTCTGGCTATCTTTTCATGGATTTTATAACACATATTGGCACAATGTATCTCAAGTCTTTGGAATAATCCTTCTTTAGAAATAGCAAAGATAAATAGTAGTGTTTTTTACCCATTGCCTTTAGATGTCTAAAAGCAACAGAAAATTTGGTGTTTTGTGAAAGGTATATACCAAAGTCACATTTAAATGAACGTGTGTACATTGTTCAGAATGTAGTACATAATAGTATGCATCTTCACACAGAAACATCCCTCATACACACAACACAACAGGCCTTCCTAATTTGATCTCTGTTTCCGTAGCTATCTGAATCTCTGAAAGCCATAAATTATGCTCTTGAGTCAGAGAAGCACTTCCAATGAAGACAACAATGTCAATGAAATAAAATTAATAGCACAAAATGCTGATCAAATGGGTAAATCCTCTTTCTCCTCATAAAAGCCTATTAGCCTGACTCATATTTACTCTTCTTCTTGGCCCAAATTAGTGTGTTTCTTGAAGCTTATGGGAAACACTAACAGTAATGAAGCAGAAAAATTAGGAATGTTAAAAAATTAAGGTGATCCATAAATGGTGATAAACTTGTCCTCTCTTCAGTGTCCACGTACTTTTGATGAGCTGGCAGAGTTTTAAACATCTTTAATTTAAGATAGAGCAGTTTTACTTCTTTCAAGCTACAGTGGAAATAATTTCCTTATCTATCATTTAGAATGGTTTAATATTTTCATTAATCCACACATCATAAAGCAGAAAGTGATTTTTATACATATTCCAATCACTCATTGTGGCCGACTGCAAATGGGAAACGGATGTTTTTCTGCTGATTCTGAATTTAAAATTTAAGGACAGTATCTCCACAAGTCAGAGTAATTAGGGAGGCAAAGATTTAAAGACAGATAGAGCCTCTGTCATCTCATCCTTGCCATTATTGGGTTTATTATTGGTTTGGAGGGAAAATAAATGAACAAATCATGGGAACATAACCCTAGAGAGAAGGGAGATCTGGCATATTGATAGAAAAGAAGCAACACCTTTAAAGCAAAGCTGCAGTAGTGACTGATTATTCATAGGTTTACTAGCCAGCAATACACTGGGAGTCTTCTTCTCTTTCAGCTGTTTCCCTGTGTAAATGCACAGATACACACACCTTGCAGGTGTTCCAGCTGATTTACTGTAAATCCACCAAGTCATTTCACAGATTAATTAGCAACACTAATTAGCAACACTGTGACAAGGCCAGCAGAGAAGGTCAATTGCTTTCTGAAGATTATCATGTTTTATTATGAAATAGTGTCATGATTATATTAAAATGCATCATATTAACATTATATTATTAGTTGTTCTAATATATAAAATGTAGTTCACTCTCTAAAAAGTCCCACATAACTGCTGGTCTGTGAATGCCTTGGCCCAAAGAAATGCTGATCATTAAGAAGAGTCTGATCATTCTCAGACCTATGGATGAGGATATCTGTCAAGTCTCTTTCCATAGACTTTCTCCTTTTTCTACTCCAAATTTCATTTACTTTTTCTTACAAACTTAGAGAAACTATATGAACCAAATCTAAATGATGATAAAACATTTATTTATTTATTTATTTATTTATCTATTTGATTTTTATTCCACCTTTCTCTCATAAGGGGCCCAAGGCGGCTCACAGATTTAAAAAATGTGGTTATTGTTGTTGTTGTTGTTTTTGGTTTTTTTATACTTTATTTATACCAATTATAAAATTACAGATAGTTAAATCGTTCAGCTACACATACAGATCACATCAACAAAAGGCAACATTTGTGTCATTTTCCCCAAATTAAATTTGTTTCTTTGTTTTACTTTTAACACTTATTTTTATAGTTGTATTTCTAAACACAAATTATACTTGTATGTGCTATTAATTAAACTGAATAACTTAAAGACATATCCGTGTCCATATGTTGTTTTGTTATTACATAATTGTTTGTCTACTTCTCAAAATGTACTTTTACTCCTTATAACCCAATTTAATAGTTTTTCCTTTAACTTTTCCCTGTGTATTGTTATTACTATTACAGGTGAGATTATACCTTAGAAACATTAGAAGCTTAGTACATCCCATTTTTTTCCACAATAATTATGCAGTGGTTTCCATACATTGTTTGTCTCATTTTTATCTTTACCTTCTAACATCTCATCTTTTTTATCAATTTCCGCAATTTCTAATAATTTGTATAACCAGTTGTCTATGGTAGGTACACTTTCTAGTTTCCATTTACTAGCAAGCAAAATCCTGGCTACCGTAGTCATATATAGAAGAAGCTTCCATGTATTTTTTTTCTCTCTTGAATTTTCTTCTCCTGAATCATATTAAGTAAATAAAGTTGTGGCGTACATTCAAATGGTATATCCAATATTTCACATATTGTATTATGAATAGATGTCCAAAAATTCCTGACCTTAGAGCATTTCCACCACATGTGTATCCATGATCCATGTTCTTTATGACATTTCCAACAAATAGGACAATTATTTTTATACATTTTTGCCACTTTAGCCAGTGTAAAATGCCACCTCATTTCCATTTTAAAGTAATTCTCTTGTAATGTTTGGTTAATTGTAAATTTGTTTGTTGCTGATCTAGCTTTAACCCAACATTCTAGAGGGATTTCTTTATCTATGTCTTTTGCCCATAACAACATATGTTCTTTTACCTGCTCTTCTTCTAATTTCCTAGAGAGTAATATACCATATAGTTTAGATGTTATTTTTGGTTTATCTAATAGCAGAATGTTGTCTATTTCATTTTTCGTTAGATAAATTCCATATTGTTTTATATCATATTTAAGAATATTTTGAATTTGATAGAATTGAAACCAGGTGAAGCCAGGGTCTCTATCTTGAATTTCATTAAGTGTTTTTAACTCATAAGAACCCTTGTTTTTGTCAGTCTTTAGTATCTCTCCATATTTCAACCAGTAAAATGTGTTTAAAAATTACAATAAAATATAAAACAATTAAAATCATCTAGTAACAGCATAAAATCACCAAAAATATACAAAATTTAAAAACATGACTAAAAGATGCCTACCCCTTAAAAATAAGAAATAAAAAGACAGATGATCAGCTGAATGAGAACAGGAACAGTAGTGTTTCTGGAAGGATCTTGATAAATGTCCATATATGTTAAAATGCACTTTCCTGCATTGCTTATTCAAATGGCCAGAGGGAAATGTCTCCTTGCTGGCAAAGGGATGCCATGTCTCTATTAAACTGTATTGAAGACATTTCCATACTATTAAATTTTGACTGATTGCTCAGTCTTGGAAAAAATTCCCACTTCATTGTTGCCTTAACAAAGTATGGTTTATTGTATTTGCTGAAAAACTGACATATGTGTTCAAGATTGGCAATCAAATTGTGATTGCAATAAAAGAAAACAAAACTGAAACAATTTGGTTTCCTTTCCTTTTATTCATTTCAGATTTCAAATTTTCACAATGACCTCAAGAACACCAACTGAGCTTCTAGCAAAATAGAAATAAACATGTTTCTTATTCACTCTTGTTCTTTGACTCAAAATTATCAGAACTGACATGCTCAGGAGTAGGCAACCTTTCCCCTTTAAGGGCCAAGGGACTTCAGCTCCCAGAATCCCAGGAGCTATTGGCCAACATGGGACTATTGGCCAACATGGCTGAGGCTTCTGGGAGCTGAAGTCCCTGTGTTATATAATAACAAGAACTTTATTATTTATATAAAGCTTTAAATGTCAATCTGAGGATGGAGACTTACAGTATTAGCTGTAATGGTTAACATGCTTTTAAAAAATAGAAAGAAAGAAAAAAACATTTTTTACAACTTGGTTCAGTCATTAATCAAAACTGAGGCTGTAGTCAAGAAATCACAAGGCTATGACTTGGAAAGGTACCTATGATTCTCTTTGTAAGATTTCTGAAGCATAAAGATATCTCAATGATTTCCATAGTCAGAATCATTGGTGCCATACTACTCCTGATCCTGGGACAGTTGGACAGTGAAGAAAGTTTATGGTGTGTGTGTGTAAGATGTGGTGCCAGGAAAGGGTTCTATGGATACAGTAGATCGTCAAATTGACAAATAAATAAACATGAGAGTCAATCAAATCTGAATTGTCATTAGAAACCAAAATCAATTGCTTCTGTCTGCACGGTCCAAATAAATCAGCTTCCCCCTGTCCTCTTGAGGAGGAGTCTGGACAATACACAGTTCAAACCCTGAGTCTGGTGCAAAGAAACCAGACAATATCCAACCAGTTCAGCACCAAACCCAGGGTATACCCCTATTAATATAGACTAAAATAACTCCCCTTTTCCTCCTGATCTTCCTGGAAGAACTAGAGCCCTCTGTTGTGATACTGAGCAGTTGTTGAAAATGCTTTCCACTGTGCTGCCCAGCATTGCTGGCTAGTTACCTCATTCTGAACTGAAGAGCAAGTGATTCACCACTGCCACACCCATGCCAGGTGGCACAGTGAAATGCAAAGAGACGTCTGGTTTCAGCATAGAGTGCTTGAGGTAATTGGGGGGGGGGGGGGGGAGGTCAGGGTAATTCTTGGCTAAGGATACTCTGGGCTGCCCTGAAGTATCCTAGTCAGTGCAGAGAGGATCACTATTGTACTTCGAACATGTCAGAACACAACATGACTCTGAAAAAAAAGCTCCGTAAAGTAGATGCATTGATTTACTAAAGGAAGCCACAGCTCATGAGCTCTCTTATAAGGTCTTGCTTATAAAGTCATCATAAGTTAAAGCTAGTTTGATGGCAAATAATAAAAAAATCTCTACACATGTGCCTTTTTTTTTTGCTTTTTCAAAAATTTGAAAAAATTATTGACACATGCATATTGTTACATACATACATACATTACATACCTTAATACGTACATTACATACATTACACCATCACATACACATCAATACATTCCAGTGTTAACTCTAAATGAGATTATATAGTCATCACTAAGAAAAATCCTTTCCTTGCCAAGAACATATCTATCAGATTGTTCATGCTTATTCTATTGATTATTTCTGATTTTATGTTTATTAATAAACGAGGTTTGTTGTATGCTGTGTTATCTTAAACTTTCCAACCTTCTTCCTGTTCATTGTGACTGATTTTCTTTAAGCTCTTACTACTTTTCAAGATTTATTATTTTTGTTGCTTCAATTTTATCATGATTTCTTATTTTTCTTGAGTTGTCTTATCTTACAATATTAGTCTTTTATTTTATTATAACAATTCATTTGTTTTTACAATAATCAATGAATGTGTTCCATTATTTTTCCATTTCTTCACAGGGTGTACCATTTATCCAGTATGGCAGTTTATCCATCTACTATTGTGTCCAACTTCTTTAATAGCAAATCATCAATTGTTGGAGCATTCTACAAATGTGTCATTTTTTCATTTCCACATCTGATTCTCTGGTTATAGTGTTATTATTGTTGTTTTCCTGATAGTGCAATTCCCCATAACTTCTAGAGCAGGGGTCGGCAACCCCTGGCCCGCTGGTCGGGTGCGGCCCGCGGAGGCCGTGGGACCGGCCCGTGGCTGGTCCTGCTGCTGCCACCACCCCCCTGCACACAAGTGCGGGTGCTATTTTGGCATCCAAAATGGCACCCGCACTTGCGCACGCATGTGCACGGCAGCAGCCCCCATTTTGGAAGGCCCAACATGCAGGACGCCGGCGCCATTGGGCCTTCCAAAATGGCAACCCCCACGCACGCACGCATGTGCACGACAACGGCCATCCTGTGCATGCGTGCGCATGGGGGCAAGCGCATGTGCGCCCACCTGGCCCCCGCGCCATTTCCTTCCCCCTCCCAGCCCCCCAGCAAAAAAGGTTGCCGACCCCTGTTCTAGAGAATAGGTTCTAGAGCAGGAGTAGGCAACCTTTCCCCTTTAAGGGCTAAGGGACTTCAGCTCCCAGAATCCCAGGAGCTATTGGCCAACATGGGATTATTAGCCAACATGGCTGAGGCTTCTGGGAGCTGAAGTCCCTCGGCCCTTAAAGGGGAAAGGTTGCCTACCCCTGTTCTAGAGAATAGGTGTAGGCCAGGGAAGAAATATCTTCACATGAGGATTCTGCATCCATTACCTAGCTGTATCTCACAACTTTTCTACTAAAGTAAATAATAGACCTGATGTGAGACAATGAAATAACTCTCTGGTAGTTAGTGGAACTCCCAACACAAACACAAAAAAAGCCAGCTTATAGTCCTCCTCACAGTGTGAATTTTTAAGAGGAACAAAAATCTGTATCTGTTTTTTATGCTCCCCTCCTCCCACTAAGCTTTTCAAGTTGGATACAGGATTATCAGGATCCTGTAACTTTTAGCCTGAACAAATCATGGATCAGGATGAAGTACCATAAAGCTCTGTCAAGCAGGAAGAGGGTACCTGTCCTTTCTTACCTTCCAAGTTCCAGCTTTAAACCACAGCTCTTCCCTCCCAACAATGTTATTGCCTTGCTGGTAGAGAGCAGGGCAGGGAGGGTGGAAGCACCAGCAACAATAACAAAGTTGGATTCTTCTCTATATGACCCCCTTCTCCCTATTCTCCACCAAGAGGGGCACCTGTGGCTGAAAGATGGAGTTTGGAAGGTAAGAGAAGACAGGTACCTTCATTCTTCTTGATGTGGTTTTATAGGGTCTCATCTCATTCTCAATTTGTTCAGGATCAAAGTTACAGGAATCCCACCCATTCATGGCTGCACCCCACCCCCATTTGATTAAAACAGGAATGGACAAAGTGTAGCATCTGTGTCATATGTAACCCTTTTGAGTCTGATTTGTCCTCTTTCTCTCCCCCCCCCCCCAAGTCTCTGATGCCTATTCTACCACCATGGGGCTACCCTTGTACCTAACTTGGAAACTCCAATTAATTCAAAATATGGTAGCCAGGTTGGTCTCCGGAAAAACTAGAGGTGACCACATAACACCAATTTTAAAATCTTTACACTGGCTGCCTATTAGTTTCCGGACACAGTACAAGGTGTTGGTAATAATCTTTAAAGCCCTACATGGCTTAGGTCCACTTTATTTGCGGGAGCATCTTCTTCCATACAATCCACCCCACACACTCAGGTCCTCTGGGAGCAACTTATTACAGCCAAATAAGACCAGGCTTGCTGCAGTTACCCAGAGGACCTTCTCATCGGACACTCCTAAACTTTTGGAATGACCTCCCGGAGGAGATCCTATCAAGAAGGCTATCAAGACAGATCTCTTCCAGTGGGCATTCCCAGATTGATAGATGGACTCTCCCATTGTCCCATAACTGTGGTTGCTCTACTCATCCCACAATGCCTCGTTTTAATGAGGGTTAATTTTAGATTGATTTTAGTAAATTAATTGTATTTTATGATGTTTTCTATTTTAATTGGGGGTTAGGGAATTATGTTTAATTAATGTCATTGTGATATTTTATTATTTTATCCTTTGGGGAGAGGCGGGCTATTTATTATTATTATTATTATTATTATTATTATTATTATTATATGTTTTGTGAAATGTTTTTGTCCCACTACTTGAAGCATTGATGAGCAGCAGTTTGTATATGAAATAAGTTGTGTACCCCCAAGGTCCATCCCCATGAAACTCAAAGTAGACATCCATCTTCTTCTGGCTTTGATATTTTAAATTCTGGAAAACACTTTTGCATCAGTCAAAACCTTAATAGAGCAAATTTGTTACAGAACCAGTGATCCATACTCACAACCAGTCATATTCCAAATGCAACAACACTGGTTAGAAAATGCTCCAAGACTCAGTTTGTACAAGGTGTAGATTTCCATGCCAGTATTACAGCTGTCTTCCTCCAACCAATCAGCCTGTAGTAAATAACTCCCATCCCTTTTTACAATAGAGCAATGGATTTCGCTGTCTATCAATACAAGTAGCTATTTCTCTAACACATCAACCATGCTCAACATTAAGGAGAAGAGAACTGAAATGAAGCATTCTCTTTTCCTGGGAGGCATGGGAGGGATTAACTACTGCTGCAAATTGTTCTTGAAAAATTAACTTTTCTGTCTCATATGCTAATAATTTAGTGAACCTCTTTTAAAGTCATAAACAGGAAAATAAATTATTTAAGCTCATGCTAAAATGCTGAAAGCAATCCAAATAGAAGCCATATCCATTTCAGGGAGCATGTCAAGCAATTCAGCAAGCCATTTAGTATTGTTTGGTTGCTTAATATTAATTCCTTTCCAGCTAAAAGCACATCCTTTACTTTTTCCCACCTCTGAGGCATTGTAGATTTATTTCAGGGGCTTTAATTATTTTTTTATATTAAGCTGGGCCCAGTCTTGTGGATATAAAAGCCCTTAAAGGTTTATCACCCCACTGATGAATTTAGCAGCATCTAAAAACTGGCTGGGACAAAACAAAGTATCCCAAAGGCATAAAACCATGTATTTCCTGGGAAATCTTTTCATCCCAGTTGTTTGTTTATGGGGGCAGGGGGAACTAAACAGCATGTGGCTGTAATCTGAGGCATGTTTACAAATGTGCAGGTGACAATGTCATATCTACATTGTACATCTAGTTTCATATGTATTGTGCCATAAACATTACTTTGGGGGACAGCCTACCATTCTAGTGCATGATCATTAATAGTAGGGGTGGAAATAATATTTGACAGAACCTGAAAAATGGTTGAAAACCATTTCTTGATTAACAGGAAAACCTGGTAAGGGAATCCTGCATTGATAAGAATCTTTGCAACTTGGGACTTATTCTGGGTAAAAATCATTTGTTTGTTTTTTGCACTGAAAACAACAGGCAAAAGCTGTTTCCTTCATGCAAAAAAAAAAAAAAATCTGTTTTCTGCACAGAAAATATGTGTGCATTTTGAACCAAATAAATCCCCAAATACAGAGTTTTCTCTGTAGCATTCAGGGTACGTTCATGATAATGACAATGGAGTCACAATTGTGAATACACAGCAATAGCTGAATACAGAACAGTAGAAATCTGTAACTCCAGGTTATGAATCCATAACTGCAATGCAGGATGCCAGCCATTGTGTGGTACTATTTTGAAGCTTTTCTTATTTTTCATACTCAATTTTACCTTCCTACCTTTTAAAATTTTTTATAGAACAATCAAACCATTTTTTCTTGATGTGTTACAAACTGCTCAAGAAGGGCAAACAGGATATTCTGTAACTTGATGTGAATGACAGGTTCAGCAGTGTCCTTCAACTTTCCCAAGACATCATAACATTGCCTCTAAGAATAACTATGGTTTGTGAAGAACTTAACTATAGAAAGCCTTTAAGAGAGAGAGAGAGAGAGAGAAGCTCAGCACATTTTATCAAATAAGAATAAAGTCAACTACCTAGGAATTCTTGAAAACCTAAATGACTTCCAACCCCCAACACTGTTTAAAGACACACACGCCCATCATTACTTTCCTCAGCCTTCTCAATGAGCCACAGTAATGCCTGCATGGTATAATCACTTATAGTTCTCCTCTATCTTTTCCTAAAATGCTAACTTATTACACAGACATTGAGGTGGTGCATTAATACAAACTAATACATTCGATCAGAGTCTCATGCATCACATTTTAGGCTACACTGGGAAATGTATATCTAGCAAATATCTATGTCTCCAGAGCTACTCCATCTACCCATCTTTTCAGTAATGCAGACCCACTCTGTGTCATTGGTATACAGGGGGATCAGTGAGATGGGTCCAGCTATTTTCCTGTACCTGGCTGCTCTGTGACAGCCATTTTCAGGGACCTCCTGGGAATTCTCATGAGGAACCAGCATATTATGTCCCTGTAGCATGTCCAGATACAGGGAAATAGTTGTGATTTATGAGTGAGTGGCTGCAATACAGGCATTTAACCCACTGCGCCACCAGGGCTCCTGGACACATCTTTGTTGATCCACCTGTCCTCCAATGATATGGAAATGTTCATGTTGTGGGAGGCTGCATCATTTTAAAGGTCAGTGTTAAGGAGAACTTTTGTCATTGTATGTTCAGTAATAAATTTCAAGTTCCACAACAACCAAAATAGTGGGTTATGACAATGTAAATTGGACCTAAGCTATTATAACTCATTAATGAGATGGCAGCTAAGTGACACAAGGAAAACAATAGCTTCATCCACAATTAGATTATGGATGTTGGGGCCTTGTTTACCATAGCAAAGTGAAAAATAAGTAGTAATAAGTAGGAGTTTGTGAACTCATGCTATTTCATCATTATATCCATATAACAGCTGGACCTCATGCATATTTGCTAAGCTGAATTGTGTTCAAAGGGGATTACTTGCAGTTAAATGCGTAGGGTGAGGCGGGAAATATAAATAAATTATTATTATATTATTATTAAATGAACATAGAATTGGCACAAATATGCACCCACTAAACTGAACTACAACTTCATCTTTGCCCATTATAGCTAAATTGACGATTTCCTCCCCTTCTCATAATCTGCAATCCACAGTTTAGTCTGTTCTTAGTGCCAAGAGTTTCTAATCAGTACTAAAACCCAAGGAATAGAAGTCTGGAGAAGATTACTTGCATGATGCTTCTGAAAACAACATGGACTCCGAAGTAGGGAGAAAGGGTGCATTTTATCCTACCCTTACCAGTCTTCTGCTTTTGAAAACTGTCCCCTGCAATCTATGCAATTTCCTTCAAGAAGATGAGCTCTCTAGGCAGGGATCAGATTCTTCTGGCTGGCTGCACTCTGCTTAAATACTTGATTCGTCACTGAAACTGGGTTTAACCTTTGTGCTTTTCTTGGGAAGCTGAGATGGATTTTCTAAGCTTTGCATTTAAAAGCATTAAAAAGTAAAACCTATTTAGAATGTAAAGCACAATCAATACTACATCTCGTTTAGCTCAATGACCTGAGAGCATGTAACTATACAATGTGCATGTTGACGTCCTTTATGGCACCAAGCAATGTGCCTCCCTGCTTGATAAAGATGCTGATAATGTGGCCTCAAGATTAGAGGGTGGTCTGAGATTAGATGAGATTGATTTAGAGATATTTTTCATTGAACAAGGCAGTTTACATGTTATTTGCTAATGAACAAGGTCCTCCAACATCTATTCAAATTCTGATGGCTTATGGCAGAGTCGATTTAAGTGTTACAAGAGATCAAGGCCATATTAAAATGGTTAGGGCCCTGAAACAAATTCAAAAACAGGGTCCCCTTTGTGAACATGTATGAACAATTCTAGAAGCACTTACACACAAAAAATCAGTACATGATTAACTAATAAATAGAATAAAAACACCAAAGGCCTTTGCAGACTGCCAGAATAGTGCAAATTGAGTCCACTTTAACTGCCCTGACTCAGTGCTAGAGAATCATGGGAACTGTAGTTTATTGTGGCACCAGAGCTCTCTGACGGAGAAGGCTCAATGTCTCAGAAAAAAATACAATTCCCATGATTCCCTAGCACTGAGCCAGGACAGTTAAAATGGACTCAATTTGCACTATTTCTGGCAGTCTGCAAAGGCCCAAAGTAGTTTTTCCCCCCAGAAATAGTAGAACAGACAGCAATATCAATATCTTATTCTCCCCTGTCTCACATACTTTGTGTGCTGATTTATGGTGGGGGAAATAGTTATATTTATTTCTCAATAAACATGCAGAGAAGTATCATATAGACCCTAATCCAGGCACAGGAAATCAGTGGTTCAAAATGTACTTTCATCGTGAGCTCACTAGATGATGGCTAGCACTCTGTTAATGACATATGCACAAGCAACCCTACCTATCCTCCCTACTGATTAGGATCAAGCCCAATATTGCTGATTTCCTTATTGATTCCTCTACCTTTTGAAATATGAATTTATCTGCAAGGCACATCAGGAGTTTGTTGGAAAGCCTAAGCTTAGCAGAGTTAGGGCCTTTAAAAACTGCCAGAAATAATGCAGCTTGAGACCACTTTAACTGTCCTGGATCAATGCTAGGGAATCATGGGAATTGTAGGTTTTTTCTCAGACATTGAGCCTTCTCTGTTGGAGAGCTCTGGTGACACAATAAACTACAGTTCCCATGATTCCCTAGCACTGAGCCAGGGTAGTTAAGGTGGTCTCAAGCTACATTATTTCTGGCAGTCTTTAAAGGCCTTTAGTGTATAAGTGTAATTAAAGTTTCCTATAACTACCAATTCTTACATCTTTGAGATTTCTGATATTTGTTTCAAAAAAGTATTATCCTCTAGCTCTTCTTGGTTCGGTGGCCTGTAGAAGACTCTTGCATAGGTATTACTGTGTCCAGTTTTGGGTGTCTCATTTTAAGATGGATACAGAAAAGTTGGTATGATTCAAAAATCACAGCAAGGATGATAAGAGGTATGGAGAACCAAACAAATGAAGAAAGGATTGAAAGAGTTGGCCATGTTCAGCCTGGTGAAGATAATACTGAGGGTTGACATGACTGCGCTCTTTAAATAGCTGAAGGGCTGTCACAGAGAAGAGAGTACACACTTGTTCTCTGCTGCCTCAGAGGGTTGGACCAAGTTTACTGGTTTTAAATTGCAGGAGGGTAGCTCTTGATTAGAAGGAATGTCTTGACAGTAAGAGTGGTTTGTCAATAGAATCAATTATCAAGAGAGGTGGTGGGATCTCTTTCTCGGAACATCTTCAAAGAAAGGTGGGAAAGCATTGTGCATTGATAAGGGAAGCTGGACTCAGTGGCCTATGGCGCCTCTTCAAACTCTGCCTTTCCATATGCCTGGTTTTGGCCACTACAGAGGTTGGCATTCCTTTCCTCCCTCTACAGTGACCAAAACTCCTCCCAGGACCTAACTACTCCCAGCCATTGGTGCCTGGAGGAAAATGGTATGAATGCAGAGGTTTTTGGCTATGTCCCTATAGCCAGAAGTAAAATGATTGCCTCAGCTGCTGAGAATTCCAGAGCCTCCCAGCAGACTTCAGTAGATGATGTAATGGCTTCATGCTAGATGCTTCTTCAATCCTCTTCACTCTCCTCCATGGAGAGGGGTACTCAGCAGCAAAAATATAGTCCCAGAGAATAGAACTAAATGACTCAATATAGTTCAGTACACTACATGAAGCAAGCAGGATTGAAGCTGACCTTTGAAGAAATAAGAATTCTGCAGCCTCAAACCACTATTTACAATATGGAAATAACACTGATCTACCTTACACAGTTGTTGAAAGGATAACAAAGCTGTCATACATAATGTGTTTTGGATACTCTGCAGCATTTATTTTATTATTACTTTTAAAAGAATCCTAGCCCCATGCAGTCTCCATCACCCAACATGCAGGCAATCCTATGTGTTATTATTTATTTATTTATTTATTTGGAGTATTTATATCCCGCTCTTCAGCCACTTCAATTCCGATACACAGTACCATATTATAGTACTCAGGGCAATGGCAGTGTCTCCTAAGAGGACGGCTAGGGCGGAGGACTGACCACCAACCCCTCCCAGTCCCTTACCACCTGACACGTCCCGGCAGTGAGGCCAGGAGCTGGGTGGTACTATTTAGCCCACCCCAACTCTCCTTCCATCGGCGGCAATGGCAGCATCTCCTAAGAGGGCAGCTGGGGCAGAGGACTGTCCAAAGCAAAAGCAAAGCAGCTTCATTTATATACCACTTCATACCGCGCTATATGGTGTCTAAGTGGTTTACAACTGTAAGCTCATTGCCCCCCAACAGTTAGGTATTCATTTTAGTGATCTTGGAAGGATGCAGGCCTGAGTCTAGCCTGAGCCCTGGCTAGTATTGAACTTGCAACCTTGTGGTTTATGAGTGAGTGGCTGCAGTACAGGCATTTAACCATTGCGCCACTCCAATTCCGATTCACAGTACCATATTATAGTACTTAGGGTGATGGCAGCATCTCCTAAGAGGGCAGCTGGGGCAGAGGACTGACCACCAACCCCTCCCAGCCCCTTACCACCTGAGACGCCCTGGTATTGAGGCCAGGAGCCGGGCTGGACTATTTAGCCCACCCCAACTCTCCTTCCATCGGCGGTGATGGCAGCATTTCCTAAGAGGGGGGGTGGGGCGGAGGACTGACCACCAAACCCTCCTAGCCCCTTATCACCTGAGACACCCTGGTAGCAAGGCCTCCGGCTGTAGTGTTAAAGAGTTGGGTCCTGGCAGGCTTTTCTATCTAGCCCGCCCTGCCTGTCTTCCAACTGGAACAGCTGCAGCGGCAGTGTGGTTGGGAGGGTTATTTGGTTACACTAGCTCCTATACCAGCAGAGGCTGGGAATGGTCTGGGGGGGCGGAAATTGGAGTTGTGCAGGGGAAAGGGAAGTATGGTGGGAACAGAGTGAATAGATGTTACAAAAGAAGGCGGGACCGCTGTTTGATAGCTATCCCACCTTCAGTTCACTCTGTTTCCCAGAATGGATTGGAGCGTGCACCAACCATCCACAGAACATTACCTTGCTCCTCTGCAACACCAGGTCAGTTAAAAATAAGACTCATATTATTCACGATCTTCTTTTAGATGAGGATGCCGACCTGGCTTGCTTCACAGAAACCTGGCTGGGAGAGAATAGCGCTGTAACTTGGATGCAGGCCCTCCCAGCCAGGTATGCTGTCAATGAGCAGGTAAGGCAAAGTGGGTGGAGGGGGCGGAGTGGCTCTGGTTCATAAGAACAACCTGATCCTGACCAGGATACCTGTCCGGAACACAGTCCACTTTGAGTGCATGTACCTGAGCCTGAGGACCAGGGATAGTTTGGGGGTTATGCTAGTATACCGACCACCCCGTTGTCTAGCAGACTCCCTAACTGAGCTGACACAGCTGGTCTCTGAGTTGCTGCTGGAGTTGCCCAGACTTTTAGTTCCATCATCTTTTTAATTCTTCTTGATCCTCACCTTGGTCTAAATTTCCCTTTGATTTCTCAGATCGGGTCTCTTGTTTTACCTTTTTTGTTGCTATCTTTTATTTCTTTGCATGGTTATTATAGTAGTTATCTTTTTCCCGGTGGACAAGTTGCTGAGTGGTTGTGTTCAGGATTCTGACTCTATTTTTGTGACCTTTTGCTTTTGCTTTTAACTGTTTGAAGAATTTAATCTGTCATCTACTGAGGCTTCTTTTTCTTTAGGGCCGATGATAGTGAATTTTTTGTATCATCCCTGTCTTCAATCCAGAGTTCTTCTGGATCTTGGTCATGAGCTCTTAGAAACCAATATTGCAATCCTAACCATGTTTGCTCAGAAATAAGTCCCAATGAGTCCAACTAGGCTTACCCCAATAAATGCTCTAGAACTGCAGTATGAAGCTTTTATCCCATATTCAGTTACCTGGTAGTAATTCCCATTTTACTCAGTGGGGTGGATCCCAAAGTAGACATCTACAGAATTGCACTGCATTTTCATTATTAACCTAGGAAAGGGGAAAGTCCTTTGTTGTTATATGTCATTTCTGACTTATGGCAACTCTAAAGTGAACCTATCATGTGGTTTTCTTGGTAAGATTTGTTCAGAGAGGGGTTGCTTTTGCCTTCTTCTAAGGCTAAGAGTGTCTGACTTGAAAAAAAAATTAACGTAGTGGGTTTCCATGGATCAACAGGGATTTGAACCCTGCTTTCCTGAGTCCTAGCACAATACCCAAAGTGCTACATCATACCGGCTCTCTGGAAAGTACTACAAGTTGGGAAATACAGTGGACTCTTCCCATCCACAGGAGTTCTTTTCTGAGAGGCCCTGCAGATGTGGGGAAGTGCAGATGCTCACATCACATGTTATCTAATGGATAGCAACATGTATGCACTCATTTCAGCACACCTGCATGCATGCATCACTATTGGATAATATAGTCTGTGGCAATATATGGATGTTCAAATCCACAGCTGATAAATCCACCAATACTGAGGGCCCACTATATGATGGGAAACAAAACTAGAATGTTCATCACCGACTGGCAGAAATTACAATGCTTAAAAAAATGATCTATTACTGAAGTGGAAAAAGAAACTGTCTCTTAATCAGTTTCAGAGATAAAGAAGTTTAGAAATGAGAACTTTGAACAAAGTCAGTTGCTCTGCATTTTCCTAATATAATGAGATTTAGGCAAGAATAATATGACTGAATTAATTGTTCAGATATCAATTAATACTTCAGTAATACTGTGATTACAAAGAGTTTCTAATTAAATAGTCCACAGAAGCTTTGTGTGCAGAGAAAGAGAAAATAATATAGAAGTAAATTTAGGAAGGGAAGGGTAAGATAAACAAAAGTGGCAACAGAGATTATTTGGTAAATCACTACCTTTCAGTGGAGATAAAGATAGAAGGGATTTGATGTCACTTCAGCAAAAATGAGTTCTCATGTCATTTGAAACAGCTACATGAATGTGGAACAAAAATACCATTAATTAGTCCTGATTGTCATTGAGGGTGATGATATGCCAAAGATTATGAAGGGTGTGTGAATGGTTAAGAAAGAATAGCACAAAATGTACCACAGCTATATGAAGATAACCACAAGTGAGCAGATGGAGTGGTTTATATTTATGAAGCCTTTGATCTGTTCTTGTACCTTTGAACTGGCATAATGCAAAAGAAGCCAGAAGTCCTAGTAATCTGCACATAGTTTAGTAATTTCCAAAGTGGAATTTTCACAGTAAATGATCACACTTTTATTGATGGGAGATTTCACCAGGAGAGAGGGCAAACTATAAAAGTTCATAGTGGGTCATTACACAAAGTAAAGACAGAAAAGGGAGTATGAATGAGTATGGTATTTTTACCATACATCAAAGGAGTCACAGACAGAATAGGGAAACTGATCAGGAAATACAACCTCCAAATGATCTACAGACTGACCAAGAAAATCCAGCAAATGTTGCACTCAGTGAAGGACAGGAGAGACCCTCACAGGGGTCTACTGTATAATGTGCAGCTATGGACAAGTTTACAGAGGGACCACCAAATGCAGTATTCAAATGCATATCAAAGAACATGAGAGACACTGCGGACTGGGCCAGCCAGAAAAATCAGCAGTAGCAGAACACATTATAAACCAATCTGGGCATAAAATGCTATTTGCAAACACTGAAATTCTGGACCATGCCAACGACTATTGGGTCAGAATGCACAGGGAAGTCATTAAAATCCACAAAGACCTGGACAATTTCAACAGAAAAAAAGAAATCCTGAAAGTAAACAGAGTTTGTCTACCAGTTGTGAAAAACACCAAAATCAAGACTCAGAATATGCAAATAAACATCACTCAGGGTCAGGGGGTTTCCCAGCAGACAATGGGTCACTAATTAAATAGACACAAATCCTCCTCACATATCCTCCCACCCTGAGGCCTCGCCATTCACCAGCACACAGATTAGCATGGAAATAATTTCCTCTCAACCAAGGGTCACACAGTATACAATCAGCCCTCCTTATGCATGGATGTTTTATCCATGGATTCGAGCATCCACTGCTTGAAAATATTCAAGAAAATATAAATTCCAAATAGTAAACCTTGATTTTCCATTTTATATAAGGGACACAATTTTGCTATTCCATTGTCTTTCATGGAACTTGAGAATCCTCCATGTTATCCATGGAGGGTCCTGGAACCAAACCCACTGTATATACCCCACACACTTCCATGCCACTATTTTCTGAAGATGCCAACCACAGATGCAGGTGAAATATCAGGAATAAATTCTTCTATAACACAGCCACATAGCCCAAAAACCCCACCAAAAAACCCCAAAACTATGGAGTGTGAATCACTTGCCCCGCCTGTCCTCTTTCCTCACAAGGCATCATGTCCAGACCTTCTTGTTTCTTCATGTCAATTCCTCAACTGACACATGAGGATTTGAAGAGACTGGATATATTCATTCAATACAGGCAAGCCATGTTAGGGATGAAAATAATATTTGTAATTATCCTTCTCAAGGTTTTGTTTTTTTTAAGGATTTCTTAAGAGCTGGAAAACCTTGTTAGGAGAAATAATAAAACCATGAGAATTTTGTACAATTTCTCCTTGTATTTGAATATCTTGTAGTGTTGCAGAGAAATTATTATGTAGAGAAAAACCTATTGGCTTTTTCTGCCAAAAACAGCAACAATAAGGCTCTCCTATTTTCTGTTCAGGAAATGTGCTTTCTGCACAGAAAACTCTTTTTTCCTGTACAGGAAACCTGTTTTATGATAATAAAGCAGTTTTTGTTCACAAAAAAAAATCCTCATGTCTTTTTCTCTGCATAATAAATTTAAGATATTTGAAGACAGGGCACAGTAGAGAACTACTGTAATTTGTGTCTATAAAAGGAATCATTAAATAGTTGAGGGCTGAGATCCCTATACTATATGGTAACCATACTTAATCCATATAAATCCACAGCTGGATTTATTGTAGAAATAACACAATTCACTCTCACTCTCTCTCTCTCTCTCACACACACACACACATACACAAAACAGGCTAGCTCAGTAGAGTTCAATGCCATGTAATGCTATTATATGTTGTTGACACCTGAAAGTGAATAGCAAAGACTCTGAGCAAGATATCCTTGTTTCTATCACCTATGTTGTCCCAAGGAAATAAAGCAGAAGCTATTCTTTCACTCAGAGGAGGCACCCCATTCACAAATGTTTCATATATCTACCATTTTTATATACAGTAGCCGTTTTCATAGGGGATCTGTTCTACCCCCCCCCCCTGTGAAAATGGAAACTCGCTAATAATCAAGCCTCATTTGCTTGAATGGCAGCGCACTCCTGTGTGCCCGCCATTTAATTTAATGGAGCTCACCCTTCCATGAATAATCAAGACCATGGACTTCAAGTCCATGAAAATGGAGGGGTGACTGTATCATGCCAGATGATCCTAAAGATACTCATACTCAAGTAATGTGCCATATCCAATATTTACATAGCAATAGGAGTTCTGGGTACTAAGGATGGTGTGAATGACAGATCATTTCCAGTTCATAGAGACCACCAGAGATAAATCAGGCTTGGGCTTAAGACTATGGAAATGGTGGAAGACTGGGACACCTCATCCATGCCTGGACTTTGTACCATACCACAACCTAAGCCTTGACTTCTGAGCACTTAAAACATGAGATTGGGTAAGGAGTAGCTTAAAGTTCTCACTAAAGACTATAGAAGAAAAAACTGTTAGTTATCCTTCACTTCATGATTTGCTCTGTTGTAGATAAATACTTCTGAACAAATGCATGCCTTTTAGCTGTCAGAGAGGACTGATTCCCCTATTCCTTACTTGTAAGTAATGTACACAGATGAGAAATTGGAGCAATCTTTTCTCTACTGTCTTTAATTATTGGAAAGTGAAGCCCTATAGCTTTCTCTAAAAGAGGAGAAATTTAATGGAATGAGTAATGTCCTTGACCAACAAATATTTTGTTTAGCCCCAGTGCTGTGACAGACATAACAGAAAGTTTTGGACAACTCCTTATCCCAGTTCAGATGTAATGAGAAACACTTGGTTTCCATTAAGGAAGAACCCCGAAATCTCTTCAAGCTGACTCATACATTCTCTTCTCCCTATGTGTCTTCCTTTACAGTGCAAATATGAGATTGAATGCTTTGGCTTCTCTTTAGTCCTGTTATGGCCAATTTGGGAAAGTGTGGTTCATCTTTATCTGGTTGCTTAACCAACATAATGCTTCATTTGTCCCACTTCTCCAAGTAGTAACAGATACATACAATTTCTTTTCATATCCTTTTTGTCAGAGATTTCCCAAGGTTATTAGCATTTTACAATATTTGAGTTTATTTAGAAATGTACAGACTGAATATGTAGGAAGGTATTGCCTAGCACTTAGAGAGCTAGTTAGTTCTGAAGCATTTCTGTATATAATTATTAACATGGTAGCTACAGGTGTCCAAGAACTGTATTCAGGCAAATACAAGGAATTCTAAGCTGGCTGGTGGAGAAGAAATGCAACACTCTGTTCCTTACCTGCACACATTGTATAAGCTAGGGGTGAGGAAATCATCCCCCAGGACCATTTTTGTGGTCCCCAGGACCTTCCAAATCTTAAGACAAGATTTGACCCTAAATGGACCAAACATATTCTACACAATGTGGAGGACAATTTTGCTAGTTCCACTGATGGTGTTTCTAGGTCATTTCCTGTTTAAAAGGGCCCTCCTCTGAACCTATAACAGGTCAACAAGGGCCAAACCATAGTGAAATTGCTTCCCTGACTCCTAGGAGGTTTGCAGGTATTCTAGGATAAATTTTGCTAGGTATTTTCTACTGTTTCCCAGCCTCTTCCTGTTGAAAAAAGGACTTGGCTGGACTCATAATGGCTCAGAGAAAGTCAGAAACACATGGCATTTCCCCTTACACTGCTGAGGAGGTGTTGTGGCATATGGGGGGATCTATTTTTTTTGTCAAACATGGGAGCAGGAGCTCCAGTCTTCCAAGCTCTCCTGGGGGAAATGTGGATCAAGCTGTTCTCTTGATATAAACCAAGTGGGATACTTGTAAAAGAAGCCCCCCTCCCCATCCAGCACAGAAATGTCTTTCATCCCACTTTTGTTAGCCTCTTTTAAAAAAATCTGCAGGTTCATAGCTTTTATGTTCATTTGCTTTACAAGACTGTGAAGTAAGAATTATTTTTAAATTTCTCTTCATGAATATGGAGCCAAAGAGAGGAGGTGGGGATGTGCAAGCATTCTCATAATGCCAAGCCATGGTTATCTACTGTGTCTGAACTGAGCCTCTACCCTTTGGCCTCATTTCTTTCATCAACAAATTGGGATAATAGTATGTTTCTGGTTGAGCCAGGACTTCAACAATTCATGGATGAAATGGGATGCATGTGGCCAAGTAGCATCAGAGTATGATCAAGGGGGCAAAAGTTGTTATTGAGGAATAACACAATAACTAGGAGAGGCTGCATCAGTTTGTTTTTGCTGGAGCCTAATAAAAAGAACAAGATTTCACCCCCTCTTCTCCTCTCTCCATGCTAAGTTAATTGAGTGCAAACTACTTTTGCACTTTGAACTCAGCAATTGAAGTAAGCTGAAGACAAAGGAGGAAAGTGGGAGAAGGAGGGAGAAATGGAGCATTTTAAAAGCAGCTGAAAAAAATGGGATGGCAAAAGATTAACCAGGACTGTCCTGCCAAATCAGAAAGTTGGAGGGTGTATACACAGTTATGAAACTATGTTTCAATTTAACCGCCATGGCTTCATCCTGGAATGTGCATTTTAGGGAGAAGTATTTAGAATTCTTTATCAGAGAGCTCAACTGCCTCACCAAATTACAGATCCCAGGATTCCATATGATGGAGTTATAGAGAGACCAATGTATGGAGGGGGGGGGGGGGTAAAGGTGGTCTTCGTTTTAAAAGCAGCTAAAAAGGTGGGTGGATTGAGGATTAATTGTGACTGCCCCTGTCAAAGTTAGTCACTTGGTGGATATAGAATTGTGCCCACCACCTGTATTTCTCAGAAAGACACCATTTCACACAGCAGTGGTTGAATTTCCATTCAACATAAATGACAGAAGAGCATCCTACAATGCTCTTGAGAGAAGTGGACTAACTCAGAGTGTGTGTGACATTCTGTGTGGGACAAACAACTCTCTCTTTTAACATATAGCTACTTCTGTTCATTTCCTAGCATCTGCTATTGCAAGTAGCTGCCTCAGTCTGCCCAAGAGTAGGGTCAGCTCTGGTTTGGGGAAATGCATTAGAAAAGACTTATATTTTTGTTTTTAAAAAAGATACTGCACACTGCTTTGAAATCTAACCAATCTATAAATATTGTAAATAAATATTAAGAGCATGTATTGCTGTCCCATAGCTTTGGGCACTGTAGCTTTGCAGTTAACAAATAGATGCAAGGATTTCTGCAAAGCATATATCTTTTGGCAACAGAGAACAATTTCCATTAACTTCCATGGATCTTACAGTCCATTTATAATCAGGAAGAAAGGGAGGAAATGACAGTTTGAGAGAAGAAGAAGCAAAAGAAAGAAAGATTTTGACATATTATGTAATAAAAGTTTCAGGCTGGAAAAGGAAAATAAGTCTCTTATTTGCAGCATAAACAGCATAATAATAAAAGCCACATTTATTCTGAGGATAGATGATTTTGCACAATGTTCATCTGCTGACTTGAAAACTTTTGCTTTGATCTTTTTCTTTTATGCCACAAACATTAACAATATTATAAAAAATTGATAATTTATCTAAGATGAGCTGAATTTTTTTCTCCTTCGTTTGTGTATTCCCAACCAGGCAACAAAGCTGTCTAGCTTCAGAATCAATCTTAACCTTATTTTCCATTGTGTACTTCCTGTTGTTCCAAAACAAGATTAATTTTCGTATATGCAAGCCACTGAACAGTTGCTACTAAAATAAGATTGATTTTAAATTTATTTTTTCTTTCTTTAACCTTCCCATGCACTCCTTACATTATGTTTTGCTGTGTTTTGTTTTACCACAGTTAATAAAATCATGTTGACTTGTTCAATTGCATTTAGGTTTATACTCCATTTGCAGAATTTTATCTCTTTCTCCTTCTATTCACCCAGCTCACTTTAGGTGATATCACTGTTGTTTCTGCTGAAAGAATCCAGAAAAAAGGAAAGAAATGCTTTATTCATTTGCTTTATTCATTTAACCAAAATAAGAGATGGGCAATGTGTAGGGGTCACTATAATCTCCACTGGCCCCAATCCCAATTTCCATACATTTCATACCTATATAGGCTTTGTGCAGATGACCTTGCATCTGATACACATGTAGGCTTTGCACAGATGACCTTAATAAATCCATAGAAACTTCTTCCATTTACTTCTAGCAGCTTCATTAATAGGGAGAGGGGGAAGAAACTATATTGGACTGTGAATTGGTGATCAGAGTGATAACAATTGACTTCCTTTCTTTATGGAAGTAGAAAAAAGAGGAGAAGGCAACAATCTGGAAGGTGGGTTGATTGGAGTCAGGATGTGGCCAGGCCAAGGGGGTAGCCCCTCTCTACATACAGAAGCAAACCAAACTGCTTGTTGGAGCTTACTTCAACAATGATGGTGGGAGAGCACCTTCCACCTTGCCTGAAGGCAACTTGCCAGGTTAGAGCATGCAGAACATGTTAACCTATCCTCCCTCCGCCAACAAAAGGAAACAAGGGCATAACTACCACGTTCCCTTCATATTGTCCAGCATCCGCTCTATTACTATGCCTAATGGTAGGGCTGGCCTTCAATACAGGAATCTTCTGTATTGGTTAGACAAATTCTGAGTGGGAAATGAATTGGGTTGTTTGGGTAAAATTGTTGCTGGGCTGAGCAAATGTGGAACCCAAAGAGTAGCTTGGTAATAATAAAAAGGGTTCAGTTCCTCATGCATGTGTGCTCCTTATGCTCTAAAAAAATCAGATAGCACTTTTGTCCCACTTTAAACATGTTTAAATATGTCAGGGGTGCTTTGATTGCATATTCCTGCATGGCAGGGGGTTAGACTTGATGGCCCTTGAGATCTTTTTCAACTCTATGATTCTATGGACAGACTTGGGATTCAGCACACTTCTTGGCCTTACTATAAGTTCTAAATGACATTAGATGCATAAGATAAGATGAGGCAATGAGATGGTGTTACTAGGCAGACTTGATTTCCCAACAGCCAATCCTGGTTCAGGCAGGCTGTAAGGGAGGGGCTGCTGTGGGAGGAGTGGTTATAAAATGAAGGAGTGAGTGATGGTTGAGAGTCAGTTGAACTTTAGTTGAAGAGCCCAATGGATGGAATTCAGAGTTCCATTAGAGGAGTAGACACTTTAGAGGTAGAAGAGAATAGTTTAGAAGCAGAGGGAAACAATTTAGTTTTAGAAGAGTTCAGTAAAAAGAAACTGAGGGCCTTTGCAGACTGCCAGAAATAGTGCAAATGGAGTCCACTTTAAGGGTTAGAGTTAGTGCTAGGGAGTCATGGGAATTGTTGTTTTTTTCTGAGACATTGAGCCTTCTCTGTCAGAGAGCTCTGATGCCAAAATAAAATACAGTTCCCATGATTCCCTAACTCTAACCCTAACCCTTAAAGTGGACTCAATTTGCACTATTTCTAGCAGTCTGCAAAGGCCCTGAGTAGGGAAGTACTTGCAACTGTTGATGTATTGCAACTATTGTAACCACATTATCTATGAAACTATCCTGAATAAGCTACATTCTTGCTACATGCTTGTAAATAAAGTTAATGCTTGTTGGTTTCAAGAAGAGCATTGGTCTGAATGAATTTATAACAATAAAAGCACAAGAAACATGCTACCATAGTTTTAAAACTTATTAAGAGAAAGTCACTGGGGACTTAAACATTTAGGAAAGGTGTATTAAGGGTGGATATTGGGCCAGTATTATTCATGAGGAGTCTGGATGTTTCTGAGATAAAAAGGTGGCCTTGAGGCATTGACAGGGAGAAGCTTTGTGAGAAGCAACAATTGATTAATTTCCCTATTCAAACCACTTACCTGAACAGCTGTCCTTTCTATTAATAAATTTTCCTGCAAAGTTCTGTCTAGATTACTTTTCTTTATCACAAAGTGCCAGAGGTTTTAAGCTATGTTACTGCAATTTGCTGAAAGTGTATGTTAAAATCTTGTTAAAACATCAATAATTTGTGTGAACACTGCTGGATGCTGAACTCAACTGGCAGATAAGTTGTGTTTTGTTGTGATCCCTGTATTGAGGCACACTGGGGGGTGGGGGGGAACTAGAGTCAGCAATGCAATAATCTAGGACTTAGCTGCCAAGCCATAACCAAGTCAAAATATGATGATTTGGAAGCTTTTTTCATTTTCATTTTTAGTTTAGTTTATTCAGGGGCAATTTTCCCCTTCCTCCACTGAATACTACACCTAGGGGCTATACAAATGGCCCTGAAGAGTTCGTGGGATGCTGCTCTTTTCCTTGCCAGACCAGGGCCATGGCAACCACATGCTGCGATCCCGATCTGGCCTTTCTGCAGTGCAAAAAGAAGCCATAAAAAGTAGCTCCTTTTTGCACTGCAGAAAGGATGCCCTACTTGCGATGGCAGTGGCTTTTCAGCACTTCTTCAGCTCAGCACATGTAAACGCTGCACCAAAGACATACCTTTTTGCTGCCCACCATGCAGTTGCTTTGGCAGCATTACGGTAGCATCAGGATGGAGTCAGGGCAGCCGGCATGTAGTCGCCCCACCCCAACTCCACCCCCAGGCCAGCCTTTTTGGCTGGTCTGTACAGACCCTTAGTTCTCCCCAAGATGTTAAACTCATATTCAAAATGTACTACCTCCTCCTGTAGGGGGTAACTCACATGCCACCAAGACATTCCATGATGAATGATGTTATATAAATTTTAAAGATTTCCATACCTTGGATCAACCATTAATCAGAGCAGAGATTGCAGCCACATATATCAGACTAGTGAGGTACTGAGACAGCCTCATGATTTTCAGGATAGCAATGAAATTCTGAGCAGATCTTGTCAGGACAGCTTCAGTGTAGATGTTGAAATTCCCCAAACCAAAGTACTGGGGTTCTCCAACACCATGTATGAAACCACCTCAGATAGCTGGGGCAGGAGCTGCTAAAAAGTGTAGTAGGTAGTATGCCAGTTGCATCTCCATTCTGTCTCTTTGGCTCACAACAGGTTTGTTGTTTTGTTGTTGTGTGCCTTCAAAATATTTCTGACTTATGGCAACCCTTTGGTTAACCAACCTATCATGAGGGTTTCTTGGCAAGATTTGTTCAGAAGGGGGAATGGCTTTGCTTTCTTCTGAGGCTGAGAATGTGTAAGTTGCCCACAGTCACTCAATGGGTTTCCATGGCTGAGCCATCTTATATCTATGCATTTCATTTTTCCCCCCTAAGTACAGTACCTTACATTTCTCAGTGTTGAAATTCATTTTGTTAGCTTTGGCCCAGCTTTCTAATCTATTAAGGTCATTTTGAATTTTCATCCTGTCTTCTGGGGTATTAACTATTCTTCCTAATTTGGTATCATCTGCAAAATTGAGAAGCATGCCCCCTATTCTTTCATCCAAATCATTGATAAAGATGTTGAATAGCACTGGGCCCAGGACAGAACCCCACTGGACATCCCACTGGTCACTTCTCTCCAGGATGAAGAGGAGCCATTGCTGAGCACTCTTTGGGTTCAGTCAGTCAACCAGTTACTAATCCACCTAACAGTTGTATTGTCTAGCCCACATTGTATTATCTTGTTTGCAAGAATATCATGGGGGACTTTGTCAAAAGCCTTACTGAAATCAAGATATGCTATATCTACCACATTCCCTTCATCTACCAAATTGGTAATTTTATCAAAAAAAGAGATCAGATTAGTCTGGCATGACTTGTTTTTGAGAAGCATGTTGACTTTTTGTGATTATGGCATTCGTTTCTAAATGTTCACAGACCTAGTATGTCCTCTGTTCCATTTTCCTCAGGTTGAGCACCATCTTCCTTTTGTGAAGACTGAGGCAAAGAAGGTGTTGAATAGTACTATGTACTATTTTACTGTTGTAAGCCACCCCGATTGCTCACAAAAGGGTGGGATATAAATATTTTTTTATTATTTATTTATTATTATTAGTTCTGCCTTTTCTCTTTCCCCTGTTAGAATTTCTCCATCTTCTCTGTACAGGGACTCTACCATTTCCTTCTTCTTAGTCATAGTCCAACACTCAAACCACACTGGTACAAACCCTTGAAGTGAATGGATGGGCTTCCTTGTGAAATTGATAGAATCCTTATGGATGACAGTAATTCCTCACCTGCTCCTTTTCCCAATCAGGGCTAATGTTGCATTGAATATTCAGGTTCACCATTTGGCTCATCCCCCCAGGTCTCTGTAATACATACCTATTCAGCACATTCAGCCATAACCAGGGTCATGGATGGTGGTTGTTTTATTATAGACTGACCTGGCATTCAGCCGTGCAGCTTATATCTGGCTATTCCAGATAATATCTTCATTATAATATCTGCCGACATTATGCTTGAGAGCCAGTGTAGTGGTTTCAGCATTGGACTATGACCCTGGATACCAGGGTCTGATTCCCCACTCAGCCATGGAAACCCACTTGGTGACCTTGGGTAACCAAGGTCCCAGATTTAATAGTACATTTTATAGAAGTCACACACACTCTTGGCCCCAGAAAACCCCATGATAGGTTCACCTTAAGGTCCTTATAAGTTAGAAAAACTTGGAGGTACATAGCACACAACAAACAAACAAACCCACTTTAAGGGTTAGGATTAGTGCTAGGGAGTCATGGGATTTTTTTTTCTGAGACATTGGGCCTTCTGTGTCAGAGAGCTCTGGTGCCACAATAAAATATAGTTCCCATGATTCCCTAACCCTAACCCTTAAAGTGGACTCAATTTGCACTATTTCTGGCAGTCTACAAAGGCCCATAGTTTCCCATTTATCTTTATTAATGAGGAAGAAATAACCTATTTTTTCCACATCACTCAAGAAACTTCCTTTCAATCACTAAAAAAAAAAAGGAAAGGAACAAAGATGGGGGGGGGCAATTCATAGTCAGAATGAAGAGCTGTCAAACTCAGCTGGCTTCAAGCAGAAAGAAAGAGCATGTATTGCTGAATGTGTAATGCTTGGAGAAATGCCTTTCATCACAGCTAAGAAACAGTCCCGATCTTGCAGAACTATACTTTTGGGGAAGAATGAGAAAGAGAGAGGGTCTAGGACACAGGCAAAATAAATCAACATTGTCAGAATTCAGGTGAATTCTCTTGCGGGTGGGTAAAAAACCCCACTTTTTTTTCCTAGTCACAATGCCTGAAATGTATTTCTTTTTTCTTTCTCCCTTGCTCCCTTCACTTGCACCCTGTGGCAGAACCTGCTTTCTATTAAATGAGTTTCTTATCCCACAATAACATCTAACACATTCACCTTGGGTTTTGTTTTGTTTTTGGTTGGGTGTTTTTTGTTTGTTTGTTTTTTTGCACCTTTTAGCACAGTCAATTTGTGACAAAAAGCTTAATTCTTTTGCTGAGCTGGCAAATCTTTTTTAAAACTGTAAGCATGGAAGGGTAATAGACTGGATGATCTTTGGGTCCTTCTACCTTGACAGTGCTGTGACTTCTATAATATGTACTATTAAATTTAGTGGGACTAAATTGGCTCATATCCAAGTATTCCAACTTGTCATCTAATGACCCATCTATAAAGCATTATCCTATCTCAACTCTTAGTGATGCCTCATTTGTTGTCCTGGGTGTAATACTACAAAATACTACTAATAAAACAGTTCTGTCTGCGTATGCCCCATTGCACTGTTGCCTCATCCAACAACAAAGGCAATGCTTAAGTATAACACAGAGATAGAGAAATAATGATTCACTGGACACTTATCTTGATTCAGTTTTACTCCCACTAACATTAGTGAGTTAAATTTGTCCTCTGTGGATTCCTTGATGGACCACTTTTTCCCATAACATAGGGCATATCCAGACTGATTAAAAGCCCATAAATTCCTGTTTTGTTCTTGCTCTTTCCAATTTCCTAATGTTTCCTAAGAAGAAAAAGTGTGTCTTGTGCAGAAAACATTGGGACCGTATGTGTGTTTTGAAAACTTCACTGCTTCCATTGTGACTCACACTTGATACCCAAAAGAGTCTTTTAGCAGCTTTCCACCCTCCAGTTTCTTTGAAACTCTCTAGTTGTTTCTCCATTGACACTGTACAGACTGTCCAAAAGGGCTGGCCTAGGGGTGGAGTTGGGGTGGGATGACCGCATACCAGCCACCCCAACTCTACCCTGATTGCACCCTGACTCCACCCCAAAGCCACCATCACACCACCTGCCCCACTGCATGGTGCGTGGTGTCAGGGGACTCTCTTGGTGCAGTGCTTAGATACGTTGTGCCAAAGGAGCACAGAAGAGCCATCACTGTGGTGGTAAGGGTGGCTTTTTGCCACTCCAAAAAGGAGCAGCATTTGCTAGCTCTTTTTGGAGCAGCAAAGAGCGGATTGGGGCTGTGGCGTGTGGCTGCCACAGCCCCAATCCAGCACTCCCAGGGGCAGCACAGAGCCACCCCTTAGGGGCCATCTGTAGAACTCCATTGTTTCCTGCACTGGGAATTCATTTTCTAAACAAAACCACATGGTTGTTATGTGTGTGTATGTTAAGTGTGACTGCTTCTCCAGAACTGCACTTTTTTGTTTCCTCCCACAACAGAGAGAAAACTTGCATGCAAGGATGAAGAATGTGAAAATGTACATCCCTATCATCCCTTCATACAACTGGAATAGCATGGGGTGGGACTCCTGAATAGGGTTTACTTTGACTCCTTTACTAAATACATCTGTTAGCCTATTTGGTTATGGGGGGATGCAGACAGGTGGCTCTGGGCCACCCTGGGAAGCAGATGATTGGGGCTGAGGCTGCCCCATGCCTCTCCCCCAATCCTCCCTTTTGCTGGCCTGGAAAAGAGCGGCAAAATGCTGCTCCTTTCAGAGCCAGCAAAAAGGATGCTCCAAGAGTCAAGACGCTGCACTGGGAGGAAGTTCTGATACCACGTGCCATGTGTAACAGCACGTGGCATCAGAATGTCCTTGGGGAGGGGTTGTGGCAGCCAGTGTGTGGCTGCCCCTCCCCATCTCTGCCTTGAGGATGCCACAAAGGGCTCATCTGCAGAGACCGTAAGTCTGCTGCTCTATTCTGTTCACTGGAAGTATTTCTTCCCCCTTCCCTTCAAAAGCCTGATTCAGAAAACACTTCTGCAACCAATAATTTCCCATGCTGTTACCCTTTCACTTTTTCACCTCCTTCCATTTTCCTTTGCTACTTTAATATTTATATATATATATATATATATATATATATATATATATATCTCAACCCTCATGTTCTTTTTCCAGTGCTGATTTATCCACAAATTGTATAAACTCTTTGGTCAGATAAAACATCCTTCCTATGTTTTCAGTAGCATCAAACATATCTGAGACAATTTAATAGAAATCAGTCAGGGGTAGGCAACCTTTCCCCTTTAAGGGCCGAGGGACTTCAGCTCCCAGAATCCCAGGAGCTATTGGCCAACATGGGACTATTGGCCAACATAGCTGAGGCTTCTGGGAGCTGAAGTCCCTCAGCCCTTAAAGAAGAAAGGTTGCCTACCCCTGAATCAGACCCTAGTAACAACAATCTACTTCAAATCAGCCTCCCAAGCTTCTTCACAGGCAATAAATATCTGTTCAAGAGAACATTATGGCTGTACCATTGGAATGTCACATCCTGTGTTAACATCTTGAGCTGGTGTAGGAGTTGTTTTGACTGCTAGTTGATGCCAATGATTCAAAAACAATAGTGGAAATGACAATGGAGGGAAACAGACAGGGAGGAAGGGATGACTTGAAGCTGCCCCTTCTGAAGATGGATTGGGGCTGGGGCAACCACATTCCATGGCCTCAATTTGCCTTGCACCTTGCCCAAAAGCCAATTTAGCAGCTATGCCACAGTCTCATGGCAGCTTCAAGTCACTCTGGTGGTGTGCGGCATCTAAATGTTGTGCTGCCGGAGCATCTTGGAGCTGCCCAAGTCTGGGCAGCCAGCCAGCTCCTGGGCAGCTTCAGGGCATCATCAGAGCATGTGGTGTGTAAACATCGCATTCTGATGATGCCCTGAAGGCATCTTTTCAGGGCCATCTGTTCTGGCCCTAAGTGTACTGCCACCTGAGGTAGGAGGGGACACATAATACACCCCCCTGTACTGTGCTGACTTATTTCCCACTGCTTCCTTCCTGAGGCTCCACAACATCCTTTTACCCCATCCCACAATAGTGACGTGACGATTATTCATCATGTTTTGTGAAAGACACAAATTGCTGATTTCTCAGCCACATTCAAGGAGCCCATCAACTTATGGGGGGCCTGTGAATTTCCCAGGGTTTTCTTAAGTGAGGAACCCTCCAAGGTGATTTTGCCAGTTCCTTCCTTAGAAAGCTAGTCTACAGCACCTAGTATTATTCCCTGGCAGTCTCCCATTCAAGTACTTGACTTAGGGAGTTGGGGATGTTTAGTCTGGAGAAGAAAAGGCTGAGAGGTGATATGATAACCATGTTTAAATACTTGAAGGGATGTCATATTGAGGAGGGAACAAGCTTGTTTTCTGCTGCTCCAGAGACTAGGACCCGAAACAATGGATGTAAGCTCCAGGAAAAGTGATTCCACCTCAACATTAGGGGGAAATTCCTGACAGTAAGGGCAGTTCGACAGTGGAACACACTCCCTCAGAGAGTAGTGAAGTCTCTTTCCTTGGAGGTCTTTAAGCAGAGGCTGGATGGCCATCTGCTGGGGATGCTTTGATTGGGAGTTCCTGCATGGCAGGGGGTTGGACTGGATGACCCTTGTGGTTTCTTCCAACTCTATGATTCTATGATTCTATGATTCTACTTACCAGGACAGATTGGCTCTACATAGTTTCCAAGATTCAGATGTTGTTGGACTGCAGCTTCCAGCATTCTTAAGCATTGGCTACCCCAGCAAGGGGCTGCTGGAACTTGCAGTCCAACAATAGCTAGGCTCCATAGCTCCCTTGAGTTCAGTGCATTATTGTATGTGCTGGATAGAGCAAGGTAGATAAAGAGAATTAGAGCTTTGAAAAATTGACTACAGCTTCCATAATTCCCCTTTCAGCTACGGGACCTGTTGTCAAAACTGATCCCAGCATCTTCTTTACTTTGTCTCCTTCAGAAACCAGACCAAGCTCTTATTCCCATCCTCCTTTGTGTGACATTTTCTGTTTGATCTTTGACAAATAGGAATCCAGTCATTGAAAAAACATCTCATTGGCAAACAGCTTTCTTTGTGACTTGAGTATGAAAATTGACACACTCTTGCATTGATGGCAATGATACCATGAAACAATTTGGAACAACAAACTTCAAAACTTCTTGGAGGAGGAGGAGGTGAACAGTTCCTGGGCAGCCATTCTAAGGGGGTGAGTTTTGAACTTTTAAAAACTCTTTGGGAGAGTGTGTTGTTGCTGAGGGGGTGAAGCTTCTGTGAGTCACACTTGTGAGTCTCTAGGGGGTGGAGGTAGCAGTCTAGCTTTATACAACTCCTCTCAGAGCCTTCTAGACTTTTCTAGAATTTTTATCACCGGCAGTGATTGGTGAAAAGTTCAGGTCATCAGAAGCCTTTAACACTGGTGTTTAGTGAGGGATTTTCTTTGAGGAGGAAGCCCATAGTCCTGTTTCAGGGACTAATTATGACTTCTCAGTATGGACACTGAGGGAACTGCTGTCATTGCCTGCAACACTTGTGGGATGTTTGTCTTCTTGCCTACAGAGGTGGGGAACTTCACATGCCCCAAGTGCAAGTTGGTAACCCTTTTGGAAGAGAAAGTACAGCAGCTAGAGGCACGGGTAGCTACACTTCAACATATTAGAGAGCAGGTGGTTTTCCTGGACAGAATAGAATGAACTGTCTTGGACAGGGACCACACAGAAGAAGTTGCTGGGGAAGAGAAGGTTACTTCACATACACAGGAGGTAGACAACTGGAGGAATGTCACACACAGAAGTAGGGAGACCAGGGATCGTTCTGAGAGTTTACAGCTACAGAATTGATTTGAAGCCCTTTCCCTTATCAAGGAAGACGAGGAAGCATGGACAAACTTCAGGGACAGAGCAGGGGACCCTGGGAGGGGAGGGAAACAACAAGGATGTTATTGTGGGAGTCTACTACAGACCCCCGACTCAGGCAGAGGAATTGGATGATGCCTTTCTAGAACAGATGACCACACACTCAGAAAGGAGAAATATAGTAGTGATGGGTGACTTCAACTATCCTGATATTTGCTGGAATTCAAACTCAGCAAAATCCTCAAGGTCTAGCAAATTCCTCACTTGCCTTGAAGACGATTTCATTATCCAAAAGGTGGAAGAGGCAACAAGGGAGTCAGCTATTTTGGATCTGATCCAAACTAACAGGGAAGACCTAGTTAATGGGGTACAAGTGGTTGGATCTTTAGGTGAGAGTGATCATGTTCTCCTGGAATTTATTATACAGTGGAAAGGAGAAGCCAGGCATAGTTAGGCACGCATTCTAGACTTTAGGAAAGCTGATTTTAGTAAACTTAGAGAAATACTGGAGGTGATCCTGTGGTGAGGAATACTAAAAGAGAAGGGAGTTCAAGATGGATGGGAGTTTGTCAAAAGGGAGATACTGAAGGCACCATTTCAAACAGTTCCAGTGAGGAAGAAAAACGGGAGGTGCCTCAAGAAACCAGGATGGATGACTAAGGAACTTTCAACTGAACTAAGTTTTAAATGGAACATGTATAAGAAATGGAAAAATGGGGAAATCATCACAGAGGAATTCAAACAGCTAGAACGTGTATGGGCAAAGTCAGAAAAGCTAAAGCACAGAATGAACTCAGGCTTGCTAGAGAGGTTAAGAACAATAAAAAGGGCTTTGGGGGGTATGTCCGCAGTAAAAGGAAGAAAACAGAAATGGCAGGGCCACTGTGAAGAGAAGATGGCAAAAAGTTCTCCCTCAGAGTGTGGTGGAGTCTCCTTCCTTGGTGGTCTTTAAGCAGAGGCTGGATGGCCATCTGTTGGGTGTTGGATGACAGTATTGGGGCATAGTTATCAAATTTGCAGACACCACCAAATTAGGAGGAGTAGCTAATACTCCAGAAGACAGGATCAAAATTCCAAATGACAGAGGCCATCTGTCGGGGATGCTTTAATTGGAAGTTCCTGCATGGTAGGGGTTTGGACTGGATGGCCCTTGCGGTCTCTTCCAACTCTATAATTCTATGATTCTACTATTCTAAAAGAAATTTCCTGCCACTGATTGGAATAGGTGATGGGTTCCTTTGTGAAGGAACATGACATTGTAATTATCTCACACTTCTCTTGTGGGGAGAACAGTAATTTTATTGCCCACTATTCGTTAGGTGAGAGAAGAATTATTATGTCATTTTACAATGCTATCCCACAACCTCTTTAGTCTCAAATACATAGCTCTGAGTAGTTTTTCCTCAAATTGTCAGCAGACTGGTCCTGAAGATTGCCTATGCTGCCATGACTCAGGCAGTCTTCAAGGTCATCATTGTTACAATCTCTGGCTTTGAAGATCCATCAGAACAAGACATTTGGGGCCTAGAAAATTCTGCAGGACTGTATTTTGGTCATTTCTCTTATCCAACTTGACTCTCCAGAACCTACCAAAACCCATTTTGGAGAATCTATTAGTTTGCTTCCCAGATCTGCTCAGAAAGTGAACAGTAAGGCTTTCTGAACCAGTAACAATGGTTTTCCCAGTGAGAGGGTATTGTTTGATACTCTTTATGTTCCTCAGCTTTTGGTGGACATTCCAAACTACATAACAGAAGGGCCAGTGTAGAATAGCGGTAAACAGAACACAGTTATGAAAAGACCAGAAGAGGACTTATCAAATGTCACAGCAAGATACAACTCATCAAAAGTAATTATCCTTTCAGCCATTACAGGAGCAAATATTTCAATCCAATTGTACACAAAGGTATATAAGAACAATGGCTGATTAAAGCAGGAATGGAGGGGGGCTTCTGTCAAGTTTTGCCATTCCATGCTCCATGCTAGTGTTGGTTAGAAAGTGAAGACAGGAAGACCACCCCCTTTTCTGTCTCCTTCTGCCACTCCTTTCTATCTTCTTTCCTTCCACCATCTCCTTTTGCTTCCATACCCAGAAGGCTGATAGGGAAAGGACCAGTGTGAAATTAGGCTGAAGCTCACAGGTTAGCCACTCCTGCATTAAGAAAGTGATTATTGCATGCCACCTTATATCCTGCAGCAGTAATACACACAGTATAATGTTCTAAATTACCTAATTTATTAATGTGTTAATGAGCATGTTAATTAACGTGGATGTGTTATTTCATCCATTAATTCCCTATTTTGATAGTTTACTATCTTGTAAGTATTCTTGGTATTCACTAACTCAGTACTTTTGCTATTATTTTTATGTGTAAGCAATACTTGTGTTTGTTTTGCTTATTTTGTTGTCAGTGCATGTCATAAGCAGAAGTATATATAAAATGTCAGCTTTGTTTAACAAGCTGAGTTGGCATGTTTGACAATGCTGGAATTCACTCAATTCTGCTTTCACTTCTGTTCCCTATTGAAAAATATAAGCATACCATGAAATCAAATTTGTTAAACAAGGCAAATAAATTAAATTGCATTTTGTTGAAATGTTTGAAGCTAGGGGAGTTAAAAGATGAAGAGTCCTTCAAGAAAACAAATCTTCTAATTTGATCCACAAACTTTAAAAGCCATATTTACTTTAATTGTAGCAAAAGAAATAGCAACCTGAATAAAGTGAATTATATTTTTTAAATGATTTTAGTACATTACTTACCTTGGGCTTCATTTTGAATTAACCTTGGAAGCCACAAACCTCTGGGGAAGAATTATCTTTTCCTACAAGGCAATGTATACAGGTAGGATATGTTTTGAAACATTTTTCTAGTGATGGTGCTGAATGTGGAATTAAAGAAGTTCAAAATAGAAATCCAGTTTGGAATGTCTCAACACATTAGGCCCAAATCCTGCTGAATTTCAGCCAGGGTTATGATGTTCTTTGCCCCTCTCTTAGCTATTCACCACCCTTCTCTCTGCTAATCTGTCCCCTCTGTAAGTGAAAAAGCTATCAATCAGAAAGACAAAAAGATAAATGGTAGGAGCAAAAGCCCTAATCCTTAATATGTTGCTGAGCGTGTTGGGTGTTATATTTCAGATAGATCCATTGTTTGATGTTGTTGGGGTGCAATTTTAGTTTCCCATGGTGTTAACCCTTTTAAAGAGAAACAAAAATAAGCAAATATGAAAGTTAAACTTGTTAGAGGCTAGCTTTCATTAGCAGAACAACAGAAGTGTGCATCCAGCTATTTTATTCTAAATATGCTTTCCTAAAGAATAAAGATTAACTCAAAAAATGACAAACATGTAGTTTGTGGTTTAAAAACAAACAATAATGGCTTTAATAAATATTTACACAAAATAGCTAAACCCAATCTAAATGGAGATGGCTTGGGTAAGGAGAATAAATCTCACCGTCTTTTAAGATAGCAGGAAGAAACCACAACTACTGACTGATGTAACTAGCAGATTAGAATCATAGGAGAGAGCTGTTAAACTGTCTCCAAGAGTCAGTGACCAAGATCACATGATACTTACAATGAGAGAGGGAGGAGGGAGGAAGTCCCTATCTAACTAAGAATTGACAGGAGAATGCAAACATATTCCAACAGGCGTAGACTAGATTTCCAGGATAGTCCTGAGCTGAGCACAGGGAATAAACTCTATAACCAAAGTCCAACAGACTAGTGACAGAGTATAAATCTCTGCCAGTGTGCTTCCATCAGTTGCTGGAATAAAATATGTTTTTTTTTCCCTTTTCTTTTCTGGCTCCTTCCCCTGGTGTACAACTTCAGCCAGGAAGCTCTCGGATACAGCTGTGTCTCCTCAGTCACTGATCAGTAGTGGGAATGTATCTAGACATGTTCTAGCTGGATTTACACACCCATAGGGAAGGACACTTCTGCCCCAAGTGTAAAGCTGCACTTCTTTTGGTGCACAAAGGTAGCAAGAATGCCATTAGGAGACAGGGCTGGTATTTTGCACCCAGTGGAAGGAGGTACTAGATACCTTCCTTCTACAAAAAGTACATATGTTGGTAGAACCAGGATTACTCCAACATATGTCACCTACTGCATTCTGGCTAGTATCACATAATTTGATAGTTAGCCTTCTCTGCTACCAACTCCTTCCTTTTCCACAAGGATAAGATTATTTTGTTTGGATTTGAGGAAGGGGACAGAAAAAGAGGAGAAATTATATGTTGTTTGTATGTTTTTCTTTTAAAAATATTTAAACTTTATGTACAAATTATCAAACATATAAAATCATGTATCCATCATATCCAACAAATTGTTTCAACCATAACGTATCCCATACATAAGATCTAATATTCTTACATACATTCTTACACACTCCCTCGGAGAGTAGTGGAGTCTCCTTCCTTGGAGGTCTTTAAGCAGAGGCTGGATGGCCATCTGTCGGGGATGCTTTGATTGGGAGTTCCTGCATGGCAGGGGGTTGGACTGGATGGCCCTTGTGGTCTCTTCCAACTCTATGATTCTATGATTCTATGATTCTATGATATGTCAAACACAACACAACAGCCCTCCCTTCTCATCCCCACCCCCTCTCTCCTTTCTCAATCCTTTCAACTCTCATCCTTAACCTTTCTCACAAACTTCCATTCCTTTACTTCCTGATCCTCTAGACTCTCTCCATCCACCCACATTCTTCTCTGTCACCTCTGTCATCCTTACCCTCCATTCCCTATTATCCCTCTCCACTCTTACCCACTACACTTACCCTCTTCACTTACTCTTTCCTTTCATCAACTTTCTTTAATCCTTCTAATTTCCCATTCCTTCTTTACCCATCAGCCTTACCTCCCCCCTTCCCCCTCTGTTGTGTCCTACATTCTTACATTTCCCCCACCACCACCACCATAGCACACTACTTCCTATTTGCTGGAATAATTGTATACCTTCTCTGCTAATTTTACTTTCCCTATAACTTCTAACACCTTCTATTTAGCTTGGGCAACATCTATTGTAGAACTATAAAAAGATCTCCCATTTTCCACTTTTGAGCATAAGTTATTCTTGCTGTAGTTGTCATATAGAATATTACTTTCCTGAACTTCTTTTCTAAATTGTCTTCTAACATTCCTAATAAGAACAACTCTGGTTTTAGTTGGATTTTAATTCCCAGTACTTTATTTTTTATCTCCTTTATTCCTTTCCAATATGTTTAGCTCTTGGGCATGTTCACCAACAGTGATAGAAGGTTCCTTGTTTTTCGCCACAGTTCTAACATTTGTTGTCCTTCAACTTGTACACTCCATTATTTTTCCGAATTTCTTTGTTATCCAAGTATTTATCTATCACTAAGCTATCTACAGATTGTTCTCAATACAACGCAGAGAAAAAATTGTAAAATATTTCCTTTATCTTTTCTTGAGAGTTGTGTATCTCCTTTTCCTCCCTTATTTTGGTAATGCATCTCTTTTCCCTTTCTTTTCTCACTCTCTAGGCAAGACATCTCTCTGGCTTGTTTGCATGCTCAAAATTACCCTGTTTTACCACTTTCAATTTCTTTTCAATTTTTCAATTATCTCTACTTCCAGTTGCTTCTGTACAAATTTTATCTCTTCCTCTACCTTTTTATTCCCTGATTGCCTTTTCAATTCTTTTTCCTTTTCTTTCAATGCATTGGAGATTGATTTTCTGTTTTTTCTGCTTTCATAAAATTATAATCTGGGGGGTAAAAACCCTCTGAGAACAGCTTTGCCAGCATACCAAACCGTTGTTAATTTGATTTCCTGTTGTATATTCTCTTTGGGGAAAAAAGCTTTATTGTTTCTCTTGCTTTCTCCAACACCTTCTTGTCTTTCAGTAACTCTTCATTCAATCTCCAACTGACTACCTTCTGGGGTTCTCTCAATTTCAACAAAATTGGACTGTGGTCTGATATTACTCTACTCAAAGCCTTCATTTCCTTTAAGCTTTTGGCCAATGTCTTAGAAATCAAGAATAAATCTATCCTGGAAAGGGACTTATGTCTTTCCGAATAAAAGATGTAGACCCTTTCTTGATCATATAGATGTCTCCATACCTCTATTACAGATAAATCAATCATCCTTTAAAAAGACCTAGGGAGTTTCCCTTGATTTTTCTTTAATTTTTTTAACAGCCATCCTGTCCAACCTTGGATTGAGAACTTCATTAAAATTTCCCATTATTAATATATTAACATAGTCTTTTTCCACTATAATATCATATGCCCCTTTATAGAAGGTACCTTTATTTTCTTGAGGGCTATATATCCCAACTAATAATATTTTTTCTCTCTGCCATTCTATCTCAATCCCAATGATATACTTTTTATTATCTTTAAATATCTCTTTCGGGTGAAAATAATCTTTGACATGCATAATCACTCCGCTTTTGCTCTTGTCTATTGAGGTCACAAACTCTTTACCTAATTTTTTGTTTCTAATCAACTTTACATCCTTTCTTCTTATATGAGATTCCTGCAAGCAGACCACATCACAATTTTGTTTCTCCAAATAGAGAAATACTTTTTTCCATTTTTGAGGAGAATTTAGACCCTTCACATTGCAGGACAACAACTTCATTGCAGGACAACAACTGTTATTCCAATATCTCTAATCCTTGAAAAAGTAAATTAAGAGAAAGACAGTGATACCAACCTACCAATCATCCCTTACTGTAATAAATTTATCCTTGTATCACCTCTATGTTCAACCTGTTTTTTCTACCAATAAATGATTCCTGTCTTCTTCTGATTCTTCCCTCTTCACCTTTCTTTCTTATTCCTCTTCCTCTTCTTTTCTCTCTTTCTCTTCCCTCCTCTTCTGTTTCCTGGTCTCCAATTCTTCCTGCATTTTATCCTTTCTTCTCTTTCTTTGTTCTTCTTCATCTCTTTTTTCAGGTTGCTCCAGAACTCTCTTGCCTTTTCAATTGAATCCAATTTGTACCTTGTTTGTTTCCAACTCACTGTGTGTCCCCTCTATATCTTTCCACCTGTACAGAATTCCATAGACTTTTAGTTGTTCTGTCAAAAAGCTGTATTCTTTCATCTTCTTCAATATTTTGCCTGGAATATCCTGAAATATATGAATTTCTTTCCATTCAATAACTAACTTCTCTTTATAATTCTTCTGCAGAATCATATCTCTTGTTTGTCTCTGAACAAAATATATTACGATGTCTCTCAGAAGGTGTCTGTATAATAATAATAATAATAAAATTTATTTGTATACTGCCCAATGGTTTCCCAATCCGGGCGGTTAACAGCATAAAAACAGTACAAAAACACATCCCTCCCACCCTTAAAACAGCATTAAACAATTTCAATTTAAAATCAATAACAACAACAATGTATCTAGCTACTTTTGATGTGATTGTGTGCATTCTATCAATTCCCCATGGGAAATGCTGTTCTAATTCATCAGTGTATTCCACCAGTTTGGGAGTCAGGTCCTTATACAAATTCTCATTCTCTCGTTCTTTTACGCCCCCAATTTCAAACAATTTTCCCTCTGTTTCAGTTCTAATTTCAATAACAAATGTTGTTGTTCCTCCTGTTCTTTAGTCAATTCTCCAATCTTCTCTTCCATCTCCTTGGTACCACACTCTTAATTTTCCCACTTTCTCATTATCTTGTAGAGTTCATTATTAATCTTGTCCAGTCTATTTCTCAATTCCCCCATTTTAGATTTAAATTCCTGATTCATTTCTTCTTTCAAACGTTGCCTATTTGTTTTTAAATTTAGTCTTCTCATTTCTTCCAATAGCATTTGATTCTGATCCAATGGTTTAGTAACTGTTTATAATGAAGGTCTTCTTTGATTCACAGCACTGGCTTTTGATTGTGCTGTTGTTCTCCTCAAATTCATTGCCATGATTTCTTGATTATTCCCTTCACTTCACTTCCACCCTAGTCTTATCTGTCCATGTTTTTGAAAATACTCAATTAGCTTCACCCTTTCATTTTATTCTAATTCAAATCTTTCCCTTCCTTCTCATCCAGGAAAAAAACAAACCAGAAAACAAAAAGAGGTAATTATTTTTAGGTAACTAGCAGATGTCACCCTCCTCTCAAAAAATCACTCTCTTCTATTTTTTGATTTCTTTCTTTCCAAGCTTTCACTTTACTCCCACACTTTCTCTCTGTTCTCAACCTGGCATTTTCAAGGTCACTTTATTATCTCTCTCTTTCCTCCCTACTGGTGTATACTTTAATCATTTTTAAAGAGAGGTGGGAAGTCTTGTCAGGGATGATGGGAGTTGTAGCTCTTCACCTCTGGCTCTAACTCACCACCTTGTTATGCAGCAGAGCTGACCAGCTTTGATCAGTGGTTGATGCTTCTTTCCCAAGCAGCAGAGTTTCAGAGAATAGGCTGAAGACCCTGACAAACTCTCCAAGCCTTCTCACTCTTTTTCCTGAGATGTCTCCAAACTTCTCCAGGATTCTTCTGGCTCTTGTATCTTCCCTCAAGACACCAGACAACTCAGTAGTCTTATATAAAAGATCTACTTTATTCTACTATATACATAAATACTATATGCCCTACAAATCACAATCTCTGCACTTCACAATATCTCCAAAACTACTCCACACTGTACATTAGCAAACATTGCAATTTATAGCCATTGTTAGACACCACCCACTAGTCAGTTTCCACCCAGTGGGTGTGTACATTCATTTTGATTGGTCCACATAGATCATCCCATACCTAAGACCAACCCAAGTGTTTCATCACTTTACCTTGACCACTTAATGAGTCTCAGGTGTTTGCAATCTATCACAGGTGTTCTCAATATACCTTCTATAACTTTGTCCTTGGCTCTCAAGGCTTCTTAATTATATTATCTTTTTCACCTGTGTATCTTCCTGATTGCTCCTGCTTAGTCACTTTGACATTCACATACATATTTTTATTTCTATTACTGTATATCCCATGTTGCTTTTTCCTTAACAATCCCCTCCGAAATAAAATATTGTATGTGTCTTACAATGTCATTCCAACCATTTGTGTCAGTCTTTCATGTTTTTCCGCCGTCAATGCTTTTGTGAATAAATCTGCTATGTTGTGTTGTGTTTCTATATATCTCAATTCTATTTTACCCTTCTGAACCATGTCTCGTACATTTTGATATCTTACTCCAACATATTTTGTTCTGTTCTTCAAACTTTCAGTTTCAGCCATTGCTATGCATGACTGTGAATCTTCCAGAATTTCTACTGGTATCTTGTAACTTTCATTTAAATCATTCAACAATTGCTCAACCCACTGTACCTCATTCACTATCTCATTTAAAGCTGCGAATTCTGCTTCAGTCATACTTAACACTACATTAGTTTGTTTTCTACTTCTCCAGACTATTGGACTTTCACTGTACTTGATTATTATTCCTGTAACTGACTTCTTGTCTCCTAATTCTGATGCAAAAGAACTATCCACATAACAATCTAAATCTGAATTACTGTTTCTAATTACCAATTTCTTATCTAAAGTTCCTTTCAGATATCTTAATAACTGTTTTACTGCTGTCCAGTCTTCAATTTTTGGATCATGAACTCTTCTGGACAATACATTTACAGCATATGAAATGTCTGGTCTGGTGTGGCAAGATATGAATTGTAAAGATCCTATTATACTCCTGAATAAAGTCTTGTCTTCAAAATCTCTAGTTGTTTTTTCAGATACAAAACCAGTTGTCATTGGAGCTCTTACTATTTTAGCATTTTGTAATCCACACTTTTCAATCAAATTTTCAATTTTCTTTCTCTGGCTTAACAAACAATGTCCTTCTTCTGTCCATTCAACACTAATACCTAAATAAGACTTCAATAAACCTAGATCTTTTAAGACAAACTTTTCAGACAATTCTCTTTTTACTGATTCAATTTCCTGTTTTGACTTTGCTGCCACGCATAAATCGTCTACATAAATTACTAACACTATGTCTCCTTTTGTATAGACACAAGCATCTGCAATGCTCCTTTTGTATCCTAGCTTAACTAACTCATCATTAATGCACAAATTCCATGCTCTGGCACTTTGTTTTAATCCATACAATGCTTTTTTTCAATTTATAAACTTTCTGACTACTATTTTCTTCAAAACCTTGTGGCTGCTCCATAAATATCTCTTCATCTAAACTAGCATTCAAGTAGGCTGTTTCAAAATCAAAATGTTCTACAACTAAACTTTTTTTTGCTGCTACAGCCAGAACCATTCTCAGACTTTCTGGCTTTGCAGTTGGAGAATATGTCTTGTCATAGTTCTCATACTGCTGTTGTGCAAAACCCTTAGCTACTAACCTTGCTTTATACTTAATATTTCCATCTGGCATTTCTTTCTTTTTGTATACCCACTTACAACCAATTACTTTCTTGTCCTTGGGTCTGTCAACAACTTCAAAAACATCTTTATTTACTAGACAACCAAACTCATCATCCATTGCATCAATCCATCTTTCCTGTTCTTCTCTAGACAAACTTTCCAACTCTTCAAAACTTTCAGGCTCTTCCACTGCTAAACAAGCTTTTGCATTTGTCACAACAAACCTATCTGGAGGCTTTCTAACTCTGTGACTACGTCTGGGAATAAACTCTGCTGATCTGCCTCTTTCATCCTCACTTTCTGTACTGGGAGTTATAGTTCTATGACTAAATCTCTTGTCTTCAGTCATTCTAGTAGTAATGGGTCTAGATTGTGTCTCATTATCAGAAGAACTATCATTGCTGCTAGTGGATGCTTCTGGCTTAACTGAAACCCCTCCGTTTCCTGAAGTTGGTTCAGTTTGTGTTTCTGGCTCATTTGAACTTCCTAACCTCAAGAAAACTTCTTTATTGGCATGCAGTTTGTCCCAACTGGCATGACGCTCAAAATCTGCAGACCTAGAATACTGCACTTCTTTTCCACCCAAATGAAACTTGTAGCTATTTCCAGAATAACCTAGAAACCTAAGCCTTCTACTTTTGGGTTCTCCTTTCTTCCTGAAACAAGTTGGTATGTAAACATAAGCAAATTGTCCAAAGACTCTCAAATACTTGTAATTTGGCACTCTCCCATACAATACCCTGTAGGGAATGTCTTCAATTTCTGAATGATACAGTCTGTTACTAATATGTACTGCTGTCAAAGTTGCTTCTGCCCAGAAACTATCTTTTACCTCTGCATCTGCCATCAAACAAGCAGTTATCATTTTTATATCTTGTATTTTTTTCTCCGTTAAACCATCTTCATTAGGACAAGCAGGATTAGTAGTTTCATGCCTTATTCCTACCTTTTGAAACCAATTAAACAATTGATTACTTAGAAACTCTCCTCCCCGGTCAGTAACAATGGTGCCTACTCTAATATCAAATTCTCTTTCCACCATTTTCACCCATGCTTTTAAACTTTGCCCAGCGTCAGATTTGTTTTTCAATATTCTTACAAATGCAAACCTTGTAAACCTATCAACAATTACTAGGTAATATTTACTTCCCCCTAAAGATAAACAATTAGCTTGGGCCACGTCTGCATGTACAAACTGAAATGGTCTTTGAGCAATTCTTTTGGTTTTCTTGGCTACTGGAAAAGCTCTGACCTTTACCTGATTGCATACAGTACAATCTAAGTGATTTTTGCATTCAGCAACTTTTAAATCTGGACACATACTGATTAACTTCTTTAAACATTTGAAACTAGCATGACCAAATTTTCTATGGAGTTCATGTATACAGTCTTTGTGAATTGGACTATTGTCTATGTTATTAGCATTTTCAACACTGTAGCTATCAATATTGTCTTCCAAATAGTAAAGTTTATCCTTTTTCAAGCCTATGCCTCGCAATTCCCCATTCAGTTTTATCTTACACATGTTCTTTTCAAAAATGACTGTGTAGTCTCTGTCTGTTAACCTGCTCACTGATAACAAATTATTTTCTAACTCCTTTACATGTAACACATCATTAAAGTTTTCCTTTAGCCCTGGAATGAAAACTGTACCCATTTGATTTACAGTACTGAGCTCTTTCCCATCAGCTAAAACTACAGCATTTACATTAGCTGATTTTCTATTACTTATCAAATTAATATTGTTACACATTGAAGATGATGCTCCTGAGTCAATCAACCATTTACAATTAGTATTTTGTTTTTCCTTAATCATGGTTGCAAACCCCTTTTTGTTACCACTGTCCTTCAAAAATGGAGGTTTGGACTGTTTTTGATACTGCCACGGCTGCCATCTGCTCTCCTTTTGCTTGCTTCTCTCAGCAGCGAATTGTTTACATTGTCTCTGTAGATGACCAATCTTTTTACAATAAAAACATCTCCGTTGCTCCCTTGTAGAAGCTGCTTCTTCCTGCTTTCGTAGATCAGGCGTTGTTTGTTGTTTTGGCACAGTCCTTAAACTTGCTGAGTCACCCTGCTCAGACTTTCTTCTCAGGTTCTCTTCCAATATTCTGGCAACAATTAAGTCTCTGTTCAGCTCAGCTTCTGGCAAATTTTGCAAGCTGTTTGTAATGTTGTCCCAAGAAGAGTCTAGCGATTCCAGCAAAATATAACACTGCTGCTCTTTGCTAATTTCCACTCCTCTCAGTTCAGCTTGCACAAATAAATCTTGCATTGTTTTTAAGTGTTCTATCACACACTGTCCTTTCGTCATCTTTTGTCTGTAAATTCTTTTAGACCAAAGCATTTTTGCAAACGCAGTTGAAGGTGTGTGTAATCTCTGCAAAGTATCCCACGCATCCTTGGCGGACACTTTATCTCTTACGTCGTTAATCAAGTCTTCTTCTAGCATGAGATAAAGACATGCTTTTGCTTTAGCATCTCTTTCTCGAGTGGCTGCATCAGCATCAGCTGCCAGCCCTGTTTCAACTGTCGACCACAGAGACTCCTTTATGAGTAGAGATTGGGCATATATTTTCCAGGTAGAGTAGTTGTTTCTATTTAATTTACTAAACTTTAGGATCTCCATCTTAATTTGTGCAGTGACTCAATTTGACACAGTCCTTCTGAGTATGCACAGCAGACAAAATACAAAATGATTTACTCACAAAGCTCCACAAAACTTTCTTCCACACTCTGGAATTTTCAGCTTCTGTGGATGCTGGTTGCTCTAATATCTGGGCCCATAACCCTTGTCAGGGATGATGGGAGTTGTAGCTCTTCACCTCTGGCTCTAACTCACCACCTTGTTATGCAGCAGAGCTGACCAGCTTTGATCAGTGGTTGATGCTTCTTTCCCAAGCAGCAGAGTTTCAGAGAATAGGCTGAAGACCCTGACAAACTCTCCAAGCCTTCTCACCCTTCTTCCTGAGATGTCTCCAAACTTCTCCAGGATTCTTCTGGCTCTTGTATCTTCCCTCAAGACACCAGACAACTCAGTAGTCTTATATAAAAGATCTACTTTATTCTACTATATACATAAATACTATATGCCCTACACTTCACAATATCTCCAAAACTACTCCACACTGTACATTAGCAAACATTGCAATTTATAGCCATTGTTAGACACCACCCACTAGTCAGTTTCCACCCAGTGGGTGTGTACATTCATTTTGATTGGTCCACATAGATCATCCCATACCTAAGACCAACCCAAGTGTTTCATCACTTTACCTTGACCACTTAATGAGTCTCAGGTGTTTGCAATCTATCACAGGTGTTCTCAATATACCTTCTATAACTTTGTCCTTGGCTCTCAAGGCTTCTTAATTATATTATCTTTTTCACCTGTGTATCTTCCTGATTGCTCCTGCTTAGTCACTTTGACATTCACATACATATTTTTATTTCTATTACTGTATATCCCATGTTGCTTTTTCCTTAACAAGTCTAACCAATTAGATAACTAATAAATTTATTCTCTCTACTTTAATGTCAACATTTATGCCCTCTTAATCAGTTTAAATCTTTATATTGAGAAACAATTATCTATATGCCATGATCCCTTGATTTATATATGCCTTTATACAAACCTACTTTTGTATGTCTATGTCAATCTAATATGTATTCTGCTTTAAATTCTCCCTTAACTAAATACAAACTCAAAATCTTATTCTATAGATCTAGAGGTTCCATTATTATTATTATTATTATTACAAAATAATAAAATACATATTAATACAAAGAAAGCAATAAATTAAAAACATCACCTAATCATCATACAATGCCTGTGAATGCTTCCCTGAACAGTATAGTTTTTAACTCAGCTTTGAAGCTGGTTAAAGAAGTGATGCCCTGTGCTTGTGGGGTAAGGAGGTTCCAGGAATGAGGGGCAGCAAGTGAAAAGGGATCTGGGATGAAGCAGTAAAAATCCTATGCTGAGACAGCAGACCTTAACTACTAGAGCAGAGGGCACTGAAGGGACAGTAAGGGGAAAGAAGCTCTGATAAATAAGGAGGGGCCAACCCATGCAGGGATTTAAAAGTCAACAACAGAAGCTTATACTGAATACAGAAAGGGAAGGGGAGCCAGTGAAGGGATGACAATAAAGCAGAAATATGGTTGAAACAGTGAGCAGATGTGATAATGCGAGCAGCAGAATGCTGGACCAAAATTAAAGGACAGAGGTGAGAAAGAGGGAGCCCTGCCAGAAAAAGGTTACAATAATCTAGTAGTCAGACCACTGGGGCATGGATCAAAATTTTGGCAGTACAGGCCAAGAGAAATAGTCAGATTTTAGCAATATTATACAAAAAGAATCTACATGCCTTGGCTATGGCCTGAATCTGGGGGCTACATGACAGAGAGGAATCAAAAATAAAACAACGACTGTGGGCTTCCTAGACAAGTCAAATAGAAATATTGTCAACAGAAACAGAAAAAGAGTATTGAACAATAGGCATTGGTGGAAAAACAAGAAGCTCCATTTTAGACATATTGAGCTTCAAGTGTCGATGGCACATCCACTGAGAGACAGCTGTAAGACAAGTTGAAACTTGCTTTTCAAGATCTGAAGAAAGGTTGGGGTGGAGAGATACAGTTGAGTGTCATCAGCGTACAGATGATAGGAGAAGCCAAAAGAATTGATACATTTTCCTAGAGACAATGTGTAAAGGGAAAACAGTAGGGAACTCAAAACAGAGCCTTGGGGGACTCCAACAGATAACAGAACAGAGGACGAAGCCTGACACACACCCCTCCCATGACCACTGCAAAAATCTATCTGACAGATAAGATTTAAACCAATCAATGACAGAATCTAAGAACCCAAGGTCAGAAAGTATATCAACTAAAAGGCAGTGATCAACGGTGTCAAAGGCTGCAGACAAATTGAGAACGAGAACAGAGGAAAGGCCATTAGCCCTGGCCTGCAAAAGCTCATCCGAGATCCTTGTTAGAGCTGTCTCTGTAGAATGCCATGGGCAAAAACCTGACTGAAAGGGATCAAGAGTGGAGTTGGCTTCAAGAAACTCAAGACAGAGAGAATAAACGGAAGAAAAGAAAAGAAAAGGAAGAAGAGAAATCGGACGATAGCTACACAGAGAAGAGGGGTCAGGAGAAGGTTTTTTTCAGAATTCCCATGTATCCCTGCGGATCGAGGCATGTTACAACAATTAGAAATAACAATAAAATGCAATATACAATTAAAACCAGATTTCTAAATAACCCTTACCCCAACCCCCCTCTGAATCATAAAAAAAGAAAAAGAAGCAAACTAACAATAACAACAATATAAAATGAATAGCAATATAAAATACTAATTAAAAGCAAAAGAAATAGCAAATTAGCTAAAATTAGAGGTAGTTAGAGGCAAAACATTATCTTTTTTGGGGTAGACAGGGGATATCAATATCAGTGGAATGGAGGCTAATCTGGCAAGGCCTGCTGGAAGAGATCTGTTTTAACAGCCTTTTTAAAGGCTTCTAGAGTGGCAATGTGACAGATCTCCTCCGGCAGGCCATTCCATAACCCAGGAGCAGCAGATGAAAAGGCCCTCTGGGTTACTGCAGCCAATTTGGTCTTCTTAGGCTGCAGTAAATTCTTCCCAGAGGACCTAAGTGCGGGGTGGAGTACATGGAGGAAAGCACTCCCACAAGTAGTCTGGACCATGTAGGGCTTTAAAGGTTATAACCAACACCTTGTACCATGCCCGGAAACTAATTGGCAGCCAATGGAGAGATTTTAAAACAGGTGTTATATGGTTGGCTCTAGATGTACCTGCGACCAGCCTGGGTGCCATATTTTGCACCAGTTGAAGTTTCTGAACATGGCACAAGGGTAGCCCCATGTAGAGTGCATTGTAGAAGTCAAGACAAGAGGTTAAAAGTGCATGTACCACTGTTTCTAGGTCGCCTGGCTCCAGCTAGCGTATCATGTTGGGTTGTTATTTGTTTCTATTTTTTGTGAATAAGGTACTTATATAGCTACTGCAGCCACTGAGGAAGACCACTGGTCAAAACGTGTCTGACTGAAAATTATACTGGAGTGGAATCACAGAACATTCAAGTCTCTCAACACAGGCTTTGTCCTTCAAGGCTTTTTGTGACATTAAAGACTGATCATTATTTTCTTATTGAACATAGGACCTTAGTTCTCATTTTATGTACTTTTATGTTTATTTATGGATATTACAATTCTAATCATGTTTGGTTTGAGAATTTTAAATAGTAGATAAATACTTTGGATAATATTTATACAGTCTGTATGTTTTTGCCATAGAGCCATAAGAAGATGTGCCGTGATTCGTTTATTCTGATGTGTAAGAAGAACTTTAACCTGGGGAATTACTAAAGTCCAAGTTTCCAGTGGGATCTTTTATCCTATGTTTACAGAGGTGGATAGGGAATAGATTGATAGAAACAAAGCTTTCCAATGAACCTGTGATTTATTTGGGGATTCAAGCATACAAAGACACTCTAGCATTCACTCATACACACAAGAACTCAGGAATAAAGTAGTTAGCTTGGAGAGGAAACACAAGGCTTTCTAATGGAGATAATTACCTGAAGGAGGCTGCTCCAATGATTAATGAAGATGGATAGACTCAACCATTATGAAAGAGAAAGAACAACGGGAAGAGCCAGGACCCAAGTCAGAGTTCACAGTGGTGCAGCGTCACCATGAAATCTAACCAGACCCAATGTGCCTGAGATTTGGGGGATCTTTTATACCCTTAAACCTAGCCTGAGGCAAAGAGCTGCTACTGTATATCAAAGGATTCTGGATTACTACTCTTTAAAGTAAATAATTTCCAAGGAGAGGAGATGAGATGATAATGTTCTCTCATCTTCAGCCGAGCATATCCTGGCTGATACTCATAAATCTCCTAGGTGCGAATGTCCTACTTTGCAGCTCCTAAGCCTGGCCCTTTTGATCTACAAATTGTTGTAAGTGCAGATGTGACCTTTCAGGTGCCTATGTGAGGTGCTCACTTTGGATCCATGGCGGTTGGGCTTTTCCAGTCTAGGGCATTGGCAGGAGACTCACAAAAAAAGGGGGGGGGTTAATATTAAAACAATTATTGTAATAGATGATACTGCAGGAAAGATCATTGGGTGTAGAGAGGGCAAAAAAATTTCAAGGAAAACTCAAGGGCATTACACCAATGGCTAATTTCTTCTTTAAGATCCTTGAAAGCAGCACCTAAATTTGATTTAATATCAAATCTCTTGATTCAGTGGAACCAAGATAAAAGTGTCTTTTCACTTAATAAAAACATATTTGGGACAAAATTTAAAAATGAAGTTTTGAATACTCGTTTCAAACACTGGTTTCACTGTTTGAATACTAATGGAGATGGCATACTGCACATTTCAAAGATTTGGTTCAGCCTTCAAAAGAAAGAATGTACCAGGAAAATGTAATCAATTATGATTTATTCTTCCATATTCAGCCTTTCACAATTCACTGTGGCACAGCTTGATTCAGCAGCAAATCAAGCATATTCAAGATTTTCTTGAAAGAAGTTTCTATACTCATTAATCAATGGAGTGAACTTGCTGATACTGGCTTTTAAATTGAGCTTTTTGCTACTGTTCTTGGCAAGATTCTGAACCCATGAGTCAACAACTAGCCGTCATTGATCATCTTCCCAAAATGACCTATAGATATGTAGGTTATACCCCTTGCACTTTCCTTTGGTGTGACAGAAATGTCACTAAATTGACCATTTATATCCCCCTCATAGTGGATATGTTAAAAACAGAATGCTTTTGCTTTATCCCCACCCACCCTTCTTAGCTGCCAAATATTACCATATGTATTCAACTATATCCACATGTATAAATTGAGGACAGGTCTTAGGGCCAAAATTAATGGATTTTGGTATGACATATGCTTAAGTCGAGGGTAAAACTTAGAGTCACGTAACAAAGGATGTAAAGGATGAAGCAAAGACAAACAATGTCAAAGAACTGTTTGTGCTCACACTAAAGGCTGGATGGATGAGAGAGTAGAGGGGAGTCAGTGCTTCCAGGACAGATTGCACTCTTGCCTTTCACCAAGGAATGGTTCCTTTTTTGAAATGTTAAAGTACAGTACTTACATTGAGCCATGGATAAATTGACTCAGATTTTTTGGGGATCAATTTTTGGACTAAAATTTCTAGACTTATACATGAGTGTATAAGTACACAGTATTCCTTTTTATTAATTCTGTTACTGAATTCTGGCTGGTTTCCTTGGCAGTGCCCTATCATATGTAGGCTAAGTCCATCTTATCCCTGGGTGTATGTGTGCCTGCCTGCCTATCTGTCTTTTGAATTCGAAGATATAGCTGTGTTAGTCTGTAGAATCAGTATGTAGAGAGATCTTATAGTACCCTTGAGACTAACTGAAAGAGAAAAATTATCAGCATGAGTTTTCGTAGACTTAAGTCTACTTCCTCAGATGCATTTTCTATCTTTTGGTCATTTTGGAGGTTGGTATCCTCTACCACTGGCGGTGGTGGTGGATGTGCCAGGCAACTCAGCAGGACACCCATGCAGACAGCTGCCCCAGTGCAGAAACAGACAGCTAGGTAATAGGGGGAGGCTGGAGTTTCTCCAAGACCAGAATATTCCAGGCTGCCCTCAGAATATCCTGGCCATGCAGATGAGGCATGAACCACTATAGGCCTTGCCCTTGTAACTATTCATCTCGTTTACTGCAATGTGCTTTACAAAAGGCTACCTTTGAAGACAAGCCAGAACATACCCTTAGTGAAAGAGGCATCTGCCAGTCTGGTGATAGGAACACCTAACTGATAGAGCGTGCAGCAATTAGAGAACCTGATTAAGAAGCAAACATGCCAATGACTTAGAAAAACAAAGTAAAAAAGCTTTATTATAGGAGCTCCATTCTAAAGATAGGAAAGTTGGGAGTGGAGAAGAGGTGGAAACATTCCTAAGGGTATCAGTTTATGTCACAGAGGAAGCAGGGTAGGCAGAGAAGAATTGAGTGGGTCACTCAAACTTTCTTACCTTATTACTTCTGTCCGCTGTGAGGCATTCTTGACTCTTCAGTGCACAGCATTGTTGCACTTCCAATACCAACACACCAGTTTTGAAAGATGAGCAATGGCTGCCTATTCTAAATGTTGGTATGGATCTACAAACCACCAAGCATCTTGACATCTAGTTGTCTGACAGGCCCGCCAAGGCCAGAATGGGGGAGGTCCACATCTCCTTATCTCACTTATCATGATGACATGACAGTGGGGCCCTTTTTTACTCCTCCAAAGACATGGGTAGCAGTAAAACTATCAGGATATCAATGTTGAGTTAAATTACTGATTTACGCAGACATTTATTAGTCATCAATGAGTGTGACTGGATTTTAGTCATGCATTCGTTTCTCTCTCCTGATTGATGTTGGTTTTACTGGCCATGCTGTAACTTATAAGTCCATCATCATCATCATCATCATCCAAGTTGCAATTTTTTTTTCCAATGAAGGATGACATAGAAATAGAAATAAATAAATAAGTAGAATGAGCCTGCAGTCCATAACTCTGTAAGATTTGAGACTGCAACCCCAAAACAATTAAGGTTCAGTTTTTGCAGCAGAATCAAGCAGCAAATATTTTTCCTAAACTTAAAATACCCTAGCAGGAAAAAATGTTTCCAGCCTTCTTACCTTTTGCTTACTGCTTTTCTCTGTCTAGCACTCTTATTTTTCATCTGTTCAAATGTGTTAATCTGCACTTTCCATCTGAAAGTACTTCTTCACAAACTGTGCATTATTGTACTAATTCATAAGTATAACTGCTTATCAAGCCCATGCTAAATGGGGAACTTTATTGTATTTATAGCCAATGGCCATTACAATGCATATAAATATAATATATAGAAACAGAATGAAATATATACAAGATTAAAATAGTAGTTTTAAGAATGTTATACATAACTTTAAAACTATTTTAACGAAACACTTTGCAACCAGCAAATCAAAAGTGTGAGATTCATATCTACATGATTGTATGTTCCTTAATGAAATGGGCATGCAGTTTCTTGGTAGCCAGTGTAAATTGGACTACTGAGCATGTAACTACTGACCGTATCAGCTAACAGCTCCACAACTATTTCCTTAGATGTGTAGTCTGTATATAACTGAATAATGGGTGACACAAACCTTTGTCTAGGTGAGGAATAAAGGGGGCAGAACATCAAACAATGAACAATATACAACAAAATGCACAATTTCTGTCTACAACTGGGGTGTCTCTATATCTCCCTTCAAGATATGCAGAGGTCATGAGGACTAAGCCTGAGATACGTTTGTATGTTAAGGTTATAAACATTTAACTCATCTTGGCACAATTATGCCCATCCAGCAACCCTAAGTTTCTCCAACCAACAGACTTTGCTGAGGTGATCAAGTCTATCTAGTCTGAACCAGAATCTCAAATAAGACAAATCAATTCTAGCTGCTATTGAGGGGAGGCCCAACTCAGCCCTAAGGTAGGCCACTGGAACCCCTGGAGGAAGTCCCAAGATCTGTCGCATATATTTGTTTTGCAAAATTTCCAGACTGGATTTGGCATTTTTACCCCAGATATCTGCTCCAGACAGCATTTACACAATAATTTTGCCTGCAAAAGCCTTTAGGGCAGGATTTATTAACTGCCCCCCACCCCTGGAGTAGAAAAAGTTGCCCACTAGATCTGGCACTTGAGAATTTAGTGGCTTCCAGATGTTGTTTCCAAGAAAGCTTTTCATCAAAGTACAGTCCCAGGTATTTAAATGAATGCACTTGTTCTAAATGATGTCCATCTAGTATCCATGTGCTCTCAGAGGTTCTCCTCCCAAAACCTATGATCTTGTTTTTAGAATAGTTAACAACTAGTTGTTCCTCTTTACAAAACCTCCCAAATTTGGCTAGCATCCTTTTAAGGCCAATTTTGTTTAAAGAAAGCAAAACCAAGTAATCAGCATAAAGCAAAATTGAAATCTTGCAGTTGCTAATAGCTGGAGGAAAAAAAAGAGGGAGAGGCCATTTCTGGGGTCAAATCATTCATATAGAGATTGAATAGAAAAGGTTCCAGAATTCAGCCCTGTTTCACTCCTCGTTCAATAGGAATAGATTGTATTAAAGCACCATTTGAACGTGTTCTGACTTGCAGAGAATTAGCTTGATGTAACAGTTGTATAAGCCACAACAGTCTTTTATCAATGTTTGTTTTAGACAATTTGTGCTATAGATGCTGCCTGTCTATCAAATCAAATGCAGATGAAAAAAATCTACAAATGCTATATAAATAAACTTATTTGGACCACTGCAAAATTTACATATAAGATGTTGCAAAATAAAAGCTTGATCCAGAGTGCTTCTACCTCTTCTAAATCTTGCTTCCTCCTCATGGATGATAGTTTACTATCCCATTCCAGAAGTTTATTTGAAAGATAGCTAGTATAAAGCTTAGAAGCTAAGTCTAAAAGGCTGGTGGGTCTATAGCTAGAAGGGTCTGTTGTGTCTCTTTTCTTGTAGATTGGTACAACAATACTCGGTTGCCACCGGGGGGGGGGGGAATTGCCAGTTTTGTTGATGTATGTAAATAGTTTGCCAAGAATAGGTGACTAACACTCGATATCTACTTTGAACACCTCGGGGGGGGGGGGTCATATCTTCTCCAGGAGCCTCACCACACTGAAGTGTGGAGATCAGGTTTTTAATTTCAGCAGGAAGACAGGTAGCCATTCAGGAAATTTATCAGGACTGAATCATGATGTACGGTCTAGTTAAATTACTCTTAAAGATATGACTAAAATGGGTGACCCAGAGGCAGCAGGCTCAAAGGACCTCTGGGAGAATCCTCTCTGCAGCAGGCTACAAAACCTGATCTCATCTCCTTCAATAAGCACCAGACCCAAAGATCTCCAGTTGTGATCATAATATGCCTTCTTCTTTTCCCTGAGCAAGGTCTTATATTCTCTCTTTTATTGTTTTAAATGGGTGATGGCATCTACATTTCTTATACGTTTTACCTGCCTTGTAAGTATTTTCAATTCCTTTGGGGGGGGCTTATACTCTTGGTCAAACCAAAACTGAGGGACCACAGAGGTTTTACCCAAAGTGTTAGTGATCACATAAGGTCTAAATGCATTGATTATTTCCTGATAGATCTCTTTAATATTGTGATGCCCTACCAGAGCAAGTTGTCATAACCCTTGTACTATTTCAGTTCCTAGCTTCTGTCTGATGCTGGCATCAACTGCAAGAGACCATCTAAGACGTTTTCACCTTCCAAGTGTCCAGACATTTTAATATCTGTCAAGGCTCCAGAATGCTTCTCTAGAAGTTTCAGGCTCAGTCTGATGGGAAAGTGGTAGCTTTCAGCTCTATCATTGATTTCCAACAGCTGCACATAAGGAATAATGGAATGTGACCCTATGATATAATCGACCATGCTGGCCCCTCTGTCAGTTAAGAATATAAGGTACCCTTTTGAATGGTCTAGAAAGGTACCATTAAGGCAGACAAGATTAAATTTACATATCAGGACTATAAAAGCTTGACCATTCTTATTAATGATCTTATCTTGTGAGGATCAAGGGACAATTAAGGCTTCCCCTAAATCAAACCCTAATACTGTTTCCATTGAGGAGTAGTCATTACCCATTCTGACATTGAAATCACCACAAATTAAGACAAGGTGATTTGGATAATCTGCTAGCAAGCTATCAAGAGTGTCTTCCAACTTGGTCCAAGTTTCTGCTAGAGTGCTAGAAGATCTTGGTGGTAAATAGACATTAACACATATCAGGAGACTTGGTTTACAGCCTTGGATAATTAAAACTTGGCAATAATTTGAAACTGTTTCAGCTACTACTATTTCATCCACCTCTATAGTAGAAGAAACCAAAACAGCCAAACTTCCTCTGGCATGGCCTCCCTTAGAGGATTTCTGTGCAAGCTGTTCTCAGGATCTAAAACCCTGAGGTCTCAAGGAATTATTCTCTGAAAGACAGATCTCCTGGAGGCAAATTATGTTAAAAGTCTGTAGGTACTGAATAAAGTCTGTTAAGTAATTTATTTTTCCAACCTGTAATGTTCCACAATATGAAATTTATAGGCCAAAACATCTTCTTACCATCTAGTAGTCAATTCTGAGGTGAGTTAATCAAGGGAGCATATCTGTTACCCAAGTACTTATCAAAATCTGATACAAAAGGTTGCTTGATGGTTTGTGTTTAATCAAATAAATGGCCCTTCTTTGTAAGTATTTGCCGAGTACTATAGATCCTGGAGGGCATGTCACCAGATGGATATGACCTATTCATTCTAAAATCCCCAGTCTGTGTACTGAGGAAGTTAGGTTTATTTACTGGAAGAATTTGTTGCCTAACAGGAATATTATTAGGTGAAGTTATATAAGAGGGGCATAATTCCTTTCCTCTAAAGTCTGGATAAGGGATAGGTGGAAAACGGTTATAGTCATTAAGACCATAACGAACAAACTGACGACTTCTTTTTATGGTATAGCTTCCAATTTCTTGATGACATTGTTTCCCTAGAATGGGGGGGGGGGGGGTCTTAGTGGGAATAAAATTGCCACTTGATTCAGTGGCACTTTCATTTTTATTTAAACAATTTTGACCTGAGAACAAAGGGCAATAGAGGAGAAATCCAGGACCACAGTTCTCTTCTTACCTGTTTCTGGAATTATTTCTAGAATGTCCACTTCATCCCATATACATTTTAAACCAGTTTGGAATTCTAAATCTTCTATAATAGGCTTTTTCCCTCTGAAAGAACCATTTCTGTCCTTTATACCCCTCTTACAGAGAGTTAATGTAGCCAATTTCCCAAGAGTATGCACTTTTGGAGTTTCAACCAGATGAAATAGTGCCCTAAAACCTGACGGTTTTTGAATTTCAAGCAGATGATCAGAAGTCTCTATAGGTGCTAGTTTTCCACAGAAGGTCTATCATTTAAATTGTGCATTCCATTATTTGGATCTGTTAAACTATTGATGTGCAAATTCGAATATAATTTAAAATTGGTCTCTGAATGATATGTGTCCAGGCCCCACTGAAATGATATTTCTATTCCTTCAAATTTGTACAACTGACTCCAGAAACAATAGACATGGTTTCTATCTATGAAAGTCAAAATCACCATACCTCTCAACTTTTTAGACATTGTGGGGTACATGCAGGAGGATTTTATATCCACTGAGTTATCCTACCCAGACTCCAAGATGTTTAAAATGTCCTTTAACACTTCTGAGGGGCTAGCCTAACTTGATGTGGTCTCTTTAAAGTTGAAAATGGTAATGTGACTCTCCATGATAGATGGATGGACTTCTACATGTGTTGTATCTCTAGAGTCAGGGTCTTGAAATATGTTCACCCTCAGGCCCTTTTCATGTGCTGTTCCTGTAGATGAAAATACAAATTGGGAATTTCCTTCTTTTAAGATGTCATCATGCCATTCATCTAGGAGAAGTAAATCAGAATTTGAAAAAGTTAGATTAAAGTCCTCTGTGCCACTTTTTACACTTCCATCTCCATCTCAGGTTTCTGACATCTTAGAATTTGTAATCCATTCAAGCATTATTTCTTCCAGATGTCCCCAGGGGCTTAAACAATTGGTAGGAAGACAATCATTGAATCCTCATCCATCTTTTGTGGACTTTAAGCCAATTCCCAAGTTTCCATCTTGGAAATTAGCTGGGGTGCTGCTTTTAAAATTATCAGCTCTATCAAGGCTACAATAGATTGTAGTGTTGCTTTAAGACCAGAGATCTCTTGTTTTATGAAATGTAATTTGCCAAAAAGTTTTTGGTTTACTTTGTTGGATTTTAGTAGTGTAGTGTGCTTGTAGAACCAGCAAAGCCAGGGAACAAAAATCCAAGCTTCTAAAACTTGAGCTTCATTGTTGCAGAAAAATAAAGATGAGCAAAAATAAAAATACAGTCCACTATAGGATCACATCTTGCTGATGTGGCTGAACAAAAGAGTTACAGATCCATGTTTCCAGATCCTAAGGTTACATTGTAAAGTAATGTAAGCAGATTATAGATCCATTGCGAGAATTGAAGAGAAGAAGAGACATTCCAGAAGGGACATGTAATAAAAACAATCCCAGACAAAGGCTTTCTCAGTCCTGCCCCCTCTCCACCTTCTGGGTGTTAACCTCCAAGTTGATTGGATGTTCTGTATATGATGCTTGCTAACCCAGCCCCTTGCTGTCCATCATCCACCACGTGGTCTGTTTTCCCATCCTGACTTTTATTATTGTTCTTGTTATCTAAACATGGCTGTTTTCCCAGCTAGAAACTCCTTTTATTATGACTCTCTGGCCATCTGGACTGGGCTGTTTTCGTTTGCCTAGATGTTGTTCCCATGAGGAAAATTACAGGCACACACATCTCTACATTACATCTTTGACTGTATAACCCATCTACATTCTAACAATCCCCTCCCAAAATGTATAGATGTGTGTATGAAGCACACTAATATATGTTGTGAGACTAACTTAGCACGATGGCTAGGCTTGTATACTTAAGATGACATCCCTAGTAGACGTGACATCTGGTCATGTCTATCAATTGTCAATGCCTTTGTCAAAATGTCAGCCAAATTATGTTTTGATTCTATATACGGCAAATGCACAACTCCCTTCTGTACCAATTTTCTGACATTTTGGTATCTAACTCCAATGTATTTTGTTCTGCACTTCAAGTTTTCTGCCTCTGACATGGCAATGCATGATTGAGAATCTTCATTGATTAGAACCAGTTCAGGACAATCCTGATTCAAATCCTGTAACAACTATCTAATCCACTCAATTTCATTGACTAATTCTGACAATGCTGCGAACTCTGCTTCACTTGTACTTTGTGCTACATATCCCTGTTTTCTGCTTCTCCATACTATCGCACTCTCTCGAAACTTGATCAATAAACCTATTACTGATCTTCTGTCATGTAGCTCTGAAGCAAAAGAACTATCCACAAAGCATTCTAGTCCAACCTGACTGTTCTGTATCTTCAATTTCCTGTCCAAGCTACCTTTCAGGTATCTCAACAAATGTTTAACTGCTGTCCAATCCTCAACCTTCGGACAATTTGTCTTTCTGCTAAGCACACCAACTCCAAACGCAATGTCAGGCCTCGAGTTATTAGCTATAAACATCAGACTCCCAACAAGGCTCTGATACAACTCTGGATTTTCAAACTCTCTAGTACCTTCATCACTGACATATCCAACTGACATAGGACTTTTGGCTACTTTTGCATCCTGCAATCCACACTTCTCTATCAGACTTTCAATCTTTTTCTGTTGACTCAATAAACAACTACCATCCTCAGTCCATTGCACTTCAATTCCAAGATAGGATCTGAGAGGACCTAGATCTTTTACAACAAACTTCTTTGACAATTCCTTCCTTACTGTCTGAATCTCCTGTTTAGACTTAGCTGCCACACACAAGTCATCTACATAAATCACCAATGTAACATCTCCCTTTGTGTAAACACACGCATCAGCAATGCTGCGTTTGTAACCAAGCTTCACGAGCTCATCATGAATGCAAAGATTCCAACTTCTAGCACTCTGTTTCAAACCATACAAAGCCTTCTTCAACTTGTACACCTTTCTGTCACTGTCTTGTTGAAACTCCAAAGGCTGTTCCATGAACACAGTTTCCTCAAGACAAGCATTCAAGTATGCAGTTTCAAAATCAAAATGCTGCACCAACTGACCCCTCCTTGATGCTAAAGCCAAAACCAATCTCAGGCTCTCAGGCTTTGCTGTTGGAGAAAATGTCTTGTCAAAATTTTCAAACCTTTGCTGTGCAAATCCCTTTGCTACCAACCTAGCTTTGTATCTCTGACTACCATCAGGCATCAACTTCTTCTTGTACACCCATTTGCAGCCAATCACCTTGTGATTTGTAGGCCTATCAACAATTTCAAACACCTCTTTATCTGTCAAAGACTTGTACTCTTGCTACATAGCAGACACCCATTTCAACCCATTTCAAACACCTCATCAGGACAATTTTGCACATCTTTGTAACTTTCTGGTTCTTCAACCACAACTGTGCAAGCTCTAGCTTCCTGCATTACAAAATGATCTGGAGGTTTTCGTACTCTTTGAGTGCATCTTGGGGTGAAAACTTTTGTTCTACCTCCCTCATCTTCAGTATCAGAACTTGTGTGAGCATCTCTATCCCTGTGTCTCTTAGATTCAGACATCCTGGATGTCATTGGTTGGGTTTGTGTTGTTTGATCTGATGTGCTTGCTTCACTGTCTGAAGAAGCTGACTCCTGTTTCACCACCCCTCCATTTCTGGCAGGTGTTCCTAACTCCCCCAATCTCAGAAAAACTTCTTTGTTGGAGTTCACCTTTTCCCAACCCGAATGTTTCTCAAAATTTGCACTTCTTGAAAGCAATATATCTTTACCACGAAGGTGAAACCTGTAGCTATTCCCAGAATAACCAACAAACATCAACCTTCTCCACTTGGGCTGATTTTTCTTTCTGAAAGCAGCTGGCACATAGACATTTGCATATTGCCCAAACACTCTAAGGTATTTTAGATTAGGTGCTCTTTTGTAAAGCATGTGAAAAGGTGTGTTCTTTACAGCTGAGTTCCAAGTATGATTTGCCAGAAAATTGGCTGTAAGAATTGCCTCCCCCCAGAGGTTCTCAGGTGCATTTGCATCTAACATCATGCAATCTTTTAACTGTTTCAAGACCCCTATTCTCCATTCTGCAAGCCCATCCTCCTGAGCAGTCCTTGGGTTAGTTGTGTAGTGTCTAATCCCTTTCTTTCTCAACCAGTTTCCCAAACTGTGAGATAAAAATTTGCCTCCCCGGTCTGTAACCAAAGACCCCACTTTGTAATCAAATTCCCTTTCAATCATGTTCACCCATTCTTTAAATCTATTGCCTGCTTCACCTTTTTCTTTCAGAAGCTTCACATAAGAAAACCCGGTGAAGCGATCCACAATCACCAAGAAATATTTGCTGCCCCCTAGTGTTGCAACCATAGGACCAGAAATATCACAATGCACAGCCTCAAATGGACGTTTTGCTGTAAATTTGCTTCACTTTGCCACAGGAAAAGCTTTCAACTTTATCCTGCTGCAAACCAAGCACTCCAGGTGATTTGAACAGGGTGAAATTTTAAAATCTGGACAAACTTCCTCCAGCTTCACAAGACTTCTAAAACCAACACGACCCATTATTCTGTGAAAATAATGAATACAGTTTGAATGCGAGAAAAGCAAAATTTTGTACAACTGCACATTCTGCCTTATCTACCATGTTTTACATCCTGTCTTTCTTTACAGCTTTTGCACAAACTTCCCCATCTTTGGAAATTAAGCATTCATCCCCCACAAATTGCAGTGTATACCCTTCTGTGGTCAAAGCAGACACACTAACTAAACAGTTTTGTAATTTAGGCACATACAAAACATTATTAAAAGTTTTACCAAAACCAGGAATGTTTCATGGATCCATGGATTTCATGGATTTCTCTTGCTGCCCCATCGGCTAGAGCAACAGAGTTCACTGTGGAGGACTTCTTGTTTCTGAGTAGCTCAGGATTGTTTATCATATTCACAGAGGCACCAGAATCCAGGATCCAAGTTTGGCTCACCACATGTTGAGTCACACTGTCACAGCCTTGAGTAACAGCTGCAGTTCCTTTGTTTCCCCCAAAGGGTTGTTATTGTTGATGATTCCTCTTCATGTTGTCTGCTGCAAGTTTCCTGCAGTCCTTCCTTAGATGACCTGCCTTCTTGCAGTAATAACAAATCTTTCCCTTGGAAACTGCTTCCTTTTCCATCTGCATCTGTCTGGATGTTCTCTCTGAAGCATTTGAGGACTTTGAAGCTGCAGATGCCTGCTTGCATTGCTCAGCTTCAAACCTTCAGCATTGGCTTTCTTCCAAGACTCTAAAGCCATGAGCTCCATAATAAGTTGTGCCTCAGGCACTCCTTGCAGACCATGCAAAATGTTGTCATAACTGGCCGACAACGAACTGAGCAGAATGTACGCCTGTTGCTGTGGTGGAATTTCCACACCTCTCATCTGTACTTGGGTAAATAAGTCCCTCATTACCTCCAGATGGTGTTCTGGAGAGTGACTTATCCATTTTCTGCCCATACAGCCACTTGCACCGCATCATTTTGGCTAGCGCTGAAGCAGACTGGTGGATGTCCCTTAGGGTGTCCCATATGTTCTTAGCCACAGATTTGCCCCTTATATGGTTTAATTGGGCTTCAGAAAGAATGAGGTGAAGGGTAGCACAGGCTTTCTCATTCCTTTCTGTCTCAGCTTGAGAAGGCACCGGAGAGAGACCTTGTTGAACTGACTGCAAAAGATTCTCCCTCACTAATAACGCCCGTGCATAAATGCACCAAGAAGTGGAATTTTCATCCGTCAATTTCAGAAATTTAGTGGCCTCCATGATGACTCCATGATGAGTCTTAAAGTAGCTTGCCACACTCCAGCTCAGGGGTAGGCAACCTTTCCCCTTTAAGGTCCAAGTGACTTCAGCTCCCAGAATCCCAGGAGCTATTGGCCAACATGGGACTATTGGCTAACATGGCTGAGCTGAAGTCCCTCGGCCCTTAAAGGGGACAGGTTGCCTACCCCTGCTCCAGCTTCTCCAAAGAAAACTGTCTTTTTAAATGCTCAGGCCAGAACACAGTTCCTTAGAAAGCCTGCACATTCAGCCAACTGGCCAGACAGCTCCTTTAAATCATGCAAAGAAGCAAAGCATTACTCACAGCTTAAATTCCAAGTCTGGAATGTGTGGAGCACAGCTCATCTCCGTTCCCCTTCCGTGCTGCTGAAGACGTGTCTGAGAGGCTATAAATCCAGGTCTCACAGGAGACGAAATCTCTTCCTGGGCACCATAACCCATTGTTGGATTTTAGTAGTGTAGCATGCTTGTAGAACCAGCAGAGCCAGGGAACAAAATTCCAAGCTTCTAAAAGTTGAGCTTTATTTTTCTGCAACAATAAATCTTGGCCCAGCTTTCTAATCTATTAAGATCATTTTGAATTTTCATCCTGTCCTCTGGGATATTAGCTATTCCTCCTATCATTTAAGTGGGGCCTGGACACATATCATTCATAGACCAATTTTAAATTATATTTGAATTTGCACATCAATGGTTTAACAAATCCAAAGAATGGAATGCACAATTTAAATGATAGACATACCTTCTGTGGAAAACTAGCACCTATAGAGACTGCTGATCATCTGCTTGAAATTCAAAAACCACCAGGTTTTAGGACACCATTTTATCTGGTGTCATCTGCAAATTTCAGAAGCATGCCCCCTATTCCTAAATCCAAATCATTGATAAAGATGTTGAAGAGCACTGGGCCCAGGATAGAACCCTGTGGCACCCCACTGGTCACTTCTCTCCAGGATGAAGAGGAGCCATTGCTGAGCACCCTTTAGGTTCGGTCAGTCAACCAGTTACTAATCCACCTAACAGTTGATTTGTCTAGCCCACATTTTACTATCTTGTTTGCAAGAATATTGTGGGGGATCTTATCAAAAGTCTTACTGAAATCAAGATATGCTATGTCTAATGCATTCCCTTCATCTACCAAGCTGGTAATTTTATAAAAAAAAAGAGAGAGAGAGAGATCAGATTAGTCTGGCATGATTTGTTTTTGAGAAACCCATGTTGACTTTTAGTAATTATGGCATTCCCTTCTAAATGTTCACAGACTATCTGATTAATGAACTGTTCTAGAATCTTTCCCAGTATTGATGTCAGACTAACTGGGTGATAGTTGTTGGGATCCTCTTTTTTCCCCTTTTTGAAGATGCGAACAATGTTTGCCCTGGGACTTCTCCTGTTCTCCAGGAGTTCTCAAAGATTATTGCCAGTGGCTCTGAGATTACATTTGCCAGTCCTTTTAATATCCTTGGATGTAGTTCATCTGGTCCTGGAGACTTAAATTCATTTAGGTTAACCAGGTATTCCTGTACTTCCTCTTTACTTGTTTTGTGCTGCATTTCCCCTATTGTGTCCTCTGCTCCATTTTCCTCAGGTTGAACACCTTTTTCCTTTTCTGAGAAGACTGAGGCAAAGAAGGCGTTGAGTAGTTTTGCCTTTTCTCTGATCCCTGTTAGAATTTCTCCATTGGCCCTACCTTTCCTGTTAGAATTTCTGCGCATTAGCCCTACCTTTCCTTCTTCTTTCTTTTGCTACGGACATACCCAAAGAAGCCCTTTTTATTGTGCTTAACCACTCTAGCATGCCTGAGCTCATTCTGTGCTTTGGCTTTCCTTACTTTAGCCCTACATGTGCTAGCTATTTGTTTGAATTCCTCTTTAGTGATTTCACCCCTTTTCCATTTCTTATACATCTTCCATTTAAAACTTAGCTCAGTTGAAAGTTCTTTTGTCATCCAACCCGGTTTCTTGAGACATCTCCCATTTTTCCTTCTCATTGGAACCATTTGAGATTGTGCCTTCAGTATCTCCCTTTTGAGAAACTCCCATCCATCTTGAACTCCCTTCTCCTTTAGTATTCCTGATCATGGGATCACTCCCAGTGTTTCCCTAAGTTTGCTGAAATCAGCTCTCCTAAAGTCTAGAATGAGTATTTGAGTATGCTTAGCTTCTCCTTTCCACTGTATAAGAAACTCCAGGAGAACATGATCACTCCCACCTAAGGTTCCCACCACTTACACCCCATTGACGAGGCCATCCCTGTTGGTTAGGATCAGATCTAAAATAGCTGATCCCCTTGTTGTCTCTTCCACCTTTTGGACAAAGAAATTGTCTTGGAGGCAAGATGTTGTTAGCTGCCCTCAAGTCGGTTCCAACTCATGGCGACCCTGTGGATGAAACATCTCCAAGAATCCCTATCTTCCACTGCCTTGCCCAGATTCTGCAAGCCCTTCTACATAACCCCCCTGATCAAGTCTATTTATCTGGTTTGTGGTCTTCCTCACTTTCTTCTACCCTCTATCTTTCATAGCATTATTGTTTTTTCAAGTGATCCATGCCTTCTCATTATGTGGCCAAAGTACGATAGTCTCAACTTGATCATCTTTGCTTCCAAGGAGAGCCCTGCTCTGATCTGTTCAAGAACCCATTTGTTTGTCTTCTTGGCTGTCCATGTTATCCTAAGTATTCTTCTTTAGCACCACATTTCAAATGAGCTGATTTTCTTTCTGTCTGCTTCCTTCACTGCCCAGTGTTTATCATGCTGTGCACTAATTTCTAAAAGGACACATGCTAAATGGGGGATTCTGGGACCTATGGCCTTAAAAAGTAACTTTTGTAAGTTCTTGTGTGAATGCAGATACAAAAGTCTATGTAACTGAAAACTCTGTCCTATCAGACAAAAGAAACAGCAATATCCCACACTAATCAGAAAATAAATGGATAATATCTAGTGTGTCACATTCCGTTCTCAATTTCTTTAAAAAAGGTAACACCATTATTTAAACAAAAGTGTAGCTGTGTTAGTCTCTTGCAGCATATAAAGAAGGAAGGGGGAGCAGAAAGGGGGAAGAAATGTGACAGCACCTTTAAGACTAACTGGTTTTTATTTTCACATGAGCTTTGGTAGATATAAACCCATTTCTTCAGATACAGCACAGTGATAATAAGTGTTCAGGTATAAAGAAGTGAAAGCTGCATTTAAGGCAATTGAGAGGAATTCCAATAGAATTGCTACAAATCACACAGGTGGAATCAACTTTAGGTATAACTAAAATCTTTCAACAAATATGGAAAACAAATAATGGCCCACAAATTAGAAACAACCAATATGCATTTCCATCCACAGAATAGAAGACCAAAAGATTGTATTAACTACAGGACCATAGCATTAATTTCCCAAGCAAGCAAAGTAATGTTCAAAATTCTGTGGCATAAACTCAAATCATATATGGAGAGAGAAATTCCAGAGGTGCAGAAAAGTTCAGGAAAGGAAGAAACACAAGGAATCACATTGCAAACACTTGATGGATAATGGTGTGTACTAGGAAATTCCAGAAGAAAATCAGTGTGTACTTTATAGAGTACAGAAAAGCCTTTAACTACATAGATAATGAAAAGCTATGGAGCGTTCTTAGAAATAGGAATGCCACTACATTTGATGATCCTGATGTGAGCCTTGTACTCAGGACAAGAGGCTACCATTAGAACAGAATACATAGAAACAGAATGGTTCCCAAACACCAAAGGGATCAGGCAAGGCTGCATTCTATCACCCTACTTTTTCAGGTTGTGTGCAGAAAACATCATACGCAGAGGAGGTTTAGACTCAGAAGAAGGAGAAATGAAGATTAGAGGAATAAAGATCTACAATTTACATATGCAGATAATACTAGCAGAAAACAATAATGGCTTGGAATAATTACTAAAGAAAGTCAAAAAAAAAAGAAAGAAAGTGCTAAGACAGGCTTACTGTTGACAGAAACCAAATATAATGGTCACAGAAAATTTAAATAAATTCAATCTAGATGAGGAAGAAATTGAAATAAAGATTTCCCATTCCTTGGATCAATCATTGATCCAATCATCTGAATAGTACTGCAATCAAGAAATCAGAAGAAGACTAGGACAGGAAGGACAGCTTTGAAAGAACTAGATAAGACTCTAAAGTGCAAAGATATAAAGCTGAACTCTAAAGTTAGGATCATCCAAAATACTGTATTCCCCATTACCATGTATGGGTGTGAGAATTGGATAGTGAAGAAAGCAGACAGAAAGAGAATCAAGTCATTTGAGATGTTGTGATGGAGAAGAATGCTGAGAAAACCATGAACAACCAACAAGACAAAGAAATGAGTCCTAGAATAGATCAAGTCCATGGCCTTCATGAAAGTTAAGATGACTAAACTGAGGCTGTCATACTTCAGCTACATCATAAGAAGACATGACTCACTAGAAAAGATAATAAAGCTTGGAAAGGTGGAGGGCAATAGGAAAAGAGGAAGACTGCATGTCAGATGTATAGATTCAATCAAAGATACCACAGCCTTGAGCCTGCAGGACCTGAACAGAATGGTTGAGGACAAGGGGCTTGGAAGTGTCTCATTTACAGGATCATCATGAGTTACAGTATTGTAGTCTGAGAAATGCCTGCTGTCAATCCAAGAAGTTTTAGTGTGTATCTTGTGGAGCTGAGCAGATGCAGTTATATTGGAGGCCTTGGAAGTAAACAATATATTTGGTAGTGTGTTCTGGGTGGGAACTGGAAGCTAAGTATGTGTAATGCCTTTTTGGTAGAGTGTGCTGCTTAGAAGCACAGAGGTGTCAAGGAAGTGAATTTGTTGAGTAGATTGTTCCAGGCTCAGGATGATGCTCAGGTGATAATTGTTAAAATGCTGGTGGAACTTCTTAATTTATTGCTTTCTGTATGGCCAAATTACAAAGGCATCATCAAGAAATGGTAATTAGATTAGAGGCTTTTGGGTACATCTGCTGAGGAAGCATTATTCCAAGTCAGCCATTAAGATGTTTGCACACTGTGATGCCACATGGGTGCCCATGGCAGTGAAAGCTCATGAGAAAATAAAAACCAGTAGTCTTAAAGGTGCTGCTGCATTTCTTTTTTTTACCTCCTCCTTCCTTCCTCCTTGTTGTTTAAACAGTTTGTTTGGGTGCTGTGTCAGAGCTGTTAACCTGAATAACAAGGGAAAACCACCCTTGAGCATACTGCTTTCTCCCTGAATTACCAATAAGATCAACTATAACTCTAAATTAGGAACAATTAAGACTCCTTCCAATGTAAAACTCCTGCTGTTTTGATTCTGAGTAAGATTAACTGCAATTCTTAACCTCCTTCAGTATCTATAGAATAATGGTAACAATATACAGAGCTTGTCTTACAAAAATAATAGTTCACCATTTGCATGTAAATTGTATTTCAAGGCTGCCACGACAAAGGAGATTTTGAAATGCATGTTCCTTTTTAATGCATTAAAAATCAAGCAGGGTCCCATCCAAGGGCTTCCAATAAGACAAGAGATCAAATTTGTTCATTTTGTATTGTCATGTAATATGTTTTATTGTTTTAAGGTAAAGGCAGACAAATCTTCCTCTCTTCACTAACAATTAATTTCTGTACATCACAAATCAATTCCTTCACTCTAGCTGCTTACTACTTTGAGATCTGCACTTTCCTGGTTTTTCACCCAGTTTTCCTGGCATGGTCATGTGCCGCCTTTAACCACCATTCACAACCTGCATTTGATTTGCAAATTTCCTACTATTTGTATTTCTTCTAGACAAAACACTCTAAAGCCTGTCTTTTTACCCTTCACCCTTTTCTGGGATGCCAAACTGAAAAATAATCCTTCCTGAAGTTAAAAAAAAAATTACTTTGGAGTTGTTAAAGGTTCCACTCTGGGGGGGGGGGGGGAACAGATCGTATAACAGTGTATTTTACATCTTAGGGGGGTTGCAGACTGCCAGAAATAGTGCAAATTGAGTCCACTTTTAGGGTTAGGGTTAGGGAATCATGGAAACTGTATTTTATTTTGGCACCAGAGCTCTCTGACAGAGAAGGCTCAATGTCTCAGAAAGAAAACAATTCCCATGATTCCCTAGCACTAACCCTAATCCTAAAAGTGGACTCAATTTGCACTATTTCTGGCCATCTGCAACCCCCATTACTCTCCTAAATTCTTATTGAAAGTGACATTTCCATAAAAAGGGTTTTATTTTGTAGACAGCTACTGCAATCTTGGGAAGATGGCAAGGCAAAATATCATTTACAGATTAACCGCTTTAGACAATATTCCAACTGAACTGCTACAATCAACATTGACAGAGTCAATTTTAGTGCTGACCAACATATATCAACAGATATGGAAAACAAAACAGTGGCCAACAGATTGGAAGCGATCAATATACATCCCCATCCACAAAAAGGAAGACACAAGAGACTGCAGCAGCTATAGGCCCATAGCACTGATCTCCCACACAAGCAAAATCATGCTCAAAATTCTGCAACAAAGACGCCAACCATACATGGAAAAAGAGATCCCAGAGGTCCAAGTAGGGTTCAGGAAAGGCTGGTTAATGGAGCGTAGCAGGGAATTCCAAAAGAAAATCAGACTGCATAGACCATGAAAGGCTATGGAACACCCTTAAAGACATGGAAGTGCCAACACATTTGATAGTCCTGATGAGGAATCTATATTCAGGACAAAAGGCTACTGTCAGAACCGAACACCAGAAACAGAATAGTTCCCAATTGAAAAAGGGGTCAGACAAGGCTGCATCCTTTCACCCTATCTGTTCAACTTGTATGCAGAACATATTATAAGAAAAACAGGTTTGAACACAGAAGGAGGAGGAGTGAAAATAGGAGGAAGGAATATCAACAATCTGAGATATGCAGATGATACCATAATATTCACAGAAAATCTCCAGACCTGGAACACCTACTAAGGAAGATCAAAGAAGAAAGTGCAAAGGCAGGCTTAATGTTGAGCATAAAGAAAACAAAAATAATGACCACCAAGGACCTTCACAAAGCAATGAAGGAATAGAAATAGTAAAAGAATTCTCATACCTGGGATCAATCATTGATAGAAACGGGGAATGCAGTCAGGACATCAGAAGAAGATAAGAATGGGGAGGGTGGCTATCAAAGAACTAGAAAAGATTCTAAAATGCAAAGATATACAACTCAGAACAAAACTTAGAATCATACAAACTATTGCATTCACTATTACCATGTATAGATGTGAGAGCTGGACAGTTAAGAAAGATAATAGGAAGAAAATCAACTCCTTTGAGATGTGGTGCTGGAGAAGAGTGTTGAGGATCCCATGGACAGCCAAAAAGACAAACAAATGGGTCCTAGAACAGATCAAGCTGGAAACCTCCCTGGAAGCCAAGATGACCAAACTGAGACTGTTGTACTTTGGACATATCATGAAAAGAGAGGGCTCTTTGGAAGAAACAGTAATTCTGGGGAAGGTGGAGGGAAGTAGGAAGAGAGGAAGGCCACATGCTAAATGGATGGAATCTATTAAGGAGGTCACGGGTATGAGGTTGCAGGATTTAAGCCGAGCAGCGGAGGACAGAGGGTCTTGGAGATATCTCATCCATAGGGTCACCATGGTTTGAGACCGACTCTAGGGCAGTTAACAACAACAACAAACCACTGACCTAGCACATTGTATACACACACACATACACACACACGGAGTATGTCCCTCATTTATTTGTATAGGCTGAATTATTTCACTATAGAGAGAACTTTAACGATTGCAAAGCATAAGCCTCTGACAATACTCCACCTAATGATCATCTCTTTTTTTACTTGGTCATTTGTCTTTTAAAATTTTTAAATTAAATTAGAGCTACAATTCACAGCACATCTTGAGTAAGCAGTTAAACTAATACAATAAGCAATTACAAACCCTAAAGTGATTTGATGTCTACATATTCAGCAATCTAAGATCCTTGCTCTGCACACTCTAGTTTCCATGATTAGGGACAGTGGGTGGCTTCTGACATCAGCTCTAATGGCATCAGAGTGCCCCCCGCAAGTCACAGGTGGAAGCAATTAAGACACTACCTTGGATAATTTCCCTTATAGAAAAGCTGTTTTAAAAAATTTACCAACAGTGACATCGAATGGAACTGCTTTTCCATTTTAAATGAATCAATTTTTAAAATGGGTCAGCTCTGCCACATGGTATTTGTATCAGAGCAGTTGCCTCCTTCCTTAAAAAAAAACAAAAAACCAGCTAGTAATTGTTTAGTAATACCTATTGTTATTGCATTCTTTTATGGTTGCTTTCTTTTATCTTTTTTACATTTTAAACTTCCACAATGGCATTTAGAAAAGGGTTTTGCATGGTTTGAGCATTGGACTATGACTGTGGAAGCCAGGGTTCAAATCCCCACTTGGCCATCGAAATCCACCAGGTGACCTTGGGCAAGTCACATACTCTAAGCCTCAGAAAACCCTGTGAATGTTTTGCCTTAGTATCGCCATAAAGTGGAAAGAACGTGAAGGCCCACAACAACACTGACACCCCCATTCCCACCCCATACTACACAGACAAGCACACATCACGTCTGATTGGGTTGCTTTTAAAAAAAAAATATCACCATCTAATTTCCCCTCCCTAAAGCTAATGCTGCTGTGCTGCTTCTATGCTCCCTTCCTGGGGTACCTCCCTGTGATAACCTATTCCAGAAAGCCTATAATGAAAACATCCCACCCCTTTATCTACACTTTTGTATTATCTGCAAAACCAAATGATAATAGAAACAGAGAGCTGGAAGGACTCATCTAAGCCATGTAGTCCAACCTCTGCTCAGTGCAAAAAATCCAAAGCACCAGGTCAATGGACAGGTTCCAGGGAGTCAATATCACCCTCCACATCTCTCAAAATCTACCCACCTATCATTTAAGCACATTTAAGCTGGGGAAGCAGCCTTTGTCCTTTCCTGTGTGCCAAGTCTTCCAATACTTAAATAGTAATATTGTGACCCACTTCAGCCTTCTTTTCTCCATAATGAACATTTCCTAATGTGACTTGTTTTCCTTGCTATCAGCCACTTTGGTCTGCCTTGTCAGTGTCTGGATGATGAGTGTTGCAGTGATGCTCTTTGATACCCAGCAGAATCTGCAGGACAAGCTGGCTGCTGTGATCCACAGCCACTTTGTATCTCTTACCATCAACTAGCTCAGCTTCTCTTCTCCAGGCAATCCTGTCTTCCTCAGTCAAGAAGACACATTGTAAAGTCCAAAAGTATAGTTTATTAATGCATATAAAAGAAAAATAAGATAACTAAGTAAAATCCATTGTGATGAATTTATCCGGTTCAGCCATGAAAGATTACATCTTTAGCAGATCCAAAAGCTTAGGATCCCAACTTCTTGTTGTTGAAAGTTAAGAAGTTACAGATCCATGTTTCCAGATCCAGGAGTTACATTGTAAAAACAGTATAAGCATACTAAAAGTCAAAACTTAACTCCATGGTTAAAACCACTGCCAGACATGCACACACACCACTGCTTGAAAATATAAACATTCTAGACAAAGGAATCTCTAGGCCTTTCCCATACTCCACCTTCTGGGTGTTAACCTTATGCTGATTGGATAATGCCTGTATGATGTGTATTAACCCAGCCCCTTGCTGTCAATCATCCCCCATGTGACTGGGTTTCTCATGATCTAAAGTTGTTTTGTATTTGTTATCTCTTTCCCAGCTAAATCTGTCCATGTTATGACTTCTTGGCCATCTGGGCCAAGTTCTCTTTGTTTCTCTAGATGTTATTCTCATGAGGAAAATTCCACACACACATATCTACATTTCACCTTTGACTGTATAACCTATCCACATTCCAACATGCCTTTTCCTGGTATCCCAAACTGGACCGTCCTCCACAAAATGTCTGACTAATGCAAAATAAAGTAGAATTTTACTTCCCCTGACTTCAAAATTAAACTTTTGTTAATGCAACCTAAAATCATATTCCCCCACCACTTTTTTAAAGCTCTACCACACTGTTGACTCATGTTCAACCTGCAGAGTACAATCCAGGGATATTTTCCACAAGGTCCTATTTTCAAGCCAGGTATTTTTCATTATCCCCAATAATGAGCATATCATACTCCAAACTATAATTTACCTCTACCCTCTGTTACCAAAAGTGCATTTTTTTCTGATTTTTGCTGTGTGTATGAATTCCACATGACCCCAGATGCACACTGCAGTGAATCCCAAGTGCCAGCAAGGCAAGTCAAACAGGTCATGCCCAGGTCACTTGGGAGACTGGAAAATCCCCAAACCCTAAAGCCAAGCAGATAGTTTGGGAGTTGCAAATGGACCATTATCACCTCCATAATCAGAAGGATGAGCGATAATGGCCTAGATGTCTCACTTGATGGGCCAGCTAATGACTTAATCCTATCCCATTTCCCCTTGAATATTGCCAGACCAGATTACCTCATCCAGGCAGTCTCACATCTTTGCCCTGTAGCTAGTTTAAAACCCTTGGATTTCTCCCCTCAGTGTCATTAGTTGGAGTTCAGGGAGACCCTGCGTCACTTTGTTCTCTGATCTAGTTACTGGCACCTCTGTTCAAACCCGTGCTCTTGGAATGGTTGTATCTCATACCACTTCATCCAATTGGATCCTGGAGAAAGCTTCATCTATAGTGAGTATCACCTGTAGTTTTGCCTCGATACCATTTCCAAGCTAACCCCTGATTTCCTGAGCCTTGCATGAGCGTGTGTGTGTATGTGAATTGCTGTGTGATTTTCCACCTTTTAATAAATAATACTTTAATCTGAATAAATAATACTTAAATTAGAGAATTCTGTCTCTGCATCAATTCTTAGATCCCCCAACTCTTGGTATATATGTGGGAGATGGTCTCGCAGCATCCTTGTAGCCAACCCCCTCTCAATTTGAGCTAATAAAATTCCCCTTCATAGAATTTTGGCTATACCTCCTCCTTGTGTATCTGATTTTGCTTAGAAGTAGAACATTGTACTTGTGTTTACTGAAAGGAAAATCACTATGGGAAGTTCTAAAAATGGACATTCTGAAGCGTGTGTATGTGTTTATGACACTATGTAAACAGTAGTAGGATATAGTATGAGTGCTCACAATCGTTAAATAACAGGGGGAGGAAAACAACACACTACATTAAAGTTTATATCTTTAGATCACAGATTCTTTGGTACAGTAGTACAGTGGTAAATCAAAATATTAAGAGAAATTCAACAGAAGGGGAAAACAGACAGGAGAAATGTTCCTGGTAGTTGTGCAATTTGTTGCTATAGTTCTATAGTTGCTATAGTTTAAAAATAAAACAAACAATGTTGCCCATTTCATGGAACATCCAGAGGCAAGTCTGAGCACAAACAAAAATATTTTATTCCTACCTAGTGGCTGGGCTTTCTAAAATTCAGGGGGAAGAAAACTTTGAAAAAAATGTATAGATTTCTTCTTCCAATTAAAGTGTTCCTCTGGATGGAAGGGAGAGCACAGGGCCTTTATTCAAGAACACTAAGAATTTTGAAACACAGTACTTTAAAAAAAATCATGCCAATCCTAGTCTCCAGAGCCCATATTTAGCAAAGACATAGAAGAAATTTATAATTGGCTAATTGCTCATAGCAGTATGAAATCTGAATGCTTATTGGCCAAATTGTCTACTCAGATTCCTTCATTTTTCGTCCCCTTCCTGCTGTATCCATGTAGATTGAAAATTCTTTTATAGGAAGTTCAAACTGGTAATAAATATGGTTTTCTGCTGCAAGAGTTTTGTTTTTTTGCAATAGGTTCAACAGGTCCTGAGAGTGGTATTTTATTATATAAAACACTAGATGTCTTAGGGATTACATGTCTCATTACAAACAATGCTTTTCTAGCCATATACATTGCAATTCGATACCAGTCTATTTGCACATTAATTCCACTGAGTTCAGTAGAGCTCACCTAGGTAGGTGCGTATATAGGAAACACTTATAGTGCCTACTAATACAAAGCTGTTTCTATTTATGTGCCTGTTCTATGGAGCTGCATACTCTCACCTTTGATGAATTTTGTTGTTGCCTAACTTCCTCAATATGTTTGCTTTTCTAAATCAATAACTGGCTTCAATTCCAACAAACCCACCATTGTCATCAGTTGTAGCTAAGTGCCTCTCAATTTCCCCTTAAATCCATGATGTCATTAACTTTTTGCCTCACCTTAAGTCTTTCCTGGCCCATAACATCATATCTCATGAAACTGGTCACACTTCTTGATAGAGGTCTCAGAAATCCCTTTACCATGTATATCTCATGAAACTAGTAACACTTCTTGATAGAGGTTTCAGAAATCCCTTTACCATGTGCAATTCTTTATCTCCCTTTAACAGTATGTCTTACAAAAGCCACTTTCAAATTAAACTTCCCTGGGAAAGAGAAAGGTATGGCAATTTTAGTTCATATCAAATGATTCCATAGGCATTTAATTCCCCCATCCACCCAATCCAATGGAGAAAATCACAATATTCATTCCAATTTACCAACAATTCAGGAAACTTTATATGCAGGTAACTGCTATGTCTTGTCATTCTGCAGATGAAACCCATCTAAGGTGTATTTAGCATCCCCCCTCTCTTTTTTTATTCTGAAAAATCCAAATCCAAATTATTAATGTAGTGAAGGAATTGAGGTGGCTTCAGTCATGTGCTGTCATCCCAGTCTGGATTGGAGGCTCCACATACATGACTTATATCACCAGTAATGTACTAAAACAAATGTCTTTAGCTCTTTCACTGTTTTGCCATTGCTGTTTTATTCAAATTTTTAAGGGGCTACATTCAATGGTTAGTCCCAAGTAGGGATGTAAGTTGCTGTCAAAATTCTTCTCAACCCTGAAGAAGGACAGGAAATATATTTACTGTTCTCCTCATATGTGAAGGATGAGAAAATTAAAATATTTTTTCTCACACACAAGGCAAAGAGTACCCATTTCAACTGGGGGTGGGAATCGATGTTCTGGAATGTTTTATGGTTTTATTGCTTCACTATTAAGTTGAGCAGTTAAACAGCAATGGTGCAATTGAGTCTGTCTCTCACATGGGTCTAGCTTTGTTGTTGTTGCTGTGTGCCTTCAAGTCATTTCTGACTTATGGTAGCCCTAAGGCAAACCTATTACAGGATTTTCTTGGCATGATTTGTGCACAGGAGGTCAGCCATTGCCATCTTCTGAAGCTAAGAGAGTGTGACTTGCCCAAGATCATCCCATGGGTTTGGAGGCCATTTGCAAATGGACCATTTGAAGATTCTCACACCTGGTCCAAGAAGATGAGAAAACAAAAATCTGTGTGTTTACCAAACTGCAAAGAATGATCATCACATTCTTACTCCAAGTATTGTAAGCCCATTGAATTAATGGAACTTCATAAGTATTGACTTTCTAAGTTTCCATGGATTCAGTGGATCGCCTCTAAATGTATAACAATCAGGTTTAGCAACAGCAATTGAATTGGTATTGCAGTTGGATTGTATTCCGTTTGATGTTTAGGATTTCTCTTGCTATTTTTAAGGGTTTTTAACTTTTCTTGTTAGCTGACAAGAGAATACTACTGATTATAAACCAAACAGATATATATAAAATACCACCCTTTGTCATTCTGTACTTTTCACTTTCAACTCATGAATCCAGATGTCAGCATTGTCCTAAAAATGGAATCTTTTAAAAGCCTATAGAGGAAAACACAGATAAACATATTGATTGGGAGAACCACTGAATCTTCATCTACATCCTTTCGAGTTAAATTCAGAGAGACATGTTACTATAATTAGTTGCTTCTGTCATGCAGAGATTCAGCTGATGGAACTCTGAGGATAGCAGAAAGTGGTTCATGGAAAACAGTTAAGCACTGATTTGTACAAATCAATAGAAATGAATTAAAGGTTAGACACAAAAGAGGAACCCTGAAGCAGGCAAGAAAAAGGTAATTTGTATGATGGGTCTTTAGAGTTACAACTCAGTTTGGAGTCAAACTGAGATCACAAAGCTTAAAAGTTCATCTGGTCAAAAGAATCTTGCCAATTTTCCCATCTTGGGAGAGGTTTTGTAGTTTTGTATGAGATCTAACACAATCTCATACATCCAGTGAAATCTCATACATTCAGTGAAATATTGGGTGTAAACCCTGAATTAATTCACCTTTGTGCTAAATGGGATGATTTCTTTTTTTAAAAAAAATCATTTACTGCAAGACAGATTGTTCTATAAAATGTGTAAAAGATCAAGAAAATTCAGTAACTGTTGCTTTGCCTCATAGTCTAAGGATGGTAGTAAATTGGATGGAGGGTTTGTCTTTTTGTGAACAATTAGCAAATGTTTTCTTTGTGCATGAAAAGGAAAAAGACAGTGATTTTGCACTGAAGCACTTTGCAGAAAATGCAGAAAACATAACAAAATAGTGCTGTTTTATTCCACAGCATAAGACCAAACTGCTTTTGAATGTCATTGCATGTGAACTCTCTTTCAAGGCTTGGAAAATCTTCAACAGGCTGTTTCATCCCACAGATAACCTTCTTTTCACCATAAATCTCAACAAAAGAAAGACTCACTTATGTGTCTTCTCTAATAAAATCATCATATTTTGTGAGCGCTCCTTATGTAAAATAGAAATTATTGTGTTTAGAGTATAGCTGAACATTTATTGGCAAAAGAATGTAAAACAGAGCAAATACAATAGAACTCAGAAATGGAAAGATTTCACAGACTTCCACAGTCCAGTTTCAGTAATGCTAACCTGTTTTTTTCACTTGTACAGTGCACTGTCAGTCAGTACAAAATGATGCCCTTTATTATCTTGTAAGAGGGAAGGCTAAATGTTAAAGTGAACACAAAAATTGCAGACTGGTTTCAAAGTCTTATACTTCCCTCTGTAAAGTCGTATACCTTAGCCGTGTTTTGAGATTATTTTCCTTTATGTTTTCAAACTTCTGCTCCACACCACAGGTTTCTGGTAGGAGAGGTGAGGAAATGCACTGTGTAATGACATAGGCAACTTGTAATAAGTGTTATTTGGGATGTGGGGTAGGAAACAAGATGCAGGGTTGCCAATTTTGATGATAACCCTTTATGATTATGTTCAGGTGTTCCACAAGAACATGACTACAAATCTATTCTTGGCTTCCTGACAATTTTGCAAATTCAGATCTTATGAAAACTTCCAATCATATGTTGGTTGTAACAACTGACTCTTAAGTTGTTTAAGGATATCTGGGGCTGAGAGACACTAATTTAATGGTATGTAGTATTAGTCAAGATGGAATGTTCACTAGTTGGTTGCAATTCTCTTTCTCTTTAGAAACAAATAGGTGTCAAGGCAGTTTGTGTTAGTTTTAAAATAGTATCATTTCCCAAATGTACAAGTAGTAACCTCTGTTTCCTTTGCCAGGGCTGCTCATGGTCCATCATCTCCCAAAAGCTCAAATACCATATTTTCTCTTTCCACCCAAAACAAATGCACCTCTGTTCTCATACCTAAGTCTAGCTCAGGATTTTATCTATCAGAGCACCTGGACCAACATCTCTAGATACAAACATTTTTGGATAATATGACTGTGATGAGCTGAAGCTCATCATATTTATATTATGCAAGAATGTTTGCATAATATGTAGCTTTTTTATTTTAAGTTTTAAATGAATTTGGATTTTTAGAGCCAGTGTGCTGCATTATTTCAGTGTTGGACCAGCACTCTGGAGTCCAAGGTTCAGATCCCCATGTGGAAATCCGCTGGGTGACATTCAGCAAGTCACAGTCTCCCAGCCTTAGAGGAAGGCAATGGCAAACCCCCTGTGGACAAATCTTACCAAGAAAACTTAGGTTCACCTTAGGATCACCATAAGTCAGAAACAACTTGAAGACACACAACAATAACAAAACAAAAAACAAAACAAAAAACCTCTGGTCCAGGGATGACTTATTTCTTTAGAGAAGAGATAAAGCCCTCATCAAGCAAGTTTACAATATAGGTAAATTAATATAAATGCAAGTTTAAAATAATAAAAGTTTCAGTAGTGATGAGCAGTACTTTTGCACAGTTAAAGCTAGTGTGCCAACTGCGCCCATTCCTGAAGAAATCAGATCTGGCCATTGTGGTACATACCTTAGTTACAACCTGTCTAGATTACTATAATGTGTTCTACATTGGGCTGCCTTTGAAAAATGTTCAGAAACTTCAGTTTGCCCAAAGAGCTGCAGTCAGGTTGTTAACCAGAGCTGGCTACAGGGAGCATACAACTCCCTTGTTGCACCATTGCTGCCGGTCTGTTTCCAGGCACAATTTAAAGTGCTGGTTTTGACCTATAAAGCTGGGTTTGACCTACAAAGATCCAGGCTATTTAAAAAATTGTATTTCCTTTCATGAGCCCACTAGAGATTGTCTGGAGATGCCCACCACTCTCTTGGATGCATTTGGTGGGAACAAGAGACAGGCCCTTCATAGTGGCTGCTCCAGACTCTAGAACTCCCTCCCTAGAGAGGCCAGGCCCTGATCTCATTTAAGTGGCAGATAGAAACATTTTTGTGCCATCAGGCTTTTTCACTGATAAGAGTTTAAATGCTGTGTAATTCAGATTTTAAGGTCTGTTTATAGAGTTTTTAATACATTTTGAATTTTAGTATATAATTGTTTTAACTTTTTTAATAGTTTATATTTTAGGTTTTATATTTATACATTTTAATGCTTATGTATTGGTTTAAATTGTATTGTTTTAATTGAGTTGTGCCTTGAGAGATATTTGGAGAAAGGCAGGATATAAGTAAATAACAACAACAACACCCCCCTACTACTTGCTGAATCTCATCCAAATCACTGACACAGATTCTAATACATCAATAAATATGTTAGAGAAATTTAGGAGTTGGGAACAAACTCTAGAATGAATAATCTTTGACAGATTCTGTTGTGATAAGGTCCAGCCTTATCATAACTCAGAATGTTACACCCACTCAGTGGCATCAATAACTGCTTGCTAGCTACTCTATGCAGAAACCTGCTTTGGCAAAAACATCACTGGAAAAATATCTTGCCATGAGCCAAGTATGGTTTCACAGAAGATAGTGGGTCAACAAGAAAAAATGTGAGTTGGAAGTCAAAAATTGTATTAAGTGGCAGATAAAGATGGTACAAAGATACAGAGCAAAATCTTCTAAGCATGATTAACTTACTTCTCAGTTCATTTGTCAGAAACTTCAAGAGAATTACATTAGAGAACCCCCAAGCTGATATCTAACCCACACAGCACATCTCTGGGCCAGATCTGTGTTGCAGATCAACCTGGGCAAAATCATGGGGACCTGCACCTAAGAGTGATACATGCATTTTTCAGCTACAGCCTAATTAATCACGCATCTTGTGATGGTCGTGTAAATGGCTCTATCCAATGTTTAGGAATTCTTTTACACACAGAGATAAGATTAGTGGCCAATATGCACAAGTGTGAGATCATCTCAAATTCTTAATGTGGAGGAAAACAAAGAATGAAGCCCCAAAACCTGCAGGTCTCTGCAGGAATGTAACCATTAGACATTTAAAGAGATGCAGGCATGAAGCATTGTTGTATTCCATACTATCCCCTCAATATACAATAATCTGACAAATTTCTTCTATAGAAGATAAATAGGATTTTTTTTAGTTTCCTTTGGAGGCACTAGAGTTGTGCAAATGCAAATTCCACCTGTTCCCTTTGTCATCAGATCCTGAGTTCTGCTTCCTTAGAGACTGGCTGAGGTCCTACATTGAGGAGATAGAGCATAACATCACACTCATCGAGTTATGTAGTGTTGTGCAATGCCACCTCATTAGTGGATTGTGGGTGATTGAATTGGGTAATGCTGGGTAAGCAGATGTACATGTTCATTTTCATGCATACATCAAACTATGCACAATTCACCTCCATTTACAACAGCATCACAAGTCACAAGCTCTTAGCCTCAGGGAAAGGCAATGGCAAACCTCCCCTGAACAAATGTTGGCAAGAAAACCCCATAATAGGGTGACTTTAGGGTAGCCATAAGTTGGAAATGACTTAAAGGCACACAACAACAACAACAACAACTCCATTTTTACAATCTTGAGCTGAATGTAACTATTTTACTTCAAACTGAAATGTTCAACCATTTCTGTAGGGAAACTTAAATATATATAAGATAGCAAGAGGATTCTGGCTACTCTCTACCTATGTTTAAATTTGCATCAGTCTCTCTCTCTCTCTGTGTGTGTGTGTGTGTTCATTCCATTCTAGAATTTATTGATCTTTTCCCTTTCTCTGTGCTACCTGTATCACTTGGCCAGAAGGTTGAGGAATATTAAGAGGGGGACCTTAAAATAAATAAAGATAAATTGGGGCAGTAAACTGGGGCTTCTACACTGTATTTCCATTTCTTTATCCTTAACTAATGAACATCAACAGAGATCAATGTTTGTATTGAATGGCTGATTGATTGACTGATTGATATATAATTATTTTTAGGCCTTAAAGGATTGGGCAATACCTTTTCATTTTGCAATATTTACAAGTGCTAGAGGAAAACAGAGGTGTAAAAATGCAGTATTTGTTTCTCATAAGGCTTTTACAGTACCAGCCTAACAAGCTAATGTATTTATTTATTATAACAATAAACATGGTTGTAAATGGACCATAAAAATAATAAATGATTTGCATATTTTATACCCAATGCATCAACTGCAATTGGAAAATAAATCAAATGATCCATCTGCTTGCTAACATCTACTCTATTTTTCTTCCTTTCCACAATATTTAAATACAGTCAGCATTATTTATACTAATTACTGACTAACAAAAAACCAACAATGACAACAACAAAAATCTCCATGCAGGACTTGATTGGCCTAGCAATATAATTTGTCTTTTCCCAGCTCCAGTTATATTCATTTTCTGTTGTATTCCATTCTAATGAGCATGATGGACTTGCTTTTCTTATTAATCATGTTCACTTTATCATGCCAATACTATTACATTTTCTCTTTATTAGTATCTTGCAGGCATGACTTTCAATGGCATAACTGTAAGAGGATGAAAGATAACCAATTCATTAGATTACTGTAATTCCATATCTCCAATTGGTGTGGAAGCTTTTTACTATTAAGGATCACACTCCTCTGGCAGTAATCTGTCAAAGCTACAAACTGACAGTTGTTCTGTTTATAGACCTAGGGCTTTTAAGAGCAAAAATTTGGATTTAAACAAAGGTTAGAAAAGGCAGTCTTTATTGTTCCACAAATGTTTCCCTGTCTGATGTCATAGGTCTCAGATGCAAACAGAAAACCTGGGGTGACTTATCTATACTTAGAATCATAGAGTTGGAAGATATCCCAGGAGCCTTCTAGTCCACTCTGCCTACAATGTAGAAATATATGACTAAAGCATTCTTGAGAAATGGAGAATTAATGCTTGTTTAAAGACCTCCAAAGGAGACTTCACTATCTTCTATTCTACTGATTAACAGCTGTTACTATTAGAAAGTTTTTCCTAATTTTTAAGTTGGAACTCTTTTCTTGCAGTTTGAAGAAAATAAGATAGCCTGGAACATTCTAGCAAAACTACCACAACATTTACAGTGCTGGACATTATGCCCTGAGGAAAACTTACACCCCTTTTTTTCTTCCTTTCAGTCCCTCCACTCGTCCTCCTCTATCTCTGTATTTCTTCTTCCTCCCTATTCAATAAGGCATTGAGGGGAGGCCAGATGACTCTTTCTAGGGGTCTGAATTGATTGTGTGCAAAAGGATTTTGAGATTAAACCTAAGGTTACATAAAATTAGATCAATGGATATAAATTTCCTATCCTGTTTTATACTACCTTTTTAGCATGTGGAGCAAGGGTCCCCGGACTTTTTCATTGGGGGGCCGGTTCGCTGGGCCCCAGATCTTCCAGGGGGCCGGTGGTGCGTGCGAACATGCGCACGACTCGGGCACCATTTTGTTTGCAAAAATGGCGCCCAAACTCATGTGCATGCACGCGCGATGCCAGGCACATACGCATGACTCCGGACACCATTTTGGAATACAAAATGGTGATCGGCAGCGTGTGCAAGCGGTGGCAACGGCAGCTACAGGAGGTCTCACTGGCCGGTAAGAAAGCCTCGACGGGCTGAGCCCAGCCCATGGGCCGTAGTTTGGGGACCCCTGATGTAGAGCAAAGTTGACAGTGTGTTTAACTCTGAGGCCCAGAGTTAGCTAGAGGGTCATAAAGGTAAGGTTAAGGTGTTCCCCGTTGACAAAGTTGTCAAGTTGTGTCTGACCATAGGGGGCAGTGCTCATCTCCATTACTAAGCCAAAGAGCCAGCGGTGTCAGAGACTACTATGTGTTCATGTGGGCAGCATGATTGCACAGAACACTGTTTACCTTCAGACTGAAGTGGTACCTATTTATCTATTTGCATTTTCATGCTTTCGAACTGCTAGGTTGGCAGAAGCTGGGACTAGTGATGGAAGCTCACCCCATTATGCGGCACCTGAGCCTTGGACTGCCAACCTGCCGATCTTGCAATCAACAGAGTCAGGATCTTAACCACTTGAGCCATCACATTGTACATGGTTCAAAACCCATGGTATAATACTTTTGACAAGAAGTAGTTAATACTATGTTTGAACTAATAACACCTGATCTAGAAGTTCCTTAGACAAAAGGCAGTCCAAGTACACATGTAACTTCAAGAAAACTATCCTTTTCCTCATCTCCCAGGAAAACCTTTGCATGCACGTTACTCCTGAATGAATAGACACTGAATTTAACAAAAGGCCCTTGCTTCAGGAGGAATTCCATTGATCTGGTGGAGCTCCTATGAAGACTGCAATCAGGCAGAAAGTATTCTCATTTTCTTATTACAAGCTTTCCATAGGAATTTTTAAAATCATCTCTTTTCAAAGTGACAAAGAATATGACTTGCTATTCCTTGATTTCCCCATGGAAATAAATATTTATGCATTTCGAATAGGTAAAATTAATGTGAACATTTCAATATAAATTGAATATAAATGTGTCATTCTCAAATAATCAAGTTATTCAGGCAATCTGCAGCTTTTCAGGAGGCTTTCCTTTTTAAAACACATATCTGATGAGAACACATATTTGAATGAAATAAGTCTCCCTCTTGAAAAATGTTGCTACTTCTGAAATGGAGATCTTGATACAGAGCTCAATTCTGATGCAATCTTACTTTTTAAAAAATGTACTATGTTACCAATAAAGTCAAATACTATTATTGTGGCCAAGATCCTATATGTTCATCTGCCACATTTGCACAGGAGGAGGAGAAAATGGTAGTGGGAACACCCATGAACAGAAGTGGGGAAGTGATAATGTAGGGAGGAGAATGAAGCTGGCTTGAGTCATCTATTTCTTAAATGACTGGCTTAAAAGTTCCCCAGAGCCAAAGTATTATGGTACAGTCTGAAAAACTGCTTCTGCCTTTTGGATAAATTGTCATACTGCTTGTACTATGGTCCATTATCTGAGTGCTTTGCCACTGTAGGATCCTGGGGAAAGTTTTCTTCCTCAGTACTCCAAAAAGATTATCACTCAGCTGTTGAAATTTCATTTGACTTCACTTAAGAGCATCTGTTACTTTTCTAAACTATAACAGTTCATTTTTATATGCCATCTGACAAGAGAACACTTCTTCACTTTTTGCTCCATTCTCCTGCATGCTATTATGTACTATTTTTCTTATAATTAGTGCTATCTGTTAAAATTAGTGTGTCAACCTTCCAATTCTTTATTATTAAGCTCACAATTTTCTAGAAAGTATAGAGGTTTTGTTTTGTTTTGTTTTTTAAAAAAAACAACTAAGAGATTTCTGTGAAAGGTATTGTCATGTGAATTGCCCTGGGGCAATATCTAACCAGAGTTTCAGAATTGACAATGGTGTGTTAATAGCTTTATAATATGTTTTCATGGGAACCATTAGGCCATTTTAACTAATAGCCCTCCCTCCCTTTAAACTGTAACCTATGCTTGCGTGAAGATTACAAGAAGGAAAGACAGACAGATGAGCTGATTGACACAGACAGCCAGGCTGCAGTTTGTTTCAAAAATGGGGACAGTAGACTTATGTGACTGTCTTTAAGCTAAGCCAGCACCAATATTCAACCTACATTTTTGTTAATAAAAAATAAATATTACAAAATGCCAACAAGACTTTCCTCTATATAATATCAATCAGATAAGCAATGTTCCCCATACGTTACTCATCACTCAGAGAGGTAGAGTTAGAGTTAATATAACAATTCTTTCTTCTCACCTTTTGTGTAAAGAAGTACTACTCAAAGTGACAGTCTTTGGATCAGTGCCAATCTGCCAGCCATTAGCTGAAAGCCTCTGGAGAGTTTCCAGGAAAGAAAGAAACAATCAATCGCAGGCAATGGGTACACACATGGCACTAGTCCCTGGCACATTGGAAAACAATAACTTTCTATCTCCCATATTAGATAGATTAAGAAGTGCTAGTACAGAGGACTAATTTTCAGTGAGTAATAAATTGCAAGGGGTACCTGGCATGACAACTACTGTACAGAATTACAATGGACAGGGCTACAACAAAGATACATTTTCAATCTGTCCTAAAAGAAATTTGTTTATTCTTGGCCACCTATGGGAATGTAATATTAAGAGTTTTAAAGTAATATTAAGAATAGCAATGTTATTCACAATGTGTTACCTTTATGATTAATAAGTCCCAACATTGTTACTTTTCATGTTTACAATGGAAATGGTGAAAACTTGTTTTTTGGCATGGTAAATAATGTATATTCATTTTTCTACTTCTTTCTTTTGAAGTTTATTTCTAGCTGTTTAAGGTATTTTAGTTTGAAATGATAACTTAAACTTTTGGAATTAGATGGTGGGGGCCAAGTGTAGTCTCTGTCCCTCATATTGTTTGCACCTGTGTGATATGGACAGGCTGAACATGAGTCATCAATTTGATGCAGCAGCTAAGAAAGCCAATGCATCAATAGGAGTATAGTGTCTAGATTGAGGAAAGTAATAATACCACTCTATTCTGCTTTGATCAGACCTCATGTGGAATACCGTGTCCTTTCTGGGCATCACAATTCAAGAAGGATGTTGACAAGCATGTCCAGAGGAGGGCTACCAAAATAGTGAAATATCTGGATACTATGCACTATGAGGAGAGACTTGGAGAGCTGCGTATGATTGGCCTAGAGAAAAGAATGTTAAGAGGTGACATGATAGCCATGTTTAAACAATTGAAGGGATCTCATATTAAGGATGAAGCAAGCTTGTTTTCTGCTGCTCCAGAGACTAGAACATGAAACAAAGGATGCAAACTATAGGAAAAGAGATTCCACCTAAACATTAGGCAGAACTTTTTGACAATACAAGCTGTTCAACAGTGGAACACATTCCCTCAGAGAGTGGTGAAGTCTCCTTCTTTGGAGGCTTATAAACAGAGGCTGGATGGTCATCTATCAGGAGTGCTTTGAATGCATATTCCTGCATGGCATGGGGCTGGGCTGGATGTCCCTTGTGGTTTCTTTCAACTCCAAAATTCTATGATTCTATGAAATAGGAGAGAACCAGTAGAAAAATTGAGGAAAACAACAACAATGGTACTGACAGATTTCCACAGCCCTTAGCTTGGCAGACCAATGTTTACGAATGAAGAAAGTTATCCAACATAAGGAGTGCCACATATTCCCTGTTCCTGCTCTGGAGGAGTGCATGGAATAAATGCATCAATTGTTGTTGCATATAACTATCTTTTAGGTTATTTTTCTCTCCTCCCACACTCACACACATTTTAATATCTTGTGTGTTCCAAACATTTCAAGGGTTTATGAGATTAAGTCATGATATCCAAGTACAGCCCAAATGCAAAAGTGGGCTGAAATGAAATTCCACCAACTGCTTCTCATTGATTAATGAGATTTACTGGAGCTGCAGTTTGGGGAAAAGAAAAGAAGAAAAGCAGCATATGGATGATCTGGAGGGAAAATCTCCTTTCCTTTGATTATACTTCTAACACATCTGTTCAAAATTCCCTTTCCCACAGATTATTACTGACTGCAAAGAGAGAGAACAATTTGGAGGCTCTAAAAGTCCACAACTGGCTAAGAAAGCCATCTTCAAATGCTTCAGTTGTTCTCAAAACTGAGCTTGATTCTGGCATCTTTATGCACAATGCATAATTTCAAGCACTTGACAGGCAACATTATTGCCAGAGTTGGAATCACAGAGTTGGAAGAGACCACAAGGGCCATAAAGTCCAACCCCCTGCCATGCAGAAAGAAACACCTGGCCCAGTTTGCTGCTGTCCTACTTCACTCTGAAGTCTACTAGTCTATGTTCACTCTCACAATAATGTAAAATCAGGGCAAGACTGCATGTGAGTCCTTTTCCTCATTATAAGATTGTTTTTGTAGGTGTTTTGGGTTGTGTTTTTTTTAAGGATTGCTCTAAAGCAGATTTTGTTTTACTAGAACATTTTACCAATGGGAATGTAATTCTCCACTAATTTTCTTCTCAAAGGGAGCAACAAATAATTTTAGCCGTTTTCTTCCTGCTGCAAGAAAGTATTTGAAAACTGGGCAGTTTTTGAAGACTATTCACAATTCAAGATATAGTCTGCACAAAATTCACCCATGGGCTTTTTGAGTAGAAAACATCATTTTCTTCACAGAGAATATTTTTGTGCAAAAATACTATTTTCTGTGCATAAAACTAGTTTCCATGCTATTTTCTGCATGAAACAACCATATCAAATGATATAGAATAAGTCTCAAATTGTGAAGATTCTATTTGTTGCAGGATTCTTCTTGTCAGGGGTTCTCAACACTGCAGAAACATGTTTTTGAGAATTTTTGAATATCTTTGGGTATTTTCCCCATCCCATTCATCCCAATTGGTCATTTAAAAATAAAATTATTAGATACCTCATTTTAATAACAGTTTTCAGTGTCCAAAGTGTTTCATTGTTTTGCCTTCTGTAGGGATGGCCCTTTCATTAGGCAGAGGGAGAAAGCTCCTGCAGGCAAAAGATTTGGGTTTTCACAAATAAATACAGCAATTTAAGTCATTTATAATATTGTTACTGGTTATTTTGCTGTCAGGAATTGAAGAGAAGAGACTATGGAACTTTCTGCCTCAGGTACAAAAATGTCTTTGCTGACCTTTATTATTTTTCACCTCAGTTAGTATAGAAAGGACATAAACTACTTAACCTACAGCATCAAAATTGTTTTAGCGGGGCCCTGACCTCAGTAATAGATTTATAAAGTACAGTTGATTTAATCAAGGACTTTGTGGGTTGTCCCCATCTCTCCATCTAAGACCAAATTAATACTCTAACCCAGTTCAAAAGCTGTGACTCCTGCATACTGGCCATGATGAACAGTTGTTATGATGGTACTCCAAAAAAGGGCAGCAATGTAGAAACCACAGGAAAAAACTGGAGATGTATCAAAATGCTCAATGGCTATGTTATTACAGAGAAAACCCAATGTGTTTTGGCAGAGAAAGAGAGAGGATATGGTGTAGTGGTTCGCAAGTTGTTTTACAACTCTAGAGATCAGGGTTAGATTCCCTATTTGGCCATGGAAACCCATTGAGTGGCCTTAGCCAAGTCCCACATTCAGCCCCAGAAAACCTTGTGATAGGTTCTCCACAGGGTTGCCATGAGCTGGAAATGACCTGAAGGCACACAACAACAGGAACAATATATATAATGGCCTTCTTCATGGGATACATAAAATCATAAGTATTAAATATAAATATAGAGGGACAACACATAATTATATAGCATACACAATATTGCATATGAAATATCATTTTTAATCTTTGTTACACTGCCTAGGTCCAGTGCATACTGGTTTAAAATCTGACTGCAGAAATTACTGAAGCAGAAAATCTCATTCCATTTTCAGGGTAAAAACTAGCATCTGGACTAGCCTGCTGTGAATAAAAGTTCAACATCTGGAAGGCTACATGATTCCCACCCCTGGTGAGGGGAAAGCAAGACAGGGTTTTGAAAAAATTCAATGCATTGTCATGTTTGCCCTTTTTTTAACTGGACCTAGATTGTGATTGGTGACACTAGTACAGAGGTTCCTCACTGGATGATAGACATGCTGAGCAATTACTCTTTCAGGTATGTAGCAGCCTTGTGTACACAACAAGATATGGTCTGGCATGAACTGAAGCTTGCTTGTGAAGTCATAGGCTTTCATGGCCAGCATCCATAGTTTTTGTGGGTTTTTTTGGGCTGTGTGGCCATGTTCTAAAAGAATTTCTTTCTGATGTTTTGCCAGCATCTGTGGCTGGTATCTTCAGAGAAGATGCTGTAGATGCCAGCCACAGATGCTGGTGAAACATCAGAAAGAAACTCTTCTAGAACATGGCCACACAGCCCGAAAAACCTACAAAAACTATGAAGCTTGCTTGTTCTGCTCATTCTTGTACAGAAAAACAATATAAATATTAAATATTTAACAGTACTGAAGAATCTAATGCAAACACACAAAAAGTTTATGCCATAATGTTTGCATCTGGAATGCAGAAATGTAGTGATCCATTGCAAGGGCACAGCAATGCAAATCTCAATGCAAGAAAATGAGAAGGGTACCATATCCAATTAAATTGAGAATCTCAGACATGACGTTCAGAAAAGAGAAAATAACTGCTCAAAATGGAATGTGGCCAAGACACTGCTAGCTAATATCCTGAGAATTTTAGTGGTGACATAAGGTCAGCCTCCAGTTTTGGAGCTCAGCTAAATTATTATAATCTTCAGCAATAAAGGACTTTTCCAGGTCACTGGTTTTTAAGCAGAAATGACACTGTATATTTAAACAGTGATCAGCATTGCATCTTGTAGCACTGGCATAAGACTAGGCAGGGTTCATTTGTATTTACAGTACCTTTGCCATATTCACTAGAAAGACTGTAGCAGATTGGAAAGATGTTGAGAGCTCAGTGAAAATAAAGTGGTAAAAAATAACGTTGTAAAAAATTAAGTGGTTAGAAGAAGAAGGAAATTCCACTATGAGTGATATCTTCCCCATGTCCTATTCAACAACATTAAAACAGTAGGTTTGAAAGGAAAGATGTGATTGTTTACCTATTTGGGGGCAAACTAGATGGTGTTAATACAATTAACTTGTAGCTACGGGGAAGGCAAGCTGCATCATGACCATGAGAAACTGGGCATCACTTCATGTGCACAGAAATGCACTGATCTAGTCCATTAAGCAGAAGTAGGATTTTAAAAAATGCCCCTTATTCCCTGTGCAGTTGCTAATCATTGACATAACACTGAAAAGTCTGGGTTTCAATCCCTGAGTTATGTTAACAGTCTGAGTTCCCTCCTTTTAATCATGTTAGGATTTTACCTATCTGTTTTCTGACAGGCTCTCACCTTTAACAACTTCAGATCAGGCAGAAATATGATCATTTCCATCCTGGAAATAACTCTATTAAATTTGGCCACTGTTTGCTTCTGGGCTTGGGGGAGAGGTGATAGAAAATAATAAACAATAAAATAAATAATACTAATACAATAAATAAATTTTATTAGAATCCTCTTTACTGCAACTTTCATTGTTGATGTGTGTCTTCAAGTCATTTGCAACTTATGGCAACCCTAAGGTTTTCTTGGCAAGATTTGTTCAGAGGAGTTTTTGCCATTCCCTTCCCCTGACACTGAGATCATGTGACTTCCCACGGTAATCTAGTGGGTTTCATGGTCAAGCAAGGAACCGAATCCTGGTCTCCAGAGCCATTGTCCAACACTCACACCACTATGCCATGCTGCGGATTTAATGCAGTTTGACACTGTCATGGCACAATGCTATGCAATTCTGGGATTTGTAGTTTTGTGAGATATTTAGCTTTCTCTGTCAGAGAGCTCTGGTGCTACAACAAACTACAAGTCTCAGTGTTCCATAGGACAGAGCCATGGCATTTAAAGCAGTGTTAAACAGCAGTCTTTGTTATTTACATTATATAACTTGAGATCACATCAGCACGAGTATTTTTTTTATTGTGGTTCAAGGAGGCATCCAGTACTTCCTTGTACAACAGTTCTCCCCAGACATGAAAGAGCTGCTGGACAATGCTTGGTATAATTCCACCCCTGATACAAACAGCCATTTATGGCTGGATGTGCCTGTGCCAAGACAGCTTCAAAGCATCTATCATACTGTCCCTCCTGTTTTTTCTGCATCCTTCCCCACCAGACCTCCTGCTTAATTCTTGTTATGCTTCCTCCACTTTACCCTCCATTGTGCCCACTGATCTCCCTCCCAGACTTATGACCTGCCCCTAAGACCTCCTGTCTGATTAAATTGATTAATTTGCTTATTCTAACATAAATAATTTGCTTATTCTAACATATAAGGCTCTTTCTAAATCACAGCCAATGTATAATGCACTCTAGATGTCTTATAGTCTGCCAATCTTTAACATTGGAGAGAAAATCAGTAATTGAGAATATTAGACTTTCTTACACCCTGAAGATGATAAATTGTAAGCTGAGAAAGCCAATGGAAAATATATTTTTACTTGCTTCTTTTCCTCTTTAATAATTCATTCTGTCTACATTTTGATAAACATCTACCTAAAATGCATGTGACATTTTCAGTATGGCCCAATTGTTCTGAATCTTTCCTTACTCTTGTTCCCACTCTGTGCCAGATTCAGATTTTATTGGTACACTTTATTTTCCAATGTGGCTTGGATTGTTTGCCTTCCTAGCATGTGTGAATATGTGTGCATGTTAAATCAGCCTGTAGAAAAAGCTAGTTTCCATTATGAGGTTATTTTGTCAATTTGATTTTCACACAAAGAAAGGAGAGAGAGAGAGAGCAAGAAAAGGAGCAAAACATTAGCATATGTGGCATTTCATTACCAGGTTTATGTCAATGCAAACACTCAACTGGAACAGTACTAGACTAAATCAGACTAAACAGAGAAACTTGTCCAAAGAAACATAGGGCCTTTGCAGACTGCTAGAAATAGTGCAAATTGAGTCCACTTTGACTGTCCTGACTCAGTGCTAGGGAATCATGGGAACTGTATTTTATTGTGGCACCAGAGCTCTCTGATAGAGAAGTCTCAATGTCTCAGAAAAAAAATACAATTCCCATGATTCCCAGCACTGAGCCAGGACAGTTAAAGTGGACTCAATTCATACTATTTCTAGCAGTCTGCAAAGGCCAATAGTGTGGCAGTTGTTTGGAAACAAACTTTTTAGCCTTAAAATTCCAGAAACCATTATACCTTCATGCAAATTATTTCCTCAGAGGGATGCACAGCTCTCAAGCTTGCCAGTGCTTGAATTCAAACATTCCAAACTAAGACCAGTTTTGGAATTCTTGGTTTTCTTCTGCTCTCTTATAGAGAGCTATTATGTATTGCTAATGATTAGGCATTGTGTTAATGCATAAACATCGGTTTATGCTTTACACTGAGTTAGATTATTGGTCTATCTAGCCTCATTCCATTAACACTAAGAAGGTACCCAACAGATTTTGCATCCCTATCTGGAAAGCACAAGGGCTGAAATTCTGTATACATTTGTTCTAGCACTGACTTGACAGTATTCCAGTTTGAAATGCTCAAGTCAATGCCATGCAAAGCTAGTCTGACTTCTTGGCTATACTTTGCAGTGTTTGAAAACTGTAAATGCAAGATGTAACATCAGAGTTTATAAACTGCAAACCATGTAAATTTTGAAGGTTATACTCAGCCATAAAGCTCCAGGGTGAACTTTGGACGGCCATGCTTTCTAAACCTGGGCCCCTTTCCCACTACACAAATATAGCACAGTGAGTACATTTTAAAAGCCATGGTTCCAACCCATGGAATCCTAGGGTTTCCAGTTTAGATAAGAATTCTTAGAATTCTCAGCCAGAAGGCTCTAAAGCTTCACCAAACTACAAATCTCAGGATTCCATGAGATGTCATTCTGGCAGTTGAAGTGGAATCATAGTGCTATAACTGCATAATGTGGAATGGGCCACTATTTCTCATGTGAGAAGAAAAGAAGACCATGTGTACACCCTGGGATGTAATAAACACGTAATCCATAAATGTGTGTGTGTGCCTCTGTTAGAAAATATGGCAGATAATTACAGATCTCTAAAGCACAGTAATGAATTGACAAAAGTTGAACAACCAATTCCTGACCCACCCACTGACACACATAGAGTTTAGCAAAGAAGAAACGTTTGTAGCATAACTAAAAGTTTTACTTACCGTACATATTACTTGTTCATAATGAAACACATAGGCTAGCATCCAGTTTGGAGGTTATGTTATTATAAACTGACTTACAATTGCATAAAGTTGAATTGTGCTAATGCGTAACACTGTATTCTCAGGAGGAGGGAAGAAACATAGCTATGCCATCAGGGAGATTGTGCAAGAGGAATCAGCAGTGTGACCATTGGGCTATGTGTCCAGATGCAAAACCTGTCCCATTGCACAATGGAAGATGCTGTTGTGCAGTAGGATATCTTGGGCAGTCCCCCATTGTGTATCATCACAATTTGCTGCTATGGTTGCATACTGTGTCAGCAGTGTAGATCCAACTTCATAAAGTTCTGCATCATAGGTCCAAAACACACTGTAGAAATAATCAATTTGAGACCACTTTAACTCAGTGCTAGAGAATCCTGGGGATTTTAGTTTATTATGACACCAGAGCACTCTGACAGAGAAGGCTAAATGTCTCACAAAACTACAATTCCCAGAATTCCTTAGCATTGAGCCAAGGCAGTTAAAGTGGTTTTAAACTGGATTATTTCTGCAATGTGTTTTGGATCCTGGTCTCTGATGTATGATCTTGGAGACCATTGTATGGCAGAGAGAGAGGGAAGAGAAAAAAATGGGAGCAGGATAGAATAATGCAAGAGGAGAGTAGGTATGATATAACAAACAAGAAGTCATCATAAATGCATGCTGAGTTTACATAATGCTTCCTTTCCCCACCTTCACCCCATGGACTGGCCAGTTAGTGTATGTTTTATTACTTCCGTGCATTATTGGCAATCTTCTGTGCTTCTTGTAATTTCACTTCATGGGGTGTATGGGTCGATGGTGCATCTGGCCTCTCATGTGCCTGTACACTTGACAAACGAAAAACACCATATGGCAAGCAATGGCACCAGCAACTGCATCTCACTGGGACTAGGCCACATACTCCAAACTTCTTCAGTAAGCTGCCGGGGCCTTCCCACACTCATTGTACTGTTTATAGGCTGCTGTGATAATGTCCACTTTCTACATCAGAGTGAATGTAAAAGGCTTTATTATGCTCCTATTTTTCATCCTGAAACATGACTTCATCCAGGTTTCACCCTGTTTCAGCCTCATGAGTCATATAAACAGCTGAGGCTTGAAACAAGGTGAAACTACTTTTTTGCCAATGCAGACAGGCCCAGCGTGAGAATGTCTTTGAAATCTGTGCAGTTTTTGAGTACTATTTGCAGTTCAGGATGTATTCTATACAACATTCACACTTTTTTCATTTTTTTCTGCACAGAAAGCAACATTTTCTACACAGAAAATAATATTAATGAGCATAAACATGAGTTTCTGTGCAGAAAATTATGTAGTTGGGGTTTTGTTTGGCACAAAATTTGTAGGGACATTTTACAGAAAACAACACTTTCTGCACAAAAATGCACATACAAATTTTCTACAGATTACATCCTGAAGTGAGAAGATTCTCATAAGTCCAGGATTCTGCTCATCCGGATTTTCTGACACTCAGGGGACATGCTTTTGACCATTTTTCCGCCCAAAATTTTGTTCCATCCCTAAGTTCAAGTCAGGAATGAGTCATGAAGCTTGGTGAGTGACATTCGGTCAGCAACTTTCTCCCAGGTGGATCTACTTCACAGGGGGATCTACTTCACATACCCAGGTGGATCCACTCCCAGGTGGATCTACTTGACATACCATAACTACTTTAGCTTATTGGAGGATATAAATACAGTTATTGGTGTTATAGTATACTGTTGCACCAAAAAGCCCTTTTGAGGTATGAAAGCAACCACAGAATTACAAGGCCATTATATGTATATATAAAAACCAAGGCCATTATATGTATATATAAAAAACCCTCAGACATCTATTTGTAGTTTAGCCAGCAATCTCTGAAACCATTATTGCATTACTGCCTGTTTTCCCCAGTGAATGGATTTTATTGACAGTACCCAGCAGGTGTTCCAGCTTGACAACATAGATGGCCCTATGCTAGGCAGCAATACTTCACCTCCAAGCTTTCAGACAGAGAATATATCCAAATATGCAGTATCAAAAGGGCAAGGGGGAGGAAGGCAGCCTACTTAATTGTTAATTATTCTTTTTTATTATTACTATTATCCAAGACCTTTAAAAATTATGATTTAGACTCCATTGTAATTAGGTTAAAATCCCCTTTGTGTTACTGTCTCATTTTCTCTTTAACAATTGACTAAACAGCAGAGTATTCGCTGGAAAGTACAAATCTCTTTATTAGCATGAGGACAAGCTGCCTTGTACAACACTAATGAATCTTTCATTGGTGCATTCTGAATTCATTGCAGTTACAAGCAAAATGGCAAGGAGAATTCATTTGTCCTTTTTTCTCAATGAGTCTTTGAGGACAAAGGCTCAGAAATGCTAGAGATGTAGAGGCACTGCAGGGCAATGGTTTATTTTTAACCATACCAAACAATCAAGATTTTTTTCTAGAACCATACATCAGCACTGGGGGAGTCAAAGGAGAACATCTCCTTGCCTTCATAGGGGAGCTACATTTATTGCTTTATCCTTTCTTGCACCTTTAGTTTGTTAGTGAAGGTAAATTAGATTTTATACGAACCAAATCTGGGCTGGCTAGCCAAAGTACTGCATAATTATAGCTCTATTATACCATTTTAACTGTCATGGCTGCATATACTCTCATAGAATTGCCCATGTCTGGATGTCAAAGCACATGTGGGCAGAATGTGGCCCCTGAAACCCTATCAAAGCCCCCCCCCCTTTTTAAAAAAAGTGTTAATTTTATGAAATTGTCATTTGAAAATGATACAGAAAAAAAGCAAATGTATGAAAACATGTGACAAAATGCCCCACACATATGCTGACCCCCCCCCTCCAAATTCTTCAATTTTCCTCTGTAGTCACACTTAAAATGGCATCACATCACTTCTGATTGCAATTTTGATAGGGACTGTAGAGGAAAATGGAAGTCCCTGGGCCTGTTGTGAGGGAGGAGGTGTACGCCACTGCAGTATTACAATTACAGTTGCTCACTCCTGTTGTTGCTGTTGTTGTTGTGTGCCTTCAAGTCATTTCCAACTTATGGTGACCCTAAAGCAAACATATTATGGGGTTTTCTTGGAAAGATTTCTTTGGAGGGGTCTTGCCATTGCGATCCTCCCACTACTAGTGTAATAATAATGGACAAGGAATGGTCAGGTATCCTCCAAAGAAGCTGACAGTTCCAATGACATTGGGGTGATGAAGCTGCTCTGGGTTTCATTGAACTTTAAATGGGCTTCCCAAGAGGTTGAACCCAATTTCCAAAACAAATTCAATACTTTGGATCAGTCTTCTAAAATTCAGATCAAAATACCAAGCAGATTCACCACCTCATTGACACTGGAGTCATCAGCTCCCAGATCATGGGCACTTGAAATCTCTACTACATCATAAAGCTCATAGAGTGTCTTTGGGCTTGCCTTGATCTTTTGACCTAATTTATATTACATGGCCATTGTGAGGATAAAGCAAATGAGAAAAGCCTTGTACGTGCTACTCTGAGTTATTTGTTGGATGGGTAGGATAAAAACATAATATATGGGAGGCAGCTGCTTGCAGATATAAAGAAACACAGAAGATTGTAAAATCACTTGGATAAGATGAAAGTTAATTAACCAATGCACAGCACATAACTCAGATTGACTGTGAATGAGTTTATAACTCCAGCCACTGTATGAAGTCCCTGAGGCCTTTAGTCAAAGACAAAGGGTACGGTGTTCCCAGAGCAACAGAATAATTTTTCCCCCAGATTCCCTGAAAGCCACAAATTCAAAGGGCAACCCACAGATAAGGTTACTTACCTATGTCTTAAATCTATATTAAGTCAACACATTGGTGGTATTATGGAGTAGGTGCTAGCTCTTTCCTTTGTGGACTCAGTTCTATTGGTATACCTTTTTCCAGCAGTCTTAAAGCTGTTTAAATTGACAGTAGAAGGAGCTGCGGTTATGCCAAAATGTTTGCATGCAAACCCTTTTTGTGTGAAAGTAGCAAGGGGAATTGAAGCAGCACCTGAAAACCTGTCCTTAGTCACATTAAGCACAGATGTTATAAGGTAGCTTCTGCTGTCTGATTCTCAGCTGCTTTGATACCACAGTCGCTAAAATAGGGGCTCCTTTTTTCTGGCTATATTTATTTATGTTTTAACATTTACAACTTCAAAGACAAATCCACCCTCCATCTTATTTCTTATTTTCTTATTTCTCCTGCCAATATATAAAATGAGCAGGAGCCCATTCACGTTATAAAATTATAGCACTATTATACCACTTTAACTGCCATGGCTGAATGCTATGAAATTCTGGGGCTTGTCATTTGATGAGGCACTAGAGCTCTGTGACTGAAAATTCTAAATTGGAATAATAGTTCTGTAGTGTGAATGGGCCCTGTGAAAGAGGCCCCATCAGTTTTCAAAACCCTGAGGAGAGCAGAATAAGAGAGATCCCAGTAACAAAACAAAACAAAAAGAGTATGTGGAAGGTAAGAATTAGGGTTACTCACTCTATGGATTAGCACTTCTGTTTACAACCCCAGCTTCCCACAAATTGCCAAATGTTTGGGGGTAGAGTTGCCGCTGATAGAATCATTAGTAAAAAGTGTCTGTATTTTTGGCTTGATACTATGTAAAGCCAAACACAATTTCCAGTGTTTTCCTCATTCACATGAGATATTGGAAATTGTTGGAATGTGACAATTTCAGAATACACAGGTATAGATAGATAGATCTCTACAAATGCTTACATGGCCTATAACCAAAGATCATGGAGGACAGGTTGGGTCACAAATCCCAAACCTTCATCCCAGATAGACTAAAATGCAATCCATCTGAGAAATGTATCTTTTCAGCTGTTAGACTCTTTGAGAGTAGAGAAGATGGATCCAGCTAAGTAACATTTTATCCTGGTAAGACTCCACTGAGACCTGTATTTAAGAAAGGCTGCTGTGGCTCCTTGTTATTCAAACTAATTACCATCAGTAATGAATGCTATTATTATTTTCCAGCCTGCTGTCTTTGGTTGGGCTTTCTGTCTGTTAAGCCTTCATAATACTATATTAAGCCTTGATAGTACTGTAGTACAACATACTGTAGTACAACAACAAAAAGGGAAGAACAAGAGATCTATTTCACAAGATCTGGGAAATCAAAGGAAAATTCAAATCAAGGACCGGGATGATCTATGACAATAAAAACAACATAATTCAAGACCAGGAAGTAATAAAAGGACAAACACAGAATTATACAAAAGAGATGACAAAGTGAAGGACACATGGAATGAAAAAACATATGAAGATGAACCCCAAATTCTAAAAAGTGAGGTGGAAATTGCAATAAGAGAAATAGCGAAAAACAAAAATCACCAGGAACAGATGACATTCCAATTGAACTGCTGCAATCCACATTGACAGAGTAAACTCTACTGCTAACCATTATATGTCAACAGATATGGAAAACAAAATGATGGCCAACAGATTGGAAGTAATCAATATACATCCCCATCCACAAAAAGGAATACACAAGAGACTGCAGCAATTATAGGACCATAACACTGATCTCCCACACAAGCAAACTCATGCTCAAAATTCTGCAACATATGGGCCTGTGTAGACCGGCCCAGTGGGCCAGCCTGGAGACAGAGATGGTGCAGGGCAGCCACATGCCAGCCCCCCAAACCCAAGTCAGGACACCCTTCTGGTGCAGCGTTCAAACACACTGCACTGGAAAGGGCACTGAAGAGCCGTGTGTTGGCTCTTAGGGCGGCCTTTTGCTGCTCCTGAAAGGAGCGGCATTTTACCATTCTTTCAGGGGTAGCAAAAGGGAGGATCAGGGTCATGGCATGAGGTTGCCACAGCCCCGATCCGCAGCTAGCGGGGGCGGCCCAGAGCTGCCCGTCTGCACAGCCCCATAGACTCCAACCATATATGGAAAGAGAGATCCCAAGGTCCAAGTAAGTTCAGGAAAGGAAGAGGCACTAGGAATCACATTGCAAACATGCAATGGCTAATGGAGCACACCAAGGAATTCCAAAAGAAAATCAGCATGTGCTTTGTAGAATATAGCAAAGCCTTTGACTGCCATAGACCATGAAAGGCTATGGAATATCCTTAAAGACATGGGAGTGGCAGCACATCTGATAGTCCTGACAAGGTATCTGTACTCAGGACAAGAGACTACTGTCAGAACAGAACACAGAGAAAGAGAATAGTTCCCAGTTGGCAAAAGGGGGAGACAAGGCTGCATCCTTTCATCTTATCTGTTCAACTTGTATGCAGAACATATTATAAGAAAAACAGACTTGGACACAGAAGAAGGAGCAGTGAAAATAGAAGGAAAGAATATCAACAATCTAAGATATGCAGATGATACCATAATACTAGCAGAAAACCTCACAGACCTGGAACAAGATCAAAGAAGAAAGTTGAAAGGCAGGCTTAATGCTGAACTTAAAGAAAACAAAAATAATGACCACCGAGGACCTTCACAAGTTCAACCTAGACAATGAAGAAATAGAAATAATAAAAGAATTCCCATATCTGGGATCAAACATTGATAGAAATGGGGACTGCAGTCAGGAAATTAGAAGAAGGCTAAGAATGGGGAGGGTGGCTATGAAAGAGCTAGAAAAGATTCTAAAGATATACAACTCAGGACAAAAGTTAGAATCATATAAACCATCGTATTCTCTATTACCATGTATGGATGTGAGAGCTGGACAGTTTAAAAAGATGATAGGAAGAAAATCAATTCATTTGAGATGTGATGCTGGAAAAGAGTGCTGAGGATCCCATGGACAGTCAAAAGGACAAACAAGTGGGTTCTAGATCAGATCAAACCGGAAACCTCCCTGGAAGCCAAGATGACCAAACTGAGACTGTCATACATTGGATATGTCATGAGGAGAGAGGACTCTTTGGAAAAAACAATAATGCTGAGGGAAGCAGGAAGAGAGGAAGGCCACATGCTAGATGGGGGGGGGACTCTATTAAGGAGGTCACGTGTATGCGGTTGCAGGAATTAAGGAGAGCAGTGGAGGACAGAGGGTCTTGGAGATGTCTCATCCATAGGGTCACCATGAGTCGAGATCAACTCAAGGGCAGTTAACAGTATTGCAGTACTGAAGATATTCTATATTTATTTATTTATTTATTTATTTATTTATTTTTATTTGAACTCAACCATGTATTCAATAATGCTTCTTTTTTCTTTCTGTTTTCAGATGTGATGTATTTCATCAAAAAAGATCTCTTGTGAGCCCCCTTGGCCACAACTCAATGTAGAAATTCAGCTAATGAACTAGCACAACTAATACTGCATGCAGCATTTTTTTTTTTATTACTCAGCATAATGGCCAGTATCCTACCAGGCACATAATGCTGGTGTAGTAACACCAGTACAGGAAATGGTGGCAGGAGGGAAAAGACAGCAGAAAGCATGAAGAAGGGTAGGCATTGGACAAATGCTTGGAACTGTCCAATTTTGGCTGCCTTCCCTTGCCACCATGGTATGACCAATAAATTACCACAATATGACCAATAAATTAGTTTATTCAACAAGGGGTTATAGTATTAAAAGAAGTAGGTTTTTTATTTTATTTTATTTTATTTTATTTTATTTATTTATTTATTTATTTTAATGGCAAAGGAAGAATATGTTACTCATAGGAGGTAGGGCCTCATTGGGTAGGACCAAAGATGTTTGAAGTTGAGAGTTCTCAGATCCATGATTAGAATCATAGAATTGGAAGAAATTCCAAGAGCCTTCAAGTCTAACCCCCTGCCATACACAATCAAACCACCCCTGACAGATGGCCATCCACCCTCAGTTTAAAAACCTTCAAAGAAGGAAACTGCACCACAGTCCAAGGCCTATGAGGGGGGTATCATAAAGTAATAATTATCACCTGGAAGTTATTATGGTATATAATAACTATATTATTATATTATATACTATATTATTATAAACCTATATTTACAAAGCTGAAAGATTTTACAGGTAAAATGAGATTATAAGAAACCAAAGAATATACTGGTTATAACAATGGAATTTAAATTCTGCTGTCTTGGATGCAATTGTGACCATCCCCAAGCATACCGCATTTTCACACTACACTCTTATAGTGCTGCTATTCCACTAATACTGCCCTGTCTGCCTCCTGTTGCATTCTGAGCCTTGTAGTTCAGTGAGGCCTAACAGCCACCTGGCTGAGAATTCTACCTGTAAATCCGAGAATGCAATTGGAGGCAGCCAGAGCATTAATAGTGGAATAGCAGCACTATATGAATGTAGTGTAAAAATGTGGATAGTAGTAGCCTTCCTAGTCATAGATTTTGATGTGTGGGAAAAGGTTCAACTGCAAAATGTGCAAACTGGATCCTGCCACCTGCCAAATCTATAGTGTGCTTTCAAAATCGGCTTGCTAGCTAAGACAATTACAAAAGGAGAACAAAAATACCTAGTGGCTGTTGAGCCACTACACAAAGCAGAGTTGTCAGCAAACTGGGAATGGCAGTGATTACTGTCAAAGCCATTTGCTTTTATAGCAGTTTGATTGTGAACCATTGCCTTCAGTTTTTGTGGAATGCTTTTGTTTTACTTCCAGGCATATCCTGCAAGAGAATTAATACTACCCTCAGTCTGCTCCCTGTTCAGAAGTAGCTAGGGCCTTAAAAATGGGCATGTGATGCATCATGTTCATATAATAGAACCCCTTATATCTCAGCAGCCATTTATGTTCTGCTTCACATAGTCATTAGCTTTCCCTTTGCTTCAAGCCACCTATTCTTCAAATGCAAAACAAACAGCTTGCCATCTGCATGGCAAGTAGCTGCCTGCTACTGAAAACTCATTGCAGCCAGTCGCCTGGAGCAGATGAACTGCAAACATAACTAGGTTTTGTCACTGGTGATTTTGTTGGGTATTAATACATATAATGCTGCGTACATTGTAACCCTAGCAAACAGTTCATCACAAGGTCATAATTGTGTTCAAATACAGGAAAGAATAGACCTTTCACTCCCTCTGGATTTTGTAAAGTACATGAAATAATGTATTTTGTGACTGAACAAGAAAAGGACCATTGTCTGATGGCTTTATTCACTGCAGCTTTCCAACACTTGTTACTAAATCTACTAGAAAAAGGAAGATAAATGTCAGACATTAATCATCAATCCTAAGCAAGAGAAGGAAGCAAAGTATCAGTGAGATGGCCACAATTCTGAAAAACAATTGGTTGAACAGACCACTCCTATATAATATTGGATCTATGAAGCTAAGCACAGAATTGCCAAGAGTTCAGTGCTGGTGTCCTTGGATTGCAAACAAGGGTTATCAACCATCTGTGACTGAGGACAGTAGGCAACAGTTTCATTCCACTAGTGCCAATAAAATTGTACTCATGGACACCTAAACTCAGACAATGTACAATAGAAGAATCCCACACTGTTTGAATCTCAGTGTAGCACCTTTCCATAAACAGACGCAGAGCAATTTGCATAGTTGGTTGCACAGGAATGGCACCAACAGCTGCCTGCCCAGAGTCCAAAAGAACATGTGAATTTCCACTTGCCCAAATTAAAAAAAGACAACAAAGAAAAAGTTGGCACAGTTATCCTCTGTTAATGTCATGTTGCACTCAGACCCAGTTGTGCAGACCTCAGATGGACTACATTTTAGGATTAGATAAATAAGTGTTCTCTTGAACATTGTAAGTATGCATGGATATCATACAGTAACCAACTGGCCTCCTGGATGCATGAGGAAGAATGTTATGGGAGTAAAACATTATCTACATATGTGAGTAAAACATTATCTGAATCACATGTGTTATTTGTTCAACTATTTTACTCTACATGACAAATATATGTTGCATAATATATCTTAAGTTGCTGTCTATCATATTTATATAGTAACCAGAGCCAAAACAGGCTGTATTTTCCTGATAGGAGCATGCAAGGTAGGAAAAATTATCTTCTACAGTGTAGTGTCTAACGCAGCCTAAAATGTGCCTAGCAAAAATGAATGAGGCCTTACTATAAAGTAGTTTGAAAGATCTGAAAATGGAAAAGTTAGCAAGTCTTTGCTTTTTGAACCCGATGTTTGAACTTGATAACTCTCAGCTGTAGTTGACATTAGAGACTGAAATAAACTGGAATCAACTAGAAGGGGTGTTGTGACATCTTTGTGCAGTGCAAACCTCTGTTAAATCAAAGGCATTTTTCAAAAATAAAGTCTGTGAAAATTTATTACTGCTGTTCTGTTAAAAGGAGAAAATAAACTACAACTTGCTGCCCCCTAACCTCCCTCTAACCCCAAAATACTTACTTCATTTACATCTGATTTTTTACAGTATATTAATCATTATTCTGTTTTCATGTCCTACTAAAATTAAGCCCCTTAAGTGAGAAATTGAATGTATTTTTGTATTTTTTGTTTTCAAATCTTTATTAGATCTTATGTCATCCAAAAAGAAAAGGTCAGATTATACTCTTTCCAGCTTTTGGCAAAGAAGCAGATTAAAAAAAATAGTTTGTATGTAATGAGGGGAATAAGATGGTCATTGAGAATACTTTCAGTCCTAGAGCTGAAGTGCCCATTTGAATCAGATGTCTGCTAGAGAGGCATTCTGTTAATTGCATCTGTTGTATAGATTGCATCACCTCCAGTGATATATCTGCTTTCAAAACTTGCAAGGTTATGTGGATGGTGGCATTGGTACCAGGGAAAGTATGTGAACAGTGATGTTGTGAGGAGTGGGCATCCCCAAAGGGATACCACCCCAAAGGATGAGGAATATCTGGTTGTTTGAACTTACTAATGGCTAAGTAAAAGGATGACTCTTAGCCTGGCACCAAAATGCTGATACCAATACCAATATCTCATGTCATACACCATACAGCACTGTATGGTGCCTGATAGAACAAGAGAAAGACCTACCAATATATGAGCACAGAAGAAAACAGGAGATTTTTTCTCTCTGGATACCTATTCTCCCAGTCGTTTAGAGCTTTGTAGTTCAACACCGGCACTTGAATTCAACCCCAAAAGTGTATTTTATGGATGGACAATGCAGTTTTTTCCATATCAGTTTAATAGACTCTGTGACATCTGTTTCTGTCACCATCCCAGCAGCTACATTTTGTATCCATTGTATTTTATGGATTGCTTTAAAGTTCAGAACCATATCAAATGTACAGTAATCCACATGGAAGGCTACCAGATCATGGCCAAGTCTTCTCTGTCCAGGAACAGATGTAGGTGGTGCATCAGCCAAGGATGGGCAAAGACCTTCAATAACACTGAGGCCACCCAGCCTTCCAGTTGGATCAAATAATATCCTCATACTATACAACAGATTTTAAGAACAATGCAGTCTTACCCGGAACAATTGGAACAACTACCTCAAGGACTTCTGACTAGTGTTAATGACTGTATTGTGACAGCCAGGGTGGACTGGGGGAGGGGATCAGATGGGTTCTTGAAAAATTCCATCAAAACTTTTTTTTTATGTCACTGCAATCAATCCTACAGCTATTGTGAGAAGGTTTTAAGATTTATTATCATTCTACTTGCAGCAGTTTGACATCACTGAATTTGGTGCATTGAATCTGGAGGAAGCCTTTCAATCTGGACTTACTCATTTGAATAAGTAAAATGAGCCTGAGGCATTCTTTCTTTCCTCCTCTAGCCATCCTGTTTGCCCTTCTCCATCCAAGGATGGAAGACTGACAGCCTAAATAAAGTTCTTTCAAATTGTTCAGATTCCAAGGGCTTAGCATAGCCTACTAGTTTCAGGAAACCAAATGTGTGTGTTTAGCAGTTTAAAGAAAATGTTTTTTTTAAAAAATAAAAATAAAAATCATAAAGGCACATGGTTAAATTATGTGAAACTATGCAGAACATGGACACAGCCATACCAGCTGTCCAAAGAAATTAAGGAAAATTAAACAATTTTTGAATTACATATGACTTGCAATTTTTCAACTAGCTTTGTTGTCCATTACATTTCCCTGTATATGAAATAAAATGTGGTGTTTAAACAGCCAGCAAGTACCTTTTTATAAAGGTTGCTATCAATCAAATAGCAGGCTGGAAAAACAGTTCTTTCAGCTTTTCCTTTCAAACTGCTTGCAATCATTTAGTTTTAATAACTCTCTTCATAACCTTCAACTTATTTCATATGAAATAGGAAACCTAGCAAAATATCCTAAACAAATTAAATGCAACCTATTCTTTGACATGCAAAATGGATTTTAGATTTGCCCTGGTGAGGTCTTATGTTTCATTATTATTAAAAATGTCAGCAATATTTTGCCTGCTGGGAGCATAGTTTTTCCTCTTCTTTTTTCCAATCTCACTTCAAGCTCTTTATTGCATATATTACCATTCACATCAGTAGAGACTAATAGCTATTTTGTTTTCATTTTTAACCAATTTTGAAGCTCCTGCTATCATTTACCTAAATATTTTTGCTCAAGTTAAATTTTAGACCATTTTAAATAAATTAAATAAGCCATCTTATCAAAGGTTTTCTGATTACAGTCCACAAGCCAAGTTGGGGCATTAGATACATTCATATCAGCATTCCAGTTTAACTAACATTTCAGTTAGGGTGTGATGTTCTGTCACTTTTTCTCCTCAAGTGGGGCAAACATTGGGTAAACATTTCCCTCTGTAGGCTTGGAAAATTTTGCCTTTTCCCCCAGAAATATTTAAATATTTTGCCAGGACTATGATTGACATGTCTTTTGATATTCATTTACTAAAATTATGTGTCACCTATTCCTCCACCAAAGAAATCCAAAGAAATGTATGCAAAATGAAAATACAAAAACACATAATCGTTATTACTAGATAATAAAACCATAAATACATGGTCTATATAAATATATATATATATTTTAAAAAATACTAAATGTGTTCATCCACAATAATCACATCAGACACCAATAATCTCCTTCCTCCTGCCAGAATAAACACAAAACCTCATAACAGTTGGATCTTTAATAATACCCAAATGCCTAGGAAAATACATATGGTTTTGACAGGTATTGAAAATAATAAGAATAATAATGCCAGGCAAGCACACTTGGTGACAGAATTCTATAGAAATGGGACAACTATCAAAAGATCCATCCCCAAATTTCCATACCATTTTTGAGAGGCCACAAAAAGAAACACCAAGAAGTCTTTAGAGATCACAACCATCACATTCAGTTTCTGAAAAATATGGTTTGAAAAATTAGGCATGGATAAAACACTAAATGCTTCTGGTCTATTCACTTGCATGTGCTCATCAGAAAGTCCACTTCATTCTGTTTCTGTATTAATCTGAGATTATTATTTTTTAAGTAAAAAAAATATGTTGTTAAAAACAAATCTTTTTGGTTTTGAGCTGATTACTATATGGAAATGTTCAAAAAGCTTATGGATACCTATGTTCTGATATTCCAAGCAATATAAATCAGGTCACCTTATGTAATAATTCACAAGATAAAATTTCTCAAGCATTCCTACAGATTTTTTTAAAGAAAAGGAATAAGGTAGGGAAATTGCTATAAAAATTAAAAAAAATCTCTCTCTGACACATGCATGGACATCCTTCATGAATATAGTACTGTATGAAGTATGTTGGACAGATGGCTACAAATCATGCAAACATTTTGTTCAGAAGTTCCTGCTCTCAGACTATGCTGTCCTCTATAAGAAATATTTGCTGCCCCCCCCCCCCAACCAGAAATATGTGTTTCTGAAAAGTAGGCTGGCTGAGACATTCAAACAATCCTCTTTTCCCACTAGGTTCCTCGGACCATAATTCTTAAAATAGTATGATTAAAAAAATCCTTAACATACCTTAACAAAGCTGCCAAGTTCAGAAGGATAGGTACTGTAAAACTTTTTATGTGGAAGGTGAGTCCTAAACTGGGGGTGGGAGTGTGATTCCTTTCCATTGTATTACCCATTAGTTACACTATACAGTTGGCCCTCCATTTTGTGGGGGATCCAATCTGGAAAAAAAAAAACCATGAAAACAGAGATTCATGAATATTCAAGCCCTATAGGCTTGAATGGGGTGCACCCCCATGGGAGCACACCGCATTGTTTTAAATGGAGGTCACCCCTCTATGAATATATAAAACCAGAGACATGAAATCTGTGATAACAGAGGGGCGACTGTACTTTACAAAAATGTTTTACTTCATAGAGATGTCTACAATCAAGAAAGCCACAAATTTTAAGAGGATTATTTAACAGGGAGCCAGTGTATCATAGTGATCTGAGTGTTGGACTACAACTCTATAGACCAAGGTTCATGAAACCCACTGGGTGACCTTGGGCAAGTCTCACTCTCTCCACCTCAGGGAAAGGCAATGGCAAACCTCCTCTACAAATCTTGCCAAGAAAAATGCATGATGGGGTTGCCATAAGTCAGAAACAACTTGAGAGCACACAAGAACAACAAGAACAGTTAACAGGGTAGGAAACTAGGATGTTTGAAGACAAGTTCAGAGCTTTTAAATAATGATATTTGGTGCTGCTTTTATCCTTGCCCTCAATTCATTTCATCTTAAAACTGTTTGATGCAGTTAACTGCAAGCCACAAAAAAAAAAAGTGATTTCCTGGCTCCCTTTTGTATATAATGTATAGGTTCAACGATTTTACTCAAAAATTGACCCCCAAAAACTGGATCAACTTATCCTCTGGTCAACATATAAGTACTGTATCTTAACTCCTATACAAAAAAAGAACCATCCTTTTTTCAGAGTAGCGTAGTAAAAGGTGAGTAGCGTGGTAAAAGGTTAGTTTGTCTTGGGGGAACCTAAAAGAAGCACTAACCTTTACTCTCTCTGTTGCAGTATCACTTCTGGCATTTTCAAATGCATGAGCAGGAAAATGGTGGGTCTTTGCTACTTCTTCTCAATGGAGCATTGAGACAAATTGGTCTTTGAAGGATATGAATATGTCATTTCTGTATGTTTGTCTGCTTTTCTGGGTTAAATTCAGGCAAAGTTGTCACATTAAAGTTAAATTTGTTTTGCCTCTACATGCCTTTTGATGTGTATGCATTTTCTTAGTCCCATACATGCCTGAGTGCCTCCTCCACACATCACACAGCTACTATTTATTGTGGTTTCCTCCTCATCCATCCAGCCTTTAATTATGCCTGCTGGAATTTTATAAGTCTGTTGACATCATTTTCCTTTGCTTTGTCCATTACATCCTTTGTTACATACCTCTAAGTTTTATCCTTGATCATATCAAAATCCATATTTTTTGTCCCAAAACTTGTCCTCAATTTATACATGAGGTGACTTACACACAGTGTATAGATATGTCTAAAACTTTTTCAGTCTCTGTCTCTCTCCAGCTTCTCTCTCTACACCACAAAGAGAAAGGAAGGTAGATTCATTAAACTGGAGAATCCTTTATAAAAGCCGAACAAGGATTTGAATGTCTCTCATCAGTCACTCAAACCCATTCCTTCCCTCATCTCTCTCTGTCCCACCTTGAATACTTTACAGAAATGAAACCCAACATTCACTGTTTTTCTTTCATTTTTAAACTTGCTATTCCATGTTCCACATGACCTCTGAGGTCAAGCATCACTTCTAGTAACTTTGGAAGGAAATTTGCTTTGCCTCAAACATCCAAAGGCATTGAATTCACTTAAGGCTTCATCTGAATCAAACCTATATATGTCCTGAAACATATATGAACACCTTTCATGGATACAATACCTATGAAGAAATGCCTGTTAAAGAGGTATTGAACATGGCTATCACACGGGGGCCAGTTTTGTCTTTAAAAAGATAATAAAGTGCAAATAAACCATCACAAAAATAAAGCGAAAATAGAGCTTGATCACGCAAATGAACTTCACAAGTAATTAGAATAAATGCAAAATAATGTGAAAAGCAATAAAAAGGTGTTTTTACATTTCATACAGAAGTGAAAGAAATCCATAAATGTACTAGAAATGGTATACTTACACATGCACAGAAAGAAAAAGCAGAGAGGCTCATCTCTGCCTGGCGTGTTTGTCGCCCAAGCAAACCAGGAAGTAAAAGCAGCCCTAGAGAACTGTGGGAAAACCGGAAAAAAAATTAAAGGAGGGTTACTGTGTGAAGAAACCGAATTTGACTTTCACACTAGGGTAAATGCGCAATTACAGTAATATCAAACATGCATTTTCACTAAAATCCCAAAAGTAAAAAGATCTGGGATTACACCACTTTCTGACCACTTTAATAGCAGTTTTTGTGCGACGTTGTGTGAAATCGTTGCATGTAATTACACATTTTTTCGGGATTTGTATGGGATAAACTATAGATTTCCCCTGTGTGATCAAGTCCTATGACACATCACTTCAGTAGCTATAAACTAAAAATTATAGAACTTAATGTCAGTCACTATAATGTATTGCCAGTCTTAAAGCCTCATCACATTAGAAAAGTAAGCCAAGATGGAGTGGCATAGAAGCAGCTTTCTGCTTACCTCTCCACATGCTCTTCACAGCACTTCCATTCTCCTTCCCAAAGAAGACAGTTGTAAATGCTTGCCTTTTACCAAACAGATTTCCCCAGTGTGACAAAATACATATTTTTATGACCATCTCTCTGAGGAAGAGAATGAAAGTATTCTTTGTCACTCAGTCTCAGCTTACTTTTATAACACAATAAGACCTTTAGTCAGAAACAGATCGATAAAGCTCTTGGAATATATTCAAACCTACATTCTTTTTTCTCTGGCCCACACATCAAAAATACTAGAATTAGAAGGATGGGAGCATTTGGAAGGTGAGACAGCTTCCTTGACCATAGCTATTACCAGCAAGTCTAGCCCTTTCAGAAGTAAATTGAAATTAAGCTAAAGTTCTGCGAAGCCTTGGAAAAAGCTGAGGAAATGTTTCTGATCCATTATTTAATTTGAATTCTTACTTAATTCTTTAACTCTAATTACAGCAACAAACCTTACAACACTGAGTATTTTATAAAGAAAAAAATAGATTTTGCCCCAGCTGGTTCAAAATGATTTTGCTCTGTTCTTGACTGTTTCTTGTATTAACTATATACCCAATGAATTCCCTTTGATCTTCTTATGAAGTCTGCAGTGCAGCAAGTTCACATTCATGAAACTGGAGAAATGATTTTCATCTTTGTTTACCACCCTATCTCTAAAAATAACAGCAAGCCTTTTGTGTCATAAAGAATAACAAGTCATGTTTGGGGCAACTGTGAACACTAAAAACTACCTGCTGTGATAGAAACAGAAAATGTTTCTGCACCAGTCATTTTTAACTTATTTTAGTAGTGCATTTAATTTAATGGGGGTTTTTTTTGGGGGGTAACTTGTTTTTATCATGTTTTATTGTTCAATATGGAGTTTGTTTTATCTATCTTAATGATGTAAGCCGCCTTGATTACCTTGGCAAAAGACAAGATACAAAAATAAAGTTTATTATTATTTTATTTATTATTTAATGTAGTTTCTGCTGCACTATTTCATCTTGGGCAAAGAAATTTATCTTCACTGAAATGTTTTCCACAGAGAGATGGGATGTTTGTTGGGAACTGGTTTATCCAGTTCTAAACTAGTTTTGTAAGCTGCAGCATTATGTTTTCTCAGTGGTCTTCCAATGTACTTCACAACAAAAGCTATTTCAGTTCTGACATTCTACATTATAATACTAATTATAACAAAATGGCAAAACTCAGTTGCAATGGAATATGGTAAGTACAGGAAATGATGCGGCAGGAGAACCAACAGAAACAGCTATGCTTAAATCCCACAGTGGAAACCCCACTCCTGTATTAGTGCTTTCACTGTTGTGGAAATTGGAGGTTGACATCAAGTTAAAATAAACATACTTGAATTTCTCTCACCAATGGCAATACCTTTAAAAGGTGGTGGGGTTGTGTGATCCTGTGAGACAAGAGGCTAAGCTGATGGCAGCAGTGCTGCTCGTAGGGTCTCCAAAGACAGACAGGCTTTTGCTGAAGAGCCAGACAAAATTTGCCAAACAGCTACTGAGCAACAGCAGTAGTGTGGGGGAAGGTGACACTGCTGGAGGATCTCTCAGAAACAACAGCAGTAGCCCTATAGCTAACATTTGTTAGTACAGCACAGAAAAAAGCAATGGTAAAGCATTCCTGAAGCTTTTCTACCTGGAAAACCCTATGGAGTTTATCACACGGGGGAAAATTGGAAATATAAATGGTGATTAATCCGTGATTAACCCACAATTGCACAAATGGTTTTCACATACAAAGCGCTGTTATCCCATGCAGAATCTGTGATTAGCCCACACTTGTGCACAAATGCACAAATGGTTTTCACACAATGTTGAAACAAAATGTGATTAAAGTGCCATTGTATTTTATGGAAATTTTAATGTTGTAAGTCGCCCCGATTGCTCTGCAGAGTGGCAAGATATAAATGGTGTTGTTGTTGCTGTTGTTGTTGTTGTTATCCTGTGAAGAACCAGGCAAGAAACAAGAGTAACTCAATCACAGAATTTTCCCATGAAAGTCTTTTTGCTATTTCTTGCCTGGTTATTCCGTAGTTCTTCACGGGACTTCAAATTGCATGACTTTCACAGGTTAATCATCGTTTAAACTCCCAATTTCTCCCATGTGATAAACTCTTATGATGAGATAGTCCAAAATGAAACAAGAGATAGTGCAAGAAGATATGATTCCTAGGTCAGAGCCTACCCAACAAGCTACTGGTAAAGAGCAGAGTGCAACCATGAGTAACACTATGGGGGGATGCAGACCAGGGCGTCCAGGACGCCCTGGTCCGGAACGCCGCAGGACCGTGGCAGCCGGACCGCGGCGCTCCTGCGGCGCCTCTAAAAGGAGCGGCAAATTGCCGCTCCTTTTACAAGACAGCGAAAGTGCGCCTCAAACGCGTCGGGTGCACTTTCTCTGTCTTTTCTGCCGCAGCGCGTCCGGTTGCTGCGGCGGGAGGCTGCCCTCGGTGCGCCGGCCGTCCGGAGGGCCGGAAGCACTGAGGGCGACCTCAGGAAGAGGAAGGGACACCGCGCGTGCGGCTGCCCCTCCTCTTCCGGGTCTCAGAGACGGCCCTATTAGCCATCTGCCGAGGCCCTATGTCTAATGATGCAAGTGGACTCAAGTTGAAATTTAGGGCCTTTACAGACAGCCAGAAATAGTGCAAATTGAGGCCACTTTAACTGTCCTGGCTCACTGCTAGGGAATCATGGGAATTGTATTTTTTCTGGGATATTGAGCCTTCTCTGCCAGAGAGCTCTGGTGCCACAATAAACTACAGTTCCCATGATTCCTTAGCACTGAGTCAGGACAGTTAAAGTGGCCTCAATTTGCACTATTTCTGGCAGTCTGTAAAGGCCCTTAGTTGTTGATGGGCTCAGAGGTGAAAGGAAAGTCTGAAGGTGCACAACACATATTGTAGGAACATGGCATGTGAGAAGCACATGGAATTTATAAACATTGCAATAGTTGGGTTGAGTGAGCTAACTATTTAATATTTTTAATCTTTTAAAACTTTTGCAATGAGTTATTGTTTTAAATTGATTTTACTGTAAGCCATCCTGAGCTCTTTGGATAAAGTGCAGGACATAAATATTGTGATAAATTAATAAATATAAGTAAAGATAACCCACAGTTTCAGAAAGTGAAGTGGAAACTGCACTCAAAGCACTTGGGAGAAATAAATCACAAGGAACAGATGGCAATATTGGCAAAATTCTATCAATAGAGCTAGCCATAGAGATCCCAGGGACTGCAGTAACCACAGAACCATTGGATTACTTCCCCATGCAAGCAAAGTGATGCTCAAAATTGTACAACAGACCTTTATCATATACATAGTGAGAAATGCTTGTTGTGGAGTTCAGGAAAGGAAGAGGCACTAGGGATCATATTACAAACATATGTTGGATAATGGAACATACTAAAGAATTTCAGAAGAAGCTCAACTTGCACTTTATAGATTATAGGAAAACTTTTAATTGTGTAGTTCATGAAAAACTAGGGCTCACTCTTAGAAAAATGGGTTTGCTACAACATTTGATTGTACTGACATTCACAGGACAAGAGGCCACTGTTAGGACAAAATATGAAGAAACAGAATGGTTTCCAATTGGCAAGGGAGTCAGGCAAGGATGCATTTTATGATTCTATCTGTTTAACGTGTACACAGAAGGTATAATACATAAAGCTGGATTAAATTTAGAGGAAGAAAGTATGGGGGGTTGCAGACTGCCAGAAATAGTGCAAATTGAGTCCACTTTTAGGGTTAGGGTTAGTGCTAGGGAATCATGGGAGTTGTTCTTTTTCTAAGACATTAAGCCTTCTCTGTCAGAGAGCTGTGGTGCCACAATAAAATACAGTTCCCATGATTCCCTAACCCTAACCCTAACCCTAAAAGTGGACTCAATTTGCACTATTTCTGGCAGTCTGCAACCCCCCTATGTTGAGAAAACAAAAGTAACAACCACAGATAGTTTTTGTTGTTGTGCACCTTTAAGTAGTTTCTGACTTATGGTGACCCTGAGGTGAGCCTATCATGGGGTTTTCTTGACAAGAAAACCTCAAAGGAGGTTTGTCCTTGCCTTCTTCTGAAACTGGAGGGTGAGTTGCACAAGGTCACTCAGTGGGTTTCCTGGCTCAGAGAGGAGTCGAACATAGCTCAAACACTCAAACTACTACACCACACTGGTAAAGTAGACAAGGCTCTGGCTGAGACACACATACATACAGCAAGACACACAGCAGAGCACTCACACATGCACACGGTGTCCACACAGGGCTATGTGCTTGTCTACAAGGCAAAGATCCTTTGTCTGCGAGCATCTTATATATTGCTATTAACTTATCATTTACTACATCATCATGTGTCTCACAGCAAAACACATGAGGCCTATATACTTTTTAGCACAAACGAAAGCCTAAACCAAAATATTGCAAAAACTATAAATCCCAGGACTATACAATGAGGATACTATGGACTCCTCAAAAGAGGAATAAATGGGTCTTAGCACAAATCAAGCTTGAATGTTTCCTAGATGCCAAGATGACTAAACTGAAGCTGTGGCACTTTGGATATATCATGAGAAGACGTGACTGACTAGAAAAGACAATAATGCTTAGCAAGGTAGAAAGCTTTAGGAAAAGAAGAAGACTTTTACAGGTGGAAAGACTCAAGAAAACCACAGACCTAGTTTGCAAGACCTGGGCAGGACTGTTGATAACAAGGTGACTTGGAGGTCTCTTATTCATAGAAACACTCTAAGTTGAAGTCGACCTGGTGGCAGTTAACAACAACTACTTGAATTTCTGTTGTAAAGGTTCTTGCTTTCTTAAGTAAAGAAGATACTTTTCAGAGAAAAGCCATTGGATGATATATATAAAATCAGACTGAATAATGAAAATATACACAATCCAACACCAAGTGAAGAAATGTATCATGTTTCAAGTTGTCAATCAACACAGCAGAGGTCTTCTTAGTGTGTTGGAGAAGGACAGCAGGTGGTATGAAAGACTGCTGAGCAGAAGCCTATTAAAAATGTTGTACAAAACTAGCTTTTTTCCATATGGTCTTCTAATACAGTTAAGATAGCATGCAACCAAATGAGGAAAGGGTCCTGCCATCCAGGCTTACCAATACTTTTGCATGCCTGCTCTGGCCAATTAAAATACAGAAGTCAGTTCTCTTCCTTCCCTAGGTATAGGGCTTTCAAGTACTTGTTGTCATTAGACAACCAAAGGCACTGTTCTTCTCACACTGGGAGTACAGTCATCCCAGTGTCTGACTTTGAGGAAAAAACTTGCTCTAGCAAAAGAAAATCTCACTGAGGCACAAGGTACTGGGCACCCTGGAGATGAGAAGACAGCATCTGACAGCATCTGACAGAGTGCAGTTTGGTGGAGCCTTGACCCTCACACTTGCCAAAGAAACCAACCACCCAAAGTCTCTTGTTTATTTTGCAACCTCTATGTGATCTGACAAAAATAAATTCCTAGAGAACATGAATACAGCCTGCAGAGATTAGTTTCTGAAAACTGATATGCAATTTTTAAAGACAAAAACATTACAGAATTGAACTCCATAGACTCAGAAACCTCTGATGAGTAAGAAGCACAAATCAATTTTTAACTTAATACATAGGGAAGAAATAAAGCTAAGAGCATAGGCAGATAAGGTTATGTTGGTAAAAACTTCATAACAGGTATCACTCTCATCATATTGATTTCAGAGAGGTTTTTAGTCTCACTATCCTGTCTTTTGGCGATTCCTTGTTCTCTCATTCACCCTCTCCCAAAAGCTGGTTCAACCTGACAGACTGAACAACATCACTTAGCACAGTGAACTCAAAGGAAACATCTCTGAAACCTGAAAATCAAATGGATGGATGATAATGATAGGCCCAGTCTCAATAATTTGTAAAATTCAACAAAATAGGAATGAGGAAAATATCAAATGTTTGCAGAGTGTGTGTCAGTGTATGATATCTGGAAAACTAAGTAACTGGGGGGGGGGGCTAATAAACTTTATTTGAATATAATATAATATAATATAATATAATATAATATAATATACACACACACACACACACTAAATGATACATGAGTATGTGTGTACTTTCACATGTCTATAAACTGAGTAAAGCCATACCTGCATCAACTTCAATATCAACAGCATGTCAAAAACCATTGTTTTGTTACTTTGAAGAAGGAAGAGGTTTAAGCATTTTAGAATCTGCAGTTCTTTCATTCATTTGTGCCAGTGTTTAACAAAATGCAGGCCTCATTCATCTCCCCAGTGCCCCAAATTGCTTACAAAAAAAAAAATCTTCCCATAATGGGCTCCTCTAGATAGTGTAAATGTTACTGATGGCTGTGGTATTTATTGTTGTAGTTCTCAAACCTTTTAAATAAATAAACCATGTTTCTGTTGTCCAGAATTATTCAATAATAACTTCTGGTACCAGTAACAAGATTTTATTTCCTCCCAGAGGCTGGTTCCACTCTCCCCTTCAAGGATGTATGAAATCCGAAAAGGCTCTGGGACTTTTGTGGTTCAATGTGTAATGTTCACACCAGAATCTCAGTGACTAGCTCCTCCTTATTGGTCCTGTGAAGGAAGGAAGGGAGGCAATTTGCAGCAGAGACATTCCCTTGTAATTTATATAAAATATTTTAGAATACTCTTCCTTTTTAAAAAAAATGGCATGCTAACACCATGGGTCCATTCACACTAGACAATTATAGCACTAACTGTTATGGTTTCACCCTATGGAATCCTAGGATTGGCAGTTTAGGGAACCCTAAATTGCCAGGGTTTGAGTCCCAACTTGGCCATGGAGCCCACTGGGTGACCATGGGCAAGTCACACAGTCTCAGCCTCAGGGGAAGGCAATGGCAAACCTCCTTTGAATAAATCTTGCCAAGAAAACCCCATGATAAGTTTGCGTTAGGGTTGCCATAAGTCAGAAATGACTTGAAGGCACACAACACAGAACCCTCAGCCAAAGAGATCCAGTGCCTCATTGAACTACAAACCCCAGGATTCTACAGGATGAAACATTGTAGTTAAAGTGGAATAATAGTGCTATAATTGTGTTATTCAAGGGTTCTACTTCTTGCTTACTTGAAGCAGTTCTCTGCATTTTGCACATGTCATCATTATGACATCAGTGGTTGAACCCAGGGTCTTTTTCCTCCCCTGTCTTAATACAGTGCATTATAGCTGAGTAGTTTTAATAGGAACTGCATGGATATTTCAGTCTGGGCCAGATGCTCATTATATTACCTTGATAGATAATATATAAGACAAGATTCATCTGTGATAGCTTTATTGTTGAGTACAGTCAATCCCAAATGCTAAAGTTCTAACAAGAGAATTAAGGTCTTTCTGAAATCTTGTTCACTCACTGAGGTTATTGAGATGAAGATGAACAGCAGTGACTCAACAATGTGTTCTGTCTAAACTTAAAAGTATTGGTACTTGTCAACAGAGGGATAACTAGAGAGAAAAATAGATATGCATTGCGTCAAGAAAAAATGGATTTAGAAAATGAGAGGAGAAAAATAGATCTGGAGGAGTCATTTATCGAATGCAAAAATCAAAATGACTTTTCAAGAAATTTATACCCACTCAAAGAAGAAGCTAGCAAGAAATTGGAAGCTAGCCCAGCATATAAATTCAACCACCAAATCAAACTCTGTTGGGCTCTGTCAGTTGACTTCTATAATACCAAACAAACTGCAGTGTGTGTTGAAAAGATGGTTTGAGGTGCAGACCAAATTTGCTCTTTTTAACATGAGTTCAAGAAATGTGGTCATTCAAGCTAACAGATTGCTATATTCTGCTATAAAATGATTGGGGTGTTACATTTGTAGTGCAACATATTTCATTTTGCTGGTATCACAAAAATATCACACTGATACACAGTCAAAGAGGGCCAAATGGAGCCTTTCTATCTGAACATCCATATGAAGAAAAATAATAACATAGTTAAAAATGAAAATGTATATGGGAAATTATTCATTGTGGATCACTGAACAGTCACATAGGTATCATAGAATCATAGTTATTTAGAACCAGTTATTTAGACTTCTAAATAACTATATATATATATATATATATCGCTCAAAATTCTGCAACATAGGCTCCAACCATACATGGAAAGAGAAATCCCAGAGGTCCCAACAGGGTTCAGGAAAGGAAGAGGCACCAGGCATCACATTGCAAATATACGATGGCTAATAGAGTCCAACAGGGAATTCCTAAAGAAAATCAGCATGTGCTTTATAGCCTACAGCAAAGTCTTTGACTGCATAGATCATGAAAGGCTATGGAACACCCTTAAAGACATGAGAGTGCCAACACATCTGACAGTCCTGATGAGGAATCCGTACTCAGGACAAGAGGCTACTGTCAGGAGAGAACACAGAGAAACAGAATGGTTCCCAATTGGCGAAAGAGTCAGACAAAGGTGCATTTTTCACCCTACCTATTCAACTTATATGCAGAGCATATTGTAAGAAAAGCAGGCTTGGACATGGAAGAGGAAGGAGTGAAAATAGGAGGAAGAAATATCAGCAATGTGAAATATGCTGATGACACCATAATACTAGCAGAAAACCTCACAGACCTGGAACAACTACTAAGGAAGATCAAAGAAGAAAGTGCAAAGGCAGGCTTACTGTTGAACATAAAGAAAACAAAAATAATGACCACCGAGGACCTTCACAAATTCAACCTAGATAATGAAGAAATAGAAATAGTAAAAGAATTCTCATATTTTGGATCAAACATTTATTGGAATGAAGACTGCAGCCAAGAAACCAGAAGAAGATTAAGAATGGGGAGGGCGGCTATAAAAGAACTAGAAAAGATCCTAAAATGCAAAGACATAGGGGGACTGCAGACGGGCGGCTCTGGGCCACCCAGGGAAGCAGAGGATTGGGGCTGTGGCAACCCCATGCCGTTGCCCCGATCCTCCCTTGGGCCACCCCAAAAAGAGTGGCAAAATGCTGCTCCTTTTAGGGGCAGCCAAAGGCTGCCCTAAGAGCCAGTGCAGGGTCTTCAGAGCCCTTTTTGGAGCAGCATATTTGCTGCGCCGGAAGGGCTTTCTGATGCCGCATGCCATGCATAATGGTGCACAGTGTCAGGACGGTGTTGGCGTGGAGTTGGGGTGGCCGGCGGTCAGCGTACAGCTGCCCTGCCCCAACTCTGCCTCCAGGCCAGCCCTTTGGGCTAGTCTGCAGAGGCCCATACAACTCAGCACAAAAGTCAGAATCATACAAGCCATTGTATTCCCTATTACCATGTATGGATGTGAGAGCTAGACAGTCAAGAAAGAAGACAGGAGGAAAATCAACTCCTTTGAGATGTGATGCTGGAGAAGAGTGCTGAGGATTCTATGGATAGCCAAAAAGACAAACAAATATCCCTAGAAGCCAAATTGATAAGATTTAGACTGTCATACTTTAGACACATCATGAGAAGGTATGAAACGTTGTACAAGACAATAATGTTAAGAAAGGTGGAGGGAAATAAAAAGAGAGGAAGGCTACATGCTGTTACCCAGAGTGTCTGTAATTTCATATATTACCCATAGTTCCTCTGATATCAAAAACCGAGGGATTCCCTGATGACCTCCAGATGAATTCTGGCAGGGGAAATTGGAGACAAAAGTCCTTGGCTCTCATGATCGGAACAGACCCCCCCCCCCCCCCTTATACATATCAAACAGATAGTCTAGGAGAGTTGCGAAAGGGATTTTCCTCAATGAGCCTTTGATGGATGCTTTGTGTCAGCCAGGCACAAACATCCGCAGACATCAAAGGTGTGGTGTCCCCCAAGATTTACAAAAACCCCCCCCATCGAAAAGAGCATTTTGACACCTTACTCTGGGAATGAGCTCCTCGGAGGAAGACTGCCAACTACAAAGAAGATCCTATGCAGGGCACCCTCGCTACCTTTATTGCCCTTTTGCCTTCAGAGCCCATTTTGGCTCTATATAAACCCTAGATTTTGACCAGTCAGTGTGCTATCTTTGAGGTCTAAATGACTCCACGTCACTCTGACCTTTGAGGCTAGTCACCGGCAAGTCAGCTCAACTTAGGCTGCGGAGCTAGACTTGTTCCCCCAACATCTCTCATTCCATTCGCTTCCCCAGAGGAAGATTTACATCGTGGTAAGCATCACCCTTAGTAATGCCTGCCTTCTGTTCCAATCTCCAACCCTGATTTTCCTGAGCCTTGAATGAGTGTGTGAGTGTATGCGCAGCGAATGTGTCCCCCCCCTTATTTCAATAAACTAGACATTTAGTTGGAAACATCAGTCTCAGCCTCATTTCTTGGAACCCCCTGGTCGCTTGGTATACACACTGGGAGGGCGACCCCTCGGGCTTTTGTAGCCAGCCCACTCTTGCAATATTTGAGCTAATTATAAAAGTCCCCTAAGGATTTGGTGCAACAATTTGGCTACAATGCCAGATGGATGGACTTGTGCCACAATAAACTAGTTTCCATGATTCCCTAGCACTGAACCAGGGCAGTTAAACTGGACTCAATTTACACTATTTCTGGCAGTCTGCAAAGGCCCTTTATTAAAGAGATCACAAATATGAATTTGCAGGAGCTGGGCAGAGCAGTAGAGGACAGGTTGCCTGGAGATGTCTTATCCACAGGGTCACCATGGGTCGAGATCTATGCAAAGGCAGTTGACAACAACAAATTTAGATTTCTATGAATGTTCTGTTGCTGAATTATATTAGTTAAATCATAGAATCATAGACTTGGAAGAGACCACAAGGGCTATCCAGTCCAAACCCCTGTCATGCAGGAATACATAGTCAAAGCAATCCAGCCTCTGTTTAAAAAACCCCAAAGCAGGAGATTCCATTACATTCCAAGGTAGCGTATTCCTCTGTCTAACAACCCTTACCATCAGGAAGTTCTTCCTAATGTTTAAGTGGAATATCTTGTAGTAATCCATCACAAAACAAGGGAAAGAATAAAGAGGGCCTACATTTGCCATCAAGTAATGTTGAAGGTATGTTGAAGTAATGTTGACAGTCCGCCTAATGTAGTGGTTTGAGTGTTGAACTGTGACTCTGGAGATCAGGGTTCAGTTTCCCGCTCAGACATGGAAACTCACTGTGTGACCTTGAATGAATCATACAGTCTCTACCTTAGAAATCCCCATGATAGGGTCACCATTTGTTGTTGTTGTTGTGAACCTTCAAGCTTTTTCTGATTTAAGATGATGCTAAGGTGAACCTATCATGGGTTTTTTTGGCATGATTTGTTCAGAGAAGATTTGCCACTGCCTTCCCCTGAGGCTGAGAGCATGTGACTTGCCCAAGTCATCCAGTGGGTTTCATGGCCAATATAAGGATCGAATCCTGATCTCCAGAGTCCTAGTCCAACATTTAAACCACTACATTATGCTGGTTCTAGGATCATCTTAGGTTCACCTTAGCATCACCATAAGTCAGTAACAACTTGAAGGCACAGAACAATCACATCAAATGTCGAAGATCTGTGTCACTTCTTACACAAATGTATATCCAAGATCTCTTTTAAAGCTGATTGCAACAGAAGAGAGGACATTGGAAGTAATGGGTAACATTGGAGTTTCAGCTATATAAAGGGCAGGCAGCAATTCTACAGACATAAATGGCAGGGAATAGAGTACCACAACAAGTCTAGAGTGGAGATGTTTCACCCAACACATGGTAAATTGTGTTTGTTTATGAATGTGTTATCCTAAAGGTAACTATATTTTGCATTTTCAATTTCCAAATGGAATCATCCAAATCATGACATATCACCTACATTTTTATGTACTGCATCTTTTCTGCAGGAATATGGTTTTATTTCAGAGTCTGAAGTCAAAGAGAAAAGACTGAGCAATTGTTCCCAAATATATATTGAGAAGGTGAAAAATGAAAGAGGATGAGAGCTATACTGAAGGGCTTAAAGCCCAACCAAAACCTACTCCTTGTCATTTGTCTTCTAATTCTTTACTGGCTAATATCTGCTTTGCTTCTACTTTTCTTCAAAAGGTGTAGTATCTAGACACTTCACTTATACACAAAAAAAGTTATATATATATAACTTTCAAGTTTTTGAAGACGTCATAGGAGAAATAGAATGTCACAGCTCTGTTCTAAATAAGATGGGGAATTGCAAACAGTGCAGTGTAATCATGGTCACACATATTTCTCCATCTCTTGACTGCATTTGGATGGTTGATATCATAACACAAACAAGAAGTCAGAATATTCCATGGAGCTCTGGCAAATCGAGATTATTTATTTATGTTCATTCTTTCACTTTTCAGCTCTTAATATCCCTCAGCATATCTGTTTTGTTTGGGAGGTTTAGCATTTATATGGAAGGAAGACTGGAATGGAGAGACTATGAATTAGAAAAGGTTATGAACTGAAAAAGACATTTGAATGATTCATAAAAGAATACAAAGCATCAATTCTTATGAGCTTCACCAATGGAAACTGAAAGAACAAAGAATATCCAAGAATACATTTTTCCTTTCTCAGTTTTTCTTTTAGGAAAAACATGTGGCTGAAAGAAGAAATTAAATAAGTAAGTTTTTAAAATATATATAAATATACTTTACAAAAAATCAGAATCTCAGGGTTGAGGTTGGTGGTACGTTGAACTGCTTCATATGGGAAACTCTGTAAACAAAGCTATTCTAGTTCTAAGGACATAGGAATCTAGGGGAAAACATATGAAATGAAAACTTGTAGTCCCACTTATACAAGAGCATGCCAATCTATTTTGGAATGTAGGAGAAATCATCAAGTGCAAATTAATGCACTTGGGCACCAAAATGTGAGGCATTTTCCTAGTATAAAAAAAAGTGCTGCAAGTAAGTGTATATACTGCACAACATGATAGAAAAATGTATTTAAGGGACAGAATACCCCAAAACAAAGTATATTAAATTATACACACTAGGAAAGGGACATTAAAATATGTGCATTACATGGAGAAATGTGTATGACTTTTTCAGCAGACTTTATTGACAGATTTTGTCATGTTCACACACTGATGTGATGGGAGACTGAAGGGAGATGCAGACCAGGGCATCGGGAACGCCCTGGTCCAGAGCGCCGCGGGACCGCAGCCTCCACACTGCGGCGCTCCTGTGGCAACCCTAAAAGGAGCTCCAAATTGGCGCTCCTTTTAGAAGACAGGGAAAGTGTGCCCTAAACGTGTAGGGTGCACTTTTCCCTGTCTTTTCCACCGCAGCGTGTCCAGACGCTGCGGCGGGAGGTTGCCCTCGGCGCGCCGGCCGTGTGGAGGGCCGGCAGCACCGAGGACAACCTCAGGAGCTCCTCCTCTTCCGGGCCTCCAAGATGGCTCAATAAGCCGTCTGCCGAGGCCCTGAGATAACCCTACAGCAGGGAAAACAAGAGATCTGGAAAAACTAAAGGTCATGGATACACCACTGTCCAGCTGCATCATTCCCAAAAAAAAGGACTGAAATCCGAATTGACATGCATCTTTCCACCCTAGCCCCTAGGTTCTCAAATGGTGGGGCTTGCCAGGGGGGCATGACAGTAACTCAAGGAAGGCACCAACCTCAGGCACTGATTAGCTGATCCTCCAGAAAGGAGAGGTGCTTGGAACACTATTTCAGCATCTGCTTCAGCTTCAGACTGCATCACAGGGAACAGAGAAGAAAATGAATGTCAAGGTGCAGTAGGGACCTTGCTGGGGCTAAGGTTCCCATAATTCTTTTCCACAAAACCAGGACAAAATGTAGGATAATCAAGAAAAATGGAGGACACGACCAACTAAAAGCCAAAAACATTAATATGGTTTGTGCGTTGGACTAGGACTCTAGAGACCAGGGATTGAATCCCTGCTTGGATATGAAAATCCACTGGGTGACCTTGGGCCAGTCACACTCTCCCAGCCTCAGGGGAAGGCCATGGCAACCCTCCCCCCGAACCAATCTTTCCAAGAAAGCCCCAGCAGAGGGTGGCCCTAAATTGGAAAGAACTTGAAGGCACACTACAACCACAAAGCCATGGAGGATGGGTTGGCCTCCCTCCTTCCTGGACCTGGAGAGAAGTCTCCAATGGAAGACATGTCCTGGAGTACACCCCTGCTCCAGTCCCTTCCTTACCTGATTTTGGCTGCCACCACCAGGCCATGGCTTCATGGAGGAAGGAGAAGAAAGGCTGCACAACACTATGCTGCCCCCCAAGGCCTCCTCCGGCAAAGAATGCGGTGGCAGTGGCAGCAGAGTTGAGGCCATGGGAAGGCCTTGCTGTCCTGGACCTCCTTATGACTTTGCCTTGTGGCTCAGCCAGCTGGCCAGCAGAGACTTCGTGCAGCTGTGCTAGGGAGGCCTCACCCCCTGGCTGGATGTCTTTGGGGCTGGCTGGAGGCCCCATGCAGCTGTGCCAGGGAGGCCTCGTCCCCTGGATGTTTTTAGGGTTTGCTTGGCTGGATAGACAGCTGCGCCAGGGTCAGGGAGGCCTTGCCCTTGCCAGGACATGATCCCAAAACCAGGCGGGATATCCCAAAGACTATTAAAAACTAGGAATGTCCCAGCAAAAATTGGGTTATGGCAACCATGGTTGGGGCTTTTGTGTGCTTGGTGTCAGTTTGGGTAGGCATCGGAGCGAGGTTTGCTGCCCCTGCTTTCCTTCCTCTATGCTCTTTCCAAAGGCAAAATCTATCAGGTGGTACCATTTCAGCTTTCAGAAGGAGCAAATTTAACCCTTCCCTTCCCCTTTTATCTTTCCAAAGGGAAAATCTCTTGTTTTTGGTTTTGGAAGGAGCAAAGTTCAAACTTTACTTTTGCTCTTTTCAAAGGCAAAATCCACCAGCTGGAGGATTTCTGCTTTTGGAAGGAGCAAAGTTAAAACCCTTTTCTTTCCTTTTGCTCTTTCCAAAGGCAATATTCTGCAGCTGGTGGAGCTTCTATCTTTGGAAGGAGCAAAACTAACCCTCTCCTTTCCTTTTACTCTTTCCAAAGACACATGACTCATAAGAAGTATAGACATTGTGTTGAGTTGGGTATTGACTTTACTGGAAGAAAAAATGTTCTAATTTGAACAATGTTATATCTGTATAAAATGTTAAAATATGAGTATACATAAATGTGTTAATGAAAATACACATACTAAAAAACAAAATATTTTCATTCATATACTATATTGAGTGAAAGGGGGGCTGACATGCACATTGTAAATGTAAAGGGGGGGGGCAGGAGGAAAACATTTGAGAACACCGCCCTAGCATAAATATTTATTAGCTGGGACTATAAGTCTCATTGTCACCATAGAAGAAATTTAAAGGGTCACAATCAGTGGATATAAAAAGCATTTTAGGCCCAATTTGAATAAACATATAGAATTCTACAGTTTGCACTATAAAATTGTAAACTCAATAGTACACCCCTCACCTACTGTCTCCTTTTCATCCTCAAGAAACTGAACATTATCATGGTCAGTTGCTCTAGCCAGATCACAATATACATTGTAGTGCATCATCCCAAACACCACTATCCCTAACAACAACTGCACAGTCAGATATTTTACACATATTTTAGGTTGAGGGTGAAGAGAAAATAGTGCCTGTTTTCTCTTCTGTTCCCTTTGTATCTATATAACTATTACAGCTGAAAAAATGTATTTTCTAAGCAACTTTTATATGGGGGAGGGGTGTAACATTTTTTTAACCTAGCTATTTTGATAGGTTGTATATGACCCAGTGAGTATTTTGTCTAAACAGAAAATTTCTTTAATTCCCAAATAATTTATATTGCATTGTGCTTTTGATAAGATTTGCTGAGCTTGGTGATGACAGGGAATTTTCATAAATATTTGAAACCTAGTTATTAAACAGGGAAAGGAGAAAATTATAAGACATCATTGGGAGTAAAATTTCAAATAGTCCCTTGAACAGTGATGAGAAATCTAGGTACAGTTCCTAGGAAGTTTGATAGGGAGAAGATATGAAGCAAAAGGGGACAAATGGGTGTGTGAAAAAGGCTTGATTTCAACATTTTGATAAAAACAGTTATTTAGACTTCTTTGAATTTTCTATTGCTGAATTTTCACCGTACAAAGTGTGGAACCAATCCTGGTGTTAGGAAACTCAGGTAAGGCCATAAATTGAAAACCCAGATTGAATTTCTGTAGATATTGGGGAAAGGTTTTAAAAGGATACATTTCTGAAAGTTTCCTCCCCTTCTTCTTTCTCTTCCAGGAAAATCACCAGCAGAGTTTTGTAACTTTCCTTCAGCCCAAAGAGCTTGTGGATGAGAAACTAGTATAACCTAGACCAGCACTTTCCCATTACAAATCACCAACCTTTAATGGAGTGGAACATGCTTAAAGTGTTTATGTTTTGATGCAGGTCAGAGGTAATGCGACATGTTGTTGACAGAGCTGTAAAGATGACAATTGTGCTCCCATTAAGAAACATTAACTGGGTGCCCTTTTCTGCAGTGGGCCTTTTTGAGTGCTAAGCAATTTGAAAGAACACCAGCAAGATGCCAGGATCTAAAGCGCCTGCCGTGAAGCTAACTGATGTTTCAGCATGAAGCCATGTATTTTTTTTCAATTTAAAAAATGCTTGCATTAAAGAAGGGAGAGAAAGCTAACATGTGGTGCAAATTTCCAGGAAACTGAAAAGTGACGGTCCTAAAAGGGGGAATGAATACATCAGCTTGTGAAACACCTTTGTGCCCACTTCAGCAGCTAAAAAGCACAAGCACAGCAGGTCTTGGTCCCTCAGAAAGAAAGAAGTTCAAATGAAATGCAATTAAGTTTAACCCTTCAGTTAGGGCATTCTCAATGCAGTCAGCCAAATGAATGCTAAATAGCTCATTGACTGTTCTTTATGTTAAGCACAGAGCCGTGAGAAATGAACTGGCAAAGAAGCATTCTTTTTCCCCTTTTTTTAAAATTAAAGGCCTCCCAAAGCAGATGCAGGAAGCTGCTAGAATTCACTGCCTGAATTTCTTCACCAGCTCAGGCCAGCTTTTATGTATGGCTTGATTGACTGAGAAAGGGGGGGGGGGGATCACAGCTTTCTCAGTATAGCAAACCATGGAATATGGGTCACTGTATGGCTCTTTTTTAAGGCTTGATTTGTATTTTGACATGATTTGTGTGAAATCTGTTTCCATGTAGCCAAGTCCTGCACAAGTGTGTGAAAATGTACCATGTCATGGCTCTCCTTTCATTTCAAGTACAATTAATTCCCTTGACCTGCATTTACTTGACAAGAGGTTTCATTTCATTTGTTCATTGCTTATGTACAGACAAGCATAGGCAATTGTGACATCTACTAGCCCTGCAGGAGTAGGAATATAAAGAAAATTTACAAATGTTTTTGTTCTCAGTGTATTACAAAAATATGTTGTTGTTGTTGTTGTTGTTGTTGTTTCATTAAAATTATATTCCTAGGAGTAATTTTTATGTCAGTAATACTAGTAAGTTATGATTTTATATCATGCCTTATCTCAAGGAGTTCTCAGATTAGAAGAACCAGCAGGATAAATTAGAAGCAGGTACCAACTGTTAGCCCTTCTCTGGGGCTACTGGAGACTGAGGCCAAGCCAGAGTCCTCTAAAGCAGAGGCATCACTAGGAAGTTCAGGGTGTGGGGACTGCACAATATGACACCCAAAGTGGGTGTGCATGCGGTGGATGGTACATCCTATGGGACTGGTGCAGCTGCTAGATAAGTAAGAAAGGGCATCATCTCCCTTTCTCACTCACCCAACAGCCACACCGGAGCCCAAACAGCCCTCCAGAGGCTGTAGCACTGCCCCATCAAGCAGCCAAGACTGCATGGGGGGGTAGTGCCTTCTATTTGGGTTCCACTGCAGCTGCAGCCACACCAAAGCCCAAACGACTCATTGGAGGCCACAACAATCCACCACCACCACCCACTGCACCCCTGCAGCAGATGACACCAACCCTAGGGAAGGAGCCCTGGTGGAACAGTGGTTAAATGTTGTTACTGCAGCCACAACATTGTGAGTTTGATCCCAGGGATTCAAGGTTGACTCAGCCTTCCATCCTTTCATAGGTTGGAAAAATGAGCACCCAGCTTGTTGGTGGCATTTGGCTTGCAGATTGTAAACTGCTTAGAGAATGCTGAGTTCACTATTAAGCAGTACAGAAATATAAATGCTATTGCCATTGCTTTAGGGTCCTCACTGCTCTAAAAGAGATTGATCTCCTCTCCCTCATGAGCAGTTAGAAGACATTGAGGCAGAGAAACCTCCACACACCCAGGAGAGACAAGATCAGAAGAGATAGCAGGAAACTTCAGCAGAGCCTGACGCAGTAGAGCCTGCTTTGATTGGCAACTGTCTGGCTAGCCTCCATTGAATAAGTGTGTGTGAACACAGGCTATGGCAATGCTAGGCTGCTGGATTCAGCATCTGCTTTCAGCTGCCATGACAACTATTTCTGGTACTCCTGCTTATTATCAGACTTTCTTGACTTATCTAACTTGCACAGTTTCTAGACTTCTCCTCAGTCTATCCCCTGTGTGTTTTACAAATTAGTAAGATGCCACTCTGTGTTTCTGACACTGGCCTGCCTATTGACAAACCTCCTGGCCTGCTCCTTCAAACTCCAATGCCCTCATGTTTTTCAGTGCCTTGTCCTAGGCCTATCTCTCATTCCTCTCCTTGTTGTCCCTCTGCACTAATTGTTATTGGCTACAATCCCCACCATCTCAACATGGCATAACCAACTATCAGTGATGGTGTAAGTTCTAAGCTAAAACAGCTGGAGAATGGTTAGAAGTTTGAGGAATACTGTTTTTCAGAATGTTTTGAACATTATGAAGAATTAGTAACATGGGAAGTATGTTACTTCCTCTTCTACAATATACTGTTCTCAAAACTCAAACTGATGTAGAAAAGTGGACAGCACATCCCCAACCAAATTTCCTAGGTCACCATGTCTTTAAAACATTTGAAAAGGACCTTTGAAAGTTGCTTCAACATTTTGCTAAAAACATTTTTCCTACAAAACTACCAGTCTCTGAAACAAACACAGCAACAAGTTCACAACAGAAAATAAGTACAGTCCAATCTGCCTGCAGCAAAACAAAAATTTAATTGAAGCAGTTTTCCTTCAGATGCTGTCATAGGGAAAATGATATTGAATCGTCCAAATAGATGCCACTTTTACACTTCTTTGGGAATAATACGTGAAGGGCAGATTACTGTTATTTGCATATGATTTTTCTAAATGTAATTTCTCCTCCCTCTCTTTTGCTCTTCTTCCTGTATTTCCTTCCAGATTCCTTTGATATCTCAGTAAGCAAAAAAAAAAAAAAAAAAAAAAACCAGTCAGGGCTCATCTGCTTCCATTGTATTTTGTCCTATCAGGCTTCATATTTACTTCACTGGTATTGTTTGCACATCCATAGATCACACATCTCATCTGCTTTCATTATCATATCACTACAAATGAACAGCTAAAATGTGCTGTGAAGAGTGAATTAGTTCTTGCTACAGAAAGGCACCTAATAAGAACTTAGGGTAGCTTTTCAGCACCATACCTTTGTCTAAAGTGCAATTTGGGATCACGGTAGCTTGTTCAGAGACCTGGATTTGCAAATGTCTCACTGTTTCATCTTCAAAATATGAGGGTTTCTTCATCCAAGAAGAAACAGATGCTAATGCAAGTTTCTTTCTTTCTTTCCACACAATACATAAAAGTCAGGTCAATCAGCCCATACTCTAGTTTGATAAATAGTTGTGGTACAGCAGGAGTGAAGAAAGTGTACTCCTCTAGATGGTATTGGCTTTGTTTTCCATCATCTTCTGGATGAGGCTCATGGGAATTACAGTAAAACAACAGTTGAGGGTCTGTGAGTGATTCTTAATCTTTATTGTAGAGAATATTGAGTGATTTTTATAAGTAGAAAACATTATATTAGCATCTCCTAACTACTATATGTCAATTAAGGTAAGCTATCTGCTCTTACACACACACACACACACACAGCAAGTCTCCCAGTATAGCTTTCTGCCATCCACTACCATCTATTGTGGTATGGTAAATACTGTCCTTATGAACCAGTCAGCAATTCTGGATTGTTGTTGTTGTTGTTGTTGTTGTTGTTGTTGTGTGCCTTCAAGTCATTTCTGACTTATGCTGACCCTAAGGCTACATTATAGGCTTTGTTTGGCAAGATTTGTTCAGAGGAGGTTTGCCATTGCCTTCCCTTGAATCTGTGACTTGCCCAGGGTCACTCAGTGGGTTTCATGGCCGAGATGGCGATTGAACCCTGGTCTCCAGAGTCATAGTCCAACACTCAAACCACTACACCACACTTCTTCATGGCAGAGCTGGGAATTGAACCTTGGTCTTCAGAGTTGTAGTCCAACACTCAAACCACACCCTAGGAATTGTATGTGTTATATTACCTGTGTATCTTAAGAAGACAATCACTTTGCAATACATACTGATTACCAGGACATAGTATATTACACAAACCATCACCTGTGTGTCCTGCAATCTTATGTATGTAACTGAATGAAGACATACAGGATGCCATCTTCAATATGTATCAAAAACAATGACAGCTGTGTACAACTTTCAAGAATCACAAGTCTAAAATCCTTCCCAGGAAGCTTGAGCAACCAATGATTAGACAGTGATTACCTTGGAATGCCATTGTTTCTTTGATTTGTCTGTGTTTGGAATCCCAGTGCTATCTCTTTCAAAGTACCTTGGATAAAAAGGAAATTTTATGGATCCACAGACAAGACTTTAACACTGGATTGTGTCATGAGCATTTTTACTGTTTCTATTGTGGCAACACCATAGGCCCTTTTCATCCCACCGCTCCCACTAATTTTTTGTGAAGAGCCACTCCTTCACCAAACTTTTTTCCCTCAGATGCAGCCGTATGGGTTTCCTATCCCACTACTGCCACCAATTATGTGATGTGACCTACTGAAATGTCTTATTTACTTGTCAAAGTGTCTTTTACTGTTACCTAGGAGTTTACTGCCCAAAATAGGTTTGATAGTTAGTAGCATGTATAAATATTACAGGTTCAGACAATCTTGTAATTGAACAACAACAAAACTTTATTTGAATAATGGTTTAACAATGTTTCACTTATTTAGTTGTTATATGCACTTGTTATGATTTTGCTTTGTTACACAAGTCTCTATCTAAAGAACACCAGTTACTCTCACTTAGGACCCTCACACCATCCTTATTTACTGTTATCCTTCTGACCTTATTTCGATATTAGCCCTCAGGCTAAATATGGGGGGTTGCAGACTGCCAGAAATAGTGCAAATTGAGTCCACTTTTAGGGTTAGGGTTAGTGCTCGGGAATCATGGGAATTGTTTTGTGTTTTTTTTCTGAGACATTGAGCCTTCTCTGTCAGAGAGCTCTGGTGCCACAATAAAATACAGTTCCCATGATTCCCTAACCCTAACAGTGGACTCAACTTGCACTATTTCTGGCAGTCTGCAACCCCCGTATATCCTGCAGAATATCAAATACCAGCTACTCCCTCACTTGGAGTGCTACATTCAAACTAATCCCTCAATACTGGACTTTTCCCTCACAGTCCCTGTCTTCTAGACTGTTACACTATCAAACCCAGTCTGACTCCAACTGACAGCAACGGAATTCTTTTTCACCTACATCCCATAATTCTATTGGCTGTCACCAGCTCACTCCTGATTGGCTGTTGCTCAGCTGGCCCAACCCTACCTTCTCTCCATCAATAGTCTTAACCTGGAGAATATTTTAATACAATAATCTACTTTAGAATGTTGGCAATAGTGTAAACTTCTACCATGGATACAGCTCACATTTATTTTGAGCAATATTTTGCTAATTCATTTATAAAGTTCTGTTGGTTAATCACTGTAATAAATTAGTATTTTAAGTGATTAACTGCATCCTTCTGGGATCCAGAATAAATTTGTCAGAAGTGATGTTCATTTGTTTTTAAATTACACATGTGCACATACACGCACATTACTAGGGTTTCAATGTTGTTACCTTCTTCAGTTCAGGTTGGAAAAAGTGTAATCTACCCAAACATATTTATTTAGCATTAGTAGTTACCTGTGTGTTCTATAAAATGCATAATGGTTTTGTAAGCTAAAGGGTCTGAGTGTTCAACAAACAAGAAATAAAAGAATAGAGAGCATGGCAGTGAGTGTTTGGAATCATTGGGAGACTTCCAGGTGCTATGGAACAGCTGGCAAAAAAAAGCCCATGAAGAGAATAAGAATGAGTTTTTAATAGAGGCTCAAAAGTGGAAAGAGGGGCAGCTGGATGAAGACAGAGGCAAAGATTATAACAGCCATAAGGAACAACATGACAAAAAGGAGTAAGAAAAAATAGAGGAGGGGAGGAGGGGGGGAGATCCAAAAAATAACAACATTGAATTATCATTGATGGAAAGTGAGGGGAATATAGTTGACAGATGGAGAAAATCCAAAAATAATCTGGGTACTATCTCCCCTAAGCATCCATATAATGTTGCCATAATTTTGAAGCAAAGACATCCTTGCTATACGGGGGGAAACACTTGTGCTTTGAACTAGGTGACATATAGATCAAGCAGAAATTGCAGTAGTTGGAAGAGTAAGTGCAGGAGGAACATCTCATCATGAAATTATGGGGGAAGGTACCTTCCAACATGTTCCAGAAGCTGCCCATAAGCAGACACATTCAGTTATGCTAAGAAATCAAAATATGGATCAGGTTATTGCAGAGGAGTTGTAGAAAACTGGGAATCCTCATGAGTAAGCAGTCATTTCTTCTTTGACAGGTGGGGGGAGGATGAAGAAGCCTACTCTGAAAAAGGGAGGTGAGAGGAAAGGGAGGGAGGCAGAGCCACTGACCAGCATGACTGCCCAGTAGTGGAACAGCCATGCCAGGATGTTACTGCACTGGAGGAGAAATGCTACAGTAGCATGTTTAGGATCTTATTGAAGGGTCATTCCCATCAATGAAAAAGGATTCTCTAGGAGCGAAGGAACAACAAAATGGCTACGATATCATGTGATGAGTATTGCCAAAGGCACTATTCTGTAACTTTAATAGCAAATTTAAAGGCTCGTGTGATAAACTCCTAAAACAATATGAACTATCTATCTATCTATATGGTCGAAACATCTAACAGGGGAAAAAAAGTGGAGATGCAAGTTGATTGTTTGTATGGATGCTTTAATTTGAGAAGAGGAGGTAAAAAGCCTGTGGCAAACTATGGGCCAGTACAGACCAGCCAAAAGGGCCATCCTGGGGGTGGAGTCAGTGCATGGTGACTGCCCACCACCTGCCCTAACTCCGCCCCCACGTCATCCTCATGCTGCCCATCCAAACAGACATCAGGCAGTCAAGACATACCCATGGCATAGCATTTAGACATGCTGCTCCAAAGGAGCACAGAAAAGCCACCATCGCTGTCATGCCCTGCCTGGACAAGGATGAGGAGAATGGGGAGGACGAGTCAGAACTTCCTCCGAGTCCTGAGTCTGTAGCAGAGGAGCCCCAGCTCAGCCACAGCAGCTCTGCTTTGTCAACAGAGCCTCCAGCAGAGCCTGTGGCTTCTCGAGAGGCTCCACAGCCAAGCCTTCCAACGACAGAGCCATCAGACATGGTGGAGGATCAAGAGGCCATGCCTACCTTTAGTCAGTGTAGAGACAAAATGGCAGGCCTCCAGCGCTCAGGGAGGCTTTATGAAAAATGGCAAGGTCATCAAGGTGATCAGTCCCAGCTGAGTTCTGGCACCTCAGGGATTTAAGCAACTGAGGAAGCATTGCCTTGGTGCTAGAGGTTATCTGAGCTTCCTGGCGAAAGCCTCTGTCTCTCCTTGTTTCTTGCCTTGAACCTTTGACTCTTGACTATCCTGGATTCCTGGTATCCTTGACCTTTGGACAGCTGAGTACTCTTGGACTTCTGCATCCCTGGACCTCGGACTGCCTTGTCTCTCAGCTACTCTGAAACCCTTGACCTACGGACTGTGTTTGACTCTTTGCTGCCCCTTCAGATTGGTAACTAGGACTTTATTTGGGATTTTCCCTTGCCTTAGCTATCTACCCATTCACCAGCTTTCCAGGATAGTCACCATGGCAAGGGTGGCTTTTTGCCACTCCAAAAAGGAATGGCAAAGTGCTGGATCAGGGCTGCAGCATGCAGTTGCCATGGCCATGATCCGGTGCTCCTAGGGGTGGCACAGAGCTGTCCCTTAGGGGTCATCTGTGGCACCCCCATGTTAAACCACTTAGGTTTATTCTACACTTGGGTTAATAGTAGAAGCCGCTGAATAAAATATCAATAAAATTAAGCTATCAATACTGTTGCTGCACTTGCATTCAACCCTAAACTTGGAAGTGTAGCTTTTGTGGTGGCCAGTAGTGCTATTGCATGGTAAAGACTTGTGCACCAATTATACCCATTCCTAGAGACAACAGATCTGGCTGTAGTGACACATGTTTTAGTTATATCCCTTTTAGCTGTATATGATCTCTACATACTGATGTCTTTGAAAAGTGTTCAGAAACTTAAGCTGCTCCAAAGAGCTGCAGCCAGTTAGTTAACTGGGGCTGGATATAAGGAGCACACAGGGGCTAAGCAGACGGCTTATTGGGCCATCTTGGGGACAGGTAAGGGGAGGGGCATCCACACGATCGGCGCCCCAACCCCTTCCCGAGGTCGTCCTTGGAGCAGCCGGCCCTCCGCATGGCCGGCGCTCCGAGGAGGACCTCCCGCCGCAGCATTCGCACACGCTGCAGCGGAAGAGTCAACGAAGGTGCGCTGCAGCCTTTTGCGGTGCACCTTCAGTGACTTGTGAAACGAGCGCTGATTTAGCGCTCCTTTCAGGGGTGGCAAAGGTGCACCATGGGACCGAGGTGTGGGGATGCCTCGGTCCCGCGGTGCAGCTTCCTGGGGCGGCCCATGGCCGCTCGTCTGCTTAGCCCCACAGTTCCCTTGTAAGAGCGCCACTGGCTGCTGGTTTCTTTCAGGGCCTGATTCAATATGCCCTGATCATGACCAGTAAAGCTCAATTCTAAGTTATCTTACAAGCCTCTATCCCACCACCTTCATGAGATATGTCTGATGGGAGCATGGAAGAGGGCTTTCTTGGGGGTTGCTCTCAGGCTCTAGAACTCTCCTTCAGCATGGTTATAATGACACCTTCCTTGCTATCTGTCCACATGGAGGTGAAGACTTTTGAAGACCAATTGCACAAGGAGAATGAGCAATGCATAATGTCCTGTGTTGTCTGTTTGCTGTTTTCTTCATAATGTTTATGTTTTTACCTGTTTTAATTTTATTGTTGGTTTGATTATATTTTTAACGTTTTTGGCTATGTTTGGCTATGTTTGTCTTAACCCTTGTAAGATGTTTTGATTCCCAAACTGAGAAGAAAACAGGAAAGAGAGGGGGAGGGAGAGAGAGAGAGTAGCACCCTAGATTCAGAAACTGAAGGACTTTGCAAATTTATCATCAAGTCATAAGCAGATGGGTTGAATAAACCATAACAGTGAAGACTGCTGTAAATAACAGCTTGCAGGCAGTAATCAGCCAGAAGAGCAAAGAAGGTCAGGTTCTAAGTAAAGAAAGTACTACTACCCCAGAATGTACTGAACATGCCATTATTTTTATACCCAAACCAAAAGGAAAGGTCTTTGACTTCTCTCAGTTAACAGCCAACTGTTTAGAAGCTCTGCTTAAAATCGTGGCTGTTTGCAAACTGTCTACACACTTTCTGTTGCACCTACAAATTATTTTAAGGCTTTCAAAACAAATTAACATTTAAATTGAACCTCTGATGTGTGACCCCTTCCATTACTATTTGAACACCATCCAAGTCCAGAGTCAGGTCCAGAACACCACGTCCAGAGTCAGGCCTAGCTTACTACAGCATCAAGTGTTTCACAGTCCAGACACTGATCCTTTATTTAAAGGTTCAAACATTTTCAGAAACTATCTGTGGACCTCTGGATTCATTTGAACAGTAATATTAAGACCAAATTACATTTTAAATACCAAGCTACAAGTCCAAAGGAAAGATTCAAATGCAGGATGTTCCTGCAATATTTTTCATAGATATGACACAACTCCACTTCTCAAGCATTTGAACTTTATGAATGCAAATTCTCTCTCTCTTTTTAAAAAAAGGCATGTAAAGCTGCCCTTGTTCTCTCTTCTTCTTCCCTTCACTTTATCCTGTCAGCACTGCATATATCAAATCCAAGTTCAGGGTTTTAACTAGGCTTTACTGTCTCATTCTACTTCATGAATTTTTCAGTGTTTACACTTATGCTTAATATAAGATTGATAGCACAGCTGCCTGATAGATTCACATTCAACCACCACAGCTAAGAGAAAGATGTTTGTTCTTTTTTCCTAATTTCCTGTAATACCTGGAAGTTCATTTTCACCTTTTGCAACCTGATGTACCATCTCATCTTTCAAATATCCATCCTCTGAAATAGTATCACTGGCATGGGCAAAGAAGAAGGAGCAGATTTCATACATGCCTGATCAGGAGACGATTTATCCTTCTTCCCCAGTTGTACAGTAACAAACAGATAGCAATTGGGCACATCTCCACAGCTAATCAGGGTTGCATCAAGGAGCTATCTGGCTGCCGCTGCATATAAATTATTATTATTATTATTATTATTATTATTATTATTATTATTTATTTCTTATCTGCCTCTCCCCATGGATCAAGGCAGGGAACAACAAAAAATAATCAATTAACAATATCAATTAAACACATTGATTAAAACACATTCAATTAAAACAATTAAAAATTAAAATATCCAGGGAAGAAAGAGCAACTATTATCACCTTAACCACTAACTTAAGTATAATGGCAGAGTTTTATGCTTCTCCAATGGTCAAACAGGATCTGAGCCATCAAATGAAAGTTGTGGCAAATGTTGATGTTCAGAGGTCAGAATAACATCTAGAAATGGTGAATCACTTGTGAATTCATGCCATTCTAGGTCCTCTGACTTCTTTGTCTTCTCAATCCATCTTAGATTTCCCTGTAAGCATCCCACCTCTCTTCATGCCTTTAGCTGACTTGTCTTGAAGTTACATATGTTGTTTGCATATGAAAGTATATTATCCCCTGTGGCTATTATTTACAGCCGTTCTGATGTCACACGAGTATCCTTGGTCAAGAGAGCAAACTGCTATGAAGGGCAATTTAAATTCCAAGGTCAAAATGAGTAACCCTTGGCAGATGAAACCATTTCATCTAAGGTAGTGTGACATCTTATTCAGGTAATATCTTTGATATGAATTTTAGAGACTTTTTATGGAAACAAAGAGGGATGGCATTTTATGATTTGCAATGATGCACCATGATATGAGGATTGCCAGAGTTTAAAAACAGGCCTTTGCATAAATGTAGGCCACAAGTTTGAGAAAACGGTTACTGGCCTGTGTAAGGGGTGTGTCATAAAAGTAATAAAATAAGAAAAGTAAAATTAAAAAGTGGTATGTGCTCATAAGAGAAGAGAAGGCATAAAATTTAATATAGGCAACAAAATGCCAAATACCTAAAGCCAAAGGAGGATAAAGTTAATGCTATCATTTTATATGTAGACTTCATAATCATTTACACACTTGTTCTTTTCCTAGTTTCTGATTACCTCAAGTACTTCACACTGATGGAAGGAAGGATTATACCTCATTTTCAGAAAGAAAAAAAACTTGAGTCTTTAAGCAATTAAACCCTGTCATATAAAATTTGCTTTCAACTAAATGAGGCTTTCAGCAAAGCAGTATTCAAGGGCTTTCCAGGAGCCTCTTAGACATTACTGTACACTGAACACACACTAGCAGTAAATATGCATGCACCAGGCACACATACACAGTAAAACTGTGATGGTTTACTGCCAAAAATATTTTCAACTAAACTCTCTTGGATGATATCCTGGAATGTACTCCACATTCTCTTGGGATACCAAGTAAAACTCAGGGTATGATTATAAGTTTTGACAGAACTATCTTCTCTAATTCCCAGGATGGCCAGACCCTAGAATATAAGGAAAACCAATGTGAATTTCTGTTCCAGTGCTTGGTTAGTTAAAAGCAATAAGAAGGAATTAAAACAAAACTCACAGACACATATGCATGTCTATAAATCAGTAAGTTCCATTCTTAATATTTTGTCAATTAATATCTTGCCAATTCATTCATTCATTCATTTATATAGTGCTATTAATGTACACAGTGTTTTATGAGTAAAACAACTAAAATCAGCCAGCCCTGCTAAAAGTGTACTCTCTCTCTCTCTCTCTCTCTCTCTCTCTCTCGCTGTATATATATAGAGAGGGGGGGGGGGGAGAGAGAGGACTATTGCACCAGGCTCTTCTCCTAGTAAAATCACGTTCTTTTCAAAAGTGCTGTGCAATCAGGACTACCGTACTTTCAATTAATCTCAATTACTACTCTCAGAGAAGTTATTTAGTCCCTCGTCATTCTACCTAACATAATTGCCACTTATTTAACAGATCCAAATATGTACAGCCCTTGCTGCTGTGTATAAGAACATAAGAAGAACCATGCAGATGAGACCAAACACCTATCTAATCTAGCATTATGCTGGATTAGCATACTTTTCTGCTGCTAAAATTATGTTCTATTCAAAAGAGCTGTGCAATCAGGACTACTCTCTTCTTTATCATACCTTTGTAATCTTTCTGGATTACAGCCTTTGTTCATGCTAATACCTTATCACAGACAGCATTTGGCACTGCCTACTTAGAGAGACAATATAAATTGTCCCACAAAAATTAAAAGATATCTTACCTTTAAAAAGGCCTTTGTTTCCTGCGGGTGGGGAGGGGGGAAGACTTCCTGATTCTATATATATTAATTGTTGGCAATTGCTAGTGATTAATCTAGTCTGCTTAACTGAGGAACTCCTTCATCCCTTTTCACTGACAAGAAAAGGGGAAGCAATATTTAAAGTCTGACCACCCAAAATTGGGATTAAAACAGAATTTATTTATCCCACTCCAAGTGCTAACATCACTGAAGTGGGAAAGGAGAATATTCATACAGATTTTGTGTGAATGGGAAAAAAAATTCCTGCCAAACAGTCTTCCACTGAGTTAAAAACAGAAAGGAGGTGACAGAAAGTGATAAGTCTCCTGTTCATATGATGTTGTCCTCTGTGATGTGTGTTGCAGAATATACACAAATATATTATATTACTTATTATATACATATAATCAAAATATAAAGGTAAAAGGTAAAGGTAAAGGTAGTCCCTTGACATGAATGTCTAGTCGTAACTGATTGTATGGGCCAGTGCTCATCTCCATTACTAAGCCGAAGAGCCAGCATTGTCTGAGGACTGCTCTGGTGGTCATATGGCCAGTATGACTGCACCAAATGCTGTTTCCTTCCCACCAAAATGGTACCTATTTATCTACTTGCACTTGCTTGCTTTTGAACTGCTAGGTTGGCAGAAACTGGGACTAGTGTCAGGACTCACCACATCATGCAGCACTCAGGCTTCAAACTGCCAACCTTCCAATCTCCCAATCTTCATAATTGGCATCTTAACCACTAAGCCACCACATCTCTTGATCCCATTAATCAAAATATACAAGATGTTAAAATAATATTAAACTAAAAATCCAAAAGCTTTAGAATACAAGTAAATTTTCAACTAGGATATTTTTAAAAAGGAGTAGGGGAAAAGCAGTCTGCAAATGTTCAGGAAGGCAATTCCAGGAGTATGAATCAGCAAATGAAAATGGATAAAGTTGAGCCAAGGAAGAGAAAACCCTTGGTTGAGTGAAAAGTCTAGAATTTCAGGAATACAAATTCCAAGCAGGCTAGTAAAATAGAATGAGGGCTTAAAGATAGCAGGAGGGCTTAAAGATAGCAGGTCATGTAGGGCTTTGAAAGTTAAAACAAGAAGCTTGTACTGAATCCTAAAAGGAATAGGAAACCAATGAAGTGATATCAAAAGTGTGATAGCATGATTAAAACAACAGGCAAAAAAGATAATTTTACCAGCAGAATTTTGAAAGAAAACCAACAGGCTAAGATGAGTTAATGGAAATCCAATCAATAGATGATTATGGGAAATCAAGGCGGGAAATGACCAAGGCATGAACTAAGGTCTTAGCAGAGAAAGCAGATAAAAAAAGGTCTTAATTTGGCAAGAAAAAAATGTCATGACTTTGCTACAGCCTCAATGTGAAGAACAAATGACAAAAGAACAATCAAAAATAAAACCAAGACTATGTGCTTTCTTCATGGGATAAATGGAAATGTTATTAACAGTGATGGAGAATGTATGCTGTAAGGGAGGATTTGAAGAGGGGGAAATAATTCAGCCTTTGCCATGTTAAATGTTAGGCAAAAATAAAGCATCCATGCTGAGATAGCAGAAAGACATACAACATTCAATATGAGAAGAAAGTTCTGGAGTGGAGAAATACAGCTGAGTATCATCAGCATAAGAAGGATATTGAAAACCACATAAATGAATAAGATTGTCCAAAGATAATGTATAAAGAGAAAACAATAAAGGGCCCAGAACAGAATCCTATGGAACCCCAATTGAAAGCCAAAAAGAAGAAGATACATGATCTCCAGCCACCACATTAAATGCCAAACCTGAGAGACAAGATATGAACCAGCTAAGGACTAAATCAGTAAACTTCATGTCACAAAGGAAATTCAAAAGAAGAGCATGATCAACTGGGCCAAAGGCTGCAGAAAGAGCAAGAAGATTTGTTTGTTTATTTGTTTGTTTGTTGGGTTTATACCCCACCTTTCTCCCAGGATGGGATCCAAGGCAGCTTCCAAAAATTCAAAACAAGATTACACAAAATTTTATTTTACAAAAGGTAAACAAGGATTAAATAATAATATACTAACACCATGATTAATGCAGCTAAAACACATTTTAAACATAATTACAATAATAAATGATAAAATTAAAAAATATAGGCATACCTATAAAGATACACAGGGCCGATGCAGAAAACCAAGAAGCAATGGATCAGGGCTGTGGCAACCACACACCATGGCCCCAATCCTCCTTTTTGCCACCCCCAAAAGAGCGGCAAAATGCCGTTCCTTTTTGGGGCAGCAAAAGGCCACCCTTAGAGCTGCCATCATGGCTTTTTTGCGCCCCTTTGGTGCAACGTGTGCGCACGCTGCACCAAGATGATACCCTGATGCCGCACACTGTGCAAACAGCTGCACGCCATCGGGTGCAGTCAGGGCAGAATCGGGGTGGCTAGCATGCGGTTGCCCCGCCCCAGCTACACCTCCAGGCTGGCCTAAACTACTGGTCTGCATCGGCCCACAGTCTCTGACATAAAAGCTTCTTTTTACAAAGCCTCTGAGGGGGAGGGAGAGCCCAGCCCAATCTTCTGTCCAGCTCGTTCCCCCCCTTTTTTTTCCAGCATTGCTATTGGGAGAAATATGAAGGAATGCTGGTGAAAGACAGACTTTCAGTGTTGGGCTGAAGCATCATGTCTGCAGTAAACAATGCAATAAAGCTTCACGTGGAAAAGAATGAGATTCTACTCTAGGTGATCCTACTGTAGCTGTGTGTACCTGTATACCACAGGCAAGGTAAACAGCTGCCTCCAGAATCACTTATTAAACATATGTGAAGAACAAAACAGAAAGAAAAGGGGAAAGCAGATTAGCCTGCCTCACCATTTACCCTGACGGGTTGAAAAAGCACAAATTTATACGTTTTGCCACCAAAATGGAAGTTATAAGAAAAGTGGAGGTTGGTGAAAGAAAGAAAAATCCTAGGATGCATTTTAGAAGAAAATTCCAAGGACCTCTAAAAGTTTCAAAATGTTTTTGTTTACTTATGCAAGATTTACTTGAAGTGGTTCTATATGTGCCTAATGTTAATTTTCAATAAAAGTTTTGTTGAAGTGTGTTGAACTGCTCTTCTATTTTGTAGGGCAGGAATCTATCCATATTTTTTCCATATTATTTCTATCTATGGTACTAAAGTTTCTGTTAAAGAAGCAAAACCCAGGCTTACCTGTACAGCACACCACACTTACTAAAGTTTATGCTAAAAGACAAAACTTGTTTTCTGCATTTTAAAAAATGCATAGGAAACACAATTTTAAAAGAAGTATAGCGTTGAGAGCCAGCATGCCATAGTGCAGGGGAAGGCAACCTTTTTAAGACCTGGGCTGGTCTCCTGTAGCCCAGGTCTCGGCTGGGCCGAGGGGGGGGGGGAATGGCGGCGTGCACGCTTGCACACTCGTGCTCGCACACCCTCTGCCGCCGTGTGCACACTCTCACGCACGCGGCCACCGCCGCCGCAGCGCGCACAACCGCAGCCACCATGGCGCATGTCGCAGCCACCATTTTGGAAATCAAAATGGTGGTCGCAACACATTTGCGCATGCGCAAGAGTACTGCGCATGCGCAAATGCGCCGCAAACGCCATTTTGATTTCCAAAATGGCAGTCGCGGCAAGCGCGGCTGCAGAGTGGCAAAAACGCGGCGCGGCAGTGCAGCGTGGTGGCGACGGTGGCAAACTTCAGCCTGGGCCGGTAAGTCCAGGGACCGGGGCCTTAACCGGCCCCCGGTCCGTAGGTTGCCGGTCCCTGCAATAGTGGCTTGAGTGCTGGACTGTAACTTTAGAGAACAGGTTTCAATTCCCAGTTTGGCCATGAAACCCACTGGGTAGACTTGAGCAAATCACACTCTCTCAGCCTCAGAGGAAGGCAAAGGCAAACAGCCTCTGAACAAATATTGCCAAGAGAACCTTGTGATAGGGTCACCATAAGTTGGAAATGACTTGAAGCCACACGGCATCAACAAACAGTGTCTGTGAGGGTAGAGTGGAAGTATTTTAACATGTTATCATGCACTGTTGGGGGGGGGGGGGCTTTCTGCATTATTTCAAGGCACATATTGCTCAAAACTTGTGCCAACTTATTTGTGGTGGTTGACTTCAGAGGCCACAAATGTGAGGTCCAGAGTCTTCATGAAGCTTGTGGGCAGCATTATACCCACCCTTGCTTTGCACAGTGCATAGCTGAAATGTGTAATTGACTGCCATCTTGGCCACCTTAAACAAGGATTAATAAATTCATGGAGATAAGTTTTCTGGTCAGAATAGTCATATTTCATTTTCAGTATCAGTCTGCCCCTGTATATTAACTTCTGAACTACAGGAAATGGAAGGTGTGGTCAATTTCCCGTAGGCTACTGGTTGGCCATGGTGTAAACAGGATGTTGGACTGGAGAAGTTTCGATCTCATTCATCATGGTTCTTTGTATGCTCTTATACATAGCAGCCAGGGCTGTACATATTTAGCTTTGTTAGGGAGAATTAATGAAGGACAAAGTAACTTCCCCTGAAATTATCTCTGAAATAGTATACCAATATCACATTGCATCAAATATTATAATATCAAATATCAGATCAATCAGTTAGTTGTAAGGTCTCTGTGGACAGCCAGTTGTTGTGCCAAGTTGGGGAATCACACACTCAATACCCATTTCTGCTTGCAACTCATTCCCTATCTACCCAAAGCTTTCGACACAGCATTGTGTTCTCATGCATATATAGCCTATGGCTGGATCAGGGTGACTCCATTTCAGTGGAAATTATACACAGTACAGTTTTAAGAACTTTCCAATAGGTGATTTGCAACTCAAGTTCAAGGCAGCTGCTGTTCAGAGTGAAACATCACAATATTTCCACAGCCATTCTCAGCAGTGTATTAATGCTAATTAAAGAGGCACAGATGGAGAATTCGGGCTTGGACTGGTTTCAATCATTTGTGTCATTTTCAGTTGCTTGCCAGCATTATACCTGCCATGCTATGTGCATATGCAAACAGAATTTCAGGTTGTGTCATTTATTTATTTTTTCCAGAAAGGTAAATCTTGTGTTACTCTGATCTGATTATCCTTTTTCATCTGAATGAAATTACTCAAGCATTTTAGTTGCAAAAAAGTGAATTTTAAACAAACTCAGCATGTGTTTATTTTCAATGCCATTTGAGTTTATAAATAATCCAAAAGAACAAAAGCAGAAGTCTGGCCTTTGGAATCTAAATATAAACAAAGAACTTTTTTAAAAAATGGACAAAACACTACTAACTACTGGGTACTTCTTCAACCAGTTTTCAGAAAATAAGGAATCAAACACAATTATATATTTTTTTTTATAAAATCAACTGCAATATGCAAGATATGCCTGCCTAAAAGTATAGCTGGCATCCTGTTCAATAGTTATGAAATTGTAAACTGCAATTATGATCTTGTAACTATTTGGGTCCACATTTATAGTCATTAGCAGTGGTGTCCCTAGGGTTGGTATCTCCTTGTATGGTAACTCATGGTGTCACACACCATACAGAATTCTCAGTAATGGGGTGTGTTGGTTTTTTTACTATTACACATAAATCTTAATTCCCATATATCACTGAATGTAATAGCAATAGTAGTGAAATAAACAATTAGCAAAATTGAAATTATACCTTTAAATTACACTATCATACAAACAGCTTAAATGTATTTACATGTACGTAGTTTCATATGGTTAAAGTGAAAATTTGGTAAGATATGATTTTTTAAAATATATATATATATATATGTGTATATATATATATATATATATATATATATATATATATATCAAAATTTAAAAATTTTGCATTTTTAAAAAACACTGAAGCCTCTCTTTTCTCTTTTCTCCTCCCACTGAGCCTCACTCCACTCAATCCATCTCTTCTGCTGAAGGGATGGAGGCAAACACCACAGCCTGTTTCTGTCAAAAGGTAGATGCTGGGGGAGCAGTGGTGTCACCATCCCTTAAGGTGTTGCCTGGTCAGCCTGAACCCCCTCAATGATGCTCCTGGTCATTAATGACCAAATGTGATCCCAGAGATCTACCTGTTCAGCCAGGCAGCATGCCACCTGAAGCATTGGGTGCTGGGAATGACATCTCCATCACTCTGCCAATTGGGTGCATTGAGAGAAGCAGTTGTGGCAGGACCCTTAGGGTTCTGAATGTGCTCAATGACCAGGAGAGTGCTGCACAGTTCATTTCCCAGCAGGTCAATGTGCCATGCTTCAGAAACCTTTCACCTTGAGTGCTGCCTTGATGAAGAGTTGGGGGGGGGGGCGGGTTAGTGGGCCATCATCAGACATTGTTACAATGATGTAATCATATTTACATCTGACAATGCAGCATCTTGGCCTTTCTTTCAAGAGTTCAGTTAGGCTTACAGTCAGCGTTCCATATTCATGGATTCTGCATTCATGGGTTCAACAATCCACAGCTTGGAAATGTTTTGTTTTGTTTTTTTTTAATCCAAATAGCCAACCTTGATTTTGCCATTTTATATAATGGACACCATTTTACTGTGCAATTGTATATAATGGGACTTGAGCATCCATAGATTTTGGTATCCCCATGGGTTCCTGGAACCAAATCCAAGAGATATCAAGGGCCCCTGTGCTCCTAAGCAAATGGGTATAGGATTGCAGCCTAGGAAAATTTATAAAATATGAAGTTCTAGAAGTGAGAAAGTGAGGAGGTTGGTTGAGTCTTTTACCCACTTACACTTAACTACACTTTTGTGACCAAGTATACTTTGACATGTAAGTGACCTGTCTCCTTATTATAAGATTAGTCTCCAGCACCATGCAAGAAACTATCAATTTAACCACCTGCTTAAGCCATTTCTTTTCTTTTTTAAAAAATATATAATTATACATGAGATTTATTATGTGAATGCAACTGACATGCACCTTTGTGTACATAGTATGTACATAATTGTTACCCCAGGATCCATCCCTCAGTCACCCCCCCCCCTTTGACTTTTTATATTAAATTAATATTAAAGGGATGGTTTAGGCAGGTATCCACAAAGGGCACCCTCAGTGCAGGAAACCAGCCATGTCATCCCCTCAACATGGAGGGAAGCCAAGGCACTAAGCCAAGATAAGATAGCCAAGATGATAGATAGATAGATAGATAGATAGATAGATAGATAGATAGATAGATAGACAGACAGACAGATAGATTTTACAAACACAGAGAAGCTAGGATGTAATACTTCACTAATTATTTTCTTAAATAAAGCAATGAGCAATTTTAGCAATTCCAACGAAAGTTATGATAACATAAAATGTTCAAAGACTATTTCCATTTCAAGTCTTATCCTTAACAAAGCTGCACAGAAAACATCATTTTTGTACAGGAAAAGAACAGAGTTGTCCAGCCAGAAGGATAAAGAGAACAAGCAATTACTACCCTTATGTGTTGTTGTTTTTATTATTTTAACAAGAAGTGTCTGCATGAGTAAAGTTAGGAAAGAGCTTAGCAGAATATCCTGCTTATCAAAGTATCTGACTGTATTATTTTCACATTAAAGGGGTTTTTTATTGTTCAGTTGTGTTACATTCTATTTTATGGGGCAAGTTATGCTATGACTGGAGATATTTGCAGGATTTCAAGTGCCCCCAATTAAAACTATCTTGTCCTTTTTTTAAAAAAAATCCTCAGACAGAAGTTTTCAGATTGTGTTACAGAGATTTCTGTAAGTTACTGAGAAGTTCATTGATGCTTTCAATACACTTGATGGAAACAAATCAGTTTAGTTATAATTACATTTCCAGTGTACATCCTCCTGTCAGATATGACAGGAGAATATGAAAGCAGGCAAGATATTAATTTAATGTCTCTGTGTGATAGGTTATGGTATGTTTGAGGATAATTTAATCTGGCTTCTATTTCTGTTAATCAGACTGCTGGGTAAATATTTTGGCAGCAGCAACTAAAAATGTTAAGATTGTAACCACTAAACCCCATTCTGTAATTCTTCTTCCTGATGGCAACACTTCTGCTGACTCATCTTTGTCAAATATATACTCCTTGGTTAAGAAACACTCCAAATGTGACAGCAGGTAAATGCTGTGGACCAGAAGTTCTCAGACTTTATGATATTAATTTAAAAAAAGGTGATTGAATTCTGCCTGGAACAGCAGGGCTGTTGTGATCAGCTAGCCGGAAAATGTCATGTGCCACTTGGATGCTTTAATGAAATGGACAACTTGGGACCCTCCATATATTGGTGGACTTCAAACTCCCATCATCCTTTACCATCAGCTGTGGGGCTAAGGGTGATGGGAGTTCCCATTCAACAACCCTGAAGGGCCATAAGTCTGCCCTCCTCCATTTTAAAGGAAAAGTCTGCACAACAGCAATTAAAACCAAGCTAAAAATATAAAGGGGCTCACTCCCTCAACATAGCTGAGGCTGAGACCAGAAATTCACCATTTCAGTGTGAATCACTTGCATGGAAGGGTGCCATAAAACTGAGGTTTTTAAAATCCTTTAGGCACTTTTTAAATTTTAGAGCTACACAATAAACTCTAGTATGAAGGAAACAACAGAAATTGCAGCTCTCAGATATGGAGGCACCCTAACTTGAATTCATTGTGAATCGAGGTGAGTGCAAGCCACAAGTAGGCCTCCTGCCTCAATTCTTCTCATACATCCACTCTGGCCAGTTCTTCCCCAAGGCTGACTAGGGCTGCTTGCTTTTCTCACTGTCAAAAAGAATGGGTACCAACAAAGACTGTAGCCCCATTGATAAAGAAAGTCTCCATTTCAATAGGAAATGTTATTGAGTGAAAAAGGACACATCAGCTTCAGAGAAATTTTTGTCCTGAGATTCTTCATTGAAGGATTTTTTTCACCAGCACCAGCAGTAGCCTTTTCCAAGCATGCCAAGTTTAACTGTGCCTCTTGAAATCACTGGAGGTGAAACTATCTCTGCTGATTTCCATAATTAGATTTAAACCCCTGTGTCCTGCATTTACATTTTACATTTATAGGCATATGCTTTAAAAAACTTTAAATGCTCACCTTAAAAACACTGGCCAAAACCCTGAATTGTCAACATAACTACAATTACTCAGCTCCATCATTGTAATAGCATCTGATTTTAAAAAAAAAAAAACTACTTTTTTAGGTCCAGTAGGGGCCTGACCAAAGCCTTTCTAAAGTGCTAAAAATTATATTGGAAGCAAGTTCATATCTGGTTAGTACTTGGATGGGAGACCTCCAATGAATACCAGATGTTATAGGCTATCTTTCAGAGGAAGGAACTGTCAAAAAGACCTTGGAGTATTCATTACCTTAAAAAACCTGATGAAATTCATGGGGTCACAATAAGCCAGCAGGCAATGTGAAGGCATATATGCACAAAGAAATTATGCCTGCAGCACTCTCCCGGTTATTGGGTGCATTGAGAACAGGAAGCTGGAGAGATCTTTGCAGTCCTGACAGAACTGTTTGTCTCAAGGTGCCCTACAACCAGGAGAGAGCTGCAAAAGTCATTTTCTAGCACCCTGATCTGCAACACTTTGGTCAGGATGCTGCCAGACTTGGCTCACATTCAGTCATTATCAACCATAAACATGAATCGAGAACTTATGTTTGTAAGTCAGTCTTAAGCTCTTGTAAATGCAAAACAGCATGCCAGACAGAGTGTGTTATGTAGCCATTAGCCACTGTGTTATGTTGTTATTGTGTGCCTTCAAGTCATTTCTGACTTATGGCAAGCCTACATGGATTTTCTTGGTAAGATTTCTTCAGAGCAGGGTTGCTTTTGCCTTCCTCTGAGTCTGAGAAAGTGTGATTTTTCCCAAGGTCACTTAGTGGGTTTCCATGGTTGAGTGGGAATTCAGATCCTGGTCTCCTAGTGTCCTAATCCAACATCCAAAACACTACAGCACACTGACCCAGTATATTATAACCACTGACAATATAACTAATGATGATCCTGAAAACCCATCCCACAGAAAGCATGTATATAACAAATTTTCCCTTGACTGAGAGGAGCAGTCAGTGGCAGATGGTGGCTTCCATGTCAATGGGGTAATGAATCCTCTCCAGGTAAGAAGCTAGACAAAGTGCTGAATGCTATCCCCAAAAATAGGTTCAATGTCTTCAGTAATCCTTTTGACCAAGATATTTATTTATTTATTTATTTCCTGCCCCTCTGCAAAGCAATCAGGGCGGCTTACAGCATTAAAATTAAGCATAAGCTTACAATACAAGGCAATAAAATCACTATCCCAAATCCCAAAACCACCCACCCCTTAAAAAAAATTAAACAATCATAAATTAAAACAAATTTTAAAATAAATCTCATGAGTGCAAGCAGTCTACAACAATAATGAACAACAACAACAAAAATGACTGCAGCAGGGAGTAATAGATGAGAGGATGGGCTAACTCCTGGGACTGGGAAATCTAGTCAGGAAAGGCCTGCCAGAAGAGATCCATCTTGACAGCCCTTTTAAAGCTGTCTAAGGTTGTAATATGACAGATCTCGTCCAGCAGGCCGTTCCATAGTCTGGGAGCGGTCATCGAGAGGTTGCAGACAGTCTCGGTTTTATTGGCTGCAGCAGGTTCCTCCCAGAGGATTGAAGTGCGCGGGGCGGTTTGTATGGGAGGAGATGGTCTCGAAGATAGGTTGGACCCAAGACATTTAGGGCTCTATAGGTAATAACCAACACCATGTACTGTGCCCAGAAGCCAGTGAAGAGAATTTAGTACTGGTGTTATATGGTCTCTTTTATATGAACCCGAGACCAACCTGGCTGCCATATTCTGTACTAATTGGAGTTTCCAATCAAGAACGAGGGTAGCCCCATGTAGAGCGCATTGCAGAAATCAAGACATGAGGTTACCAGGGCATGTACCACAGTTTCAAGGTCCCTACTTTCCTGGAAAGGGCGCAGCTGGCGTATCAGCCGAAGCTGATAACAAGCACTCCTGGCTGTCGTATTCACCTGATTAGTCATCTGAAGTGATGAATCCAGAAGCACCCCCAGACTGTGAACACAGTCCTTAGCGAAGGGTGTGACCCCGTTCAGGACTGGTTGTATCCCAATACCTAGTTTCGGGGCTGCTACTATAAATACCTTCGTTTTATCAGGATTCAGTCTCAATCTGTTTTTCCTCATCCAGTCCATTACTACCTTAAGACAGTCACTGAGAGGAGAGATGCCATCTGAAGTCAAGACTGAAGACCGAGACATGGAGAAATATATCTGGGTGTCATCAGCATACTGATAACACCCCGCCCCATGTCTCCAGATGATCTCTCCCAGCGGCTTCATATAGATATTAAATAACATCGGGGACAGGATGGTGCCTTGAGGGATGCCACACTTAATCTCCTTCCTAGCAGAGCTACTGTCCCCAAGCAACACCCTCTGGAATCTACCTGAGAAGAAGGAACTGCAATGCAGCGCCTCTGACTCCTGACCCCCTCAGGCGATCCAAGAGGATGTTGTGATCTATTGTGTCAAAAGCCGCTGAGAGGTCAGAGCACCAGCAGGGTCACACTACCCCCGTCAATACTCAGACAAATGTCATCAATCAAGGCAACCATGGTAGTCTCAACCCCAAATCCTGTCCTAAAGCCCATTTGAAATGGATCTAGATAATTGGTTTCATCCAAGACACCTTGGAGTTGAAGAGCCACCACCCTCTCAATCACTTTGCTCAAAAAAGGTAGTAATGAGACCAGCCTATTACTATTCAAGGCCTTTTGATTGAATTGGATTCAGCACCACACCTTCTCTTTTGAAAGACTGCCTTTGTGTAATGTATCCAGGGTTGTCAAGGGCATATTGTTACTTCTGGGGAGGAAAAGGCTGATGCCATCATCTAGCACCTACACAAGCCAACTGAACTAGTAGTTTCATTTTGTGTCAACAGTGGGACAATATCCTCCAGCTCACCTGAAGGCTGTAGGCTAACATGCAGGGTGTGAAGTAACTTGTCTGGAGCATCCAATTACATCTTTTAAAAGAATAGAGAAGTCATGGGTCTGCCATTGCAGGTCTCTCCATGCCACCCACATTTGCTGTCTGTATTGCCTGAATAACAGGGTTGGCCCTGGTGATATCACCCACCATAACTCTATTTCAAGCTCTGAAAATTCCCCAGCTATCTTTCTCAATGTTCCTGCTGTCAGGCAAGTTCATTACAGTTCACAGCAGTTAGATTTTATTTCCTTCTGCAGCAAAGCAAAGTATCCATTTCACAATGCTTTACTTCACTACAGTGCTGAGAGCTATTATTTAGAGGGTAACAGCAAGTTAATAAAATTGAAATTTGTGTTAGACTTGTTTTAGGTTTCCCTATTGAGAGTTTAGGGAATGCAGTTCAAAACTGAACAATAACCCCATTTTGCCATACATGCTTTCTTATACTATACTATTGTATAAATAGCTGATCTTTTGAGAGATAAGTTAACTCCATGGCTATATTGGGATGCTTAATAATTTTGGTGAGATGTGTGGATATTTAAATTTATTACTTATAAACATGCTTCATACCCCATCTTTCTTTCCCCTTATTAGAACTCCCAGGATGTCCAGAATCATAACAAAAAACAACAATACAAACTAACAATAAGTTAGCATACAGAAACAGAAAAACCAGCAGTAGCCACATAAAGTAAGGGTACAAACCACTAGTACAGTAGGCAAATGCAAACTGGACAGGCAGCATTGTCAGATGGGTTTCCCCTATCCCCAAAAAAGACACCAATCAAAGTGCTCTTTTAGGGTGGAGCCCTCTTCAAAAAAGGACCCAGATCTCCCAAGAACTAAAGATTCATAACACCAAAGGACTGCTATGGAAATTAGAAAAGATCCCAACAATTGATGATTGGCTTTCAAAATTAATTGAAATGAAAGAGATGGATAGATTAACAAGACTACTAAGTGGAAAAGATCCAGAATTGACGGAGGAAGAATGGACTCCTATAGAAAAATATTTAAAGTCAAGATGGGAATAAACGGGTAAAGTAAAAAAGTTATAAACAAATCAGATATATAGAAAAATAATTGTGTAAAGAAATGTTATTTGGCTGTTATAAGTAAAGGGTGTTATAAGTAAAGGTGCAATTAATAAGATAAGAAATATAGAAAGGATAAATTTCAAGGGGTGAAAAATGTGTACTTACTTTCGAAGAACTAAGGAGAAGTGTATAGAAATGTGTATAAGTATTAGATGAATATTTGTTATAAATAAGTTATATTTTATGTATATTTATAAACTAATAAAAATATTAAAAAAATAACACCAAAGGACTGCTATCCTGGGTCCTAGTTTCCAAGAAGAGCTTGAAAACCTAGAAGAGATGGATGAGTGTCACCTGCATTCAGAAGAAGAGCTGAGGAAGATGAAGCGGGTTGGACAAAGACTCAAGTGCATCTGGCGGAAAACTCGACTCTTATCTGACAAGACACATCATAGGAACTTTCTTCGTTCCTATTGAGAGGCAATACATGCAGCACAGAGATCTTTCTGTTCTGCACATACTGCATTTGCAGAGTCTCATCCAACAGGGCTGTTTAGGGTAGTAGGGGAACTGATGCAGGATCCCTCTGCACAGAACCCCTTGCTTAACCCAACAACAGCCTGCTGTGATGCATTTAACAACTTCTTAGCAGATAAAATCTCTCAGATAAGAGCCGACTTAGACACCAGTATTGATACAGAATCTATAGACGAGGTGTCCGGCAACTCTGTTACCGACATTTTACTGGATCTATTCCAATCTGTGAGTACCGATGACGTGGACAAGCTCCTTGGCAGAGTGAGGAAAACTACTTGCCCTCTCGATCTTTGCCCCTTATGGCTGGCCGTCCAGGGTGGGGATGCACTGAGGATGTTCCTTAAGGACTTCATCAACACATCCCCCAGGGAGGGTTCTGTTCCATCCTGTTTAAAAGAAGCGGTGGTTAGGCCACTCCTGAAAAAGCCCTCCCTGGACCCCCTGGATATGAATAACTCTAGGCCGGTCTCATTGTTACCATTTTTGAGCAAAGTGATCAAGAGAGCAGTGGCTCTTCAACTGCAAGCTGTCTTGGATGAAATCGATTATCTAGATCCATTTCAAACCGGCTTTAGGACTGGATTTGGAGTTGAGACTGCCATGGTTGCCTTGTCTGATGACATGCGTTTGAGCATCAACAGGGATAGTGTGACCCTGTTGGTGCTCTTAGACCTCTCAGCAGCTTTTGATACAATTGATCACAACATCTTCTTGGATCGCCTGAGGGGGTTGGGAATCGGAGGCACTGCTTTGCAGTGGTTCTCTTCTTTCCTCTCGGGCAGATCCCAGAGGGTGTTGCTCGGGGACAGCAGCTCCATTAGAAAGGAGCTTAAGTGTAGCATGCCTCAAGCCGCCATACTGTCCCCGATGTTATTCAACATCTATATGAAGCCGCTGGGAGAGATCATTCAAAGACATGGGGCTGGGTGTTATCAGTACGCTGATGACACCCAGATATATTTCTCCGTGTCCCGGTCGTCAACCTCAACTTCAGATGGTGTCTCTCCTCTTAATGACTGTCTTAGAGCAGTAATGGACTGGATGAGGAAAAACAGTTTGAAACTGAATCCAGATAAAATGGAGGTACTTACAGTAGCGGCCCCGAAACCAGGTATTGGGATACAACCTCCAGTCCTGGACGGGATCACACTTACCGTAAAGAACTGTGTTCACAGTCTGGGGGTGCTCCTGGACTCATCACTTCACATGATTAATCAGGTGAATGTGATGGTCAGGAGTGCCTGTTATCAGCTTCGGCTGATACGCCAGCTGCACCCTTTCCTGGAAGTAAGGGATCTCAAAACTGTGGTAAACACTCTGGTAATCTCCCATCTGGATTTCTGTAATGCGTTCTACATGGGGCTACCCTTGTGCTTGGTCCAGAAATTTCAATTAGTTCAGAATATGGCAACCAGGTTGGTCTCTGGTACATCTAGAAGAGACCATATTACACCGGTCTTAAAAAGACTTCACTGGCTGCCAATCAGTTTCTGGGCCCAATACAAGGTATTGGCTATTACCTTTAAAGCCCTACATGGCTTGGGTCCATCCCATCTTCAGGATCGTCTCCTTCCATACAATCCCACACACACACTATAGTCCTCTGGGAGGAATTTGCTTCAGCCTGCTAAAACTAGACTGTCGACAACCTCCCAGAGGGCTTTATCAGAAACCGCTCCCAGATTATGGAACGGCCTGCCGGACGAGATCCATCAAATTACCAACTTAGACAACTTTTATAAAGCTGTCAAGACAGATCTCTTCTGGCAGGCCTTTCCTGATTAAATTCCTGGCCAAGGAGTGAGTATGAGTGAGTGAGTGAGTGAGTGAGTATTCTCTCCCCCCACCCACTACTACATCCAGCCACATGATTTAGTGTTTGTGGGCCGCCGGTTAGACAGTTTTATAGTTCATTATTGTAATTTGTTAAATTATTTGTTTGTTGTAATTGTTTTAATTCTTATTATGTTTAATATTGTTTTAAGGGGAGGGTGGGTTTGGGAGGGTATATTGTGTCATTTTATTGATGTAAGCCGCCCCGATTGCTTCGGCAGAGGGGCGGGATAGAAATAAATATTATTATTATTATTATTATTATTATTATTATTATTATTATTATTGCATGAGACACAGCTCTCTTGGGACAGAATCCCAGGCTCCCAAGAGTTGTTGTACTGTGAGAACTCATGCTAGTCTGGAAGAGCCCTTTGACTGTGCTTCTTGCATGCTCATTTGGAACCATATACTCTGAACCACTATAAGTGATATTGGACTGTTTCTAATTTTGACTATAGTATATTCCTGCATTCTGAGACCTTTAGTGGCTTTGACCCTGGACCACCCTCTCCCTACACCCTCATATTACTGGGTCCTATACAACTGGCTGGCCTCAGACTGGAACTACTGCCTAACAGACTAGGTTTCAGTCCTGCAAAAAATTAGACCAACATGTTCTACTGAAGTGAAAGTGATGTGAGCATTTAACTGTCTGTTAAGTTTTGTGGTTTTGCAGGGATGTAATTTACCTGGTATTTCCTTTTGATCACATCCTCAAATTATGGATTATGGGTTTGATGTTCTTGCTCCATATTTAATTTTATTTGCTTTATATTGGGATAAGAATAAGTTAGTACCTTGTCTTCCTAAGAAGACTGACCAACAAGGAGGTGCTGGAAGCTGACTAGGGGTGACATTCGTTTACCAGTCTGCTTTACCTCTGGCTATTGAGTTCAAAATTTATGACAGCACCAGAAAGGAGACTTTCTAAAATACTGTTAGGTAATAAGGTTGTTTAATAGAGCTAATAGTGGAATGGTCAAAATGAGGGAATGGTGACTGGATAAGAACTGAGGGAGGAAGTGATGTATTGGTATTGTCATTCATAATGGCACTACCACTGGGATGAGAAGCAGGGATGTATGAGCAAACAGTTTGATGGCTCCAAAATGTTGGATTTGCTACTGAAAGGTTTATCAGGTTTCTTTTTAGCTAGATTTCAGAACAAAAATTTTAAAGGATTCATAAATGAAATGTTTGGTTGGTTTTTGTTTTTGTTTTTTTAGTAACCTGCCATGAAACTCTTGGATAAGATGCAATAATTATGTCACAATAACAACTTAGTTATTGTCCTGAACAAACCCATTTAAATGTTACACAGCCCAGAAGCATGGTGTAATAATCAAACAAGGGCTCAGTGAACCTCATTTGTGCTGGCTAGCTGATTTTGTCTGTGTTGTTTATTTCATTAAATAGCCATAGGTATGACTGTAGGGGCGGTCTGCTCCATCACGATCATCTATAGTGAATAACTGCTGATACATACAAGCAGCAGGATAATTCATATCTTAAACTCTAGCCTGTATTGTTCATATCAATCTGTTTTACAGCAGTTCAGGGTAGTAATTAAGGAATATTTGGTGTATGATCATGCATGTCCTTCACACTCTCTGTACATAGAGTGATGCTGATTTATGTTCCTTTTCCATAATATACCATCCAAGGTAATTTCTAAGTTAGAAGGTGTAGCTAACGGTTATAATTGGCTTTTGTGCCTCCCAGAAGAAACCAAGACTGTTCTGTTTTGTTTTTTGCTTTTTTATTTTTAAGGCACATATGCATTACCTGTACTATGATGAGAATTGTCCAAGCACAGCTTCTCCAGCTGTCTTGTTCATTTACTTCTGGACTACTACCTAGAATGTATGTGTTTTGCACAGTCCTAAAACATAAATTCAGAGCCTGCATACCCAGAACCTGTGTGCATGTAGATACACTGCAAACAATGCCAATTAAATCTGGAGCCTGGGTAGAGACAGCAGATGTGATCCCTCACCCTCATGTGTCTTTCTCTCCCACATGCGGTTTTTTGTTCCTTATCAAGATTATTAGAATTAGCATCTGCTAATTAGAATCTGCAATATCAATGACCTTGGTTAGGGTTGCCCACTCTCTGGATACCCGTAATTCCCTGAGACAATAGCAATAGTAAGTTGGTGTAGTGATTAAATGCCTGTACTGCAGCCAGTCACTCACAAAACACAAGGTTGTGAGTTCAATACCAGCCAGGAGCTCAGGGTCGACTCAGCCTGTCATCCTTCTATCACTAAAGCAAGTACCCAGCTTGTTGGGGGCAATTCGTTTACACATTGGAAACCGCTTAGGGAGTACTCAAGTACAATGATAAGCAGTATAGAAATGTACTTGCTATTGCTATTGTCTCAGAGAATTATCCACGAAAACCTCCAAGAGGGCTGATAGAAGGAGAGCCAGAGGCTTTCGCTAGGAAGCTCAGATAATCTCTGGCACTGATGCAGCCCTTCCGCACCTGCTTAAATTACCAAGCTGCAAGAGCTCATCTGAGGCTGATTACTTCGGCATTTTTCATAAAGTCTGCTTGAACAGCGAAGGCCCTCCCTTTCTGCTCGATGCTGGCTAAAGGCAGGTATTGTCTCTTGATCCTCCTCTATGTCTGAAGGTTCTGCTGCTGGGAGACTTGGCTGCAGAACCTCCTGGGAGACCATAGGGTCTGCTGGAGGCTCTGCTGTAGCTAGCAAAGAAGAACTAGGTCTGGGCTGAGGCTCCACAGCTGCAGGCTTAGGTACCAGAGGAGGGTTTGGCTCGTCCTCCTCATCCTCTGAGTCCTCCTCCAGGCAGGGCATGACAGGAATTACTATGATTCAGTGGCACACAGACAACACATTTAAATGGAGACCCCAATTCAGTACTTTAAAAATGGCCTCCATTGATCTAGATTGATTCAGAAGCTCAAGTCAGGTTTGGAACTCCAGATGGAACTCAGAAATCCAAGTGTTTGTGCCTCCCATTGACTATCATGGGAAAATGACCATAACTGTTGTTGTTATTGTTTTACTTTTAGAGAGATTTGACAGACTCAGTAATTCATCCCCCAATAGAGCGTCATAAGCTGCCAAACCCCAAACAAATAGGTGCTGAGAGTTTTATGTGATGTGCCTTTTTTAAAAGTTTTTTTTTTTTTTTAAATAGAATTCCCGTGACAAAAATTTGTGAGGGAGGAGATATTTCAAGTAAAAGATAATAGTAACTTTATAATCCCAAAAATTGGATGGTGATCCTTGGCAGCTGCAAACACACTGGAGTGGGAATACATGGCCACAAGCCACATTTTCCCACCCCTATTCTAAGTGTAGAGTACCAGCATGCTGTAGTGGTTTAGATGTTGGACTAGGACACAGTAGACCAGGATTTGAATCCTTGCTTGGCCATGGAAACCCACTGAGGGCCTGAACAGACTGCCAGAAATGATCCAGCTTGAGACCACTTTAGCTGTCCTGGCTCAATGCTAGAGAATCATAAGAATTCTAGTTTTTTCTGAGGCATTGAGCCTTCTCTGTCAGAGACCTATGGTGCCACAATAAATTACAGCTCCCATGGTTCCCTAGCACTGAGCCAGGGCAGTTAAAGTGGTCTCAAAATGGATTATTTCTAGCAGTCTGTTCAGGCTCTAAGTGACTTTGGACAAGTCACACACTCTCAGCCTCAAGTGAAGGCAAAGACAAACTCCCTATGAACAAATCTTGCCAAGAAATCCCCATGATAGGTCCACCTTAGGGTCGCTATAAGTCAGAAATAACTTGAAAGAAAAGAAAAAGACAACAGTCCAAAATAGACTGAAAGATAATCAGTCATGCCACTGTGGTGCTGTGATCTCATGATGTCATGATGACACCTGGTGATGAACAAGACTTTTTCTCTCACAAGGTCAGACAAGAAAAGAAAGTGGTTGTGCCACCCCCTGCCATTTCTTTCCATTCTGTGTATATAAAACTGCCTTGACTTTTCAGCTGTGCCAATAATTTCTGTTAAATGCATGACTGGGTTTTGTCTTTTGTGTGGTAATGTCCTCTTCTGTCTTCCAGCGTACCTCTGCCATTGCCCCAGAATGCATACTTGGGGGGTGAGGTGGGGGGGACCTGTAGAATAGTCATGCATTATCCAGGTGGAAAGTTCTGTGAATATGTTAAATTGTGATGCTAAAACATTTTTGTTGTTGTGTGCCTTCAAGTCTGACCTATGGTGATTCTAAGACAACCATATTATGGGGTCTTCTTGGCAAGATTTGTTCAGAGGAGGTTTGCCTTTATCTTCTTCTGATGCTAAGAGAATGTGACTTCTACAAGGTCACCAAGTGGGTGGGTTTCCATGGTTGATCAGGGATTCAAACTCGGGTTTCCAGACTCATAGTCCAATGTTCAAACCACTACACCATGATGGACAGAAAGCTGATTTAATTGGCACATTAGGGCTAAAACACACATAGAAACACACTACAGTTCCCAGTGAACTCAGTGGGATGTTTTGTACTTCAAAACAGGCAGAGCTTCAAAATGTTACTTTTTGACTATCAGGGGAAGCAGATGGGCGGTATGGGGCCGCCCCAGGAAGCTGCGGATCAGGGCCAAGGTATCCGCACTCCAGGAAGGCCCAGGAAGGAGGTATCCTTCCTGCGAGGTATCCGCAGTCCCAGGAAGAATGATTCCGCAAGATGCCGAAGATGCGCTGCAAAAGGCCTGCGGCACACCTTCGGCGCCTCTTCCGCTGCAGCGTGTGCAGATGCTGCAGCGGAAGTGCGTTGTCAGAGCGCCAGCTGTGCGGAGGGCCGGCCGCTCCAATGATGTTTTTTGGGAAGGGGTTGGGGCGCTCAGCGTGAGGCTGCCCCTCCCCTTCCTGGCCTCGAAGATGACGCTTTGCACCATCTGCTTAGGCCCTTTATCACTAAGAATCCAAGCCTAGTCATTAGCCATGCTGATTGGGAGATTCTAAGGGCTGCAATCGAGAAAGAAAAGAAACTTTCCTCAGTTCAGGCATTCAGTGCTCTCCATGTGCATGAAATTCCCTAACTTTAGTTTTCTCAGGTTTTCTAATCATTCTATTATTTTATTGTGATTCTGACCTGTCCTTTCCCAGATGGAAGAAAAATACAACTTCCACCTCCTTCTCCATTTAAAGACATTAATGTTGTTTTCTGTCCTGTCTATCTAGTAAGAAGAGATAATCGGGGGAAAATGTATCATTTGAAGTAGCACCACGGCTGCAGCCATCTCCTTTCCCCCCTTCCCAAAATTCTAGGATGGCTGAAGGAAGGCTTGCAAAGGAAATTAGATTCACTGTTTTCATGCACCACTATATTTAGCCGGTGGCTGTGTAACTCCAATTAACTTGTTTAACAATATGGGTGAAATGTGGTTATTGGATTATATTTGCAGCCAATTAGAGTTGCTACAGTTGAATTATTTCTCTGCTTTAACTTTATTTAACATTAAGAAAACACAATGAAACTAGAAGGCTACCTTCCACTCCCTACTTTGTGAGAATAAAATAATGTTTCCATTATGTTGCATAGTCAGGCCTAGTACAGACACTTCATTACAATGAGATTCAAAACATGTCTCATAAAAATTCTCTTACATACCTTTCTTAAAACAACTTTTCTGTCAACGCTAGAAAATTACGCTGCTCACTGTACAGCAAACGTATGTTCATGCACATATGATCACACCTATCTATGTCTCAGGCAAGGTCTCTGAAGTGTCCAAAAGAGGTTCATGAAAATTCAGTTTCCCAGCAAGTCAACCTAACTGCCCTCTACTCTGTGTCTACTCTGATAGCGATGAATGAAATCCTATGAGTACTCATTTATATCCAAACAACCTCTGACAGACAACAGGTCATAATGGCTCCAGTAAATAGATGACCTGATGTCAAAGCTGCAAAAGAGGAGTCAGAAAACAATGGAACTTGTAGATACAGTGGATAAGATTAAAATCCCTAAGTCACATGCTCTCAGCCACAACAGAAAGCAATGGCAAACCCCCTCTGAACAAACTTGCCAAGAAAACCCAATGATAGGGTTGTCTTAGGGTCACCATAAGTCAGAACCAACTTGAAGGTACACAAAAGCAACAAATAAAACATGATAAAGAAGGCAAATGTAATTTGGATTGCACAAGAAGGAACACTATGTATCTAGTGATCAAGCAGTGACAATCAAAAGGTATGTTGTATTTCTCTGGGACTGCTTTATTAAAATTTCACCAAGATTTCTGATCACATCCTTCCCATGTTACTGTACCCTACTTCACACTTTTCTCACTTTCTAGCCTCTTTAATGCCTTCTCCTCAGTTCTTGCTTGTTGAGCCAATGCTTTTGTTCTCTGCTGGTTGCTTTTTTCATCCCTCACAAGTCTAATAGATTCCCAACAGGATGGAATTTGTGATTCCATCACCCTGTGGTGTGCACTCAGTCCTCTGGATGCTCCTACTCAGGTCTAAACTGCACTGCAGAAATATGCAGTTCAACACAGCTTTTATTACTATGGCCCAGTGCTGTGGAATTTGGGGGGGTTGGAGTTTTGGGAGATATTTAGCTTTCCCTGTAAAAAAGCTCTGATGCCACAGCAAACTACGAATCCCAGAATTCCATAGCATTGAGCCATGGCAGTTTAAGTGGTGTCAAAATGCAGTACAAATTTTCTGCAGTGCAAATTAGACCTTTTACATCCTGTGAAAAATTAGTTCTCTTCCTTAATTAGTTTTTTCCCTTTTCTCTAATTCCATATCACTAATTGTATTTGTGAAGTTGCTTTCCAGATGACATAGGATTATCTCCAACTAAAAATAATAATATATTGCCTATCATTTCAGCTGTTTCCTCCATCCCACCTTTGTCAATGTTGCTGTTATACTTCTGTTGTTGTTGTTTTCTCAACAAAATAACCACAGCTAATATTTTCCTATACCAGCATGGTGTAGTGGTTTGAGTGTTGGACTATGACTCTGGAGACCAGCGTCCAATTCCCAGCTCAGCCATGAAACCATGATTATGCAATCATCTTGACCAAGTCACATTCTATCGGCCTCAGGGGAAGGCAATAGCAAACCTTCGCTGAATAAACTTTGCCAAGAAAACTCCATAAAATGTTTGTTCACCTTAGGGTCACCATAAGTCAGAAACAACTAGAAGGCACACAACAACAATAAAAACAAAAACAACAACAACAGCAATATTATCCTACTTCTCCCACTAGTATTAATGGTAATGAAATAATTTAATATTTTAATTTAAAATTCAATTTAAGGATGCAGCAATTCACACCTTCATTTATATATGATAGCTGAAACACCCACTTAAGTAAAAGGTTAAAACTTTTGACTAAAGCCAAAAGTCAAATGCGCTGTAACCCATAAGGGTAGGATTTGCAATTAAGACTACAAATGATGGGAAACATCCCTCTTATAACATAAATCTATAACACGTATTTTATTTTCATGATCAGACATTTTGAAGTTTTTTTAAAAAAAACATGAAGTAATAATACAGACGATTTGGCAAAATGAATTATATGGGACGCACATAAAGCAGTCATAAGAGGTCTTTGTTTGAAGAAAGGCAGTGAAATAAAGAAACTAAAATGTAAAGAAATTGATGATTTGGAGACGGAAATTAGTAAAACTGAAAAAAGGTTGATAAAAAATCCGAATTCTCCCAAAATAATGGATAGAATCCTATACCTAAGGAAAAAGCTTGAGGCTATTTTGGATCAGCAGATTCTGAAAAAGGCAAAAGTACTAAAACAAAGAAATTTTGAATTAGCTAACCAATCTGGAAAATGGCTATCAGAAAGGATAAACAAGACTAGACAGAGGGAAACCATTACTCAAATAATAGATGATAATGGTCAAGCTACGAGCCAAGAAGAAATACAAAATAAATTTCATGATTTCTTTTCAAATCTCTATAAACAAGATAGAAAAGTTGATAATGATATTGGAAAAATAGAAATATTTCTGGAAAATACCGAATATCTAAAATTGAATAATAAGGAAAGAGAATTTCTAAATAAAGAAATAACGTCAGAAGAAATTCAGAATGTCATTAAAAATCTAAAACTAAATAAATCACCTGGCCCAGATGGCTTCACTCCAGAATACTATTCAAAATTAGGAGCATTACTTATTGAACCCCTAAAAGAAACATTCAATGATATTATAGGAAATGGAATACCTGAAACTTGGAAACATGCTAACATTGTCTTGATCCCAAAGGAAGGGAAAGACAAAACAAGGGTAGAAAACTACAGACCTATATCATTGATGAATATTAATTATAAAATATTCACTGGTGTCCTTGCAAACAGATTGAAAGAGTTATTAAAAGATAAGATACAAGAAGATCAGGTAGGATTCCTGGCCAAGAGACAAATTAGACACAACATAAGAATTGTAGTGGATGTGATAGAGTACTACGAGGTGAATAATGATAAGAAGATGGGGATGATATTACTGGACATTGAAAAAGGATTCGACTCTGTAAATTGGAATACTATGTTAATAATATTGGAAAAATTAAATTTGGTACCAAATTTATTAGCTGGATGTGAGAGATATACACAGAACAGAAGGCAAATCTGATGATAAATGGAGAGAAGTCAAAGGAAGTTAATATACAACGTGGGGTCAGGCAGGGCTGTCCCATCTCTCCCCTACTATTTCTTATTGTGATAGAACTGCTTATTAATAACATAAGAAAGAACACAAATATTAGAGGTCTAAAGGTAAAAGGATATGAAGTTAAGATTAGAGCCTATGCAGACAATCTAGTAATCATGGTTGATGATCCCTTAGAAAGTATAGATATACTAATGACAACACTAGATAATTTTGGATTGTGTACTGGTCTTAAGGTAAATAGGGCTAAATCTGTTATAATCACCAAAAATATGTTACCTAAAGAAGAATAGTTATGTAATGAGAAAGCACAATGTAAGATTGTAAAAAAAGCTAAATATCTAGGTATTTTCATATCAAAAAAGAATACAGATTTGTTTGATCTTAATTACATAAAAGTATGGAAAGAAATTTAAAAAGACTTGTTAAATTGGACCAGACTAAAACTTTCACTATATGGGAGAATTGCAGTAATCAAAATGGCTGTTCTACCTAAGCTAATGTTCCTATTCATCAATTTACCAATAATTCATAACAACAAACCTTTCATAGACTGGAATAAGGAATTAAAAAGATTTGTCTGGGAAGGTAAGAAACCCCGCATAAAATGGAAAATTCTGTCAGATAAAAAGGAGAATGGAGGCTGCGGATTACCAGACTTAGAACTATATTATCAAGCTGGAACATTAAATTGGATACAGGACTGGATAAATTTAAAAGATAGAAAAATGTTAAATTTAGAAGGATTTGACCTAAGATATGGGTGGCACACGTACCTATGGTACGACAAGCAAACGATACACCAGGGATTCACACATCACATAATTAGGAAGGCCCTAATAAGAACATGGAACAAAGTAAAAAAAGATTTCTATAGAGGCATCCCGGGATGGATGTCCCCGCAAGAAGCTGTCCTGAGTAAATCTAAGAACACAAATAAATGGTTGAAATATGAAGAAATAGTTAGATATGATCAAAGATCAGGGAATATAGAATTGAAGAAGATCGAAGGTCTGAAAATTCTCGACCCGGGGCTTACCTGGTTTCAATATTATCAAATCCAAGAGATAATCAAAAAAGACATAAAACAACAAGGGATTAACTTGGTTAAAAATGAAATAGATAATATTCTATTAGTAGAAAAACAAAAAAAAATTGCAAGCTTGTATAAATCCTTACTAGGAAGAAAATTAGAGGATGAGATTGTAAAAGAGCATATGATAAGATGGGCTAGAAATATTGACAAAGAGATCACACTCGAAAAATGGAACAATGCTAGAACGATAACTTATAAATTTACAAAAACTCAAATAATGAGAGAAAACTATTATAAAATGGAAAATAGATGGCATTTAACTCTGGCTAGATTAGCCAAAATATATAAAAATGACAAATCAGGCTGTTGGAAATGCCATAAGGAATATGGATCTTGGTTCCACATGTGGTGGACATGCCCAAAAATAACAAAATTTTGGGAAAGAATACATGAAATAATTTGTGAAATTCTGAACATTGAATTTGAACGCTCTCCAGAAATATACCTTTTAAATATGTTAGAAACAATTAACATGACAGAGCGGAAAAAAGCTTGGAAAATAATTCTCTACATGATAACGGCAGCAAGGTTACTGATAGCAAGCAAATGGAAATCTGAAGAGACCCCTACAATAAACAATTGGTTACTAAAGATGATCGAAATATCAAAGATGGATAACTTATTAGATGCAAAAGAAGAAACCAATGTAAATATAAAAACAGTGAAATGGGATAGGCTTTCTGAGTTTTGTGACAAAATTTGGAATGATCAATGTAAGTAAGCAATAATGCATCTTTAAGTATGGCTTAGGAACATCAGAAAAGAAATAAAGAAAGAAGCTGGTGTCAATAAATGAAGATTCAAAGATAGAAGTAGTTGTGAATTGTAAACATTATAGTAACACGCAGATAGGATATATGGAACAATAAGGAAAGCATAATGGATACAAAGAATCAATTGATATGCTGCTTATGTGACAATTATTAATTAATTTTACAGAATGGAAAAATAGGATAATGAAATGGTTCAATATATGCTGCTGTTACTTACTTATTAATACTTTCTTTTTTTATGTGTTTGTATGTGTATGTGTATATATAGGTGTATATATGTGTGTTTTTGTTTTTGTTTTTGTTTTACGCTTATTTGCTTATTTGTTTTATTTTATGTTTCCTTTTTTTTCTTTTCTTCTCTTTTTTTATATTTGATGCTGTTTGGTAAATATGAGGTTGCCTCATATGCTGCTTGTTTAGGAGGACGTGGAAAATATATATGTTTTATATGTTTCGTATGTAATAAAAATCTAAAAAAACACCATGAAGTTTGTTATATTAGTGGTAACCAATTGCCTGCAAGGCTAAAGAATTAACAAATTGTATTCTTTTCCCTACTACCTTTCCCATACTGCCTATTTCACAATAACAGCTGTGTGCTGTTCAATGAACAGACGGCTCCCCATATCAGAATATCATATCATGCTCTTTCTTACAGTTAAAGCACTGGGACATTTCCTACATTACAAGCCCACCCATTGTTCCAAAGAAAAGGTTAGTTTGTTGTTCTCTTTCATCAGGAACCAACAACAGAGTATTCATTGAAGAGACCACAGTGCTACCCTTTGTTAGCTTTGCTTAACAAGGTTTGGGAACACAAACTGAAAAAGTCTGTGTTCAGAAAATAGATGAGAAATAAGTCTGTAAAGACCTTAGAGAAAGGTTACATCCCTTTAGTACATCTCAGATTTTGTCTTATGAATTTTTCTGTGTTAGGTCAAATGCAGTTCAAAGAAAAGTTTATTTAAACTACTATCTTCCCTGGCTTTTGCAGCGTCAGAGCAGCTTACATATGAATATGAAAATCAGAGACAGGGTGCAACTACACTGTAGAAATAATGTCAGTTGGCACTACTTTAAGTGCTATAGCTCTGTCCTATGGAATCCTGGGAATTGTAGTTTTACAAGGTCTTTATCATTCTCTGCCTCACAAAACTACAAATCCCAGGATTCTGTAGGATGGAGCCATGGCAGTTAAAGTGGTGTTAAACTGCATTATTTCTATGGAGTAGATGCACCCTAAAACAGCCAACTCAAAATCAAACTCCATATTATGTTAAATTTAAAATTTAAAAAGGTTTACTGTTTATTTTTAATAAGAAATAACTTTTCACCATTCATAGGGGGTCTAAAATTGTCATTCTTCTAAATGTCCAAAATCCTTTATGAAAAGCTTAACTTTCCATAACCATGTGGGAGACAGAAAATACATACTAAACCACAGATCCTATCCATGACCATTTCATTGTCGTAGAATGATGACAAAAACTTTGGTTCTTACTACAGATTACCTTACTTTTTGTACCGACTGGACATGAAGCAAAGCTTTTGAAAAGAATCTCAGCAGGTGGCATGATATGCGAGCAAACTGGACTTCTCAAGCCTATGCTTGCAAAGTGTGTGTAGGAAATCAAATGAGTAATCCTTCTTATGTTCCTTCTTTTCCTTCCCAATACTTAGTCATGTTATGCAATCATCAGCTACCTCATGAATAGGCATAAACACACTCCCAGTGTAAATCATTAGGATGCAATGCCTAGATCTTTAGAAAAATCCTGTGTGTCATACATTCTGAATTATATTAACTATGCAGAATCCCAGAAGAATTAAGGTATCTTTGATTTGGCAAGATGAGGACCAATGAAAAAGCTATCTGAGCTGCTTTCTTACCACATCTGACTTCACCACCACATCTACATTCTATGTAATTTTGGCAGTAAGCAGCTAGGAGAGTGGAATCAAGACAGAAAGGAGAGTGAAGCTAGAACATACAGGGAAGTGAAGCATGAGGGGATGTGAGCAGATTTGTTACTGTCTTCAGCCCCACAATGATGATGATGATGATGAACTTTACTTATACTCACCTCTTCTACAAAACTGAGACTCAAGGTACTTGACAAATGTAAATATTTACAATAGAGTTAAAATATACAAAAGTTCAACATTAGAATTAAGAGGATTCGATTACAAACAGTCATAAAACATTTTAAAACATGCACCCATATAGAACACAACAACAGAGCAAGTCAACAATATCATAGAAGAGATTCGAACTCAATGGCACAAAGTAAGTGGGAAACCAAGAACTAAATCAATTTATACTCCTTGCTACCTATGGAGATCATTAACTGGATAATCTTTGGAAGTATGTGGCAAAAATTCTCTGTGCAGAAAACGCTATTTTCTGAGCAAAGAAAAAAAAATCAGTGCATTTTTGAAGAAAAAAATTTGTGCCAATATGCACATACCTTGAATATTCTCCTCATATTCTCCATTTTTCATCTATTATGCTGTTGAGCAAGAACTGAAAAACCAGTCTTGCTGAACCCCAAGGCAAGCGCAGAGCTGCAGAAGGAGTCCTGATGTTGTCAAAAACTATTGTTTTCTGTGTTTAAAAAAACACCATGTATTTTTAACTGGGGGAAAAACTGACTCTGGAAATGTTTACTTTCTCACAGCAAGGAGAAAGATAGTACAATTATTCATTCTTGCATGAAAGAATGAAATTTATGAAAGAGTTACATCCTTAGTTGTAAATAAAGGGGAGGCTGGCTTAGACTCATGTTTTCTGGTAGCACTGCATAGCTCAAATTCCTCATTGTCAGCAGCCTCTAGAGACAGAAGTGACTTTGTCACACTTATGATGTTGAAGGAACTACAAGCACCTCACCTTAAAAAGTATCACTACAGTCTGGTGGCTCATTCTTTTTAATGTTAGAAATGTATTTTTTACACTCTGCCTTTTTGGGGGAAGGAGAACTGCCTCCAATTCAAAATGTATATTTGTTTGTGGTCTATTGGCTGTAGTTGTGGACAAGAAATTCTTGTTTACTTCTGAATTACTGTATATACTCGACTATAAGTTGACCTCATGTATAAGTCTTAGGGGCTTTGCAGACTGCCAGAAATAGTGCAAATTGAGTCCACTTTAACTGTCCTGGCTCAGTGCTAGGGAATCATAGGAATTGTATTATTATTTTTCTGAGACATTGAGCCTTCTCTGTCAGAAAGCTCTGGTGCCACAATAAACTACAGTTTCCATGATTCACTGAGTCAGGCCAATTAAAGTGGACTCAATTTGCACTATTCCTGGCAGTCTGCAAAGGCCCTTTGGCAGGTTTTTGGGGCCAAAATTATGGATTTTCATATGACCTGTGGATAAGTTGAGGGTAAAACTTAGGGGCATGTAACATAGGATGTAAAGGATGAAAGAAGAGAAAACAATGCCAAGAAATTTACAAAATTGCAGCAGGCATAACTGTTTATGCTCACGCTAAAGGCTGAATGGATGAGAATGCAAAGAGAGAGTGGTCAGTTATTCCAGGACAGATTTCACTCTTGCCTTTCACCAGGGTTCCTTTTTTTAATAAGAATTAAAGTACAGTACTTACATTGACCCATGGATAAGTCAACTTAGGTTTTTGGGGTCAATTTTTTGACTAAAATTTCTAGACTTATACATGAGAATATATAGTATATATATATATATATATATATATATATATAGTAATTGTTTTCTTCCAAATAGTTGTACATGTGCACACCTGCACATGTTCACACACATAATATTAATGTTAGCATATGAAGGTACAAAATTCTGTCTGATCCTGAAGCTCAACAGGGTCAACCCTGATTAGTACTTGCATGAAAGACTGCAAATGAATGCCAAGTGCTATAGACTGTTTTTCAGAAGAAGCAACTGGAAAAAAACACCTAGAATTCCTTGTCTAAGTATTCCTTGCCTGAGACAACCCTCTTAAATTCATGGAGTCAGCATAAATGGACAGGTGACTTGAAAGCACATACACACAGGTACATATGAGAAATCATCCTGATTTGTTGTAAAGATGTGGGGCAATTTTCAATACTGGTGAAAAGACTTATATACCCTCCAACATTTCACAGATAAAAACCAGGACACTTTGGCCAAGCAACATCACAGTGTGGTAAAAGATGGCACACTTTATTAATGAGGAAGAACACACAAGCTATGAGACACTGCAGCAGTTTGCCTTTTGCTGAGTGTCCCGAGAAGGGCAAGATTCTGTCCCCTTCTCTCCTCCTGCAAAGCTAAGTACAAACTACTTTTGCATTTTGAACTCATTTTGCAGCAACCAAACTAAACTGAAGACAAAGGAGGAAAGTGTGGGGAGAAGGGAGCAAAGCAGCTGAAAAGTGGGATGATATAGGATTAATCAGGGTAGTCCCTACCAAATCTGAACAGTTCATGAATATGGGACTATGACCTATAGTTAGGAAACAGAAGCTTATATGTGATGAATGTGTGTCTCTGAAAATTCAGTCTTGCTGAAGTCTTGGGAAGTTGCAGGCTTCTCCTGGTTTCCAGGTGGGAAGACAAATTTCAGGATAAGTAATGATGAGGAGGAAGTTTGATTGTATGGTGTGAGATGGCTTTAAAGCCCAAGTGCCCAATGTTTCTGCATTCAATACTGGTGCCATGTTCACTGAGTCAACATGAATTTTTTTTGCATATGTGTTGTACTGACACACCAAAAGCTAGGAACAAGAAGAAGGGACTGAGGAGGAACTGGAAAGTGTGTGTCTACTGTACCATTTGGAGCAAGACAGCAAGAAGAATGGCAGCATCTTCACCCAGAGAAATTTTGTTCCATGAACCTGGGCAACAGCAGAGGTATAGTATCTGGCAAAAACTGTCTGTGGGTTGGTGGTGAGTCATCTACAAGCTCCAAAAGTAGCACAGTGCCTGGTAAACCTCCGCATGCACCCGAGATGACTCCTACCCACCACCCATACACATATAATGCCTTTGGTTCAGCAAACACTAAAAACAATTGCTATGTTCTGCATCACACCTCTCTTTTCCTACTTTGGCAGCATAAGAGCAAGACTATTGAAGAAGCTACTGCTACCACTGCCATATTCATCATTCTGTCCTTTTCCTTCTTCCATGGCAGGAACTGGGGGCAGGGCATATGGTGACCTAATATTCAAATTGACAGGTAACCTAAGAGCATTGACCCTCCAGACAAGCCTGTCTCTTTGCCTGCCTGAAAATTGTGTGTGTGTGTGTGTGTGTGTGTGTGTGTGTGTTATGAACACTGGAAGTCTTCTAATTTTGTGGTGTAGGTTCTCCTCTATGGTTCTGAATGGACCCTGTCAGCCATGAGCCTAAAAGTAGCAGATCACGTACCAAGGTACCAATGTATCTGTTTTACATAATAAGCCTTGATGACGCAGTGGTTAAATGCCAGTATTGCAGCCATTATTACAGCCACAATGTTGTGAGTTTGATCCCGGGGCTCCATGGTTGACTCAGCCTGTCATCCTTACATAGGTCGCTAAAATGAGTACCCATCTTGTGGGGAAATTAGCTTACAAGCTGTTAACCACTTAGAGACTATTTAGTTCAGTATGAAGTGGTATAGAAATGTAAATGCTATTGCTATTGCTGTTTTACATAATATTGATTTCGAGAGTACTGCAGGAAATCCATATTGTCTATGCCCTTCTCAGGAGGCTTACCCTTCTCAGGAGGCTCAGTGGGGATAACTGCATCTTCCATCTAAGGGTTTGGACCTGAAATCAAGGAATAGAAAACAGCTGACCTTGCAATTGTAGATACATGTATACATAAGTGTATTTGTACAAAAGTAGTTTCAAGGGGAAAAACTACAAATAAAGAAAGTTGACAGGCAGGATACTAGTGAGAAACATGGGAAAACGGTGAGACAGTTGTTCAAATGAACTATAGAAAAGCTTGAATAAATTTACCTTCTTTTTAGAATGTGCTTTAAACATTGTTTCATATTAGTTGAACATTTCTGAATAGGTTCCAATTTTTTTTTGTTCTGTTATTACTTTGCTCCATTGTTAGCGTGTTCAATTATTTTGTTTTATTTTATTGTAAATGAATATTCTCTTTAACAGATGAGAATTGGCTGTAACAAAGGAAACCATAATACTGATTTCTTTAGCTGCTTTTTCTGGGTACTTTAGAATCCTCATGTTATGGAAATAATTGAGGTAAGTACTCATTTTCTTTATTCACTCACAACAGTAGCACATTCTTTGAGAAAGTCAATTTACAGGGTTGTCAAAGTGGAACCACTCAGCACCATCTGACACTTAACTTCTAACCTCCTGACTATCAACTGCTGTCTTCATTTTGAGCTCTTTAAAAGTAACAGCTTCATTCTGGGTTTTTGCTTTTTCATTTCCTACTGACATCCAGACTATCAAATGAAGGATTGTATTGAGAGTCCCCAACCAGCCCTGCAATACAACAAGGTGGTTCACAATGGCGTGAAGAATTTTAATGCTCTCTCTGCTGGGAACTGTGTCACTGGCCTCATCACCTGCCTGCTGGTCACCAGTGGCTCTAATATTTGGATAGGCAATTCTTAGCATCACCTTTGACAGTTTAACATTGATCTGTCTGTTTAATGCCAGTTTAACCTCATGCCATGTCCTTGTGTATGACAAATCCCACTACCTCTTTGGTTTAAGGAGCTTAGCTTAATGATCCAAGTGGCATAATCCTTCTGATAAAGATGATTAAGACTATGTCTGGAGAGACGAATATATGATTGCTGAAATAAGGCTTTGTTTTGTGTGTATTTTTGAGTTTGAATACAAACTGATTTTCTGGGAGGGTGACTCTCTACCATTACAACAAAGGGATTAGAGCACCCTGGTTAATTCTCAAGCATTTGAGAGGGAAAGTAATAGTGGTGGCTTAAATATAAACAGTAGGTAACTAAAGCTCTGCACATAACATTTTAAAGTTGTAATTTCAGAAACCTTAGTCAATCCAGAACTTTGAAAAAGTTCCTTTTTGGACAAGATCTGCCAGAATCCTGTAACCAGTAAGACCACTGACCATATTAGCTAGGAGATTCTAGAAGATATAGTCCAAAAGAGTATCTTTTCTAATGTCTGAAACAATCAAGCCAACAATTCCCTCCCTTCTAGTCCTGAAACAGGATCAGATAAAATTCTAACTGTGAAGAGTTTGATTAAACATTCACATGTTTAAACAGTAATAGCAGTCAGTGATATAGAAAGAATGGAACCTGACTGTTCCTTAAGAAATGAGTAAACAAAGAAAGCACTTCATAGAAGAATGAAACACCCAAATGCTGTTCTTTCAATATCACTGACTCCCAATATTCAATGTGTTCCCCTTCCTTTCTCCAACCCCAGAAATACTGGCTGTTACCTGTCCAGTATAGACAGGTAAAGCACTATTAAGGCTTCCCAGAGCTCCTGAGCCTTAAATTGAATTAAAACAGTTATTTGCTGCTTCAGCCATTTTACTGCATCCTGATTATCTCAGTTGTGGGATGAGTGAGTACTCTGCTCTTATAGAACTCCAAATTGCTCTGTACCAGTATCTGGTTCTCATGCTGAGGAACCCACTAGTTTTCTCTCAGGATTTTTCTTTTCTTTGTATAGCAAAATAGTGTGATTTGTCTATCTGTAGCATTGTTTTGTACCTCTCTTTCACTATGTCAAAACAAAAAGGGAGAGGAAACTGGTAATTACTCAGGAAGCATCTGATCTACATTACTGGTTCAAAATAAACACCTTCACCAGTGATCTAGATTGGCTACTTAGGGCCTTTACAGACTGCCAGAAATAATGCAGCTTGAGGCCACTTTAACTGTCCTAGCTCAGTGCTAGAGAATCATGGGAATTGTAGTTTTTTGTGAGACATTGAGCCTTCTCTGTCAGAGAGCTCTGGTGCCACAATAAACTACAGTTCCCATGATTCCTTAGCACTGAGCCAGGACAGTTGAATTGGCATCAAGCTGCATTATGTAATGTCTTCTGGTGTGCCCCAGACTACCTTAAGAGCCAGTCCCTGGACTAGATAAAATAGGCACATTAGGCTTCTGATCAGGGTGCAAGAAAGATTGTTTCCACCCCCTCCCACCAGTGAGCAAGGGTGCAACAAGTATTTGTGACCAGCATTCTGCTTCTGATTGTCACATGGCCTCTACAGACTGGCCCAAAGGGCCAGCCTGGAGGCAGAGATGGGGCAAGGTAGCTGCATGCCAGCCACCCAAGCCTCACGCCAATGGCATCCTGATGCCGTGCGTCATTACGGACAGCATGTGGCATCAGGGCATCCTCCCAGCACTGCTCTTTTCGGGACAGAAAAAGGGGGGATTGGGGCCACAGCGTGGGCTAGCTGTGGCCCCAATCCACTACTTTCCAGGGAGGCTCTGTGCCACCTGTGCAGCCCACCACAGTCTCACCTGGTAGTGTGAGGGGATGGAAACATCCTCCTTTTTGCACCCGATAGGAAGCTGGACCTCTTTCTCCAAATCTGGTGGCCTCAGATGGCATTTCCATAGGTAAACAGTAAGACCACATAGTCTTACTGAATTCAGAAAACAGTGATACCTTTATTGGCCAATCAAAATGCACAATATACTTGTTGCAAGCTTTCAAAGCTCCTCTGGCTTCTTCATCAGGCAAGATGTTACAAACCAAACAGGAGGAAAAAATGGAGGTGTTAGTCAGATGCTTGCATTTGATGTTTCCATTTTGATGTGCGTTTTGGTTGGCCAATAAAGGTAACACTGTTTGGTGGATTTTTGTTTGAATTTACTAAATGGCCAACACAACTACCCCTGAATGTTTATTGGATTCAGATCAGCTATAGAGCTATACATTATGAATCCATAACCGCAATACTGAATTCTGGCCCTTATTTTTTAAAAATAAAATAAAATAATTGATTCTAAAAATCAGGAATCACAATTTCATAAATGTACAAGTACACTTTTTTTAAAAGATTGATTGGATATTTTTTTTTTATTTAAAAAGCTTAGTTGAACTTCATCTTTCCCTCACATCTCTTCATGGGTATATCATGCTCAGTGGTGGGGGTGTTAGAACATAATAGGATATACTCATAGAACATAGACACCACTGAAGATCAGCTGAAATTCCACTTGTAGACTGCAGCTCATGAGCAATTATGAGGCAGCTCTAGTAACCACTGATGCAAAAGATATCCAGTTTAGTTCTGTGGAGTGTGCTAAACCCTGCCAAAGACACAGTTGTTATATGCAGTTGTCTGCTCATTTTCTGTATTATTCTCTGTCGAGTTATTTTAATTTAAGAACTGTTTCTTCTTTCTATGCTATAGTTGCATATGAAGTGTTTCCCCCCTTTTATACTCCATTTTGGTAATTTAAGACACAGTTAGTTGTGCGTAGTTATTGGTCCAAAGACTGAAACCTACATCCACCTTGGGGTTTTTAAATAAATATATTATTAGATGTAAAACAACATAATATTAACCATATGCAATGGGCAAATACATGACAAATTATGCCACAATGAATCTGCTAATCTTCTAATAGCACACAACTCTTGGTTGCTTTTCCAGTATCAGACTAACATCACTACACCTCTGGAAACTGTTAAATATAAACAATGAATACCATCCCATTATTTCACAAATTTCACAAACTCATTTGCTAAAATTCAGACTAACTCACTTGCACTTTGTTCTCATTGAAATCAAAAAAGCCTTAAGTCATAATTTTGTTGTTAATTGCTGTCAAGTTGACTTCAATTATGGCAACCCTATGAAAGAGAGACCTCCAAGTCACCCCTGTCATCAACAGCCCTGCTCAGGTTTTGCAGACTCAGGACTGTGGCTTCATTGACTGAATCTATCCATTTGTAATGTGTTCTTCTTCTTTACCTCCTCAGTAGGATCTTTTATCTTACTAAGCATTAGTGTCTTTTGTAGTGAGTCATGTCTTATTTTATTTATTTCATTTCATTTCTATGCCACCTTTCTTCCAGAAAGGGACCCAAAGTGGATCACAGATAAAATTGTTCATAATATTTTACAATAAAAATTTAAAAACAATTATATGTCTTATGATATGTCCAAAATATGTTCAAAATAGGACAGTCTCAGTTTAGTCATCTTGGCTTCTAGAGAGAGTTGAAGCTTGATTTGATCTAGGAACCATTTGTCTGTCTTTTTAGCAGTCCCCAGTATTATTTATTTATTTATTTCATTTACGTGCCACCTTTGTCCCAGAAAGAGATCCAAGGTGGCTCACAGATAAAATCAGTTAAAAAGTTTACAATAAAAATTTTAAAACAATCAAAATCATTTCACTAAACCAATGCTTTGTGCATGATACGTTAAGCATACAAGTTTAACAGATAGGGTGATAAAATGCAGCTTTGCCACATCTCAAGTATTGCAATGTTTATATGTCCCATCTCTTATTTTACTATGTCTAGCTTCCGCTGATTCATTCTTCTCACATTTCATGTTCCTGTTGTGTAGCCTTGGACTTTCTTTTCACCTCTGAGCATATCAACAGCATTCAGCTTGAGTCCAGTTGCCTCATTTGCCACAGCACTATTGCAATAGTCCTGTTCTGTACCCATGCAGCTCATGGAGTACCATCTGACCTGGGAGTTTAATCTTCAGGCATTATCTCTTGTTTCATTTTGGATTAGCTCATTATAGGGTATTTTGTGTGTGTAATAAAAGAGGTTTACCATGACTCCTTTTTCACACTATTAACAAGCTTAGTTATGATGCCACTGCCATTGTCTCTGAGAGATCCTCTACCAGTGTCATCCCCTACTACTATTTCTGCCTCATAGCTGTTTGGTACATTTAGTGTGGCTCCACAGCAAAAGCCTATCTGACATGGGAGACCCTACTAGCAGCACTCCTTCCATCAGCATACCCCTTGCCTCACAGGAGGAAGCAATCCCAACACCCTGGAAGGGAGGTGCCATTGGTGGGAAGTCATAATTACTTGACTCATCAATTTCTCAAAGAATGTTTTCAGCTAAGGTAGTTTGGATCCAGCTGTATAATACTATAAAAAAATAAGATATTGCTAGAAACTACAATCATAGTGCATCACTAGAGGTCTCTGTATAGCTCACAAATAACAAAGAGAAAAGCCAAATGTAACAATTACATAGTATGTTACAGCACTGAGCTAAGAGTATTGTCACAGATTGTGTTTGTTTAAGGATAGATTATTGTGAGAAGAACTTTTGGCTAGAGAATTTGAGAATGTAGTAGTTTTAGCTAGATTTATCACAGCTAACAGGGCTATGTGTCAGTTTATATGCAGCCTCAAGGATGAATTCGTATCAAAGTCCCCAAGTTCCAGAAGCAAGGAAAGAAAACATCCTCAAGTTTTGTGTTGATAAATCATTGCATTCCTGCTGTGTTAATTCAAATGCACTGAATTGTGAAATTTAGCTAATATAATTAATCCAGCAATATTGTAAATCTGCCACAGACAGATAACAGGCGAATATTAGCTCCACAGTTCTGCAGTATGGCAAAAGCTAATAAACTGTGGGGACCTCCACAATCTACTTTATTAGTTTCCAGACAAAAGTTATACAAGTTACATCTCTCAATTCTGGAAGATTTGGTGCAATTGATTTAGGGACTACCTGTAGAGGAAAGATACACAAATATAACACAGTGTCTAACAAACAAAATATTGGTGTTTTTACCAACAATGATCTTCTAGATGTTTAAGGCAGAACATTAGTGCCTGCAGTTCTCTGTGTAATTTTTTTTCAATTCAGTTATCAGATCAGCCTTTTATATTAACTAAAACTGAAAATATATCAAAATAATACCAAAAGAAGTAACAAATAAGAGGTAAGATTGAAGCTACAAAGCTTTTGCCATCCAAAGAGATTATTTAGGATTTTTCTCATATGTTTTCTGAATGGTGGTTGGATGTCATGAGAAAATAGTTTCCCCCTTTCTTCCTTTCCCTCTAAGCAAGGGTTGCTTTAAATTTTATTTTCTGTCAGAATTGTCTTTTCTTCTTCTTCTCTTTATTCTAAGGGTGTCATTAGACAAAATTTGATAGATCCACTATCTGTTCTCCAACTTATTTAATTCAACTCTAGGGCCTGAGTCACTAAGATCCAAGAAAAAAGGAAAACAGCAAGCACAGAGTGCAAAGTATGACAAAAGCAAGACAGATTATGGATCAGTTATGAAGCAGATTGTGAAGTAATTAGTAAATAGCAGAAGATATTTTTATACTTAGACTGCAGCATCCACAATAGTCCCCATTAACCAGTCAAAGTGTCAAAAGACCAGATCCTTCCATCCCTTTATGTACATGTTACTTTATATGACAGTCTTGTTAGAAAATGTTCCTAGCTGGTGAGTCTTAATATTATCTTAGCTAAGTCAAAACTAGTCCTTCTAGGTACAGAGGCCAGTTCAGCTTTAATCCTCAGGCTGCCTGGAAACTAAAAATTGCTATCAACTCACAGAAAACTAAGTTTATATGGAAAATGTGCAAATGGATGAACACTGAAAATTAATTTGCAGACTTACATTTAGTCATCTATTTTATTCTGTGGTACTGAGGACTGTGCCCATCGAGATCACTGAAAATTGAAGCAAATCTACCAATCCAGGGTTGAACAGGAGGTTTCCCATGGAGCAGTCTCCCTGTATAAGGATTGAGCTTTCCATTGTCATGCTTTCTACCCAAGAAGTGTTCTGCCCATAGGAGAGCCAAAACCATGGGTAGGGAGCTGAAGTAGTTGTAGACTTGCAGTTATACCTGCCTCCACAATCTGAAAGTTTGCAATCAGACACGAAAAGAACCCCATGACCTTCCATAACCTTGAAAGTGATTGTTTCTCCACCATGGACCTCCCGCAACTCCTACTATAGGAATCCCATGTGAGTTGAAATTTTCTCAAACCTGACTCTTCCCTGATTTGGGTGATTAAATCAGAGCATAGAAGTGTTACTCTTTTGCATGAGAACTCCAGGAATTCCCTCCCAACATAGCCACTAACACTTACATTTGATTGTACTCACACCCATTGATTAAAATCCAGACCTTTTTTTAAGCCTTAGAAAGTTAACTACTCCCATCATGTGTCAATGGCATACTGACAACATTGTTTGTCAGCACTTTAATTGCCCTGGCTCAATACTATCAAATTCTGGGGATTGTAGTTTTGTGAGTCATTTAGCCTTGTCTGTCATGGAGCTTTAGTGCTGCAACAAACTAAAAATCCCAGGATTCCATAGGATGGAGTCATGGCAGTTAAAGTGGTTTCAGACTGCATTAATTCTGCAGTGTGGCAGCAGCCTTAGAGTGCATTTACAATGTAGAAATAATGCAATTTGACACCACTTTAAATGCTATAGCTCCAGCCTATGGATTCCTAGGATTTGTAGTTTTATAAGGTCTTTAGCTTTCTCTGTCAAAGAGTACTCATAAAACTGCAGATCCCAAAATTCTGTATAATTGAGCTGTGGCAGTTAAAGTGGTGTCAAACGGCATTATTTCTAAAGTGTAGATGCGCCATTAGATGTAAGTCCCACTTTAAGAGGATTTTCTCCAAGGTAAATGGGTGCAGGACTGTAGCTTTAATCAATAATGTGTTGACTTTTCATGTAGGACATTGAGGTTCCAATCATCTTTCTGCCTTGAGGTTTCCTTGTTCTGCCTTCAGGCAGTGCACTGGGTGCCTTGAGCATCCCACTTTCACTCCATTTAAACTACTGTATAAGTTAGTTGTTGTTATAAATGAGATAATAATTGGAAAAAGCACTGAATGAGCAAACTGAAAGGAAATAGAGAAATTATAAATAATTAGTGGTTGAGTCAGAACTCCTTGGTCAAAGCTTTCTATAGAATATTTATACCAGAATCCTTGAGTTAATTGGAGTTGAATTTATCTGACTGAGGGCTATAAAAAACATGGCACAAAATGAAAAATGGAAGACCACCCTGACATCAGGGACTGAATAACTCAATGTATTATTGATAGCCTACAGAGGCTTTTATCTCCAAGTCATTAACATTTTGAATCAATCCTATATCAGAAGGAACCTAAGGTCATTAACAGCATTTTAAATTTGTTTTTGCTCTAACAGAAAGATTTCATTTACTGTTCTTCCTGTCCCACACAAAGACCTTCCAAATATATATTTTTTTCTTTACCCAACTGTTCATATGAATCTGTTTGTTTTGACAGGGTGGCATACAATGTTAGATTCTGAATTCTTCAGTGGATACCAAAGCACAAAGTATGTGCAATACTTATCCACTGAAGAGTTTTTCTGCATTTATATAGTCACTTCTTTTTGCAGCATACACAGAAATATGGAGCTAGTCCTTTCTAAAATGAACCTCTTTGGCCAGGCTTCCATCTATTGATCCTTCTTTCTCTATTGGCTTTTAATACTCATAATACTCTGTTTTATGGGGACAGAAACTGAGACACTTTTTCAGACCACCATAGGCAAAATTTAGGGATTTAATGATTTTACAGATTGTTTTGGTGATATCCATTATGAAAAGCCTTATATAGGTTAGATCTAGGCTCTCTCACATACTCTATTTCTCTGTATGAGACTGAGATCCTCACAAGAGGTCCTTCTTTCAGCCCCACCGACTTCACATGTACAGTTGTTCAAAATACAAAATAGGGCCTTCTAAGTAGCTGCCCCTTGGCTCTGCAATTCCCTTCATAGAGAAGCCAGAATGGTCCCCTTCTTGAAGTCCTGCAAAAAATCAGGAGGCAAACAGTGTGTGATTTTTCCAACAAGTTTTAACAGCTGAAGGTTTTTAAGGAAAGGCTTTTAGGAGGGTCTGTATTGTTTTAAATTGCACTGTTTTAACTGCTTTTTATCCTGTTTAAGTGTATGTTTTATGTTGTTTTAATATCATTAATGGTTTAACATTCCATTTGAAGAGGGTCACTATAATGAAGGTACATAACAATAAAGGCACTCTTCTTACTTGCAGCATTTATCTCAATCTGGTATGGCCCCATGACCTTATGTCTAAACTCTCTGTAAGCAGTTAATCCAGACCCAGCCTGTGTGATGAGAAAGAAGAGGAGAATGAAGAAAGGGGAAGACCAGAAGGAGAGCCAGTGTGGAAAGAGGGTGCCAGAAAACAGTGGTGCAAAAGATGGTGACAGAAGAAGGAGAAACACTGGTTTGGCCTTATTGTCCATTTTTTTTCATCTGGCTCTGCCTAGTACCACCTTCAGCCTTGCTCAGCTGCAGAATATCCCCCGCAACTAATTATGCCAGCATATGCCCCCCAGTGAACTGAAACCCCTCAAAAGTGAAAAAGTTGATTAATTCTGCTCTAAACATTTACTGCCCCTTTTGAAACCTTTTGCATTTTATGCCTCTGTAAAAACAGTAGAAGGTATTTCCTTCCTCTTGAAAGGATGTTTCTGTTTCTATTTGGGTCCCACAGAGGGCTTTCTGCCTGCATGTGACTATCCATCAAAAATGACATTATCAATTGCATTATGCACAGCTATATAGAAGAAAAATAACCTTGTTTATTGTTGCTGTCATTCTTGCTTGTATCACTCTCAGTACATACTCCTAGTTACAATTTTCTCCCCTGCTGCAATCTGATAGGGCTAAACAAGAAAGTCAGCTTTGAAAAGTGGTTATTCCAATAGTCCTTTCTTGAGTATAATACTATTTGACCTACACCTTGGACTTTGAAAGAAAAGAATAGATTTGAAGTGTGCAGGAAAACATGAGCACTGAATACTAGAGCCATGAAATCTAAAGGCAAGTATATTATACAAATGAAAGACAAAGGGTCTCCATTTTGCAAGACATCAACAAAGTAGAGCTTTCCACCTAAATTATCATTCAGGCCTTCCTTTCACTGTGGTAAAAACAACAAACTCCTCTGATTTAATGGCAGCCCTAGGATCTGCCTTTCTTACCCTCCCTTGACAAAATTCTTCTCCAGGGCAATGAGAGAGATTGAGCTGTACATAGATCCAATTGCATGCTACTGTCTTTAAAGTAACAGTCTTTTAGAAAGTAACATTTGTTGGAAGTAATTGGTAGTGCAGTGTGCATTGTCATTCCTACATTCCTCCCTGCATCCTATCTTTCTTTCTCTTTGGAAGGGGCTTGCCATGTGAATGAAAAGGATGCTTCTGTACAATGCCTGAACAAGGGTGGCGTGCCTTTTGGTAAAAGCTCGTCTCATCCCAATGTGCCAACTCTTTCCAAAACTTCCTTCAAAAATTAATACAACACAAAACAATAGGTAAACTAGAGTTTACTAGCATGAAGTCAGCATGCATGAATGGATGGGGATGCAAAGGAAAAGTGCTCATCTATGTTTCTGGACACACAGCACTGATTTTTCTCTTCTGTGTTGTGCATCCAGCTATAGGGAAAGAACTGGACACTTCTCTGCCACATACTACCTGGATCTCCATCAGACAGTAAGTGAGGGAAGGTAGGGTGCAACAGCTAAAAGATTGGTTGGGGATAATGAAGAAAATACTATGTACTTCCACCTGGAAGAACTTTATGCTTTGTTTACCTACTCCAGAATCTGTTAACTATTAAAGGTATAGCAGCCCTGTACATAATTCAAAGCTATCATTGTCCCCTAGGTTGTGTATAATTGTGAGGTGAAATAAGAGTTTTATATTTCCTAAGTAACAAGAGATGCCTTTTTATGTAGGCGCTTTGCAATGGTTGTCTTTCTCTTCAAGATATTTATTTCAGTACAGTGGATTTCTTCTGATATCAAATTGTTCTGTGTCCAGGCAAAAAGATATATGGTACCCATACTTGAAGAATTCTCCATTGCTTGAATCCAGAATTGCAGAAATAATACAAAGGCAGAAGCAGTTGCCCCTATAGCATGCTTCCAGTCATAGCAGTTTTGCAATAAGATCATAAAGTTTGGACTTGCAATTCAACAATATCTGATGGCCTACTACATGATTCTCATCCTTGGTGTGCATGGATTTCTTACATGGCACTCTCCTTCACTACTATCTCCACTACTATTATGTTTTATTTTTCGTAACAGTTAAACAATACTATTCATGACTAATGCTAGTGCTTGGCCAACAGTTGGATCTATCTGCCAGTAGCCTGTCACCCATGAAAGGGACTGGTGCCCAACCTCATTTGTTAGTCCATGTACTATTTGCTTTGTACAGTGGTAAAGACAGCAAGTTCTACACATTACAAATACAAGAGTCTTTTTAAATTTAAAGTATTACATTGTTTATATTATGATAGTTGATAAATATGTTCTCAAATTCTCCAAACATCTTGTTATGGTAGATTCTTCATTTCTGGTTTAAAAAAAAGCCTATGCTCTTCTTCTAACACTGATTTTAATTAGATTTCAGTTTATTCATCATCTTTGTTATTGATCATGGATGGTCTTCATTTTTGCTACTACTGTTCCTAAAATATGGGGTTTGAGTCTCAGTATTGGAGAACAGATGGGATATAAGTGAAAATCATCATCGTCGTCATCATCATTCATCATCATTATCATCGAGTTCATTCCAACATATTCAAGAATGAATCAATTTATCCTTTTAAAGAAGCTTGAAAGTTTAAGGATGCTGGATCAGCTTGAGCAGAGATTAGCAGCACATGAGACTTGCACTAAAGTAAAAATTATTTTGCAGAAGGTGTGAATTCCATTAAGAAACAGCACCCAGAGAATGATCATGCCGAAAGCTAAAGTGCAGTATAATTTATGCAAAAGATTGGTTTTACTCTTTACTAAGAAAGAGGAAATAATACTAATCAAGATGTATTTAGAAAAAAAAGACTTCAAATGGATGGAATGGAGCTTTTACACACATATGATTAACTCTTGGGACATGCTCATTTAGATCTTTGTTCAGCAAAATATCCTTCTTTTCATTCTTTACTTTGACCTGACAATGATGTTCTTGCAGGTTCTAATCATTTTAGAAGATTTCAGAGCCAAATGATAATGGCTAATACAAGTTATTTTCTTTCCAGCATTGCTGTTTTCCTGTTAGCTTTCCAGAATAAGGTTCTTCACAGATGTTTCATTCCATCTGTCCAGCCTCCAATTAAGTAGTTTACCAAAGATTAGATTTTATAATTATCTGCCCGAAGAACTGGATTACACTAAAACTAAAATATATAGGCATTTCTGAAAGAAAAACAAACAAACAGATTTATGAGTTCATTTGTCTCCTAAATATCAAAATATACAAATGTAAATTTATGTTACATATAAATACCATCATATCTCTGCAGTTTTGTAAATCTTAATTGAAAATTCCACATTTTGTCCATACTAATTCTTTTAAATACTGGCATCATGAAATGAACCCTCATGCATTATGATCATATACAACAAAATAAAATTTTGGACACATCCATTGAGAAGTGATCAACCTAGTCCAATGAGCACTTAAAGTAGAGTACTTGGATGTAAACTAATATCCTTGTCATTCATTAATCCTTTCAACATGGCATATCTAATGCAACTGTGCATATAAATAAGAGGAGAATTGTGATAGCAAGCATGGCCCATGTCCTTGGCCTATGAATGCCCAATATACTGGGTTTTTTAAAAAAAAAAAAAAAAAGCAATGCACATACAGTTTGCATTCAAAAAGCCTACTCATAGATAAGTGATTTTAGTGGAACATAGGAGAGTACTGTATGAGGATTAGGATGACATGTTCAAATTGTTTTATTGTGCCAAACCTCTTGTCCTGCTATGCTAACTTTCTTAAATTATTTCTCCCAGAAGCCTCTGCAGCTTCAGCTGATGCTACATTTTTAAAAAATATTTATTACATAAACACAAATATACAAATATGCATGATGACACGCAAATACATATACACATTACATATAACTACTTAACACATAACTAGACAAAAACACATTAAAAAAAGATTTAAATTCTATCTTAACTTACTCTTGATGTTCCTTCCAAATAAATGAGTTGTTGCCTTTAAATCACGTCTATCTCTATCACTATCCCCAAATACAGTGTATACATAGTTTTATCTACATCTTCATACTTAGATCACCAACAAGAAAAATTAATTTTGTCTTCTTAATCTAGATATCTTAGTCATAAATTTTTTATTTCCCATATTTTATCTAGTTATATTTTATCCAATCCCATTCTATATCACTTCATTTCTAATCCCATCTCAATCTCTTACAATTCAATTCCTAACAATCTATACTTATAACCTCCCAATACTTCTTAAAACTAATCCAATCTTTTTTAATCTTGTCTTCATCTCTATCATTTAATAAACCGGTCAAAATATCAGACTCCATGGCTTCCCATATTTTACTTCTCCATTATTCACATTTGGGACTGTTGGTTTCTTCCAAAAACTAGCATACAATACTCTACCCACAGTCACCATATAAAGTAACACCCGTCTGTTTTCTTTTTCAAAAGTTTTTTCAAGTACACCAGTCATATTGAGTAAGAAAAACCTAGGGTCTGTAGGTATATCTCTTTTGTATATTTCCACTATTATATTTCTTATTTGACTCCAATAATGCTGGGCTTGCGCTCAACCCCACCACACATGATAGAACGTGGCCTTGGGTTTGCCACATTTCCAGCATTGGTCCTTATCCATTTTATACATCTTATTCAATCTATCTGGGGACAAATACCATCGAAAAGACATTTTAATAAAATTCTCTTTATAGTTTTGACAGCTAGTAAACTTATTGGTATCGTACCAGGCCTTTTCCCACATTTCTAGTTCTATGGGCTCCCCAATATCCTGGGCCCATTTTATCATAGTGTATTTTATTCTTTCCTTTTCTAAAATCCTTTTCTGTAATATTCTATAATATCTAGAAATATGCCCTTTATTCTTATCACTAAAGACTTCATCCAGTTCATTATTTCTATTTGTAATGCCTATATTTTTCTTATCAATTCTAAATCTTTCTTTCAATTGACCATATAAAAACCAATTTTCCCTAATTTCTTCACTCAATTGTACCCGTTCTTTCATTGATTCACCTGTTCCTCCTTTCCAGTTAATCAGTTCTTTATAAGTTGCCCATGGTACCTCTTGATTTTTATACCTGCCAAAAAAAGCCTCCTGAGGGGAGGTCCAACTAGGTATTTGCCTATAGAAAACATCTTTTACTTTTAACCATGATTTTAGCAATGCATTTCTTAAAAAATGATGAGAGAAATCCTTATTGTTTTTCAACTTATCATATAACATGTAGGCATGAAAACCGTATTTCAAACCTGATCTTTCCAGTTCTAAAACTCTATCGTTCTTTAAAGTGACCCAATCCTCCAGCCAATTCAAACACGCAGCTCTGTAGTATGTTTTAAGATTTGGAAGGCCACATCCACCTTTTAATTTCTCCTCTGTTAAGAGTTTCCACCCTATCCTCGCTTTTTTCCCCTCCCATACAAATTTTAAAAGTTCTCGTTGCCAACTATCTATATATTTTTCATCATTTATAATTGGTAAGTTTTGGAACAGGTACATTACTCTCGGCAGTACATTCATCTTTATAGCTTCGATCCTTCCTAAAAAGGAGAGCTGTTTAGATGGCCAAACAATCATATCGTTCTTGATGTCTTCCCAACACTTAATGTAATTATTTCTAAATAAGTCTATATTCCTTTTGGTGATATATATCCCTAAATATTTGACTTTCTTTTCAATTTTAAACCCAGAAATTTGTTGTAATTCCTCTTCTAGCTGATGCTACATTTTCAACATCACTGGTGTTGAACTTATGTAGCCTTGGCATCTGACTATGCTTATCATCACCACATGCTTGGCACAGCCTTGGGATATAGGGGGTGAACCATCTGTTAAGACACATCCCTCACTTGTTAAATATAAATATACTGTTTATCAAAATAAGTATCATTAGTAGCTTTACTCTGATTCTAGGCATGCCACCCAGTGCCAGACTAGGACCTCATTTGGCTTGAATTCCTAGCTTTATTTATTTATTTATTTATTTATTTATTAAAAAGGGGGGGAGTAAGTTTCTAGTCTGTGTAGAAGCCAAGGTATAGGAGGCCACTGTTCTGTCTAAAATAAATAAGTCCATCTGGGAGGTTCAGGCATGAGAGAGGTAAGAGTGGTTGATGTGAACACTAGTGCACAAGAAGCAAGGGAGAGGTGCACTGTGAGAGTATAATATGAGGCAAAGGAGAGCACGTTGTAAGCAGCAGTGCAGAAAAAACAAGGGGTGTGCCACAAAGGTGTGAGGTGAGGCAAGGGACAGAGTAAAAGAGACAGAAGAGCAAGGGATCTAAGGGGCAGAGTGTAAGGGAAGAGCATGCTGTGAGTGAAGGGTGAGGTATGCAATTGTTTCAGTAGGAAAGGGGGAGAAAGCACATGGTGTGAGTACTAGGGTGCAAGAAAAAAAGTGAGGGGTTCACTGTAAGGGTGAAAGGGGACACAATGGAGAGATAGACACACACATCTTACTCGTCTGGAGGGGCTTCTAGTTGCGCTGACCATTTTGGGACAAGAGACACCTAATTGGCTAAGCGTGCATGAATTCCCACCTTATATAAATGAAACTGCTTTGCTTAACCAATCAGATTTTCTGTATGGGGTTGTTATGCATGCTGGGAAATCTCGTGAGACATGTAAGTCTCACGAGAGTTGTTGCTGGATTTTAGGGCTACAAAGTCCTGCGCTGCCACATGGTGGCAGCCATTTTAGAGCAGCAGCCGAGCGACCCAACCCGCCCACCCTTTTTCCAGTGATTCGAAATAATTTACTCTCCGGCTTCTAGCTGGTCGCCTTCGGGGGCTGGGGGGGAATTTTTTCCCAGGGATTGGTTCCTTGGGTTTTTTGCCCTCCCTGAGTATGTTAATAGATTGTTTGGTATGGGTTGTTTACTGGGAAAGCAATTTTCTTATAAGATTGGTCAAGTAATTGTGACTTTCCATTAATTTATGACAAGCTGTTGGTTTTGAACTTTGAATTTGCTTTGTCACAACTGGGGATCTCAGGGTGTCAGAGTTAATGGTGGTATTACAGCTGGGGCGGGCAAGGACCCCCCCCACACACACACACACAGGGGAATAATTTGGCTAATTACAATTAGTTGGGGTTAATTAGGCTAAAAAAAATAAAAAAATGGGGTAATGACATCAGCTGTTATTTCTATGACATCATTAAAAATTGTTACATCATCAAATTAGATATGACATCACTTCCGGTTCAGGAGGGCTAAAGTTAATTTGTTGTAATTTGCATGCTTTGTCACATGATGTGAAGGACCACCCACTTGGGTTGGTTACACCTTCACATACACATGTGGCAAAGCATTATATGTTTATTGTAATTGTTTGATGTTATGAGACCCTGTACAGCAAATAAAGTTGTGGCCAGTTTATACCCAAAAGAGGCGTCTGTTGTCCTTTGTGCCAGTGCAAAGTGATGTAGTAAAGGAGTGACACATAGCTAGGGCATAAGGTGAAGCAAAGAGTGAGTATGAGGGAAGGGAGGAGGTTAAAGAAAGGGAGAGAGGGTGAGGGGTGCAGTGTCAAGGTGCAAGAAGCAGGAGGGGTAAGCATGATGGAATGCAGGGTGCAAGGGAGGGTGATCATAGAACTGTAGGTTTGGAAGAGATCCCAAAGGCCATCAAGTCCAACCCCCTGGCATGCAGGAATACACAAACAAAGCAGCCCCAACAGATTGCCATCCAGCTTCTGTTTATAAACCTCCAAAAAAGGAGACACCACCACACTCAAGGCAGCATATTCCACTGTCGAACAGCTCTTACCTAATGTTGAGGTGGAATCTCTTTTCCTGTACTTTGCATCCATTGCTCCATGTCCTAGTCTCTGGAGCATCAGAAAACAAGCTTGCTCCATCCTCAGTATGACATCCCTTCAAATTTTTAAACAGGGCTATCATATCACCTCTTAAACTTGTCTTCTCCAGGCTAAACTGACTCAACTCTCTAAGTCACTCCTCCTAGGCCATGGTTTCCAAACTTTTAACCATTTTGATCACCCTCGTCTGGACGCACTCCAGCTTGTCCACATACTTTTTGAATTGTGATGTCACAAGGTCAGAGAAGGGATGTGGAAGGTAGGAGATGCAGAAGCAGAGGACAGACAAGAGGGAGGAGCCTGGCAAAAATACAAGGTGAATCCATGAATGGGGAAGAATGGGATGTGACAAGTTAGGAATACAGCAAAGGAGGCAAGGCAGGAGCAGCTGAAGTCCACCAACAAGAGGAGAACAACACAATCAATTCCTCCAGTGTTCTTCTTACTGAGGCATCCATCTCATGAGATTACTCTGAAGAAAGAAAGAACTAGGAAAAGACAAGTGGAGAGTGAGGGGGGAAGCAGACGGGCGGCCATGGGCCGCCCCGGGAAGCTGTGGCATGGGGCCGAGGTATCCCCACACCTCAGCCCCACGGCGCAGCTTCGCCGCCCCTGGAAGGAGCGCTAAATTAGCACTCCTTTCACAAGTCGCCAAAGGTGCGCCGCAAAAGGCTGCCGGCACACCTTTGGCGACTCTTCTGCTGCAGCGTGTATGGACGCTGCAGCGGGAGGTCCTCCTCGGAGTGCTGGCCATGCAGAGGGCTGGCTGCTCTGAGGACGACTTGAGGAAGGGGTTGGGGCGCCCACCGTGCGGCTGCCCCTCCCCTTCCCTGCCCCCAAAACGGCCCTTTTGACCGTCTGCTTCCCCCCTGAGTAGACATAAGCTTATTAAGGTAGATACTGGTTGTGAATCTTTAGGTTTCAGGGGAATGGATCCAAAGAATTATAAGGAAAAGACAAAGTCTTGTTTAGATGACTAGTCTCATATTTATTTGTCTTGGTATAAGGTATGGTAGAAACATTACAACTCCTTACTCACACATGTGTCCTATTAAATTAAACAAGCATAAGGGAGGTTTACCATTAAGTAAAGAATAGAAGCTACAGTGGTGAGGTGTAGAAAGTATTTATGTCAAGAAGTACAAGAATCAGTGGCGGAGGGGGATACATCTGCCATGTTGGGTTGGCACTTAATTTGTTTTGTTGTTTTTCCTTTCATTAAGGATACCTTTTAAATTTTCAAGGGGGGCTGTGTTAGTCTTTGCAGCAAAGACAACAGGATCTAGTATCTATCTGTAGCTACCCAATAGTTTATTGTACGCTTTCTATGGTAATCCTAAAGTTAGTCTTAAAGACTAATTATGCTTTGTATTATACTCTGTACATCTGCAACAGTCTTGAACTCAGTGCAAATTTACCTGTACATTGTCTTGACTTTCTTTTAGCTGGTTTGACACGTTTACACTTGGGGAGGGTTTTCTCCCATTCTATGATTTTCATCAATGACTACAATTTTTTTCTATTAACTGTTACAATATTGTTTTAATGTGGGGAAGGGATTTTTTAGTTGATTATTTTCTTGACCATATGTGTTGTGTATAGAGATTTCAGATGAAAATATGCCACTGGCACCAAACTGAATCATGGCTGTTCTTGGGGTTTTGTTGTGTATCTTCTACCATATTTGTGTATGGCACAAACACAATTATTTTTAGAATCTTGTTCACAAGGGAAATACCATATTTCTTTCACAGCAAGAGATGGGAATAACACAAATCCCTGTAGGAACATATGGAGACTGAGAGCAGTAATAGCAACATTTCTATAAAAGGATAGTGAGGGGGCTCCTGAAATCAAAATACTCTCTGGCAATAAATGTGAGGCAGTAAGCATTTCAAGACAGGTTGCAGAATAATCAGATTAGGAAAGGAAAGATAGTGTAGGAGTTAAAGCAAAAGTTTTCAGGCAGAAAAATAGAGGTTTTAAATGCTTTACATCTATAATTAAGGCTCTGCTCATTAAAGTTTCACACATATTTTATCTACATTGGCCATCAAAAGAAAATAAGTATTTGGAAAGAAAAGAAAAGAAAAATTAACACACAGCATGCATGTCACAAAAAACCCTACAGTATTGTAGAAACATAAATGAATACTTAGATATTTAAATGAAACCATAGAATTGGTAGGGTGCTGCTCAAGAAAATTCAAGCAAAAAGCAAGAGGAATAAAAAATAAGTCATACCAAAGAATCCTACTGGAACAAAGTCTGGGTAAGAGCTTGAGAAAATTACTTTTTTCAACTACAACTCCCAGAACCCCCATAAAGACTGACAAGTCTGGGAACTATGGAACAAAAACCCATCTCTTCCAAAAGTAGGTTCAGTAAGTTGACTGTATAGCAGAAGAAACAATTTGACAAAGCAAAGCAAACATTTAAAAGACAATCTTTTTTCCAACCCCAAATCTCAAGGACAGATATTGATTATGAATTCAAAAACTATACAGCACTATCATGTGCTATTTTCAGTGCAGAGACCAATACAATGCCACAAAGCTTCTATTAAATAAGATGGAGAGTAACAGGATGCTCAGTGGAAGAAGGCATAGAAGGCCTATGTCAAGGACAAGAGCATAAAAAGGAGGAGCAGCAGCTACTCCCACCACCATTGCCATCACCATATGATTGGTCAATCTGGAGAATAAGCCTGACTTGGAAGCTTTAATGGGGGATTTGCCTACTGGGTGAATGCTTCCATCCTTTTTGCTGAATAAGAAGTTTCCATATTGGACTGGCTTTTGTAGCAGACGGAGCTGCCATGGACCAGAGCCCCCAGAGTGTACAGGCACCAAAACTCACTCACATATAAAAATCAAACTTTTTAGTCCTTCAGTGGCTCTCAGACTAAAATTAGTCTCCCTAAATGGAGACCTATAGAAGCATAGTGATCCCCTGAAACCTGGCAACCGTCATTAGAGCACATCATCACAGATGTCCACTGAGCAATAACTTTTAGTGCTTTCAGCCTGTTTAGTTGTTTAGTCCATTCAATAAAGTGTTTTTTGAGAATTGTAGCCCTAGTGGGTTAATTGTGCAGAGCAGAGCTATTAATAAATTGAATGTATTTCCCCTGTTTACAAAATCTTCAACAACAAAAATCACCCACTTGCCCTAGTAATCTCTGAAATGTGATCTTCATTCCCTTGCTGCCCATGGAGTTTGCTACATATGTGTTTTGTCCCTTCTTTTATCTCAACCCCCCCACACACACTGTTGTGATAATGCACCCATACATTATCTAGCGGCTGTAAACCAAGCTATATCCAGTAAACAAGGGGTTAATTTACCACATAGGTAAATTACCACTTAGGATTTGCTTTATGTAAGATCAGGGAGATATATTTTGCCAATCTAGCTTCCAATGAGTATAGAGATGCTAAAACATCTGGAACCTTCAGAGGTCAGAGGTAGGTATAAATGTTTTTCTGCCTTTGTTCTTAGACAGCTATTGGTCTGTTTTTTCAAGCTGTTCTTGGGATGCTGACTATCAGCATGAAGAAGGCTGGTAAATGCTGATCTCCAAAGGATCCGACCTCCCCTTCCTTAGCCATAGGAAAACCAGAAAACAGAAGGTCTACTTTTATGAAAGTGGTAAGGGAGCATCTTTTGTAGGGGCCCAAGGGATTTCTGCTACAATTCCTTAACTGGTTGTTGATTCCAAGGTGTCTTTGGAATGTAATCTGTTTCTGTAATTTTGCAACTTTTAAAACTATGCTTGAAGAAGGATGCTCTGAGATATGATACAAAGAAACCTGTTGTAATCCTTCCTACTTAGAATAAAACTTTCTTAAATTTTTTATTAAGCCTCAGAGTGCTTTTGGCTACTCAGTACACACATGTTCCTTTCTGCTCCATGGGGAGGGAAGGGAGAAGGGAAAAAAGAAGGGAAATAGAAGCAGGGAGCTCCTGTTTGGCTAGCCCCCTCTTCTTTGTCCAGGAACTTAGGACAGAGGAAAAGCTGTGACAACTGTTCAATGTAATTATTCAGTATCTTGTATCACATTTAGCTCTGTGTATCCATCTTATCTGTATCTGGCACCTTTGATAAAACTCAAGGATAGACAGATTAGCAACACAGTCCTTGAATCAAAGTATTTCCACTTAAGCAGTCATTGTCCTGAATTGTACATGAAACTAGGAGCAGATTTTGATGAAAATTGCATTGAACACAATCAGATCTATTTCTGACTAAATGTATCCTGGATAGACATGTAAAATATGAGTCAAACTCAAAGTTTCAGTTTGAGATAGGATTGCCAAGCACAAGGTGCAATACTGCTCAAAATCTGGGTTTCTTTAACCAATTTCCAAAGTGGACAATCCATTGGTTTCTGCCAATTTTCATGAATTTTTCATGAATTTTCTTTGTTCCCAGTTATGCAAGCTTTGGGCCAAAACACACTGCAGAAAAAATCCACTTTAACTGCCCTGGCTCAATGCTAGGGAATTCTGGGAACTGTACTTTTGTGAGACATTTAGCCTTCCCTATCAGAGAGCTCTGATGCCACCACAAACTACAGTTCCCAGACTTTTCTAGCACTGAGCCAGGGCAGTTAAAGCAGTCTCAAACTGGATTATCTGTGTTTTGGCCTATTTGTTTCAGAGCATCTTTGGCCACTCAGGAGTTACAAAGCTCTTTCATTCTTGATGGAGGGGAACATCCTCAATACCTGCATGTTGGATCTAGTCTAGAAATCTCCAAAAAGGTCATTTGTGGGGAGGTATTTTTAGTGTACAAGTGTCATGGAATGGTTGTTTAACCCTTGCCTGTCCTGTCATACCTGAAAGAAGCTTCCCCAAACAAGGAAGGGAAGAGAAGGAAGGGAAGAACCAAGAAGGCTGGCAGCTCTGTTTTGAAGCCTTGGAAATAAAACCTGGACTATCCCATATCGACCCTGAAGGAAAGGGGTTAAAGACTGAGCCACTTCATCCTTCAGAGCATTGTAAATTGAAATGGCAGCAACCAGAGTTCACTAAAAGACTCAGCCTGCCTTGAAAAGTAAATTTTTAGACAATTAGACCAACTGTGTTAATTTACAACTAGCTGAAAATTGACACATCCAAGGCCTTTTCTTTGCTGTAAAACAATAGCTTTGCAATCTCCATTTAATGTTGTGGGACACACACACACTCTCATTTGAACTTTGTCATGATTCTTTGATTGTTCTCTTTGGTGCTTCCTTTCATTCTTAGACCCCAAACTACTTGAACCATACTTCTGCCCTCACCAACCAGCTTGGTTTCTCCACAGTTTCTTCTTTTGCACTTGCCACCCTGAAAAGGACATTGCCCACCTGCTTTCCTGGTGCAAGTCCTCTGCAACTGATGCCCCCAAGCACTTACAAATTCATGTTTACATCTTCAAGCATTTATCTTGATCCCAGATAGATTCTTGCACTGATAAACATACAAGGGTATCGTAAAGTTTTAATTATCAACTTTTTAAAAAATTGACAAAAATTTTGTATTAATTTGTAGTTGTTAACTTTTCTCTATGTAGTCACCATCCAGATTTACGCATTTTCCCAGCGGTTCTTGACCCTACTAATACCATTTTTGTAGAAGTCTGCAGATTGCACCTTAAACCACTCTTCCACTTCATGAATGACATCATTTGTGTTGTCAAATTGGCACCCCTCAATGGATTTTTATTTTTGGGACCTAGAAAAAGTCACTTGGTGCAAGGTTGGGAGCATAAGATGGATGCTGCAAGATCTCAAAGCCACATGCCCTTGCATTGTTAACTGCAACTTGGGATCAGTGAGCTGATGCACTGTCAGCTAGGAGATGAATGTCTCTGGAGAGCACACCGCAGTGTTTCTTTTTCAGAGCATCTCGCAACTTGTCCAGAAGATTGCTGTAGTATGTGCCAGGTAATCTGTGAGAATGACTCCACAACAGTCCCAAAAAACTGTGAGCATGACCTTCCCTGCTGACTTTTGCACCTTTGCCTTTTTGGGGAGAGGGAATCAGCATGTTTCCACTCTATGCTCATAATTTTTGGTCTCTGGATCATACTGATAGATCCAAGATTCATCCATGGTTCCAGCAGTGTCAACATCTGTCTTGAAAATTCACACCATGTTTGTTTCTGGAAAGGGGTTAGCAAACATGGAACCCAGTGTGCAAACACCTTAGACATGTGCAGTTCGTCATAAATAATTTTCCACACACTACCATAACTGAGACCAATTTCATTCATGATCATTTGGATGGTTACTCATCTCTCTTCCAGGATTAAACACTCCACTTTCTTCACTGTGACTGCATCATCCATCAATGACAGTCTTCCAGGTCTTGGCTTATCTGTGAGGGACATGTGACCAGTTTGGAAATTCCTTTTCCACCTCACAATAGTGTCATAAGATAGGCAATTGTTTCTATAAACTACCACCATCTCATCATGAATTTGACAGGCACTATTGCCCTTCAAATGCAGGACCTTTATCATACTGCGAGCCTCAATTATCTCCATCTTACACTTTAGTCACTTCTGGCACAACCTGTAACAATAATAAAGGACACAAAGAGCTGCAACATCAAGCACTTAGGGACCAATGATGACACTGACAAAATTTCATCAATATATCATAATAACTTCCAGGTGATAATTATTACTTTACAGTGCTCCCTTGTACATGCTCAAATCTTACATGTGGAAAACCAGCTTACAAGCATGGAAGATTGCAGAAGAAAAGGGTCAAACATCCACTTCTCCTATTGATGCTCCATTTAAAATTGCCCATTCCCAGTGGTGAATTTCAGCAAATAAACAGGCTGATTAGGTTTTTCTTACAGAAAATGGTGTGCAACTCGTAATTTATACTTGAATGGGGCACAGCTTCCTTCAGAGTATCTCAGGAATTACAGCAGTGTGGCTCATCATTAGTTTCAGACTTTTAAATAAATTCAGAATATCAGGGACTTGAACTGATGGCTCCTTGGGACATGTCCATATGTGGCATCTGTCATGGATATATTCCTTCAATATGCTCAGTCCCTACAAGCTGCACAACAAACTATGAAATCTAATAATTAAATAGAGTGAAAAAGAGTAAGGGCACAGACCACATAAAACAAATTAAAAACAATATGCAAACTGATACTTTTTTTCTGGGATTTTGTTTATCTTCCTCTCACTCCCCATCAAAAAAAAAAAAATTAGCACAGTTATAGTAATAAACCTGAAAGTATATAGGAACCCTGGTTCTTATACACATGTGCTTTAAAATTCATATTAGCAGCATCTTATGAAACTTTCTTCTACAATATTTTTCTATAAAAATCTAGGCTAACAGTCAAAGATAATAGTCCTGTGCCTGACCAAAAAAAAAAAAAAAAGAACTGCTTGAGCTAAATAAGAACTAAGTGCTGAATTACAACTACAGGTGAATGACCTTCTATTTTACTACTTAACTGGGATGCATAGATCCCAACATTAGATCAAGCAGATTATATAATATAATGGAATTTACAAGAATTTTATAAATTATTATTACATTAATGGTGGCTAAATTGTGTTATTTTAATGTTATCTAATAGTTGAAACTTCTTTCAATGGCCACCTAGTTCCTTCCTACTGTGAGGAAAAAACACAATTTCCCCTCATTAAAGGAAATGAGAAACATGGCTATTATCATTTCCATCCATCTACTATGATCTTTTTTAAAATAAAAGTTATGGTAAATGCATAGAATTTGCTAGAATTAATTCTGGATAGAAAGAGAAAATGTGAATTGCATCCATCAAAATCGCATGTTTTTGGTTATGCATTCTGCTAATCAAAGTCTGCAGTACATTCAGCACAGAAGACAATGGACACACTGGGAAGCAACAAGCCTTTCATACATTTAAGAGATGTAGGGTCAATGCAGATGGCATGGCCCCGATCCAGCTTTTAGCCGCTCCCAAAAGAGCGGGCAAATGCCACTACTTTTTGGGGTGGCAAAAAGCCACCCTTAGAGCCGCTGCCATGGCTCTTTTGCACCCCTTGGGTGCAGCTTGTGTGCACACTGTGCCAACGGGGTGCCCTGATACTGCGTGGTGTGCGGTCAGTCATGCGGCATGATGGCAGCGTCGGGGTGGCAGGCATGTAGGCGCCCCACCCCAACTCCACCCCCAGCCCATAATGAGCCAGCATGGTGTATAGTGGTTTGAATGCTGGACTATGACTCTGGAGACCAGGGATTGATTCCCCGCTCAGCCATGAAAACCCAGTAGGTGACCTTGGGTGAGTCACACACTTTCAGTCCCAGGAACTGCCTGATAGGTTCACCTTGAGTCACTGTAATTGGAGATAGGCAACAACAACAAAGTGATCCATACTCCCAAATCATCTTTGTGAGTTTTGTTGGGTTTCTGCAATGTATTGTGATGCTTGCCTTGGAAATCTTTGTGCTTAAAAGCCCCACTTCATTACCTAGCAGCTGCACAGCAAAGGTGTTTAACATGGAAAGCAAAACACCACACCATCTTCCTGCTACCATGGCTGAAAGCTTAATTTCAGCAGCTGTGATTGGACCTCCTCTTCCCTACATCAGTTTTCCTGGCATAGTTTTCACTGTTATATCTCTAACCCAGGTGTGTACCATCATCAAATCCAAAATCATACACTGTGTAAATATAACCTGATCAGGTCAGTTTAGGACATTGACTGCCTGGCCATCTTTATTATATGTGATGTTACTCTAAAAGGGGGGGGGGGGTGTTGGAAGTCCACACCAGCACTGTCAGCATCTCCTTGTAATCTGGAGAAAATTATAGCTCAAAAGGAGGCCTATGAGAGGAGGTAACTTCAGGGATCTTTTCACCTATGCTATACTAGTACTAACTGCAGAGAATACTCCAGTTTCATTAAATTGAAGGGTTTTATTTAGAAAAGTACAAATATGCACACAAACATACAAAACCAATGCAACCTTGGGAATCATACATTAGAAGTGTAAATGAGATTTTACAGTAATGTAGAGGGAACATTTATTATTAGTAAGAATATCAAACATTTAAACTATATGCCTCTAAAATTACATATGATTTTATGACACTACTATTACAGAAAAACAAGCAAGTCAAGATGTTCATTTCTCTCTCATTTTTAAGTAGTTACAGTGTAAGCCTCCTGTTGTGTTGGGTTTTTGAGAATCATACAAGTCTATCAGAAAGAAATGTATGTTTAGCATGTACTTCAGCCTGTTCTCGGGTCTTATATGTTGGGAGACTCAGTTTTTTCACCATAGATTCAGATTTCTTTAAGAAATTCAATGTATGTATTAGCCTCCTGCAGGAAATTTAACAGTAAGAGTATATTAGTACAATTAGTTACTACCAGTCTGTAATCATGTATTGGGTTCTTGCAAATTGGATATGATTGTGAATATGGGTAAGTAATGGATAGATAGAAGTAATGTTATTTTCAGGGATTTTACTTTGTGACTATAGCATATATTAACTAATGTATGTTAATTTCATAGATCTAGAAGCATGGAATAGTTTATTGGAATTATAATCCAGAACAGGATGTTATATTGTTACTAAAGAAGACTTTGGATTTGAAATGGACACACAAATACTCCGGAGGTAGCTGTCTGCTACCAGTAACAGGAACACTTGGTATATCTATGCTAACATTGCTTCTATTGCTTTCTACATGCTATTACCCTCAGTTATTACAAGTCTGAAAGTCTAACTCAAAAATGTTTTTGCTACCAGTCAGGAATACTTTTTATATTTATGTTATCATTGCTGCAATTTCTTGCTACATGCTATCACCTTGTGTTATTACAACTTTGAAGAACCACTCAGCAAAATCTTTTGCAAGTTCATTCCTTGAAAAACTAACTGGTGAAGAAAAATAAGCGCTTGCTATTATACATGGTGACCACAGCCAGAATCTTATATGCCAAGATTTGGAAACAACCTATAACACCATCTAATAAAGAATGGATAAATAAGGTATGGGAAGCAATGGAAGTAGATATTCTAACAGGTCTTTTAAATGACGGAACAGAAGATGAGGTTAATAAGGAATGGATAAGGTTTAAAGAATATTGTGACAAAGAAATAAAGGATGAAGAATAAGATACGAATATATTTCAGGAAGTAAAGGATAGGATTATATATATAAATTATTATTTAAGTAAAGTCTCACTGAGTTAATTATAAAGAACACATTTTAGAGAATTCATATTTTGATTAGGGGATCAAGGAAATTTCATAAATTGAGCAAATACTCATTCATTTGGAAGACAAAGAAAGTTTTGTGGAAACTTAATGCTATATTCAAAAGACATATCTTCCTTTTTTTGTTTGTATGTTTTGTGTTTTGTCTTTGTAGTGCGTTTGGGTTTGGATTTTTTGTGGGGAGAGAGTTAGTGTATAGGTAGTGTATTAGTATATATGTTATGTGTTAGGTGTTATATGTTAAGTGTTATATATGTTTGTGGTTTTCATGTAATTTTTTTTGTAGAATATATGTGTATGATTGAATTTTGTACATAAAAAATTAAAATTAAAAGAAAAGAAAAGAAAAAGAAAAACTAACTCAGCAAAATCTTGTTCCAGAGGATTTATGGTGAATTATCAGGACACTGCTATTGTTGGCAGACTAGTTATTGAACTGGCATTATTGGGATAATCATCTTATATTTATCAATTTTGCATTAAATAGAAGAATTATCCTCTGTAGTATTGTACATCCTTGCATGGTTTTTGTCATCATTTTTCAATTGTTGTATTTATTAGTCACCATATATATAGATTCTATAATATATGGCTCAGCTGTGTTGTATCCAATTATAGTGGTACATAGTGATTTGTAGTATACCTATAAGTTTGTTTTCTCTCCCATTTTTAAGTAGTTACGGTGTAAGCCTCCTGCTGTGTTCGGTTCTTGAGAATCATACAAGGCTGTCAGAAAGAAAGGTTTGCAAGGTTGGATAAAGAGAAGCTGAGAATTAGAAAGAGTGATAATTACCAATTCTGAAGATATGTCCACAGAAGGCAGAGAGTGGATCAGACAACAACTGAGGGCTACACATACAGAGTGAGCAAGACCTTCTGTACACACATGTAGGTAGAGCTGGGGCAGATATTTGTATCCTATTTTATATCCTTGAGGGGTGCTTGATATTACCACATGGTGTAACAAAGGCATTGATAGTTATCCCATGGAATTTACAAAAAGGAGCTGGAACAGCTGATGGCTAACTCCAAATTGATAAAACATTGATTGGGTTTGAGCCAATCCTTCAATAGACAGACTGGAAGGGTGAATAGGAACACAGCATAAGGTGAGGTGGGAGGTGTGGTCTTTGCTTTTGCAATGGGACTCACTTTGTCTCGATAATGAAAGGAAATGCAAAAAGTCTGGGGGTTGCAGAATAATCAGCAAACCCATCTAGCATTTATTTTAATACCATCTAGGTCTCTTGCATATTTGTAGGTCAACATGACTCCTTACACATGTAACTTTCCAGGAGACTGCCACACCACACTTTCCCATCTTTTCCTTCTGTACTAGCTGTTGGATGTAAACTTTGATATGCAGGTTTTATCTGTGCCCAGTCAGGAGGCATCTCGTACCCAATCCAGGCATCCCATATCCAATCTGGACTTCTCCCACACCTTGAAAAGAATGGGAAAATCTTTCTTTCAAAGAGTGTGGGAGAAGTTTGAATCAGGCACGGGCTGCCCGGATCAGATATGGGCCTCCTGCTTGGGCACAGAGGTGTGCAATAAAATCTACATAATAAAATTTACATCCCACACCTAGTGCAGGAGGAAAGGATGGAAAAGTGTGGTGTGATAATCTCCCTAGTTTCCACTGGTTATCATGGAAACACAGGTGTCTCAAAACATGGCCTACACTAAATATTAATAATGAAACCCCATATCCAGCAAGAGAGGTGTAGGGTATGCTAGCAATAGGCAATGTGTGTGTTTAAACCAGGGGTAGGCAACCTTTCCCCTTTAAGGGCCGAGGGACTTCAGCTCCCAGAAGCCTCAGCCATGTTGGCCAATAGTCCCATGCTGGCCAATAGCTCCTGGGATTCTGGGAGCTGAAGTCCCTCGGCCCTTAAAGGGGAAAGGTTGCCTACCCCTGGTTAAAACTGTCAGGAAGAATTCCTTATTCCATGTCCTTTTGCAGATTATCTTCATGGCTATAAAACCCATAGAATTATTTCTTCAGTAAAATATAGTGTTTGCTTCATGGTTGTTCAGTGAGAAAAATACCTCAGTGGACAGGTCTGGAAAGTCAAAATTAAATGAAATGAATGGAGGAGAAAAAACAGATGCCCAAGATAACAAAAAGAATTTTCTAGAGGTGGTAAATAGAAGTCAATCAATTTAGGAATATCTAATATAGCCTTGCAAAATGCAAAGACACAAAGACAGACACACAAACATACACAAGACTGTCTATCCTTGTTTGTGAGTTCTTCAGGCCAATTACAAGAAGTTATTTGTGTTATTATTAAATAACTCATGCCATTGAAAGAATCTTTACTATGCAGTTAGTCTTGCAGAAAGATTTGGGGGGGGGAGGGGAAGTGTGACCTACCAATGAATGGCATTTCACATTGTCATAATCAGCTAGAAAATACCATCAGCCTTTAAAAGGATTGCTGTGAGTTGTTAACAAGATTTTCTTCCCACATGTTTCCATATGTCTTTTGAATTTGGCTGCAATTACCCAGTTAATGGGAAAAAAATGAACACATTCATTAATTTTGTTTTATATCCTTTTTTCCATGGATCTTAAGTTAGTTTTGCCAAAAATGAATTTTCTTAAATAAAAAAGGACATTAAAATCACACAATCCAATCCTCTAGACATTTACTCTGAAGTTCCTATTAAGTTCAATGGGACCTCCTTCCAGATAAAAGCGTATAAGATTGCAACTTCCCCCCCCCCCGCCATGTCCTTTGTAAATGGAAATTCAGATTGACAACACTATCTTGACATAGGGGGGTTGCAGACTGCCAGAAATAGTGTGAATTCAGTCCACTTTTAGGGTTAGGGTTAGTGCTAGGGAATCATGGGAACTGTTATTTTTCTGAGACATTGAGCCTTCTCTGTCAGACAACTCTGATGCCACAATAAAATACAGTTCCCATGGTTCCCTAACTCTAACCCTAACCCTAAAAGTGGACTGAATTCACACTATTTCTGGCAGTCTGCAACCCCCCATAGTCACTATTCGTAGCTGCAGCCTGTTTCTAGCTTCACACATTACCAAATTTTTAGACCTGTATTTTGCTTGAAGTATTGTTGGCTAGCTACTTGTGACTTTTTCTGTTTCCTTCATATCTTACTATTTTTCTTTTAGTTTGTTTTTTGAATTTATATCCCATCATTACACTTAAGCAAGCATGTACAGTGCCTGAAAGGTGAAATACACTCAAAGAAGCATATGTACCTGCCACAACCCTAAGATCTTCAGGGGATTTTTTTTCTGGTCCCGTCACTATCGCAGACTTGATCGTGAAGACAGGAGAGAGAGCCTTCTCAGTAGCTGTTCCCACCCTTTAGAAATCCCTCCTGTGAGAGGCCAGTGGTTCATTCCCTGATCTCCTTTTGCCAGCAGGAAAAACTTTTATCTTCAAACAAGCTTTTAATATGTAAGTGTGCCCAGGGAGACTTCTTACTGGGTGTTTGCTTTTGTATGTTTTAAATTATTATTATTATTATTATTATTATTATTATTATTTCTTATCCACTTCTCCCCATGGATCAAGGCAGAGAACAACAACAATAAACAGACACACCACATCAATTAAAACACATCAGTTAGAATACACATCAAGGACATATATACAATTTAAAAGGACAAGATGTATACATATTTTAAAAATTCACATTTAAAATTCATCATTTAAAATTCACAATTTAAAAATCATCTGGGTAAGCTTGCCAGAAGAGACTGGTCTTTAATACTCTTTTAAATTCAGTGTATTCAGCTGTTGAATCTCTTCCGACAGGTCATTCCACAGTATAGGGGTGGCTAAAAAAAAGTCTTCTGGCTGACAGTTGCCTAGTCCTGGCTGATTGGAGTAAATGTCCACCAGAGGACCTGAGCATATGAGGTGGATTATATGGGAGAAGGCAATCCTGTAGGTAACCTGAACCCAAACTATGTAGGGCTTTAAAGGTAATAATCAACACTTTGCACCTTGTCTAGAAACTGACAGCCAGTGGAGTGAGTTTAATACTAGTGTAATGTAATCACTCCTTGATGTCCCAGTAGTCAATCTGGCTGCCATATTTTGAACAAGCTGAAGCTTCCGAACTTGGTACAGAGGTAGCCAACGTACAGCATTGCAGAAGTCCAACCTTGAGGTTACCAGCACATCCACTACCATCTTTAGGTCCTCCAGTTCTACATAGGGACACAGCTGGAATATCAGCCAAAGCTGATAGTAAGCACTTCTGGCTGTCACATCTATCTAAGTAGTCATTTGAAGTGGTGGATCCAAAAGCACCCCCAAGCTGTGAACACAGTATTTCAGGAGGAGTGTAATGCCATCCAGGACTGGTTAACACACCTCCAAACCTGGTAGAACCTTTAACAGTGAGGACCTCTGTCCTGTCCGGATTCAGCTTCAATTTGCTTTTCCTCCTCCAGCCCATAACATCCTCCAGATATTAATTCAGAGGAGACACACTATCCTTAGCTGAAACCATTTTTGAAGGCATGAAAAAATACATTTGGGTGCCATGAGCATACAGATATTACCCCTCCCCATACCTCTAGATAGTGTTGTGAAATGACAGGATAATTCGTCTCCTACCTGAAGAATGGTGGGCAATAAAATTACTGTTCTCCCTGTATGAGACATGTGAGATAATTACAGTGTCCCATCCCTCACAAAGGGCAGCCATCACCCATTCCAATCAGGGGCAAGAAATTCCTTTTGAAGTGTGTTGTTCCAAACTGTTTTATTTTTTTATAAAATCATTGCAATAAAACTGCAGGAGTACAAGAATGTGTTAATTTTTCACACTCAAGTCACATACAAAGCTGTCTTGCCAATGAAGTGTTGAAATTGTGTGTTGCTGCTGTTGTTTTTGCAATGACTGGATTCCCATTTGTCAAAGCTCAAACAGAAAATGTCATACAAGGGAGAGTGCAGGTGAGGGAAAGTAGCTTGGTCTAGTTTCTGAGGGAGACAGAATAAAGAACACAAGCTGAGATTAGTTTTGACAACAAGTCCTATACCTGGAAGGAGGATTGTGGAAGCTGTAGTCTGCCATGCAGGAATACACAGAATCCAAAATTCGGAATGCTGGGAGTTGCAGTCTAACAACATCTGAATCTTGGAATCTATGCAGAGTCAGTTAGTACTTGAATGGGAGACTGCCAAGGAATAATACTAGGTGCTGTAGGCTAGCTTTCTGAGGAAGGAACTGGCAAAATCACCTTTGAGGATTCCTCACCTAAGAAAACCCTAGTAAATTCACAGGCTCCCCATACATTCGTGAAGGTGCATGTGTGTGCACATGTGCATGCACGTACACACACACACACACAAACTTTGTTATCTCTGCAGCCCCTGGAGGCAGATAAGCTATATCTGGACTTGTAGCATCAGAGGGGCAAAGCAATGAGTCCTAGAGAGCACGGCTTGCATTTTACATAGAATCCTAGAATTGGAAGGTGACCCCAAGGGCCATCTAGTCCAACATCTTCTGCCATCCAGGAATACATAGAATGCTAGAGTTGCTAGGGACCCCAAGAGCCATCCAGCCCAACCTCCTTTAGCCATGCAGGAAGACATAGAATCCTAGAATTGGAAGGAACCTCTAAGGGCCATTCAGTCCAACCCCTTCTGCCATGGAGCAATACATAGAATGATAGAGATGGAAGATAGACCCAAGGGCTGTCCAGCCCAACCCCTTTGACCATGCAGAAATACGTAGAACCTTAAAGGTGGAAGGGATCCCCAAGCACCATCCAGTCTAACCCCCTTCTGCCATGCAGGAATACACAGAATCCTAGAGTTGGAAGGGCCCACCAAAGGCCATCCAGCATGTATGTATGTGTGGTGTCTACACATGCACATTCAAGTAGCACGGCTTTCATGATTCAGATGTTGTTGGACTGTAGCTCTCAGCATTTCTCAGCATTGGCTACACCAGCTGGAAGATGCTGGGACTTGCATTCTAACAATACTTGGAGAGACATATGTTATAATAAGGTCTGTAGCATCTATAGGTAAAAGGTAAAGGTATTCCCCATTGACAACATTGTCAAGTTGTGTCTGACCATAGGGGGTGGTGCTCCGTTACTAAGCCGAAGAGCCAGTGTTGTCAGACACTACTCTGAGATCATGTGGCCAGCATGATTGCACAGAATACTGTTTACCTTCCCACTGAAAAGTGGTACCTATTTATCTACTTGCATTTGAATGCTTTCAAATGACTAGATTGGCAGAAGCTGAGACTAGTGGTGGGAGCTCACCCCATCATGCAGCACCCAGGCCTTGAACTGCCAACCTGCCAATCTTTCAATCAACAGTGTCAGTGTCTTAACCACTTGAGCCACTGCATCCTATCTCCTGTCACCTCTTCTATCTCCACCCAAAAATGATACCCATGACTCCTTCCCAACAATTCTGGTTTAAGTGGCTGCAAATTTGCAACCACTGGAACTTTATCTTTAACAGGAACAATGTTGTCATTGCCATCCATGTTTCCTCTGAAGATAGCTATGGAAAAAGAAATTATTCCAGCACCAGTATATTGCTGTGAGGCCTGCCAGTTCTAATATAACTTCAAAATGTGAAGTTTGGTTGAATTAACTCTGTCTCTGATGGGCAATCAAAGACCATGAATGCTACAGAAGACATGCTTACATGAATGCGCATCATTGCTCATTTTGTGACCAAATTAGTTTGGTTAGAAGGGATGCTGAAGAGGGCACAGAGACCTCCTGGGAGAGGGCAAAGAAAATCAGATATCGAGGACAGGTTAGGCATTACTACCACCTTGAAGCCTGTTCAACCTACATGCTGGACAACTGAGGGAAGTCAGAAGAAAAGTGTGTGAGAGAAAGAATGGCTGATACCTCTGCTAGCTACAGTTTTATGCATTCCTATTCATCTATTCTGTCACCGTGTTCCCCCATATTAATATTTTAGTAGCACAGGGAGTGGGTTTGGCCCACCACCAAACTACCTGGGGACATGTGTCCTACTAAGTCTGTTTTTGCAGCCACTGACCTCTCCAGTCTCTCCTGGTTACACTGTTGTGACCACAAAAAAGGGCAAGATGCCTATCTTGGAATGATCCAGTAGAAAAACCTTGCCTTTTAAACAGCTTATATGTCCCCTGTACTATTTAATGTTCCTCCCAAAAATACAGAGTGGATTTTTGGGAGGAGCCGGGCAGTGAGAGTCTTCCCCCACCCCCTTCTGCCTTGGAACACTTGGCCTCAAGGAAGCCGAGCCTTCAAAGCCTCCCAAGCCCTGACCACCGGCAACAGCGGGCGGCCTTGGAAGGAGGACTCAGGAGGAGTCAGGAGCCAGGCGGTAAGAGTCTTCCCCCACCCCCTCCTGCCTTGGAACACCTGGCCCCAAGGGAGCCAAGCCTTCAAAGCCTCTCAAGCCCTGACCACCGGCAACAGTGGGTGGCCTTGGAGGGAGGACTCAGGAGGACTCAGGAGCTGGGTGGTGAGAGTCTTCCCCCGCCCCCTCCTGCCTTGGAACACCTGGCCCCAAGGGAGCCGAGCCTTCAAAGCCCTAACTACCATCACCTGGGCGACCTTGGCAGGGAGCGCCAGAGAAACCGGGAGGAGCGCCAGGCGGGGGACTTAAAAACCCCTCCCAAGGGATCATCTCTCCTCCCGAGCCACGCGGCTGCAGCGTCTGGGACCGCTGAGGGACTTTGCTGAGCCCTTTAACCATCTCCACCTGGGCGGCCTGTGCTGGCAGCGGCACTGAGACAGGAGTTAGCCCAGCGTCCTGATCGGGGGGAGGGACCACAGCTACTCTCTGACTGCATTGTAGGCAATAGAGATACAGTCAGCTGATTGAGGGCCTATATTGAATAGACTCGCCCAATCTGTCTTTTACTGTTTTGTCACTATCTTACCCACCATGGGACGATATTTTAGCTGGATTACCCCCCCCCTTGTCAGCGCATAATGGAGCCGGGAATAGCCTGGGAGTGGGAATTGCGGCTGTGTGGGGACAGGGAAGGTATGGCGGCAGCAGAGTGAAGAAATGTTACAAAAGAAGAAGAGATCGATGTTTAATATCTATCCCTTCTTCAGTTCACTCTGCTACCCAGGATAACTTGGAGAGCACCCCAACCATTCCACAGACCCTTAATCTGCTCCTCTGCAATGCCAGGTTTGTTAAAAATAAGACCCATCTCATCCACGATCTTATCGTGGATGAGGCAGCCGATCTGGCATGCTTCACTGAGACCTGGCTGGGGGATGCCAGAGCTGCAACATGGGCACAGGCTCTCCCAGCTGGGTACACGGTCAGTGAGCAGATAAGGGAAAGTGGGCGGGGAGGCGGAGTGGCCTTAGTTCATAGAAACAACCTTACCTTGACCAGGAAGCCTGTCTGGAAAACAACCTACATCGAGTGTATGTACCTTAGCCTGAAAACCAGGGTTAGTTTGGGGATTCTGTTGGTATACCGGCCACCCCATTGCTTAACAGACTCCCTAACCGAGCTGACTGCCCTGGTTTCTGAGTTGTTGCTGGAGTCGCCCAGACTTCTGGTTCTGGGCGACTTCAACATTCCACTCAAAACCAGCTTGCAAGACCTAACTGGCGCAGCTCAGGAGTTCATGGATACCATGACAAACATGGGCCTATCCCAACTGGTAGAGGGGCCCACACATTGTGCAGGTCATACCCTCGATGCGGTTTTTAGTACAGAACAGGAATATCCATGGGCAGAGGTGACAAAAACCTCTGCATTGTCATGGACAGATCATTTCCTGGTCAAGGCGGAGCTAAGAGCCACTGTCTGCCCCCCCCCCGGGGGTGGCGGACCCATTAGAATGGTCCACCTTCGAAGACTAATGGAACCAATAGGTTTCCAGAAAGCCTTAGAGCAGGGACAGGCAACCTTTTTGAGACCTGGGCCGGTCTCCCGTAGCCCAGGTCTCGGCTGGGCCAAGGTGGTGGTGGGGGGAATGGCGGCGCGCGCACGCTCACGCATGGGCGCACACCCTCCGCAGCTGTGCGCGACCCCCCTGCACATGCTGCCGCCGCGGCCTTTGTTGTCGGGGGCCGGGGGAGGGGGGAAATGGAGCGGGGGCCGGTTGTACGGGGGTTGGGGGTGTGCGTGCGCACGTGTGCATGCATGCACGCCCCTCACAGCCACCATGGGGTCGTTCCAAGCCCGCCCCGCCCTGATCCTTCGGCGAATTCGCCTCAGGATCGAGCGAAGGCACCTTGGAGGACTGTTGCCAAGGTGCCTCTCCTTGATCCTGTGGTAAATTCACCCGAGAATCAAGAGGAGGAACCTTGGAAAGGTCCCCCCAAGGCCCCCCCGCCCCGATCCTTGGGTGAATTCGCCTCAGGATCGAGCAGGAAGGCCTTGGAAAGGTCCCCCCAAGGCCCCCCCGCCCCGATCCTTGGGTGAATTCACCTCAGGATCGAGCGGGAAGGCCTTGGAAAGGTACCTCCAAGCCCCCTCCACCCCAATCCTTGGGTGAATTTACCCTGGAAGGAGAATTCCCTCAGTGGCGACAGGCCTCCTGGAAGCCCGTCACCACCGAGGGTCCCCCCGAGGAGGATTCCCTCGGTGGCGACGGGCCTCCTGGAAGCCTGTCGCCACCGAGGGTCCCCCCGGGAAGCTTCCCTCGTGGCGACGGGCCTCCTCCCGGGCGCTGCGGGTGCTGCGGTTGCCGCAGCCACCATTTTGTTTACCAAAATGGCGGTCGCGATGCGTTTGCGCATACGCAGTAATCCTGCGCATGCGCAAACACATTGTAGCCGCCATTTTGGAGAACAAAATGGCGCCCGCGGTGCGTGCGGCTGTGCAGCGACCGAATCGGGTGGCGGTGGTGGCGGCAGGGGTCCGCCTGGGCCGGTAAGTCTGGCGACCTGGGCCGGAACCGGCCTGCGGGCCGTAGGTTGCCGACCCCTGCCTTACAGGGTTTAATGGTTGGGAATGCCGGTGATTCTGTCAAAGCCTTGGTGGATACTTGGAACACCAACTTCACCAGGGCTATCGACACAATCGCTCCCAAGCGTCCTTTCCAGCCCGGTTCTAACCGTAAGCCCTGGTATACACAGGAGCTTAGGGAGATGAAGCAAACTGGACAACGACTAGAGTGCAAATGGCGAAGGACTCGTCTCTTATCTGACAGAACTCACCTTAGGAAACACCTTGATTCCTATAGGGAGGCTTTACGTGCAGCGCAGAAATCTTTCTGTTCTGCATGTATTGCGTCTGCAGAGTCCCGCCCGGCAGAACTGTTCAGGGTGGTGGGGGAGCTGATGAAGGTACCTCCTGTGCCAAATCCCCTACTTAACCCAACGACAGCCTGCTGTGAGGCATTTAACATCCACTTTGCAGATAAAATCTCTCGGATAAGAGCCAACTTGGACGCCAGTGTTTTGGCAGAATCCATAGACGAGTAATCCAGCAACTCCGTTGATGTCATTTTACTGGATCAATTTCAATCTGTGAGTACCGATGACATGGACAAGCTGCTTGGAAAGGTAAGGAAGATGACTTGCCTTCTCGATCCTTGTCCATCTTGGCTGGTCATCCAGGGGGGTGATGTATTGAGAGCATTCCTTCGGGATACAATCAATGCATCTTTCAGGGAGGGCAGAGTACCATCTTGCTTAAAGGAGGCGGCGGTTAGGCCCCTCCTGAAAAAACCCTCCCTGGACCCCCTGGATAGAAATAACTACAGACCAGTCTCCTTGCTTCCTTTTTCAAGCAAGGTGATCGAGAGGGCAGTTGCTTCCCAACTCCAGGCAGTCTTGGATGAAACCGATTATCTTGATCCATTTCAAACTGGCTTTAGGACAGGATATGGAGTTGAGACTGCCATGGTTGCTCTGACTGATGACCTCTGCCTGGGCATCAACAGGGGTAGTGTGACCATGTTGGTGCTCTTGGATCTCTCAGCGGCCTTTGACACCATAGATCATGCCATCATCTTGGATCGCCTGAGAGAGTTAGGAATCGGAGGCACTGCTTTGCAGTGGTTCCGTTCCTTCCTTTCGGGTAGATCCCAGAGGGTGAGGCTCGGGGACAGTTGCTCATCCAAAATCGAGCTTAATTGTGGCATCCCTCAGGGCGTCATCCTGTCCCCAATGTTATTTAATATCTACATGAAGCCGCTGGGTGAAATCATTCGGAGGCATGGAGTGCGATGTCATCAGTACGCTGATGACACCCAAATATATTTCTCCATGACCAGATCATCGGCCCAGACTTCAGATGGCATCTCTGCTCTCGATAATTGTCTTAAAGCGGTAATGGATTAGATGACGAAAAACAGATTGAAGTTAAATCCAGACAAAACGGAGGTACTAACAGTGACAGGCCCGAAACCAGATTTGGGAATACAGTTGCCAGTCCTGGATGGAGTCACACTCTCCTCTAAGGACTGTGTTTGCAGTCTGGGGGTGCTCTTAGAGTCGTCGCTTCACATGACTAGTCAGGTGAATGCGACGGTCAGGAGCGCCTGTTATCAGCTTCGGCTGATATGCCAGCTGCGCCCTTATCTGGACAGGAGGGCTCTGGAAACTGTGGTACACGCTCTGGTAACCTCACATCTGGATTACTGCAATGCACTCTACATGGGGCTACCCTTGTGCTTAACCCGGAAACTGCAATTAGTCCAAAATATGGCAGCCAGGTTAATTACTGGTACATCTAGGAGGGAGCACATAAGACCTGTGCTTAAATCCCTCCACTGGCTGTCAATTAGTTTCTGGGCACAGTACAAGGTGTTGGTTTTGACCTTTAAAGCCCTACATGGCTTGGGTCCATCTTATCTCAGGGACCGCCTCTTCCCATATGAGCCCCCTCATACCCTGCGGCCCTCTGAGAGGAACCTGCTACAGGCCATGAAGACCAGGCTGTTGCAGACCTCCCAGAGGACTTTCTCCGTGACTGCTCCCAGGCTATGGAACGGCCTGCTGGACGAGATCCGTCTCATTACTACGCTTGCTGCTTTTAAGAAAGCAGTAAAGACGGATCTCTTCTGGCAGACCTTTCCAGAATAACCTCCCGGACATGAGGAGCCTGGCAAGCCACCTCGATTTACTGTTCCAAATTGTGTCCACTGCCTTGTTGTTTTATATTGTTTTAAAGTTTGTATATAGTTTTTAATAGAATATTAGTTTAATTCAGTTTTAAGGGGTGGGAGGGTTAGGGGATTGGGATTGTCTGTTTTTAACTCTTTATGTTTTAATTATGCTGTAACCCGCCCCGATTGCTTAGCAGAGGGGTGGGCTATAAATAAAAATTATTATTATTATTATTATTTATTTATTTATTTAGGGAATTTTGGGCATTCCACAAAGCCCCAAAAAACCCAAGGGGCCAAAACTGCCCACCCTGAACCCACCACAGTTGCACACTGCAGCTGCCAGAGATATCAGCCATTCTTTTCAAACTAACTTGCCCCCTTTACAGATGGCGCTTTGCGCCGTCTTGGAGGTAAGGAAGGGGAGGGGCAGCCTCACACTGGGTGCCCCAAACCCTTCCTGAACACATCATCAGAGCACCCGTCGCTCCACATGACAGGCGCTCCGATGTCGTCCTTCCACCGCAGCGTACGGACACGCTGCGACAGAAGAGATGCCGAAGAGGTACCCAACACCTCTTGCAGTGCACCTTCCATGCCTTCCAGGGCCCTAAAAGAAGTGGATCGGGGCCGAGGAGTGCGGCTACCTTGGCCCCAATCCAAGGCTTCTCGGGCCAGCCCGCGGCCGCCTGTCTGCTTAGGGCCTTGGTCTCAAATGGGTAATCATGTAAACATGTATTTTGTAATGTTCATGGCCCTTAATTGCCCATCTGAGACTGAATTAATTCACCCAAACTTCACATTTCAAAGTACCTATCTTCAGGGGAAACGTGGATGGCAATGACACAATTGTTCCCATTAAAGATGAAGTTCCAACAGTTGCAAATTTGCAGCCACTTTAACCAGAATTGTTGGGAAGGAGTCATGGGTATCATTTTGGGTGGAGAAGTCCCACCATCCTCTAGGTGGTGCAGCCAATGCTGAGAAATACTGGAAACTACAGTCCAACAACATCCAGATCATGGAAGCTGTGCTATCTGAAGGTGCATCTGTAGACACCACACACACATATGCTGGATGGCTTTTGGTGGTCCCTTCTAACTCTAGGATTCTGTGTATTCCTGCATGGCAGAAGGGGGTTGGACTGGATGGCTTATAGCTTATCTGGCTACAGGGGTTGCAGATATAACAAAGTAAGTGTGTGTGTATGTGTATATGCATGCATGCACACGCACATGCACATGCACCTTCAAGAATGTATGGGGAGCCTGTGAATTTACTCTTAGGGGAGGAATACTCAAAGGTGATTTTGCCAGTTCCTTCCTCTGAAAGCTAGCCTACAGTACCTAGTATTATTCTCTGGTCCAGTTTAGGAGAAAAGTGGCAAATAAATAAATAGTTCCTCTGGTAACACAACAGTCCTTTAGTTTAGGTTAGCCTGAAAGACATCAACCATCCCAGGATCACCCAATGAGTTCATGTGTCATTGAGGACTTGAACCTTAACCACCTAAGTCTCAGACTAACTCTAACCATTACATTCCGAGCACAGTATAAGGTTAGTGTTGACCTTTAAAGCCCTACATTGCCTAGGTCCAACCTATCTAAGGGATCGCATCCTTCCATACAATCCACCCCACACCCTCAGATCATCTGGGAGGAAACTACTGCAATTAAGAAAAGCTAGATTAGCAGGAACCTCCCAGAGATCCTTTTCCATCACCACTACCAGATTTTGGAATGCCTTGCCGGATGAGATCCACCAAATTACCATCTTGGATAGTTTTTTAAAAGCCATTAAGACAGATCTCTTCTGGCCAGCCTTCCCTAAATAAATAAAAATGGACCCTATTTAATTGATGTCTCTCCCTCTGCTATATGTTATTTTTATATTTGTTTTCATTGGTGCTTGTACATCAATGAATTTTTAATCATTTCTAAGACATCTAAATTAATTCCCTTTTAAGAGGGGGTAACTTGTTTTTATTGTGCCATTGTTTAATGTGGGGTTCTTTTACCTATTAAGATGTCAGCCGCCTTGATTGCTCAGCAAAAGACAGGGTATAAAAAAAAAAGTTTATTTTATTATTATTACATTATACTGTTTCCCATTTACATTCCTGGGTGCCTGGAAAGCAACAAAAGCCCCACCTATTTGTCCTTTCTGCCACACATTCCCTTTCTCTTACCAAAGAACATGTCACAAAAATGATTCCATCATATTCTTACAGCATCTGAAAGGTGTAATATTACAACCAGGGCCTTTTAATTATATGGAGAGACCCAGGGCAGAACATTCAGTTGAGGCCCCTTCACTGGTGATATAGTGATAAGTGTGTTAGACTGAGATTCAGAAAATCCAGGCTCTAATCCCTGCTTGGCCTGGGAGCACAATAATATAGTTATTAGAGTGCTGGATGTAGACTCAGTAAATCCAAGGTCTAGTCTCAGCACCAGGGCCTCCAAGAGAAATTAAGGAAGCTAGAACAAAACAATTGAGAAACTGGTGGCCTTGCTGGTTATAATATCAATGTGAGTTATTATCAACTTCCAGAATTCAGAAGTGTAAGTGAATACACCCCAATTCACAATGTGAAATGATCTGTTCATAGGAAAAAATAGACAGGTCCCTATAGGATTTACTTCAAAACAATGCCAGTTCTGAATGTGAAGTCGTAGGCTTTCATGGCTGGCATCCATAGTTTTTTTGTCGGTTTTTCGGGCTGTGTGGCCATGTTCTAGAAGAGTTTCTTTCTGACGTTTCGCCAGCATCTGTGGCTGACATCTTCAGAGAAAAGTGGAATGGAAGAAAATGGGTCTATATATCCTGTGAGACCCTGGGTAGGGAGGAGTGGTTCCCAGGTGAACTGTGTGTTGTTCTGTGTTGAATAGTTATTGTTCTGTTGTTAATGGCATGGCTCCAGGGTGGGAGGAAATGCACTCAAGGTTATTATCTGCTAATCCCATGTAAACTGTGTATTGTTCTGTGTTGAATAGGTATGTTCTGTTGTAATGGCATGGCTTCCAGGTGAGGATATGTAATCAAGGAGATTGTCTGCTATTGTCTGCTGGGAAAGCCCCTGACCCTGGTTGGTTTCCCATTTGCATTTACTGAGTGCTGATTTTCTTATTTTGTAGGACTGGTAGCCATATCTTGTTTACTTTACGGGTTTCTTCTTTCCAGCTTGTCTTCAGTCTTCTGGGTTTTTCTGGGTCTGGCAGCCCTTCTGATGTCTGAGCTGGAGTAACCATTTGCCTGTAGAGCCCGGTCTAGGTGTTTCAATTCCTCTTCCAAGAAGTGGGGTTCACAGATGGATTTTGCCCGGTCTACCAGTGTTTTTATTGTGCTCCTTTTTTGTCCTGGGTGATGGTTAGAGTTCTTGTGCAGGTATCTGTCTGTATGTGTGGGTTTTCTGTATACTGTGTGTCCCAGACGTTGGTTTGGTTTGCGGATGACTAGGACATCTAGGAAGGGCAGTGTTCCTTCCTTTTCTTTTTCCATAGTGAATTGGATGTTAGGGTGGATGTTGTTCAGGTGACTGAAGACAAGCAGCCACCCAAAGGGAAGGTATTTTTACCATATATCAAAGGAGTCACAGACAGAATAGGGAAAGTAGTGAGGAAACACAACCTCCAAATGGTTTACAAACCAACCAAGAAAATCCAACAAATGCTGTGCTCAGCGAAGGACAGGAGAGACCCTCTCACAGCCGCAGAAGTTTACCGCATACCATGCAGCTGTGGACAAGGATATGGATGGGATATACAGTCAAAGGTGAAATTTAGAGATGTGTGTGTGGAAGTTTTCATCATGAGAACAACATCTAGAGAAACAAAGTAAATCTAACACCAGATGGCCAACACAGACATAAGCATGTACTCATGGACACAGACTTTGTTATGGGTAGCAAGTGATAACAATTATACGTAAACATCATTAGGCTGGGGAAATAGTCACGTGGTGGATGATGGACAGCAAGAGGCTGAGTTAGCATACATCATACAGGCATTATCCAATTATCATAAGGTTAACACCTAGAAGGTGGAGTATGGGAAGGGCCTAGAGAATCCTTTGTCTAGAATGTTATTATTCAAGATGTGAGCACATTTGTGGCTGGAAGCAGTGGTTTTAACTACAACAAGTTGGAGATCCTAAGCTTTTGGGATTGTTAAAGATGCAATCTTGAATGGCTGAACTGGACAAGTTCATCACAATGGATTTTACTTAGTTATCTTATTTTACTTTTATATGCATTAATAAAACTATGCTTTTGGACTTTACAATGTGTCTTCTTGACTAAGGAAGACAGGATCCTGAAGAAAGGAAGCTGAGCCAGTTGATGGCAAGAGTTACAAAGTGGCTGTGGTTCACAGCAGCCAGCTTGTCCTGCAGATTCTGCTGGGTGCCAAAGAGCATCACTGCAACACCCATTATCCACACACTGACACACCAAACGCAGTGTACAAACACGAGTCAAGGAACATGAGAGACACTGCAGACTGGGCCGGCCAGAAAAATTAGCAGTAGCAGAACACATTATAAACCATCCTGGGCATAAAATGCTGTTTGAAAACACTGAAATTCTGGACCATGCCAACAACTATCAGGTCAGAATGCACAGGGAAGCCATCAAAATCCACAAACACTTGGATAACTTCAACAGGAAAGAAGAAACCCGTAAAGTAAACAAGATATGGCTACCAGTCCTACAAAATAAGAAAATCAGCACTCAGTAAATGCAAATGGGAAACCAACCAGGGTCAGGGGCTTTCCCAGCAGACAATAGCAAACAATCTCCTTGATTGCATATCCTCACCTGGAAGCCATGCCATTACAACAGAACATACCTATTCAACACAGAACAATACACAGTTTACATGGGATTAGCAGACAATAACCTTGAGTGCATTTCCTCTCACCCTGGAGCCATGCAATTTACAACAGAACAATAACTATTCAACACAGAACAACACACAGTTCACCTGGGAACCACTCCTCCCTACCCAGGGTCTCACAGGATATATAGACCCATTCTCTTCCATTCCAGTTTTCTCTGAAGATGCCAACCACAGATGCTGGCGAAATGTCAGAAAGAAACTCTTATAGAACATGACCATACAGCCCGAAAAACCCACAAAAAACAATGCCAGTTCTGTTGTGGCGTTTATGAGAGCATTATCTCACTGTTCATTCTTATATTGTTGTATGCCTTCAAGTAATTTCTGACTTATGGTGACCCTAAAGTGAATCTATCACAGAGCTTTCTGGGCTGAGAATATGTGATTCAACCAATGTCACCAAATCAGTTTCCATGACCAAGCAGGTAATAGAACCATGATCTCCACAGTTGTAATCCAATGCTCAAACCACTTTGTTGTTGTGTGCCTTCAAGTTTCCTATTTATGGCAACCATAAGGTGAACCTATCATGGGGGGTTTGGGTGGTGAGAGTTTGTGACTTGCCAGATCACTCAGTGGGTTTCCATAGCTGAGTGGGGAATCAAATCCTGGTCTCTAGGATTGTAGTCCCATGCTCTCTACACCACTACACCACACTGGCTTTCTCAAATCACCACACTATGCTATACATTTTTTTTCATAGGACAAGGGAAAGCACAGCACAGGTAGACTGGGGGCTTTGACCTTTCTCTTTATAGGTTCTCCTAATAATAATAATCATTTAAAGGGCTTTGAAGTTGTTTTTTGCTCAGAAGGAGAGAGAGAGAGAGACTTGCCTCCAGAATAAGGTAGCATCCAGGACCTCTCTGTAGACTTAGAAACCCAGTTGATTGAGTTTGTGGACAGAGCCTGTTGAAAAGACCAAGACCATAGGGGTCCTTTACATGGGTCTTTACAAGGGGACTTTTTGAGGGAGAAGCCCACAGTCCTGTTTCAGTGCTTACTTAAGATTTCTCAATATGGACACTGAGGGAGTTGCTGCAGTTACCTGCAACACTTGTGAGATGTTCGTCTTCTTGCCAAGAGATGTGGAGAACTTCATCTGCACCAAGTGCAAGTTCGTAGCCCTCCTGGAAAAGAAAGTCAAGCAGCTGGAGGCCCGGGTAGCTACACTTCAGTATATTAGGGAGAAAGAGGTTTTCCTGGACAGAGCGGAAAGAACAATTTTGGACGGGGACCACACAGAGGAAGTTGTTGAGGAGGAGGCCATTTCATGCACAAAGGAGGTGGACACCTGGAGGAACGTCACACATAGAAGTAGGGAAACCAGGAATCATTCTGGGAGCTTGCAGCTACAGAATCGATTTGAAGCTCTCTCCCTTATCAAGGTTAAAGAGGAAGAGCATCAGGGACAGTCCTCAGGGACAGTGCAGGAGACCCAAAGAGTACCACTGCAGGAAACAGCCACTGCTAAGCCTCAGAGGAGGTGGGTGGTGGTGGTTGAGGATTCCTTGTTGAGGGTACAGAAGCAGTGATTTGTGGCCCTGACAAGATGTCCCGGGAGGTGGGTTGTCTCTCTGGGGCAAAAATCCGTGATGTGACAGTGAGACTGACAAGACTTGTCAAGCTTACTAACCATTACCCCTTCCTCTTGATCCATGTGGAAACCAATGATACTGCAAGGCATAGTCTTCAGAATATCAAAAGGGATTATGAGGCTTTGGGCAGGAACCTGAAAGAGCTGGACGCACAGATTGTTATCTCATCTCTTCTCCCAGTTCAAGGGCATGGTCAAGGAAGGGAGAGGAAGATAGCAGATGTGAATAACTGGATCTGTAGATGGTGCCTCCAAGAACGATTTGGATTCTTGGATCATGGGCTGCGGTTCCATGAGGGTGGACTTCTACCAAGAGATCAGCTGCATCTCACACCAGTTGGCAGAAGCATTTTTGCCAATAGTCTCAAATATTTGATCAGGAGGGCTTTAAACTGAGTCATGTGGGGGAGGGAGACAGTATCTTGGAAGGCAGGAGTACATCATGGGCTGGAGATAATAGTAAAAGTGTTATGGGAGAACAAGGCAAATGATGCAAGGGCACAACATTGAAAGGAAAAAAACCTCACACAGGCAGCAAGTGGGGAGGACCCATGCTCTTAGATGGCTCTACACTAATGCACAGAGCATGGGAAATAAACAAGATGAGCTTGAACTCCTAGCACAACAAAGCAATAGGCATCACTGAAACCTGGTGGGATGAGTCTCATGATTGGAATATAGGAATAGAGGGGTATAAACTTTTTAAGAGAAATAGGCCAAACAGGAAAGGAGGAGGAATAGCATTATATGTCAGGGATGTTTACACCTGTGAAAAGATCCAGGACTTAAATCCTGGAAATCAGGTGGAGAGCATCTGGATAAAAATTAAAGGGGAAGGAAACTACAGGGATGTTATAGTAGGAGTCTACTATAGACCCCCAAGTCAGACTGAGGACACACTCAGAAAGGAGAGATGTAGTAGTGATGGGTGACTTCAACTATCCTGACATCTTTAAACAGAGGCTGGATGGCCATCTGTCGGGGATGATTTGATTTTGAGTTCCTGCATGGCAGGGGGTCGGACTGGATTTCCCTTGTGGTCTCTTCCAACTCTATGATTCTATGATTCTATATGTGAGTGGATATGGGTGTGGTCTCTCTCTCTCTCTCTCTGTATGTGTGTGTGTGTGTGTGTGTTTGTCTTATATATATATATATTGCCTAAATACCTGAAGGAACCTGATCCCATCTGATCCTGAGAACTAAACAGGGTCAGGCCTTGTCAGTACTAAAAAGGGAGACCACCAGGGAATGCCAGGTGCTATAGACTATATTAATAGGAAACCACCTCTGCATTTTCCTATGAAATTCATGGGGTCACCATACGTCAGCAAGTGACTTGAAGGCACATACTTTACTTTCATTCTTATATGTGGGGGCATGAGGATGAAGTTGAATAGAGCATAGAAACAAAACTAGCTGGGATAGAAAAGGTAGAGGAAAGGGGAAACAGATAAAGAGATGTAGTGGCCATACCAGTCCTGCTGATTTCCAATTTTTAATAGCTCTTTTTTATTTATTTTCTCTTCCAAACTCTAGGTCTAATCATCTTTCCTGCTTGAGGGTTAGAGCTGTGTATAAATCTATACACAATAGCAAAGTGTCTCAGGCACTTCTCAGAATTAAATAACTCAAGGCAGCAGATAGCATATTGTATAAATTATAGAAAACAAGGATCTGAAGTTGTTCCATGATGAATAAATTAAAGACAAATAACAGCAGGGGAGAGAAGTACACACTTGCACAAAGGATAGAGATTTGAAAAGAGATGGCTAGTCAATGAGGCAGAGAGATTCAGGAAGGGAGAAGGCGGTAACAGGACATGAATCATTTCTCTAAAGACAATTGAGGACACTTGGAAATGATGCAAGTGAATATTTTAAGTTAGTTAAATCCATTGCCCCAGAGAGTTAAGGATGACAGATACACTGTCAGCATCTGCCTTTGGGATTTTCTTTAAAAGCTTATTCCCATTGTTTCAAAGACCTGTCCTCTTTTCTTTGGTTTTTTAAAGTATTTCTTAACTTGGGCTGGGCCATATTATACTATATATGTTATGATAAAATGTGTGCATGGAATTCACACTGAATATGAATGCAACATTTATATCATTATAGCTTCCTACTAGATAGATATTATGCTGAGTAGAAGATACAGCATTTAAGAATGTTTAGATGGCATAATAGAATGTTTCCCACATCCCATTAAGTGACTCCCGGACTATTTCTATTGTTTTGTGATTAGTGGAGAAGGGTTTCTGGTTAAAGAGCTTTTGCCCAAGGGATTGCAGTGCAAATGTATATTTAATAGGGCTAGAAAGAATATTAAAATATATTTGCCAAATGGTTTTTAAAAACTATGTTTCTTGAGCGTTGGGAAAACTGATGAGAAAAATTCTGAAGTGACTAGAATCTTTGCAGTTTGGGACTAATTCTTAAAAAATTACATGTGATCTTTTTGCACAGAAGAAGTACATTTTTCTGTACAGGAAACAGTATTTTGTGTGCAGAAAATAATATTAATTTTTGTTCATAAAATACTGTTTCATGGCCAGAGAAGAAAGCAGTTTTGTGTAGAAAGTAATATTTTTGCATGGAAAATAATATTTGTACACACAGAAATATTATGCTGTTCATAGAAAAATGTTACCTGCATAAAAATTCTGGTTTCTCTGCAAAAAATACCACAAGCAAACTTTACACATAATAAGTTCTGGACCGCAAAAAGTTTTTGAAGTTTTTGTAGACTTTCTATGTTTGTTGTAACCCGCCTTAACCCTCAGGGAGAGGCGGGCTATAAATAAAATGGATTATTATTATTATTATTATTATTATTATTATTATCATCATCATCACAAAGCTAAAAAAATAATTTTAAAAATACTACTTGCTTCTATCAAGCAAAACATTAGCATTGGGGATGCAATGTCTACCCTGTAAAATTACAGATTGTGGTGGGATATTCAAGTCTGGCAGTAAATCCTTTCATGTTAGTGGGAGAGTAAATCTACTCTGTGTTTTAATTTAAGCTTTAAAGGGACTTGTCAAAGTGCTGAACCTATTGAAGGGACAGAGCTCAACACCTAGGACAGCTCCTTTAAACTTTGGACCAAAATCCGGACTGGATTCTTGCCCCCTTGACATGGGAGATTATCGCACCCTTAAATCCTACCAGGAGAGATGTGGGATGTAAAAGATGAAAACAAGTATTATCATACTTACCTGTGCCCAGGCTGTAGGCAGCCCATATCCTCCCGGGCAGCACATCTGCAACCCAGACTTCTGCCACTGCTTTTTTACGAACTGGAAAATCTCGTTCTTGAAAAAGCCACAGCAGAAGTCTTAGTTGCAGATGCACTGCCCGGGAAGATACAGGCTGGCTACAGCCCAGGCATGGGTAAGTATAATAATACCCATTTTTGTCTTTTAGAACCTGCATCTCTCCCAGCAGGATTTAAGGATGCAATCATCTTCCTGGAAGCTATCAGTCACCACTGTAACAAGCTGATTCAGAATTCCAAACTAATCAAGCAAATATGGGTTGACTAAGTTTCACTAGAAATTCTTTTTGATACTTGCAGTGTAACAACAATTATGCAGGCAGAAGATGGACTCATTGGAATGGAATTCATCACTTCACTACATTATTTTAGTCAGGCTTGTTCATCTTCTGGTGAACTCTTGACTACAGGTACAAGGTCGCTTACCTCTGTCAAGCTCACCCTTCTCAAGCACTTGAAATCCATGTGAGAGAATTATATTATGTTACTATCCATTTCTCTTCATTCATCATAGCATGACCATATGAGACAGAATGGAAGTTTTCCCTCCAAGTGTGGATAGATAGATAGATAGATAGATCTCACACAAAGAGAGCGTGATCCTTAGGGAGAATGTTGCAGGAAAATACAATATGAAGCTGGCTCCATACCTTTTCTCCCTTTCCAGTTCTTTTTATAGACATTGGAGACAGTGTCGAGATAGCCGATGACTTATGGGAAAAAAATAGAGCATACATGGTTTGACCAGCCTGTTTCTTAGCCTCATTGAGTGTTTCAAAACCCGCATAGGTCAAAAATAGGAAGTGGAGCCATTGCAGAGGACTAGGTACTTCTTTGCATGTTCAATAAGTGTGGATGGATACCACACATGGAGAGCCAAAAACAGAGAACCAAGACACAACATTATTTGAGTCTTTAGTAAAAGGGTTTATTAGCTAGAATATATTCATATTTCATACTTCATTCAGCTGTAATGAATGTACTATTTCCTCCCCATTATTGGTACTTCTTTGTTCTCTTAAAATGTATAATGCTCCTAAACAATACTATTTATAACATTTAATCTAAGAATGTGTGTCTATGTAAATACTGTTAAAATTAACAAGAAAAGCCAAATTGCCTTGGTGACATAATTTATGTCATGTAATATGTTTGTATATGCATCCATGTGTGTAGAGGAATGGGTGGATAGACTGTCAGACATACATTGTGCAACATAATTTCCATGTGAAAATGCTATCTTTTAATTTTATATTTTATTAACATGTATTATTCAAACATATCTATCAAGTTGTCATATTAATTTCTTTTCCAATAATTATCTACAAATATTTACAATTGACTTCCAAAGTATCTCCAGTTTGTACTCAACTTTACTTTAATGTTCACTCATTGTCTTCATATACAAGCAATTTTAAATATTAAATCCACTGTGTGTTATAACAACAGCTTTAACCATCTTGATCTTTTATAGTCATTATTACAGATGTTTCCTGTTAATATTCACCTTATTATTAGGTCATTTAATAATTTACACTTTCCCATCAATTTGTATCTCTACTCAATTAAGTTTTCTCTTTTACAGTACTGCAGTATCGGGATCCAGTCTTGTTCAATACTTTCTACATTTTGCTTGTTCAGTCTAGCTGTGAGTATATCCATACTCATCATTTCAATAAGCTTTGTAAACCACTCACTGGTTGAGGGCACTTCTATTTGTTTCCATTTTTTTGCTAATGTGATCCGAGCTGAAGTTATCATATATAATAATATTCTATCAGCATTCATTAAAAAGAGCAAATTTCCTGCTTTTACAAGTGCTCCATTTTTGTTTCTATTTCCATATCTGCAGCTTGACACAACTCATTTCAAGTGATTAAAAAAGAAACCAAGACTCTACATTTTGTTCAATATGGAATTTTTCCCCTTTTGTTTTCCTAAGTATGGTAGTATCGGGCCTTCTAAGTCATATATATATATATATATATGTCACTGCCTTAGACATTTTGACTAATTGTGGACTTATGTAGTGAGCAGTCAAAGCACAAGATTGTTCAGGGTATTCATCTTAATTTTTGTCTCTAGTTCTTCCCACTCAATGGAAATTGCATCGCCCCTGGATGAAACACTAGCAAATCAATAGCCATTTCAAAGACTGTTGTGTTAGTTAACAAGATATTTTATTAAATTAGGGCAGCTTGTAGCAGAGTGGTTCTTTGTTTTATAAATTATGGAACTGTTGTTTTCTAGTAAAAACAACACTGACTTTCTTTTCAGAGATAAAATAGAAACCCTTTATTTCTACTAGCACTACTGAGCAATCCTGATGACTCAACAGAAGTGACAGTCCATCTTCTTAAGGGAAATTTCCTGCTGTTCAGCTGTTTAGTAATTGGGTGTAACAGTAGAGCGTGGTTAACCTTTGGGCCACAGATTCCAATTAGAGATGCCCCCAAACTTCCCACTGGAGTTCATTGGGTGACTTTTGTCTCAGAATCCCCACATCCAAATGTACATATACTTCCACATATCTCCATAGTATATCTTAGGGGTAGTCACGAGGTCAGAATTTTTGGGAAATTACAATTTGGGCAAAACAAACAGATTAATAAAAGTAGAACAGAGCTATGCAGTCTATTAGCGACAATATCGTAATGGTCCAGGAATTAGCCTTTGCCCAGCATGAAGTGGGTAATCTCCATTCTATGAACACAGTCTATCTAAGGCAGGAGTGGGTAAATTGTTGCCCATGGGCTGTATGTAGTCCCCAGGGCTGCCTAGGGATTTAAAAAAATGCTCCAGGGAGGATTTCAACCACATTTGAAGCCCCCAAGGGGCCAAAAGAAATTTTTGAGAAATTCTACAACATTTTTTTAAAAAAGATTTTTCCCCCCTCAAAATGTGAAAATGTCCTCTAGGGACCCAGTATGATCCCCCCCCAAAAAAAAACCCACATGTCCCTATGTTCCCTAGAGGGCATTTGAGGGTAATGATTTTTTTTTGCATGATTTTTTTACAGTGTACACAATATACATATACTTTTTTTCATGAACCAATTTTTTTAAAATATTGCACGAATTTACCTTCAGGCTAAGTGCATAAGGTGTATATGAAACATAAATGAATTTTGTATTTAGACATGGGTCCCATCTCCAAGATATCTCATTATGTACATGTATGCAAATAGAGATATTCCATAATCCAAAAAAATCCCAAACACCTCTGGTCTCAAGCATTTTGGTTAAGGGAGACTCAACCTGTATCATCTTTTATAGTAAATTATAACATCTCAGAATATATGCAAAGTACAATAGCTTCATTTAAGTCACATTGGCTTCTAATATAAACTCAGACTTCAATTGTTCTTGGACTCATTTATCTTTTCAAAGGTCAAGATATCTGAGGAACTCTCCCCTAGTGTCTTTTAACAAGTTACCAGGGATGAGCATGGGAAAATGGAGGTCCAAGGTAGACATCTGCCCTTGTAACATGTAGTTCAGCCCTAAGAATTCTCTATTTTGGGTTACTTCACAATTACTAAATTCTACAAAGAGATTATAAAACTTGTCTCTTCTGAGTGAGTAATAATCTGTTAAACATGAAAAATGTACCAAAATGCTGTTGTCAGAAAAGAGATGAGTAAAAGGTTTGAGTTATATGGTCTATAAATCTGACAGGCAGTACTGACTTGCACATATATTAAAAATATTGGCTGTTTCAAAGAAATTTGTCTGTCGTAGAAATATTGTCTACCTGTTATACATTAGATCCCCATTTAAAGCTACTGATATCCTGCACTTTTTAACATGATGACATCTGTTGATTTATCAATCCTTTTCTGATTCAATGGCTAATAAAATATGAGGAAATCATCATGCTATAATTAAGGTAATAGAAAACTGCCAATCATTGCCCATTTTTCCTAAAAGATGTAATAAGGGCATGGGTTTTGGTGCTTCATTTTTGTTTTCAGTGTGGTGATTGTCTTAGAAAATGTTAGATTATAATGATTGTCAGAAATGCATATTTTTCCTATTCTTAACCTCATTGGGAGATATTTTTCCCCTCTAGTTGACATGGCATGCAAACTGGGGGAAAGGCAGGATCAGGATTATTATTTTATTTATTTCATTTCATTTTAGTTTGAAATGAAAGGAGGAGGAGGAGGAGGGCGATGGCCAGAATCCAGTATGGGATTTACAAATGTTTCAGCACTGCAGTTGTTCTTTCTTAACTGTCCAGCTCTGAGCATAGGCATGCTAACATATAATGCACTGAGTGTTCTCCCATTTTGATCAAAAGTAATAATGAGATATAAAATACCTAAATTTTCACTTTACTTCAAATCATTGAGAGAATATGAAGACACTCGGAGCAAAAGGAGTGTTTCCTAAATCAATCATATGGAAATTCCAGATTGGGTAAGGGAGTTCAAAGTAGCAGTTATGACTTTTGATTATGTGAGTACTTTGACCTCTATCATGCCACTTACTAAAACAGCAAGGCAAAATGTTCACCAAAAAAAGCATTTCTCAGCTTTTCTCTAATTATAACTTCTTCTTGCTTCTGCTTTCCCTTCTGTTGCTAATATGTGCAAAGTGTGATTTGTAGATTTCATTAAAACTTAAATCAATGAGCTCTAGAAGAATTCTGGAGCTCACCAATTTAATTGGAGATGAAAATTGTATCCAGCCACTCTAAATTACAACAGAGGCAAATGAAATATGTATGCAACTATTTCTTTCTATACAGCAGGTGAATAGCCTCCTAGAAAGTGTTTTGCCTTTGCGATTTACAATATGTGAAGATATGGTGGAGTCCACTGGGAGGACAATCTGGAGTTGGATGGGACAGACAACTGAAGGAGGACATGCAAATGGATGGCTGTCAGGGTGTCAGTAAAGGGCAGCTGGAATAAGAAGATACCTGAAAAAATAGGTAGTAGGTGAAAAATGGCTAGATATGATACACAAATACAAAGTAGTAAGCTTGCCACAATTATTTCCAGAATTAAACTAAATTCTTAAATTCTAGTAAAGGCACTATAGGTACCAAGCCCAATTTCTCCTTGACTTCACTAGAAAACATCTAGCTTTGATTTGTCTGAAATCAAGTGGATAGACAATAGGTCACTATAGCTTGAAAATACACCTAGGGAAGCAGGATGTGGCCTTAAACAACTGTAGGAATGCCCCCTTTGAACTGTAAAAACTATTAAACAAAAAGCAGCCAGACAGCTGACATCTTAGGTTCTGTCCTTTCTAAGCAATGGGCATAAATTGCTCCCCTTCTATGAAATGTGCTAGGGAATGCACCTCTACCTAATGTTTTTTAAACAAAACCATTCCTGTAGTCTGATACCCCATAGACATGGCGCAAATATCCA